>CM077087.1:91049758-91649758 GCA_039513925.1 Platanthera zijinensis | reverse complement strand
CGACACATTTTCCCAATGTTGAGGTCGACGCTTTTCTTCTGTGTCGACACAAATTCCCAGTGTTGTGTCGACTTACTTCTTCTGTGTCGACACAAATTCCCAGTGTTGTGTCGACTTACTTCTTCTGTGTCGACACAAATTCCCAGTGTTGTTGTAGACTAACTGCTATGTGTCGACACTGCTTCCCAGTGTTGTGTCGACCAATTTCTTCTATGTGTCGACACATCCTTCTCTGTGTCGACACTTGGACTTAGAATTTTTCTGCATACTTTATCAATTTCTTCACCTGCACATGTCAACTTAAAACAACATCAAATACACTTTAATATATATCATTGAGCTAGGTTGGGCTTCTTCAAATCAAGTACACATTTTCCAATGTACCCAACAGGGAGGGAGAAGACGACAGAGAATTCAACTATGGTGGAGGTAAAACAAACATCGTCAAATCTGAGACATTAAAAATAGGGGAGATACCCCAATCAGCTGGCAAATCCAAAACGAAATCATTGTCACCTGGTTTCTTGATAATCCGAAAAAGGGCCGGCGCTCTTCGGTGCCAACTTCTTAATGGTGCCAGATGGAAAGTGATACAGAGATTCACAACGGCGGAGAGAGAGGGTTAGAGAGAATAGAAAGTGGATGTGGTGGTTGAGAAAATTCTCCGATTCTATATCCGATAAAGGCAAGCGTACCTTATCTATTATAGTATAGGATACTAAGGATTAGTATCAAGGTCAAATTTCTCTGGGGCGTAATGACTGCTTCTACTCATAGGAGGTTGCTATTATTTTATCAAATGATATTTCTATTAAATGTTAAACTAAAAACAGGAATTAAAGTACTAAAATAAAAAGAAAACTAAACTACTTGCAGGATAAAAAGAGTTTGAGCTAATAATAAAGAGGCGCACTCGATTTTAGAATTACCTCAGCAAGAGGCGATTAAAAAGACGATAAATAACCCTAAGCTTAATAGGGTAAAGGTCCTTGACCGTGGAGGTTCCTAAAGCTTGAACACGCTTCTCTCGAAGTCGTTCCAAACTAAGTTTAGGAAGGTCCGACCGACTCTCGTCTAAATCGGAGGCCTAAAACTCGCTTTACGCGGTGAACCCCTCTATTGGATTTTACTCCAATCCGGGAGATTTGGTCGTCTGCCTCTCTCGAGGGGTGCGTACAACTCTATTTACTCTTGAATGCTCACTTCATTCTATCGGCCTCTCGGCTAGCCCAGAATGAAAGCAAAGGTGGAAAGTATATATCGATAATATACCTCCAACCCATGATTAATCAAGAGTAATTCAAGGCTTAAAACCTAAAAAGGAAAGGTTAATTAAAACATCATAACTTAAGCGCTCTAACCTCGGATCATCAAGATCGAGTACAAGGAGGATTAGTTAATCATGGTGAAGGGATAGAGAGGGGTAAATAAAGGTGCATGAAAAACTGAAGAAAGTGAAAACTAAATATAATTTTATTAAAAAGGAAGAGAGATTACAACTATAAAAATGGACGTTACTGATGACTAGTTTTAGTCACCGTTTTTGGGGGTAATTTAGTAGCTTATTTTCCTAAGTATTATCATAAATTTGTGTTTTGTATGCTTATTTTGAGGTCCTTTTATGTTTTTGATATTAAAATCTATTTAGTCCTATTATATGTATTATGTCACTAAAATATGGTATTATGTTTATTATAATTAGCTAATGCTTGGTTGTTAGGTTTTAATGTTTTAAGGTTTTTAAATGTTTTGTTATTTTTATTTCTATGTTTGAATAGTTTGATGTTTTGTTTTTATAATTACATGTACTTGACTAATGTTTTATTTCTTCTTTATTTTGTAGGTAGGCCGGCCACCTTTTGAAGCTTACTCGAGCTTACCAAGCAGCCCATGGAGCCCTACCCGAGCCTACATGCAATTGGTGCAGCCCCCTTCCACTTGGAGCAGCCAACACAAGCAAACCGAGCCCACCAAAGCCCATCAAGAGCAGCCTTTCCTCTCTACCCGAGCCCAAGAAAGCATCCATCATGTGGCCGGCCACCTTTCACATGCATGCACCTTGCCACCACCTTCCTCCCCTTTCACTCATGCATGCATTGAATCTCCCTTTCTCTTTCCTCCCATTTATTATCATTCATGCATTTTCAATCCATGCATGTGGCCGGCCACCCATACATTTCCCCTCTTCATTTACATTGAATCTCTTCCCTCCATCATTTAATATATTACATGCATTCATTCCTCCATGCATTGGCCGGCCACTCTCTTTCTCCCTCTATTTTATTTCTTTCTATTCCACATTCATACCCCCCTCTCCATTTTATATTTTCCATGTCATCCCCATTTATTATCATACATTGCATGTAGCCTTCTCTCTCCCCTTAATTAAAAGCCATGCATGAACCTCTCCACTTATGTGGCCAGCCACCCTTAGGCTTCCCCTACATTTCCTTGCCTTCTAGATCCTTCTCCTTCATCTAAAAAAGGAGACCCTTCCCTCTTATTTATGTAAGTAGTTTTAGTTGCAAGTTTTAGTCTAAAAGATAGTTTAGTTTTTGAGAGAACTTGTAGAGAGCAAGTGAGGTTATTTTCTTATTTTCATGTTGTAGTTTTTATGGTAATCTCTTTCCTTTCGTAGTATAATTTTATTTTGATCTTATTTTGTACCTCTTTTATTAAACAATGCAAATGTCATTTTTTCTTTTCTCTTATTCTCAATCCCTTTCTATTATGCTTAGCTAGTTCTTTTTTTGTGCCCGATCACGATGATCTTTGCAATAGAATAATATCTTTATTTTTATGTTTGCTTTTGTAGTTTTCTATTTTTGATTCTTCCTTGAATCATCTTGTATCGACTCCGTATTGCTAGTATACGGTAGTAGATTCCGATCTCATATTTGAGTAGCCAAGAGGCTCGTGAATATGAAAGATCACTCAAGGAAGGAAGGAGTTGCATGCACCCCTAGAGATAGGATGACATAAATCCTCCGGATTGGAGTCAAATCCAATAGTGCGGGTCACTTCGATAATGCGACTTTAGGCCATTTTGACTTGAAAGAGATTTCGGTCAGAACGTCTATAAGTTAGGGGATTTAATGCTCTAGCGAGATTATTTCCTAATATCGGATCCGTCACGGTCTTAATAGAATTACAAATGCTAAACTAAATTATTTGGTTATTTTATTTCAAAGTGAATCGTCGATCGCGCACTCTTTTCTCGTAATAGTTTATTTTCTCTTTTTAACTTAGTTTATTTTCATTCTCAAAACTCATTTATCGTTCGGTAGGATAATAGAGTCGTTGTGAGTAATAGTACTTGCCTGCCCCGAGTTTTTATACGACCTTGATATTTTTCATATCCTATGCTATATTTCGGTAGGTACACTTGCCTTAATCGAGTATAGATTGGAGAATACGATTTTCTCTATCAAGTTTTTGGCGTCGTTGCCGTGGACTTTTTCTGGCAATATTAAGAAAGCTTCGAGTTTATTACTTCTGCTAAAATTTTAAAAAAAAACAAAATTATTATTATTATTATTATTATTATTATTATTATCCACCCACCTCATCTTATTTCTACCCAACCTAATATCTCTCGAAAAGTGTAAGGGGCTTTAAGCGCCACCATTTTACCTAGTACCGGGCGAACCCTTCACCGGGTAGTCCTCGAGAAGTTCGAGAGCCAATCCATTAAAAAACCCTATTTTAAAAAATATATATATCTAAAAAAACAAATCTAAAAAAAAAAAACAAATCAAAAATTAGCTTTTTTTTCTTTTTCTTTTTAGTAGCAGTTTATTTTTTTATGGAATCCTTGTATTTTTGCGCTTCTTGCGGGTCGCCGGACCACTTTTATTCTGAATGTCTTTCGGGAACCCCTCCCTCTTTTGATTTTAATTTTTCTGGGGAAGGTCAAAATGGCCAATTTGACCCTTACTCCAATTTTTATCCAACTTGGGAGGCGGGGAACCCGTCTTATTTTTCGCATGATTTTGCCCTGCAAAGCGCCGTGCCTCCTACTTTTAATTTTAATTCTCTCGATAATGGGTATCTTGAATTGCAAACTTCTATTGATAATATTAGTTCGCATTTCAAGATCATGATGGATTATCTTTCTCGTGAGGCCGCTTCTTTTTCTTCATCTTCTTCTCCGTCTCCTCCAATTTCTTTATGTAATGAGTCACCGGATATCCCGGCTTGTCTTGTTCCTCTCGAGGAGGATAACTATTCGGATATCCCGGATTTTTTCCTTCCTCCTTTGGAAGACGCCTCTATGGATATTCTGGTGTGCTTCTTACCCGTTGAGGATGACGAGACGTCTTTTATTTCTCCATCTGAAGACATTGGTGATTCCATTACGCATTCAAATTCAACTGTTCCTAATTTTTCTCTTTTTAGCGAATCTTCTTTTTCTTCTTCTTTTATTTTAGATAACTCTTCTTTAGTTCTTTCTTCCCCTTCCTCTCCCGAAATTTCACAAGACTCTTCTTCTTCTTGTGAAGTTTACGATGATGAAATTTCTACTTCTATTTTTTTTATTCCTCTTTCTATTTCTTCTTCTTTTTATTCTTCCTCTTTTGACGACCCATTCTTACCCCTCTTACATACGGCGGAGTTTTTTTATAACTCCGTCCGATCATTCTTGTGCGTCATTCCCTTGAAGATCCCACCGCATGTCGGTGCGATTCTTCAATTTTTCTTTTTTCTTGTTTACTCTCCTAAGCGCATACTTAGGGAGTTACCTCTTCACTTTAGTTTTTATTTTCCCTTTAGTTAACAAATAACGTCGGGCTCAGCCGACGTTAAACAGAGAGCGCTCTTGGGAGGCACCCCTTGCTTATCCTTTTTATTTCTTTCTTTTCTTTTCTTTCTTTTCTCTTTTGGTTTTGTTTTGCAGGAATAAAGCTTCCAGCGGTTCGTTTGGCTCCATCATTTCCTCTCTTCCTTAGGCCTAAGCCGGTGTCCAGCTTAAGCATGGGGGAGCGACATCTGTATTCGGCCTTACGACTCCGGGGAAGTCGTTTTCTTTTTTTTACTTTATTGTATCCCCCTCCCCTTTCTTCTTCCTTTTTCTTTCTTATTTTTATTTTTCATTGAGGGCAATGAAAGGTTTAAGCATGGGGGAGGGTTTAGTTGTTTTATTTCTTTTTCTTACTTTTCAAAAAAAAAATGTTTTTTAAAAAAATGTTTAGTATAGTTTTATTAAGTTCCTTTTAGTAATGCTTTCATTTAGCCTTATCAAAACCCCAAAAAAATTAGAAAAATCAAAATTCCAAAAAAGATAATATTTCAAAATCCCAAAAAAATGAAAAATGTCAAAAAAAATCAAAATATAATAAACCTCATGCTTGCTTTTTGTTATTTTCAGAAATTTAGTTTGAGTTTGTTTATAAGCATTTTTATTTGCTAATCTTTATTTCATCATGTTTAGTTAAATATAACTTTTAGTGATTTTGTTTTGAGGATAATCTTATGATTTTAATTTTGCTTAGAGTAATCTATTTAACACTTCTTCTCTTTTATTTTAAATAGTTTCAATTTTGTAGTAATTTTGCTAAACAATTTTGGATTCCAAGTATTATTACTTCATGCTTTTAGATTCTTAGGAAATCTCAATCTACTAGTAGTTGCTCTCTAATGTTTTAGTTTATTTTCTAATATATTGTTTAAACTCATCATTTTTTCTTTTATTGTTAGATCATATGTCATGGGAATAAGAGGATAAAATTCATTATTCCTTGGTAAACATATGCAACCCAAAAATAAAATGAAGAGAGGAATTAAAAAGTTCATATATGTCGGGGGAAGTGATAGGATGTTAGTCTATCATTTCCTGGTATTACATATATATTATTCAAAAAATAAAAATGAGTGGGGTGAGAGGATAAAATTCATCACCTCCAATCAAAGACCTCTTCATATTAATTTCCTCTCTAAAACCCCCCTTAGCCAATATCATTTTCTTAGTCTTTAAATTAAAATATGTGGAGAGCATAAGTGGTAGGTTGTCTTCTTCCTTAAGTTTCTTTTAAGTCATGGTTTTTATAATTCCAATCTAACCTTGTTTGCAATTTACTCCATTTTGAATGCTAGTTAATTTATTAGAGAATTTTTGGCTAAATTCTTCTCTCTTTTCACATTAATTTCATAATTTAGGACTTGATTCTTAAATCCCTAACTTTTATTTTTGGCTAGATTTTGATGTAAATAAATTTTTAGTTTAATTACAAATTATATAATGCCTTATAAATATTTCTCTTACTTTTGCTCTGGAATAACAAAAGCCTAAGCATGGGGGAGTTTGATGACTAGTTTTAGTCATCGTTTTTGGGGGTAATTTAGTAGCTTATTTTCCTAAGTATTATTATAAATTTGTGTTTTGTATGCTTATTTTGATGTCCTTTTATGTTTTTGATATTAAAATCTATTTAGTCCTATTATATGTATTATGTCACTAAAATATGGAATTATGTTTATTATTATTAGCTAATGCTTGGTTGTTAGGTTTAAATGTTTTAACGTTTTTAAATATTTTGTTATTTTTATTTCTATGTTTGAATAGTTTGATGTTTTGTTTTTATAATTACATGTACTTGACTAATGTTTTATTTCTTCTTTATTTAGTAGGTAGGCCGGCCACCTTTTGAAGCTTACCCGAGCTTACCAAGCAGCCCATGGAGCCCTACCCGAGCCTACAAGCAATTGGTGCAGCCCCCTTCCACTTGGAGCAGCAAACACAAGCAAACCGAGCCCACCAATGCCCATCAAGAGCATCCTCTCCTCTCTACCCGAGCCCAAGAAAGCAACCATCATGTGGTCGGCCACCTTTCACATGCATGCACCTTGCCACCACCTTCCTCCCCTTTCACTCATGCATGCATTGAATCTCCCTTTCTCTTTCCTCCCATTTATTATCATTCATGCATTTTCAATCCATGCATGTGGCCGGCCACCCTTATATTTCCCCTCTTCATTTACATTGAATCTCTTCCCTCCATCATTTAATATATTACATGCATTCATTCCTCCATGCATTGGCCGGCCACTCTCTTTCTCCCTCTATTTTATTTCTTTCTATTCCACATTCATACCCCCCTCTCCATTTTATATTTTCCATGTCATCCCCATTTATTATCAAACATTGCATGTAGCCTTCTCTCTCCGCTTAATTAAAAGCCATGCATGAACCTCTCCACTTATGTGGCCGGCCACCCTTAGGCTTCCCCTACATTTCCTTGCCTTCTAGATCCTACTCCTTCATCTATAAAAGGAGACCCTTCCCTCTTGTTTAAGTAAGTAGTTTTAGTTGCAAGTTTTAGTCTAAAAGATAGTTTAGTTTTTGAGAGATCTTGTAGAGAGCAAGTGAGGTTATTTTCTTATTTTCATGTTGTAGTTTTTATGGTAATCTCTTTCCTTTAGTAGTATAATTTTATTTTGATCTTATTTTGTACCTCTTTTATTAAA
Source organism: Platanthera zijinensis (assembly GCA_039513925.1). Lineage (NCBI taxonomy): Eukaryota > Viridiplantae > Streptophyta > Magnoliopsida > Asparagales > Orchidaceae > Platanthera > Platanthera zijinensis. The sequence continues at coordinate 91,642,294 of CM077087.1, read as the reverse complement.
TAATGCAAATGTCATTTTTTCTTTTCTCTTATTCTCAATCCATTTCTATTATGCTTAGCTAGTTCTTTTTTTGTACCCGATCACGACGATCTTTGCAATAGAATAATATCTTTATTTTTATGTTTGCTTTTGTAGTTTTCTATTTTTGATTCTTCCTTGAATCATCTTGTATCGACTCCATATTGCTAGTATACGGTAGTAGATTCCGATCTCATATTTGAGTAGCCGAGAGGCTCGTGAATATGAAAGATCACTCAAGGAAGGAAGGAGTTGCATGCACCCCTAGAGATAGGATGACATAAATCCTCCGAATTGGAGTCAAATCCAATAGTGCGGGTCACTTCGATAATGCGACTTTAGGCCATTTTGACTTGAAAGAGATTTCGGTCAGAACGTCTATAAGTTAGGGGATTTAATGCTCTAGCGAGATTATTTCCTAATATCGGATCCATCATGGTCTTAATAGAATTACAAATGCTAAACTAAATTATTTCGTTATTTTAATTTCAAAGTGAATCGTCGATCGCGCACTCTTTTCTCGTAATAGTTTATTTTCTCTTTTTAACTTAGTTTATTTTCATTCTCAAAACTCATTTATCGTTCGGTAGGATAATAGAGTTGTTGTGAGTAATAGTACTTGCCTGCCCCGAGTTTTTATACGACCTTGATATTTTTCATATCCTATGCTATATTTCGATAGGTACACTTGCCTTAATCGAGTATAAATTGGAGAATACGATTTTCTCTATCAGTTACAAGTGCATGAAAAGAAACTAACTACTACTACAATGCTAATAAGAAAAGAATATAGGAAACTGAAGTGCATTGCATGAAAATAAAAGCTAGAAATTGAGGGAGAGAGAGAACGAAACATGAAAATAAAACCCTAAAACACTAAGAAATGCCTTAGCAGCACCTCCCCTCTCCCCAAAAGTTGCTGAAATGGAAGGGGATGGCCTGGTATTTATAGACTTTTCCCACGGGTTTGTCACGCCCGGCGACACGCCCGGGGAGGGCGTGTTAGGGGGCGTGATAGGTACGGAGTTGACCTCTAGAGCTGAATTCTGGCGGGAATGATGATTATTTCGGTATGATGGTGGTCACGCCCTAGGTCACGCCCGTGATAGGCGGCGTGACAGGCATGTCAGGTCAAAATTAGTGGTCGCAGGTCCATCAGACGTCAGAATGGGGGCAGTCACGCCCCAGGTCACGCCCGTGACATTGGGCGTGATAGTACTGTTGTGTGCAGCGGTGTAGAATGCATTGAAGGAGGCGGCAGACTTCGGGCAGAGGGCGACACGCCCCGTGTCACGCCCGGTGACATGCCTGGGGAGGGCGTGTCGGTGGGGCGTGACAGGGGATTTTGGCGGGAAGTTCGTCTGGCGGCTTTCAACATCGGGAACAGGTGACACGCCCTGGGTCACGCCCGGTGAGGGCGTGACTATTGGGCGTGTCAGTGGATTTTTTCTGGAAATTTGTTGAAACCTGCAAAAATAGAAAATAAATATTATTTATAATATTTACATAAAAAGAAGCATAATATAACATAAAGAAAGAGATTTAAAACGAAAATAACATATTTTTACCCTTATAAATTAAGCTAAAATATGCATCATCAAATTCCCCCATACTTATTATTTTGCTTGTCCTCAAGCAAAGACTACGAGTTAGAGAAAATAAAGAGGATTAATTGAAAAGTTTAAAAATGCTATAAACGAGTAGGACGGGAATCTAGAGGTAGAGAAATTTTTGAAAATGAAACGAAAAGTCCTACTTTAACTTAGCACAGAATTTTATAAATTTTACTAAATATAAAAACAAATCATCCCAAATTTTTACAGAATTAAAACATAATAAAGTAACGAGTAAAAAGCGCATTGAGTCACTACTAAAGTCTAAGAGACAAATTAAAACCATAGTCAATCAAGACAAAATTCAATATTTCTATCAAAAATACTTACTCAATCTAGTTTCTCGCTACTATACTAAAAAGTAAACGTAGAAAGCATGAATCATTAGGGCTTTAATTAGGCGTACAGTTAGGCTTAGGTTTTTAAGGGTGCGATATTCAAAAAGATAAACACGAGGGATATTTGCACACTTAAAACAAAAAGAAAATGAGCTTTGCCAAAAATAAAACTAGCCAAATAAATACTTTTCTTTTCTTTTCTTTTACTTTTTTTTCAATTATTTTCAACATTTTTTTTCATTTTTTTTATACTTAAAACTTTTCACTTTTGTAGCAAAAGATAACACAAAAATTTTCCACTAATTTTTTCAAAAAGATACACATTAGCAATTAAAGCTCAAAAATAATTTTAAAGTGTGCATGTGGGTAGGCTATTTGGCCGTGGTGAAATAAAAAGTGGGGCTACAAAAAGGAAAGGAAAAGGCACAAAAATGGCTAGCAATGGTTATTGTTAGGTGAGGTGCAAAGGCTCAAATGTTACAAAAGAAATGCCTAAATCATTTTCATGCTTCCTAAATCTACTCAAAGTAAAGCTTTGAAATTTCAAAAGAGGATAAGCACAAAAAAATAAAAAATAGAGAATTTGCTTTCATGAAAATAATGATAGTAAGCGTCTAGACCGGTTTGTGTCTACTACACTTAATACTAATTTAATGTTTAAAAAGATTTTAATAATGAAAAATAAGTGATGATGGGTTTTATAAAAGTAAAATAAATAAAAGAAAGGCTAAGGAAAAGTAAAGAAAAATTCAAATTTTTTTCAAAAATAGTATACTACCCTAAATAGGAACACTGCATGAGTCAACATACTACTCGCTAAACATATTTAAAAAGAAAATTAATCAAATTTATTCTAACTAAGCAAATAGACATTAGATTGAAAAAATAATAAAAAGCAAAGTAACGGGGTACTAATTGATTTGGCAAAAATTAACTCAATTTAATTTGGGATTTTTTTTTCAAAAATTTTTATATATATTTTTGGATTTTTCAAAAATATTATATATACAATTTTTTTTTTTGATTTTTCTAAAATTTTTATAATTAATTTTTTGATTTTTCTAAAGTAAAATATTAAGGGAACACTCCCCCATACTTAAAGTTAAACATTGTCCCCAATGTTTAAAGTTAAGTATAAAGAGAGAGAAAAGAGAGAGAAAAGAGAAAAAAGAAATGCAAAGAGAGGGAGAAGATGCTTCCCTAGTATTTGATGCCCAAACGTTGGAAAATGCGTCCCCCAAACTTTAGCTAAAGATCGGCTTCAGTCCAAGTTGCGAGGCGATAAGCTGCACAAACAGGCGGGAGCTTATTCCTGCACAAAACAAAAAAAAACGGAAAAACAAAAAAGAAAAAGATAAGCAAGAGGTGCCTCCCAAGGGTGCTCTTTGTTTAAAACGTCGTGGAGCTCGACATTTTTTTGTTAGCTAAAAGGAAAATAAAAAGAGAAATGTAATGGCAGCTCGCGCAATATGCGTTTCGGCGCGAGTGCCAAAACATTTCTTAAGAAATAAAAATATTTTTTTGTAATTTTTTATTTTTTAAATAAAACAAAATACAAGATGATTTAGAAAAAGAAAAAAAACTAGAAAAAGAAACTATACTATTAGAAGGGGGCGAAGAAGAAGTAGAAACTAAACTAGAAGGAAAAAATAAAACAAGAAAAGAAAGTAAAATTTTTGCAAGAAGGGGGAAGAGAAGAAAAAGAAGAAGGCGACGGCGGTTGATCACAAGAAAATGGTTGGATAGAAAAATCTGGTTGCTCCACCTGAATATCAATCAGATCGGTAGATTGGGAGCAAACCAGGATATCCGAAAAATCAATCTCTTCAAAAGATCGAACACAAGAAAGTTCGTCTTCCTCAGAAACTTGAAAAAAAATCGGAATATCGGTGGAAATTTCCTCCTCGAGAGGATGAAGGCACAATGGAATTTCTGAATAATCATCTTCCGCAAGTGATTGAAGGCACTGCGGAATATCCGAAGATTCATCATTCGAAAGATAAATAGGAGGAGGAGGGGAAGAAAAAGATACGGCATTAGCAGCCAAAGCGTCAAAAGTCACTTTGAAGTGAGCATTGATGGGTGCATCAAATGCTACACCATCAAAAACGACTTCATTTTCGCTAGAATCAAAAATGGGAGGCGCGCAAACTTGCGGAGAAAAAGTGGAAAAATCTTGAGATAGAATGGATTGATGATCACCTTGGCCCCAAGAATGATCAGGGTGTTGCAACCCTGAGTAGTTCAAAGTTGAGCTAGGATCAAAATTTCCATTCAAGAAATTTCCGTAATAATTAAAATCAGAAAAATTTGGAGGAGAAGGGTAGGAAGGCGTTTGAAAACCATCGTAACCCCATGAAAAAAAATTCGCGGACGGATCAATTTATACAAATTGATTCGATCCGGAAGGGATAAAATCATGGGAGGATGAAGGATACCTTACCCAACAATCCTCACGAGAGTGACCGAACTCTCCACAATAAAAACAAAGATTAACCATTTAAAAAAAAAGTAAATCAACCGCGAAGGAGGGGCGAGAGAAAAAAACAAAAAAAAACAAAACGATAAAATTAATAGCTATTCTTTTTACAAAATATCAAAACAGTCCCCGGCAACGGCGCCAAAAACTTGATACAGAGATTCGCAACGGAGGAGAGAGAGGGTTAGAGAGAAGAGAAGAGAAAGTGGATGTGGTGGTTGAGAAAATTCTCTGATTCTATATCCGATAAAGGAAAGCGTACCTTATCGGTTATACTATATGATACTAAGGATTAGTATCAAGGTCGTATTTCCCTGGGGCGTAATGACTACTTCTACTCAAACGAGGTTGCTATTATTTTATCAAATGATATTTCTATTAAATGTTAAACTAAAAACAGGAATTAAAGTACTAAAATAAAAAGAAAACTAAACTACTTGCAAGATAAAAAGAGTTAGAGCTAATAATAAAGAGGCGCACTCGATTCTAGAATTACCTCAGCAAGATATGATTAAAAAGACGATAAATAACCCTAAGCTTAATAGGGTAAAGGTCCTTGACCGTGGAGGTTCCTAAAGCTTGAACACGCTTCTCTCGAAGTCGTGCCCAAATGAGTTTAGGAAGGTCCGACTGACTCTCGTCTAAATCGGAGCCCTAAAACTCGCTTTACGCGGAGAACCCCTCTATTGGATTTTACTCCAATCCGGGAGATTTGGACGTCTGCCTCTCTCGAGGGGTGCGTACAACTCCCTTTACTCTTGAATGCTCACTTCATTCTATCAGCCTCTCGGCTAGCCCAGAATGAAAGCAAAGGTGGAAAGTATATATCGATAATATACCTCCAACCCATGATTAATCAAAAGTAATTCAAGGCCTAGAACCTAAAAAGGAAAGGTTAATTAAAACATCATAACTTAATCGCTCTAACCTCGGATCATAAAGATCGAGTACAAGGAGGATTAGTTAATCATGGTGAAGGGAAACAGAGGGGTAAATAAAGGTGCATGAAAAACTGAAGAAAGTGAAAACTAAATATAATTTTATTAAAAAGGAAGAGAGATTACAACTATAAAAATGGACGTTATAAGTGCATGAAAAGAAACTAACTACTACTACAATGCTAATAAGAAAAGATTACAGGAAACTGAAGTGCATTGCATGAAAATTATAGCTAGAAATGGAGGGAGAGAGAGAACAAAACATGAAAATAAAACCCTAAAACCCTAAGAAATGAACTATCAGCACCTCCCCTCTCCCCAAAAGTTGCTGAAATAGAAGGGGATGGCCTGGTATTTATAGACTTTTCCACGGGTTGGTAACGCCCGGCGACATGCCCGTGGAGGGCGTGTTAGGGGGCGTGACAGGTACGGAGTTGACCTATGGAGCTGAATTCTGGCGGGAATGATGATTATTTCGGTACGATGGTGGTTACGCCCTAGGTCACGCCCGTGACAGGGGGGCGTGAAAGGCGTGTAAGGTCATAATCAATGGTCGCAGGTCCATCAAACGTCGGAATGGGGGCAGTCACGCCCCAGGTCACGCCCGTGATATTGGGCGTGACAGTACTATTGCGTGCAGCGGTGTAGAATGCATTAAAGGAGGCGACAGACTTCGGGTAGAGGGCGACACGCCCCGTATCACGCCCGGTGACAGCGTGTCGGTGGGGCGTGACAGGGGATTTTGGCGGGAAGTTCGTCTGGCGGCTTTCAACATCGGGAACAGGTGACACGCCATGGGTCACGCCGGTGAGGGCGTGACTATGGGGCGTGTTAGTGGATTTTTTATGGAAATTTGTTAAAACCTGCATAAACATGAAATAAATATTATTTATAATATTTACACAAAAAGAAGCATAAAATAACATAAAGAAAGAGATTTAAAACGAAAATAACATATTTTTACCCTAATAAATTAAGCTAAAATATGCATCATCAACAAGCATTCGGGAACTAATCAGACTAGGACCAAATCGCCAACTTTAAAGTGCGACACTCTCCTATGTAAATTAGCATGCGTCTGATAAGACTTGTATTGAGCAGTCAAGGTAGCTCGTATACGTGCATGTAAGTCATGAATATGTTGGGCGAAGGATTGTGCAAACTGACTTTTCTTGTATGTTGGGGGCAACGACACCAAGTCAATATGCACAGGGGCCTTGTAACCGTGAACAATCTTGTTTGGTGATAGACCAGTGGACCAATTTTTTGAATTATTATAAGCCAACTGGGCGTGGGAAAGAATAAGATCCCACGTGTCTTTGTGATCACTCACTAGGCATCTAAAAAGGCTACCCAAGCTCCGATTAACCACCTCCGTCTGCCCATCAGTCTGGGGGTGATCGGCAGAGGAAAACAATAACTTGTTACCCATTAAGACCCAAAGTGTCTTCCAGAATTAGCTCGTGTACTTAACATCTCGATCCAAGACTACTGTCTTCGGCACTCCCCTGTGACTAACTACTTCTTTAAAATATAATTTGGCGATATGATATGCATCGTTAGCTCGGGTGCAAGTGATAAAATATGCCATTTTTGAGAACCTATCCACAACTACAAAAATAGATTCGTGACATCGTAAGGTAGTGGGTAGGCCTAAGACAAAGTCCATGCTCACATATTCCCATGGGGTGGAAGGAATAGGCAACGATGTATATAAACTGACGTTGGTTTTGGTGCCCTTGGATACCTGACAAGTACGACAACTACTCACCACTCGTCCCACCATTTCCTTAAGTTTTGGCCAATAGAACTTTTCTTAAACTAACGTAATGGTCTTATCCCAACCGAAATGACCACTCAACCCTCCGCCATGCAATTACCAGATGATATGGATGCGTAACGACGACTGCGGAATACATAACTTGCCAAGTCTAAATAGATAGCCATCCTTAAAGATGAAAGTCGATATGTTCGTGGGGGAGCTATCTTGGGCTGACAAATATGCGTCCTGGAAATCGGGGCACATGGCGTACTCATCTTTGATTCGTTCGAATCCTACCACACTTACCTACATAGTGGTGACTAATAAGGTTAAGCGGCTAAGAGCGCCCGCGACTCGGTTGTCAGCTCCTTTATTGTGTTTTAGATTGAAAGTGTAACCCTGTTGGAAAGATACACACTTAGCGTAATGCGGGCTGATCTTATGATGGCCATTGATGAACCGCAACGTTTCGTGATCGGAAAGAATCACAAACTCCTTAGGGAGGAGATAGTGCCTCCAATGGTGCAGACATCTAATGACGGCGTAGAACTCCCTATCATAATTTGAGTAGTTTAATTTGGCGCCCGTCAACTTCTCACTAAAATAACTCACGAGGTGTCCGTCCTGACTCAAGACACCTCTAACTCCAACGCCAGATGCATCACACGTAAGCTCGAAGACCTTGGTGAAGTCGGGGAGACGCAACACCGGGGCTTCGGTCATAAGCTATTTAATGCGACGGAATGCAAACGTGGCGGATTTCGTCCATGTTAATTCGCCCTTCTTCATGCAGTTGCTAATGGGTTCCATAATGCTACTAAAATCGCGTATGAAACGACGATAAAAGGTAGCTAATACGTGGAAACTACGCACCTCTCTAAGGTTAGTGGGCTCGGGCAAGTCTCTAATCACTTGAACCTTTCCTGCGTCAACACGAATTCCATCCGAACCAACTATGTAACCCAAGAATTCAACCTCTGAAACATAAAATGTTCATTTCTTAAGATTTAAAAACAAGGTTTCCTTCCTTAAAGTAGTGAGGATTACTTTTATGTGGCAGAGGTGTTCGGAGGGGGAGGTACTAATGACTAGGATGTCGTCAAAATATACTATAACAAACATCCACATATATGGCCTAAAGATGTGCGTCATCATCCGGGAGAACGTGCTAGGGGAATTGGATAACCCAAAGGGCATCATAAGCCACTCATACAACCCGTCCTTAGACTTAAACGCTGTCCTCCACTCATCCCCTTCTCGGACCCTAATCTGATGGTAACCACTCTGTAGGTCTAGCTTCGAGAAGATAGTGGCACCCAAAAGGACATCCAAGAGGTCATCAATCGCGGGATTGGAAACCTATATTTTATAGTAATTTTGTTGATAGCCCAGCTATCAACACACATGCGCCAGGTGCCATCCTTCTTTAGGGCAAGAAGGGTCGGGACAACACACAGGCTCATACTCTCCCTAATAAATCTCTTACGCAGTAAATCCTCTATCTGGGTTTGTAACTATTGGTGGGCGGTGGGATTAAGCCTATAGTGGGGTTGGTTGGGTATGGACGATCCGGGGATAAGGTCGATGGCATGTTGTATATCTCTATGCGGAGGCAACGACGATGGAAACTCATCCGGGTAAACGTCCCTAAACTCTTACAACAATACCCGTAGCTCTCAGGGTAAATCATCCAACACGCCACTATAAGTTTTGGTACCCATGAGAACGAGAGCGTACATCATGCCCTCAATGAAGGGATCCTTCACAAATTCTTTCCTACCAACCAAGCTCAATTCCTTCCTCTCTACAGGGACAGTGGTATCCTTAGCCATCACTACCGGTTCTTTTGGCACAGTTGGTCTCAAGGTGATGGTCTTATCGTTTAATTTGAACTCATATGTGTTGGCGCGACCGTACTGTATCATATCACGGTTATAGAGCCAGGGGAGGCCTAATAACACATGACAAACGTCCATGGGCAGGACGTCGCACTAGACCTCATCCGAGTAGGACTTGAATGGCAGGGGAACTAAGCATCGTTGGGTTACCTTAATAATAACCTTACTAATTTAAGCAACTTGATAGAGGGTCGGGTGCGGCTCAACAGTCAAGGACATACGCTTAACGGTGTTCTCAGAAATGGCGTTCACGCAACTACAACCATCAATAACTAGTTTGCATAGATTTTCTTCGCTCTTAAAGATCAGGGAAAATATGCTCGTCCTCTTCCAATCGTCTACGGGACGAGGAGTGGTCAATATACAATGCATTACCATAAGGCAGTGATCATCCTCCAAGTCACTAGGGACTCCTTCGGGGTCACTTTCCTCCGCGACCTCGTACTCATAATCGTAAGGGTCGGTAGACGCCTCTAATAAGGCTAGAGTTTTCGTATTTGTTGGGCACTCGTAGGCATAGTGGCCTTGAACGCCGCAAGAGTTACAAGTGGTGTTAGCCTTGCTAACCTTCCCTATAGGAACACACTCACTTGTGGGGTTCTTAGTGTTTCGAGCGGTGATCAGAATAGTCTTCGACACGTGGGATTTGAAATTTCCCTTATCAGGATATGTGGAAGAAGATGTCCTAGTGGTGGACTTGTTCTTCACATGAGAGTAACGGGAGTGAGCCTTAAAGGCTAAGTGTTTTTCAATGTCCAGGGCGGCATTGAAAGTTGTGTTCAAATTTGTATGCCCATAACGCAAAAGCTTCCTTTGGATATCGGGGTGAAGCCCCTTTCGAAATCTAGATAAAGTGACTTCGGGGATCTACCTCAGGTCACATAGCACCATACGGTCCTTAAGTTCACCCATATATTCAGCCACCGAACTCGAGCCCTGCCGCAGGGTGGCAAGCTCATCGAACATCTGTGTTTGATGGTACACGGGGACGTACTGATCGGTCAACAAGTTCTTCATTGCGGCCCACCCAATAATTGGGTCTCCATTCCCAGCTCCTAGCCTACGCTCTTCATTAAACCAATAAGTTTTGGCATGACCCATTAACTTCATCCTGATAACTTGGACCTTTTGGGGGTCCGTAAGATGGTGCTAGTCGTAGTAACATTCCATGTCCACCGCCCAATTAAGGAAGTTTTGTGGATCTCCCATGCCGTCGTAAGTGGGGGCATCAACTTTGACGACACTAGTAATGTCAAACTCTCGCTCGTGGCGACGGCCTTGAGGGTGCACTCCTGGGGAGTCCCCATCAGAATCTGAATCGGAGTTTTTTTGGCATCGGTGGGGTAACTCAACATTAACGGGTGGTGGGAGTGGCCTATCTTAGTTTTGTATGAACTGGGTTTACAAGTTCCTAAGCTCAGTCATTTCATTACGCAGCCCTGCTATGGCCTCAATGTTGGGATCTCCATGCTCATTCGCAGCCATCCTAGACGTAGACGGGGTCGAATATTCCGATCCTAGCCTAGTGCGCATTCAGGTTTAGAAAAATCTTGGAAAGATGATTTTTCCTAGGGCTGTAGATATATTGAAAATAAGATATTTTTATAGATTCCCAACGTGACTAACACGTTGATTGTTAAATTTTTTTTTTTTTAATTTCGCTGAAAAATAAGGATTTTAGCACGCTATTGGCAGACCACAGAAAATAATTTTTTTGATTTTCTAGAGATCCGAACGACCAACAAAGAACGCAGAGAGGATATTTTCAATGTGGAAGTTGAAATGACCTCCTCTGATACCAAATTGATGTGGTGGTGATCGAGATACGGTCGAGCTTACACTAACGGACACCTAACCATCACAGGACAAGAAATAAAAAGAGAGAGCTCCAACCAAAAGCGAACGAAAAGGGGTCGGTTGGCTCCCAAAATCCGGGACTCGATACCACGTCCTTAGGACCTACCTCTCCAACAAACACAAAACTCGTCGTAAGCCGGACTCGATACAACATCTTTAAGACCTACCTCTCCAACAAGCACACAACTAACCGCACCTACACAAGCATCTATTCTTTTCAATATAAGCCATTTCAAACGCTGCAGTAAATTATTTTGGAGCGGCGGAAAACTTTCAAGAGCGATCGAAATTCGAGTCGACATTAACTCCCTTGTTGTCACACAAAGTGCACCGATCGGGAGAGCAAATCAAGGCTAGGCCAAGTTGCGCTCCCGCGACGGACTATCCGTTCCGATTAACAAGAGGTTAAATAACAGCAAGTTCGATTTCATATTTTGCAAGCGATGAAATTAATAATCATGGAGAAAACGATGCGTGAAAAACCTCCACAAACTAAAAGCATGAATCACACAATAGGGAACATGTTACCCAACCGGGAATAGTGTTCACACAAGATAAGGTTGGAGAATCACTCTCTCCACAGATCCACCGGCGTCACACCGAGGGGTTTGCACCTTTCTTCTAAGGAGTCTCATCGAAGGAAGCCGCGCCGGACTCGCACCGAACGGATGGAGGGAGCAAGGGGGGGGGGGGGGCAGCGGCTTCACACCACAACAAGGGGGCATCGGCTTTGAGGAGTCACCTTGGCCGAAATTCTCTAAGGTGAATTTTAGGTTTAATATTTTCACTAATTTATTTCTCATAAGCACCTCCTTAAATAGGAGTTTACAACAAGCCTTAACCCTCCATGATGGAGATGTAATCTCATCCATCCGAATGGCTAAGTGCACACCAAAAATAAAATTGTTTCAAATTAAAAATTAAAAGCATGCAATGAATATAAAATTATCACTTAAACATAGGATAATTTTATATTCCCAAAATATTTAATAGAGTTCATAAAATTACGCAAATAAAGTTAATTCTTCATGGTGGTTCTAGCATGCCGCAGACGGAGGTTGTAACGTGCACTTCCTTTAGCGTCATCACGGCGTCTCAGATCTTTGTGTCGTAGCGCCTCGGCAACCGGGTCATCATCAATTAGCGGCGGCGCTGCATCAACACGTGGACGTTTTGGTACGCCTTTTTGTGGAACAATTCGTACGGTATCATGGAGTTCTAAAGACAATCGTTTCTGACTAGGATGGTCGGTTTACCTCTAGAGAATGGAAGGTTGTGCAGGCATATTTGGGTTCACGCCTCACCTTTAGCACAATATTTCACCCTCAGACCGACGGGCAATCTAAAAGGACTATCCATACAATGGAACACTTATTGAGGTTATCTTTGTTGGATAGAGGAGAGCTGTGGGAAAGAATCCTACCCTTGGTAGAATTCTCATAGAACAACAGCCATCAAGATAGAATCGGGATGGCGCCCCATGAAGCCCTTTATGGAAGATGGTGTAGAATACCCTTGTCTTGGGTGTAGGATGAAGATCCGAAGGCTTTGTGAGTTGAATACATAGATTATACAGATGCGGTTGTTAGACAAATACGGGACCGTGTTGGGGCTGCGGTCCAGAATCGCCCCCGCATTGCGGCGCTATGCGGTAATGGCTTAAATGGCTGCCCCGTCCCCGGTCAAAATCTTGATATAAAGATTAGTATGCGCCTTTGACCTTGAGGTCGGTCTTTTGGTGCAGTTGGTTGCGCTAAGTCCTCTCAATTGGTGGAGATGCGGGGTACTGGTTCGAAACCCCGGGGTCGTTTCCGGGGGGGATTGTTGGGGCTGCGGTCCGGAATCGCCCCCGCGTTGCGGCGCTATGCGGTAATGGCTTAACTGGCTGCCCCGTCCCCGGTCAAAATCTTGATATAAAGATTAGTATGCGCCTTTGACCTTCAGGCCAGTCTTTTGGTGCAGTTGGTAGCGCTAAGTCCTCTCAGACAGCATGCTCGAGGCTAAAAGTCGCATAGCAAAATACTATGATGCAAAGCACCGGATCATGGAATTTCAAGTGGGCGACAAGGTATTTTTAATGATCAAGCCGATGCATGGAGTATCTCGGGTATGCGGGGTGAAGAAGCTCAGCCCAAGGTATGTTTGACCCTACTCCATATTGGAAAGGATTTGCCCTTTGGCCTATCGGTTGGAGTTACCACCGGAGCTTGAGAATCTACATGACGTATTCCATGTGTCGTCACTATGAAAGGCATTGTTGTGGCCCGAACAATATGTCCCAACCACTGATGGAGTAGTTGCGACTGATAGGTCGGTACGACTGGAGCTGGTGCGGATAGTGGACAGCGAAACGATGACCTTGCGCCGCAAATGTGTCCCTCTAGTGAAAGTGTTGTGGTCCAATCATGGGAAAGAGGAGTTTACGTGGGAACCGATGGACCTGATGCAAATGCGCTACCCGGAGCTATTTCAGCAAGGAAACCTTTAAAAGCATGTTTTAATTCATGTTCATTTTATGCTTTTCTCTCCCCGCAGCCTTAACCTGATTTCGGGGATTAAATCTTTTATTTTATTTATAGGATTTATAACGAACCGATTCGCGCTAGGCCCCTTGTGCGCGCTTTTGAGTCAGGAGAGCTTATTTAGGCTCAGAGAGTGCATGCCATCAGGCACGCACTCGTGGGAAAAAGGAAATATGTTGAGTATCTGTGTTGAGTATGACACGGATGAGACACGAGCGTGTCCCTACCTGTTTTCCATGGTGTTGAATGACTATGGTGTTGAGTGATTTTGGCATGGCGTTGAGTGGCTTGTACCGAGAAGGACACCGGTAGGGACACGGGCGTGTCCCTACCTGTGTGTGGTGGTGTTGAGTGAAATGTCTTTGAGTGGCATGGCATTGAGTGGACTGTCCTAAGGAGGATACGGGTAGAGACACGGGCGTGTCCCTACCAGTGTGTTGTAGCGTTGAGTGCCACGGCTTTGAGTTGCATGGCTTTGAGTGGCAGACATGTCAGACCAGAGAAGGATATGGGTAGAGACACGGGCGTGTCCCTACCTGTGTGCTCCAAGGCAAGAAAAATGAGGAGTGTCCTAAGCAGGACACTGGTATCGATACGGGTATAGACATGGGCGTGTCACCTGGACACGGGTACAGACACGGGCGTGTCAGTACCCGTGTATGAGTACGAAATGGCAGTCAAACTGTGGATGACATTTCGCTAGAGTATAACACGGTTAAGGACACGACCGTATCCCTACCTATGTCACCTCTGTATAAAAGAGAAAAATTAAACCCTAGCCATCTTATTCTCTTCCAAACCCTATTTTCTGGAGAGGAACATCTGAAGGAGATAGATCTTGCTGGAGCCAACCAAACCCCTTGAGGAAACGCCATTGCCGTCAAGGGAAAAACGATGCCAACGAGAAGGATGACATGATCCATGGCCGGAAATGGCGGAACCGCTGGAATTGAGGTGAGCTTCCCCCCCCCCTCTCCCTTGGTGCTAGATCCATAGTTATTCTTAGGCGAGACATCGACTCAAATGAGTTATGATGTGTGAGGCGAAGGTTTCTAGGAGGGAATTTCTAGAACTGGTGTTCTAATGTTGAGTCATCTTCAACCTCCCCTTCTTCAAAGTGATGATGGGGGTGGATTCGTGAAGAGGAATGGCCTTAAGAAGGTGAATAAGGGTGGAGGAACTTCTGGTTATGATTTGGGGAGGATTGGTTTGAGGAGGAATATGAACCGATGTCGTTCATTTCGCCTCAAGATGCGTGCAGAAATCTGTGTTCTGCATGCAGCGACCTTCTTGGCTATCTTCAGGCAAGATATAGTCAAGTGTGAGCTTTTGACTAAACACGAGAATCATATCTATTGGAATTAACTTTTTGACTAGTGGTTACATGCCTTCGGGTGAAGTCTGTAGCCACGGGAATGTTTGATCGAAGTATAAGGCTGCCGGACTAAGCGTGTAGAAAATGTATTCCGTACGCAGCAGGCTTTGGAGCCAATTTCATGTGGGATACAGTCTGATCTGGGTTGCGGACTGAACATGAAATTTGTACCCCATGGAAGTACCTTTCCACCGAGGTATTACACACACTCACCAGATTCCTATTGCCACAGGAACCTTCTATTGAAGTTGCTGTCCAGGAGGATTCTGCACCTAAATTCCGGGGTTAGTTATATAAATGAATTGGGACTTGGAGGAGGTCTTATAATGACCCGACATTAAGCTATAGGCGAATCATTATATGTACACTGTGATAATTCAATGCATGATTAAAGTATTGGAATAGACCCCATGTAAACAAAAGGTGAATGATATGCGGTTGAGAGAAATAACTTGGTGGGGATTAGTGAACGAATGTTATTTAGTCATTTAACAACAATGATTACTAGAGCTTGGGTAATTGCTCAGTGTGGATGTTGATTATCGGATGAGTAACTCATGTGCTCACAAGTGAGTATGTTTGTAGAATAAATGTTGTTGGTGACATGAGAAGAGTCATAAATTGGGCGGTTGGTCTTGGTCCTTGGTGTTCCCATCCCGAGGCTCCTTCCGTGCCTGGTGAACGGTTAGGCTTGGTCCTTGTGCTGGTTTTCGAGGCTCATTATGTATCATGATGTGGATATGATGCATGTGGTGTGAGTCGACACGCGGTGTCGCAATCCCGGGTTAAGTATAGTGTAGCAGGTCTACGGGCTCGCCAATCGTCATACCGGTGGGAGTTGACAGCTTGACCTTAGGCGGTTGGGCTTGGTCCTCGGTGTTCACATCCTGAGGCTCCTTCCATGCCAAGTGAACAATTGGGCTTGGTCCTTGTGATCATTTCCGAGGCTTAATTCGTATCACACCTTAGGCCAGTTCGGGGATAGGATCTGGGTGCACATCTACGCGAGACACCCGCTGAGCAGTAATACGCATGAGAGCTCCGTTGTTTTGTTCTTAGCATTGATGCATACGAAGTCCTAGGCCAGGAAGTGTGGAGACCGACCTTGTAGTGGAGATGCCCGCTCTACTGTCACCGTCTGGCCATGACGGATGATGCCTGAGAGGTTAGCTACCTGCTCAAAAAGTGGGAACTGCAAGTCTGTGTCGACATAGCGATTGCATGTCCGTGATCATGGGTGAGTCATTGCATTGCATACATACCATTATACCTCATTACATACACAAGATCCTCATCGTATAAGTTTGTATGGGAACTCCTATACAATGAGTTACTTATTGCTGAACGATCCTCAACCTATAAGTTTGTATGGGCATTCATATAAGTTGAGTTACCTTTTGGTAAATCTTTATTCATAAGCTGTGGTAGATGGTAGAAATGCTAGAACTACATGTTTCTTGATTATACACTTCTTTACATACATAGTAATATACCACCTCCTTGTACCTATGTTTATATATATTGTACCCGGTTCCTTTCTCCGCCCGGTGCCGAGGAGTCGCCAGTGGAGTGGATGTGAAGCCACTTAGTCTTTACGACTAATAGTGTTACGTCTTCCTTTTTAGGAGGAAACCCTGCAGGTGGAGCAGCAGGATATGCAAATAGACATCCAGGCCAGGACGACAGGGCCTGAGGGGACGGTACCGTTGCTACCGTCAGTTACTGATGTGAGTGTGTGAGAGCCTTTTTGTCTTACCCTTTTTGGGAAAACTATTTACGTACTCTAATTTTAGAAGCTTAATGTAGCTTCTCTAGTGTTGTTATTTTATGGACTATATGCTTGGCATGGATTTGAGTTCTATTCTATAATCTGGTTTGGTTGTCAATGAATGATATTGGATGTAGCCGGCAGAATAGGAGTCCTGTTGTACATACTAGCCCGAGTGTCAGTTCAACCGCAATGCGGCTGGTCTGGGCATAAGACCCCTCTCGTGCCATGTTTTTTGTTCCGGGAGGGGGGTCTTACACATAAAGTAGATTATTTTAGTGTTTTTTGTTGTCGGTTACCTTCATAATAACAATAAGGAATATATTAGAAAGTTTGAAGCCAATGCTGAAGTTGGAATTTTTCTTGGATATTCCCAAGTAAGCAAGGCTTATAGGGTATATAATAAATCAACTATGAAAATGGAAGAGTCTATTCTTATTTCATTTGATGATAATAATAAGTTTTACTAAGAGAAGATGTTGGTACCCTAGTTTGGATTTGAGTTAAGTCTTCTCAATTAGTTTCTTGACCCAAGATTTATCTATAGTTAAAGGTTTGATTTAGGTTAGATTCCATCAGTTGTGTAGAGTTGTTGTTTATCCAGATGTAAATCTGGTTAAGTGTTTTTTTAGTTCGACTATGGTCGAACGCCGCTCGACTATCATCTATCAGTTGATCGACTATCGTCTATCAGTTGATAGACTATCGTCAGACAGCAGATCGACTATCTCTGAGTTAGTTCAACTCTGTTAGCTCGACGATCTATGGTCTCAGTATCGTCGATCGTCGAGTCCTGCTCGACTCCTTTTGCCCAGACAGATTTCTTGTAGTTCGACTATCTGTTCTGATAGTTCGACTATCTGCTCTGAGAGTTCGACGATCTCTGTGATTCGTTCGACGATCTTTTTGTCTGCATTTAGAGATATTGTATTCCTTCTCTTCTTTGAATTATTTCTAATTTACCTGGCTTATTTTATTAAAGATTATTTCATTGATTTTAAGCTTACATATCAAGGCAATCTTTGCCTCATTCTTTATGCATAAGTCAAGTCCTTTCTGACAAAGTTTTTTGTCTTATTAGTTGAAAAATCTTTGTGCTTTATCTACCATGCTGTCCTTTATAGCCGTTAGACACAGATGTCTTTCTCTGGCCGTAAAGAGTTTGTTTTTGATGTGACTTTCTCTAATATCTTTTGGACTTGCAGAATTGATAAGCAAATTCTAAGAAAGCTTTATCTCTTTATAGGATGTCCTTCTGCAGGCTATTTGTACTATGCGATATTTGCAGGCCAGATCTCAGATCACAGAAGAAGACAAGATTCAAATCAAGAGAAAGATAGAAGCCGTTACAAAGGCTGATATATAAAGAGCTAGTAAGAGAAGTTAATATAAAGATATAAAGATATACAGATATACAGATATTCATATACACATATAAAAAGATTCAACAACAAGAACAAGTGTAGAATAACTCTCTTCAGATCTCTCTTCTTCAATCCTGAGTTCATCCTGCTTACAGGAACATTCATACTCAGAGCTTAAAGAAGAAGAATAAGAAAGAAAAGTTGTTGAAGAAGAACAACCATTCCACATCAAGAGTCTTCTTCAAGCTACTCCTTCAAGAACTTCAAGACAACAGATCTTCTCTGTCAAGAGTTCTAAAGAGAACCTGCACCCTGAAGCAAGGCTTCTTCCTGGATATTCTCTAAGCCAAGGGGAGCTTTGATTCCTTTAGAGCTTTCTATAGCTTAGTGCAATCCACTAGCTTCTCTAATTTTGTTTAACAATAGAGAAGACAATCTAACTGTCTCAGCCTCCTGTACAAAGGGTTATTACTCCCTTCAAAAGTGAACCTTGGTGGAAGGGCACCTTAGCAAAAACATGTGTTGGATTTTGAACTCCTGATCAAAAGCTCAAAGGGTTTACTTGATCTACCTGAATCAGATCAGTTGGTGGCGGGGAACTTGAACAAAAACTTGTAATGGATTCATACAAGGGTGGTAGAAGAGTGGATGTACCTATTGAGAGGGAACCACTATAAATCTTCTTGTGTTGTCTGTGTTGCTTATTTTAATTACTGCACTGTGGCTATGACAAGAACTACCTAGGATTGCTAGTTGTTGTGTTAGGACTAAAGCTCAAACTGTAATTACAGTTAGCTTTTCCTTGTGCACCTCACCTTGTGTTAGGCTCTAGGGTTTCATATATCTATTTACTTATTCCGCAAATTAACTCTAAGGGAGTTGAGTAGATTGTCTTATTTTTGAATACTCTATTCACCCCCCCCCCCCTCTAGAGTTGTATCTATCCTCACTTTCAGAAGATATCTTCTACTAGTGAAACTTTGCAGGTACCTAACTTGTGAGAGAAGTTGGATGAGTTGACCCTTACCAATGAGGCTGTTACACATCCTTCTCCACATGTTGTTGAAGTAAGTGAAGACAAAGTCACTTAGTTCAATGAAGAGCCAACAACAGCTAACTTAATTCCACAAGAGAAATTATCTCCCCAAGATGTTGATCAACCAGCTCCTCTTATTTAGATAGTCACACTTAGAGATCACTTTATTTCTCAAGTGATTGGAGACTTATCACTTGGTGTGCAGACAAGGAATCAACTCCACTAGGACATGATGCATGTCTGCTTCATATCTCAAACTGAGCCCCAATCCATTAAAGATGATGAGCAAGATCCACAATGGATCATTGCAATGCAAGAGGATCAAAGCACGCATTCATATATCTCTATCCGGCTGTAGGAGAAAAGCACACATTCATATATCCTCCCAAACCCTAAGTCCTTATTTATACCAAAGGTATAAATAGACCTAAAAGAATCTCTATCCACAGACCACACAGCATAGGGTTTAAGAGTCATTCGCCGGGAATGAACTCTAGGTTCGGCGAGAATCAGATCCAGATTCGG
Organism: Platanthera zijinensis; assembly: GCA_039513925.1. Classification (NCBI taxonomy): domain Eukaryota; kingdom Viridiplantae; phylum Streptophyta; class Magnoliopsida; order Asparagales; family Orchidaceae; genus Platanthera; species Platanthera zijinensis. The sequence continues at coordinate 91,622,801 of CM077087.1, read as the reverse complement.
CGAGAATCCGCAGACAGATTCGGCGAGAATCATCTGCAGAATCCTCGAGAATCAAGGATAGAATCGTCGAGTATCACCAATCTCCGGGAATCAAACATTTCGATTCTCGACGAATTCGTCGAGAGTCGTCGAGTCATACTCGACGATTCTCGACGAATCATTCGCGACGAATGATTCCTGACGAACTCGTCGAGAGTCGTCGAGTCATACTCGACGATTCTCGACAAATCTCCTTGTCAACATATTCCTGACCCCCCCCCCCCATTCTGTATGGTGATTGGAAACCTTTACCAACACAGTCAATCTCCCAACTTCTCCACATGCTCTTATGTGCGACCCTGCAGGCTCATATCGAATTGGTAGTGAGATTACATGTTTGACCACTTCTAGATCACCATGGTAACTCCAACAGTCTCCCACTTGATCTTGAAAGTATCAAACCAAAAACCTCACAAACAATGAGCGGCATCTAGCAATGCATCATTACTACCCAAGCAATAAGAGTTCATAACTCATAAGCCTTTATGAACAATGTTCCAGTGTTTTATTTGTCCCTTTTTCCCTTACATCCGGAAAGAGCTAGAGGCATGGAGCATGTTAGCCTCATAATAGCTCAATCCAAGTTTCTTTATCAAGAACGGACTTCCAGAGAATGGTGAGTCCAATATCACATATTGACTCAACCAAGCATGGCCATGCATTTCCCAGTCCAGTTCCATCAAGGGGCCCATGGATGAAACTCGTGTCATATAGGAGGACAAATCTCATATCTGCTCACACACAAACACCCAAATTATTCATAACGTGCCCAATAACAACTCTTATCATCAACCTTTCTCAAGGAAGACTTTATATGGCATCAAAGCACGCTCTTCCTCACTTGATTAATGTTGTGACTTCAGGTCAAAGGACCACAACACCATTGTGAATTGAGACCTACTCATGACACGTTTAGATAACAATCCGCAGAGTAGTCTCAGGTTGGGTCTGTCCAGTACAACTTGTTCATTAACAAGTACCCACGTGATGACTTGATATCAAAATATCATGACCTATGAGAACTAGTCATCAGTCAATACACCGTCATGTCTTAATGTATCATCATCACCCTTAGTTTCTATGATGATACTACGACCAGGGACCTTTTAAGAATGAAGCTTCAAATAAATCATAGGCTCTCACATTCAAGTCACGTACTTTATGTCCTATGGAAGCGAACATTCTAAGGGTATTGATTATGTTAACATTTAACTATTGCATAGAGAAACCATAATAAAAAAAACATGCCATTGATTGTAAAAGAAAAATCTAGGTACATAATTCATCATATGAATAAACAATAAACAGCCACCAGAATATATGTTTACATGCAACCCACAAGACTCTCATTAGAGTTGATCATTTAGGTATCGTATACCCATTGATCTAGTATGACCATCATACTTTCTCTACGCGAGAGGCTTTGTCAGTGGATCCGCAATATTCTTCTCAATCGGCACTCTGCAAATGTTCACATCTCCTCGTTCGACAATCTCACGAATTAGATTGAACCACCGAAGTATGTGCTTGGAGCGCTGATGAGATCAAGGTTCCTTAGATTGTGCAATTGCACCATTGTTATCACAGTAGAGAACTATGGTACCAACAATGCTAGGAACTACATCAAGCTTGTCGATGAATTTCCTAATCCATATAGCCTCCTTCGCTGCGTTAGCTGCAGCGATATACTCGGCCTCTGTTGTAGAATCAACAACTATCTCTTGCTTGGAACTCTTCTACCTCACAGCTCCTCCATTAAGGAAAAACACAAAACTTGACTGAGACTTTGAGTCGTCCCTATCAGTTTGGAAGCTTGCATCCGTGTAACCATTTAAAACGAGCTCTTCCTCTCCACCATACACCAAGAACACATCCTTTGTCCTTCTCAAGTACTTCAGGATATTCTTGACTGTAATCTAGTGAAACTCACCGGGGTCTGACTGATACCTGCTAGTCATTCTCAAAGCAAAGGAGACATCGGGTCGAGTACATAACATCGCATACATGATTGATCCAATTGCCGAAGCATATGGAATCAACTTCATGCGGTCCTTATCTTCACAATATTTTGGACACTGGTCCTTAGAGAGATTCACACCATGAGACATGGGTAAAAATCCTTTCTTGGACTCAAGCATGTTGAACCGCTTCAACACCTTCTCAATGTATGTACTCTGGGTCAAACCAAGCAACTTCTTCGATCTATCTCTATAGATCATAATACCGAGTATATAAGTCGCTTCACCTAAGTCCTTCATAGAAAAGCAGTTCCCTCGGTTGTTCTTAACAACTTTCAGGGTAGGAATGTCATTCCCAATCAACAGTATGTCATTTACATACAATATCAGGAAGACAACAATGCTCCCACTGATTCGCTTGTGAACACAAGGCTCATCTTCATTCTAGATGAAACAAAACTCTTTGATTTTCTCATCAAAACGAAGATTCCAACTTTGAGAGGCCTGCTTCAGTCCATAGATGGACTTATTCAGCTTGCATATTTTAGTGGCTTCATTTGGGGATACAAAACCCTCGTGTTGTGTCATGTACACTTCCTCATGGAGGTTTCCATTAAGGAAAGCCATTTTTACATCCATCTGCCAGATCTCATAGTCATAATACGCAGCAATAGCAAGAAAAATCCTTATGTACTTTACCATGGATACAGGGGAAAAGGTCTCATCATAGTATATGTAACACCCCAGAAATCTCAAAATGTGTTTGCAAACAGTTTTGGGTTGGAGGCTGTTTGACACGGCCTGGGACACGGGCGTGTCCCAGGGCGTGTCGGGGGTACACGGCCTGGGACACGGGCGTGTCCCAGTGCGTGTTCAGGTTAGTCGACGATCGATAGTCGACGATCGTCGAGCCTGGGACACGGGCGTGTCCCAGGGCGTGTCGCGCAAATAAAATTTGAAAATGGCCTGTTCGAGTCAGAATATTACACGGCCTTGAACCAAGCCTTGAACACGGGCGTGTTAGGGTGGACACGGGCGTGTCCAATGCCGTGTGACTACTGATGAGTCCATATTTTATACTATATTTTGGACTCATCTAGGCCTATTTCCATGTCTTTGCACACCGTTTAGCGCCATTTGCACTCCTTTTGGTTCGCTACGGTTTTCCACGCCCTGTGCACCTTTTTAGCCCATTTCCGTGCTTGTGTGCATTTACTTTCTTGCTATGTTTATCACTGTTCGCTGTGGCTGCCGCGATCGATGCCCCGTGCAGTTTTCCTGCAGGTTTGGGGATCGTGAGGGCATTCGGGATAGGCGTTTCACTATTTTTGGCAAAGGAGTCAGTGGTCGTGCGTTTTTGCCCACGCACGACCATCGACCTCCTGGCGCACGATCACTGATCGTGCGCAGCCCGGTCTCATTTGTGAAACTCTGTCTTGAACCTTCCGCACGATCACTGCCATACCGCGCACGACCACTGCTCGTGCGCCGCCGATCGTGCGCAGTCATATCCATTTTGCAAAAGTCTGTCTGGCTATTTCCGCACGATCATCAGCCTTGCCTCGCACGATCACTGATCGTGCGCTGCTGATCGTGCGCGACTACTGATTTTCTGATGCAGGTCTGCAGGTTGCTCACGCACGGGCGCTGACCTTGGTCGCGCACGACCACTGGTCGTGCGCCAGTGGTCGTGCGCGCTATTTATTCTGCAAGCTATAAATACGCTGTTCCGCGAATTAGGGCGAGACAATCGTTACGGAACCTTCGCCATTCCGCCGTTTTCGCCCTCGAGCAGTCCCATTCACCTCCACCTCCATTCCTACCAACGGGAGGACTTTCTCCCGTGATTCCGAAGCATCCCTCATCCTCCGGCGATCCTCCGGCCATTAAAGCTCTTCTCCAAGTTCTTCACCAAGGAAGACGACGAAGCTTGCCTCAAGAACGGACTTAAAGGCCACCGAAGTGACAGCTCGGCGGTACCGGAAGCCCTCCACGGACTGCGCTTGGAAGCGGTTTGACAACCCGCACCTCCGGCCAACACCCGCAAAGGATCTTCACTCTTGTGGTTTAGCTTTCTCCAACCTTTCTTGTTGTATGGTTTATGTATGCATTTATGAACGGATTAATCTCTTTTGCAATGAAATGTTTATGCTTTCATCTTGCTTGTGAGATTCGTTGTTAATGCGCTTCGCTCTCTTTCGTTCACTCCACGCCTTTGCTTCACTTCATTTCACTTCACATCACACACTTCACTCACTAGCTTACCGCCCACTCGCCCACCGAAGTACGGCATCGCGGCCGCTACATCCATCTCGCCTTGCGAAGCGGTGATTGCGACCCGCATAGTTTAATTAGTGTATTTAGTGTAATCGGTCGTAAGACCACCAACCAAAGCCCCTTTCTTTTTCTGTTTATTTCAATTAACTCTCATAACGATAGTTTCAGAGTCTAAATCGTTCGACGCCAATTGCATTCCTCAAGAGACCGACATCCGGGGATTCATTCCCAACTTTATTACTTGAGCGACCGGTACGCTTGCCGTATTTTACGCGCATCAAGTTTTTGGCGCCGTTGCCGGGGAATGCAACTGTTGAACGATTATGATTCTGGAAGTATTGTTATAAGAGTTAGTGCTCTTTGATTTTTTTTTCTTTTGTCTTGTTGTTTCAGTGGATGCAGGGACGTGCCGCGAGAGATCTCGTTGCTTACGATCCTGAGATCGAGCGAACTCTTCGTGCGCAAAGGCGTGCCGCTGCAATTGATCCAATCACAATGGGAGACCAGTTGAACCATGACAACGGAGTCCGTGTTGGAGGGAACCTCCCTGATAACCGTAACGGGGATGAGAACGAGGTAAACCCGCCGCATGTCCGAACCATGAGAGACTACACCACTCCCACTGTGGGGAGCATATATCCTGGGTTCGGACCGGCGATCACAAACCAGCAGTTCGAGATCAAGCCGGCAATTCTAAACATCATCCGGAACAATGCGCAGTTTTCCGGAATGGCCACTGAGGATGCCCATCTTCATTTGGCGGATTTTTCAGAAATCTGCGCCACGTTCCGCTATGCTGGGATCGCCGATGACACGGTCAAGCTCCGTCTGTTTCCCTTCTCTCTACGTGACAAAGCCAAGTCATGGCTTCATTCCCTTCCTCCTGGAACCGCCACAACATGGGATGCTCTCACCACGAAGTTCTTAGCCAAATTTCATCCAGTCGACCGTATTGTGAGCATGCGACGTGCCATCGCCAATTTCAGGCAAAACGACCAAGAAAGCTTAGCGGAGGTGTGGGAGCGCTTTAATGAATTGCTGCGGAAGTGCCCAAATCACGGTTTCCAAACGTGGAATCTTGTGGAGAGCTTCTACTTCTCCATCGAGCCTCAGCACCGCGCCATGATTGATGCCGCCTCTGGTGGAACAATTATGAACCTTGCTCCTGAGGATGCTTTGAGAGTTCTGCAGGACACCGCCACGCACAGCGCCTTTTGGACCGCGGGAAGGAATACCCCCCGTGGGACAAGTGGAATCTTTGCTGTGGAAGCATCAAGGCCCGCTGCTGCTGCTCCGGTGTTGGCCATCTCATGTCAAGGATGCGGAGGATCCGATCATCACAGCTTCGAGTGCCCTGGACCGGAGGTAACATATGATCCCGCCTTATCTAATGAAACAGTTAATTTTATTACTAATCAAAACAGGGGTGCGCCGTATGGAAATGTGTATAATCCGGGTGCGAGAAATCACCCGAACTTTTCGTGGAATCAAAACGCGCCAGGCCAACGATGGCAACCGGGGCAGCATCAAAATGATGCCTCCGCCTCCGGAAGCCAACCGCGGCCGCCACACCCGAATTACACCCAAGGCCCTCCCGCTGTGAAAACCAACTCTTTGGCTGAAATGTTTGAGAAATTTGTTGAAGTGTCCCATACTAATATGACTAACCAAGCCGCTTCTATGCGTAAGCTTGAGGCACAGTTGGGCCAATTGGCCCAAATGGTCTCCGAGCGCACGCTTGGTACCCTCCCAAGCAACACAGAAAGAAATCCCCATGAACAAGGGAAAAGCTTGGGAGAGGAAAGGCTAGGGAACAACAACGAACTCGTGATTAATTGTATGATCAATGATGTGAAAACGACCGCACTTTGTGATTCCGGAGCATCGAGCAACATCCTCACTCTGCAGGATGTTGAGAAGATGCAATTACAAATTAACACCGATGACCGGAAGTCACTCATTTTAGCTAATGGAGATGTAGTTGCTACCGAAGGCGGTGTGAGGAAAGTTGAGATCGAGGTGAATGGAAAACATTTTACTACTGATTTTCAGGTTATGGGACCTAAAGAAAACGACTCCATTCCAATACTTGGGGTCCCATTCCTGACGGCCAGTGGCGCATCCTTGGATTTTTCCAAAGGATGTGTCATCTGGCCGACCGATGCGTCCGCCATCGATGATACTTCCGCACACCCCTCCAACATTCAAAAAATTGTGTTGCTAAGAAATGCAGGATCCAAGGAAAATTTGGGACTTCAAGTTTTGAACGCCGCCCGTTTGGACGAAATGATCAAGGAAGCACCTCCCGAGAAGACCGATGTAGAGCAAGTGGTAGTGACCGTGAAGGAGATCGAGTCAGTGGAAGACACGGCGATTGTTCCATGTCCCCCAAAAGCGACTGAAGACAATGACATTAGTAGTTTTATTCGGGAGAAATCCCTGAACAATTCAGTTTGTAATAATTCTAATGACTGTGTTAGGCGTAATGTTGCTTGGGCCGATCCGGTCGCCGTCGCGGTGCCGGACATGACGCCATTGATTTCAAAATCTGCGAAAACTGTGGAAAAATCTGCGTGGAAGTCTCCCACGGTGGAGAAGATGAAGGAGGCTAAGCGCCTACGCGATAAGCGTTATTCCACCTTCCGGCGCGAGGAAGCGTATAAGCTGAGCAAGGGGAAATCCCTCCCTCATGATTCCATGAAAAATTCTGCTCCCCCCTCGCACTCCACCGGAGAGACTCGCCCCAAATCGGCGCCGAGTTGATTGCTTTTTCGTCGCTCTGCTTAGACATTATTCTGTGTTTTATATTCTTGCACTTTTATTTTCTTTTTTCTGCACGAACATTATTTTTAAACTGCTAAAACAGGTATTTGGTCCACCTTAAGGACGGTAAACAAAAGGGCTATCCGGGAGACAACCCATGCTCGGACCATTCGGTCCCCTTTCTTTTTCTAATTTTCTATTTTTGTATTTTCTTGTCTTTGGCCCAAATCGCAGGTTCAGCTTCTCTTTGGTGCGGCGCAGCAACTCCATCAACTCATAACGCCATCTTCCGGTATGCTCCCTCTGCGGAGCATAGCTACACTCTTCCCTGTAGACTTTATTCTAGTGCTATTTTGCATGTTGATGTTGTTTTCATTCAAGTTTGGGGGGAAGAGCCGCCTATGCACTCACGAGCACATTTCATTCGCACACCGGTAGATTTATTTATGCTTCATGTTTGTAGACTCCTGCTGTGCGCACGCATTTGCACCCACATGAGCGCGCACTCTTACCACGCGCGCGGCTCGGGTTGAGTACTTATGTTGTGTAAGTTTTAAGATTGTGGTGCTGACGTAGGATTTTGTCGTACAGTAGTTCGAAACTCGTGCAGTGCTCCTAATCGAGTGCTCACGTTGTGTAGGAATTGTATAGAGCTAGTTTCTTCTCATGCTTGCATTTTATATTTTTTTCTATATTCGTAAATACTGTCTGTCCTACTCAACTTCTGAATCCGGAGTGATCTCGCGGTAGTGTAGGCATGTGTGTAAGCGTCGCTGGCTTTGTTTTGCTCGAGTCGGGAGGACGGATCACTTTTCTCGGTGGCTAAGAACTTGCCCCAAGCGACTTTCGAAGCATTGGTGCCCGGTTAGTCGAGCGTGAGCGTGACGTAGGCCATCATTTTGGCCCGGTTGATCCTTGCACCCGTCCTAACATAGCCCTCGCTAGCCCCGTTGAGCCTACCTCCCCTTTTGATCAGCTCCACATGCAAGTCACCAAAGCCTCAAGCCACTCCTAGTCGCACACCCGCGTTGAGCTCTTGTTTCGTTAATTTCTCGTTGGGTTGTTGTGATGGGCGGATTTTGTGAACGTGTGGATATGCCGCAAAGTTTTTAAATGCTGAATTATTGAGAAAAGAAAAGAGAAAAGAAAAATGTGACCAAGAAAAGAAAAGAGAAACGAAAAAGTATAAATGAAAAAATCTGAAATTGAGAAATTTGTTTTATGGTAGGCGGTGCACCCACTCATGTTGTAAAAGCTAAGTTTGGGGGTGTGGTGCACTCGCATTCTTGTTGTTAGCGAGAATTCTGATGTGTGCGAGCTCCGTTGGGTTGTGCGTAGCCTTCGTCTTTATCTTGTCCATCCATACCTACATCTACACCCAAGCCCCACTCTTCACCTCAAGTCCTACGGATTTACGCTCGAGTCAAACCCGCATCGTGGAGAAAGTGCGAACGGGCAAGCATATGGCCCCCGACATTGGTGGATTCCTTTGGAGGTGATCATGAGCCCCGGTCTTTGGCAATACCTCGCCATCCGACTTGCCTACTTTCTGCCTTCCCTTGACCATGCGATTCTCCGGAATTCATTCTTTGAGTAGTGACAGTATCTATTTACGTTTTTCGAAAATTATAAATTGCATTGCATGATTAGAAACTCTTTCTATTATATTTTTTACGCATGTGAGCTTCTCGATTTCTCGTCCTACTGTAGGTTGTAATTACTACGTCAGCTAGCCGTTTTAGAGCCCACAACGTGATTATTTGCCCGGGACGTGCAAATGGTTAAGTTTGGGGGTGTGATGAGTCCCTATTTTATACTATATTTTGGACTCATCTAGGCCTATTTCCATGTCTTTGCACACCGTTTAGCGCCATTTGCACTCCTTTTGGTTCGCTACGGTTTTCCACGCCCTGTGCACCTTTTTAGCCCATTTCCGTGCTTGTGTGCATTTACTTTCTTGCTATGTTTATCACTGTTTGCTGTGGCTGCCGCGATCGATGCCCCGTGCAGTTTTCCTGCAGGTTTGGGGATCGTGAGGGCATTCGGGATAGGCGTTTCACTATTTTTGGCAAAGGAGTCAGTGGTCGTGCGTTTTTGCCCACGCACGACCATCGACCTCCTGGCGCACGATCACTGATCGTGCGCAGCCCGGTCTCATTTGTGAAACTCTGTCTTGAACCTTCCGCACGATCACTGCCATACCGCGCACGACCACTGCTCGTGCGCCGCCGATCGTGCGCAGTCATATCCATTTTGCAAAAGTCTGTCTGGCTATTTCCGCACGATCATCAGCCTTGCCTCGCACGATCACTGATCGTGCGCTGCTGATCGTGCGCGACTACTGATTTTCTGATGCAGGTCTGCAGGTTGCTCACGCACGGGCGCTGACCTTGGTCGCGCACGACCACTGGTCGTGCGCCAGTGGTCGTGCGCGCTATTTATTCTGCAAGCTATAAATACGCTGTTCCGCGAATTAGGGCGAGACAATCGTTACGGAACCTTCGCCATTCCGCCGTTTTCGCCCTCGAGCAGTCCCATTCACCTCCACCTCCATTCCTACCAACGGGAGGACTTTCTCCCGTGATTCCGAAGCATCCCTCATCCTCCGGCGATCCTCCGGCCATTAAAGCTCTTCTCCAAGTTCTTCACCAAGGAAGACGACGAAGCTTGCCTCAAGAACGGACTTAAAGGCCACCGAAGTGACAGCTCGGCGGTACCGGAAGCCCTCCACGGACTGCGCTTGGAAGCGGTTTGACAACCCGCACCTCCGGCCAACACCCGCGAAGGATCTTCACTCTTGTGGTTTAGCTTTCTCCAACCTTTCTTGTTGTATGGTTTATGTATGCATTTATGAACGGATTAATCTCTTTTGCAATGAAATGTTTATGCTTTCATCTTGCTTGTGAGATTCGTTGTTAATGCGCTTCGCTCTCTTTCGTTCACTCCACGCCTTTGCTTCACTTCATTTCACTTCACATCACACACTTCACTCACTAGCTTACCGCCCACTCGCCCACCGAAGTACGGCATCGCGGCCGCTACATCCATCTCGCCTTGCGAAGCGGTGATTGCGACCCGCATAGTTTAATTAGTGTATTTAGTGTAATCGGTCGTAAGACCACCAACCAAAGCCCCTTTCTTTTTCTGTTTATTTCAATTAACTCTCATAACGATAGTTTCAGAGTCTAAATCGTTCGACGCCAATTGCATTCCTCAAGAGACCGACATCCGGGGATTCATTCCCAACTTTATTACTTGAGCGACCGGTACGCTTGCCGTATTTTACGCGCATCAACTACCCGTACACTGCTTGCAGCTCGATGAGGCAGGGGTGACACGGGCATGTCTCAGGAATGACACGGGCGTGTCAGGTTCGACACGGGCGTGTCGATGCCCGTGTTCTGGTAAGTCTCAGTCGGTACGAATACCGCGTGTCCCGCTTAAGGGTACACGGCCTGTGACACGGGCGTGTCACAGGCCGTGTCAGCCAAAAATTGGGTTTTTGGGCAAATTATGGCCGTTCAGATTTCTCTCTTTTGATCCAAGGGCTCAGGTGGTTTCCTGGCTGGATTTAATTCGTGAAGGCTGATGAAGATTCATTCTTCATGTGCTTAAGGAAGAGAGAAAGAGAGAGGAGGAAGAAGAAGGAGGAGGAGATCAAGCCACCGGCAGAGTTCCCGTGGTCCGATTCGTGATCCGAAGCCGGCGTTGTGAAGGCAAGGCTGCTGCGGTTCTTTCTCACCGGCTAGTTTTCGATGGCTCAGAAGAGATCGATAAGGGTAACGATCTCCCTCCTTGGACATGTGAAGTCCTTCTTTTCTGCATTGCATAGGGAAAACCCTTCCCCGCGAGTGTGCGGTGGGTTGTGGTGTCCCTTGGGGTAGATATGTGAAGTCCCCCTTGTTAGAGGCCGGAATTGGAGTACGGATCTAGGCATGCTGTGTGAAGCCCATCTGGACATGGTCTGGATTGGTGATGCTTGTTTGCATATCGGAGAAGGCTCCGTGATTATGTCTTGTGTTGTCTTGTGCCTACCTGTTGCTTGGCGCAGCAGGAAGTACTGGATGATGTCCAGGAAATGAAGAGGGTTGGATGCAACTCTTGTGGCCGTGCGTTGCCACTTTATGAGCGGTTGAGCCGTTGGGCTGTAACTCGATGAAAAGGCAGATTGCCGAACAGGAAAGGTGAAACCGACCCGCGCCTATAAATAGCCATGGATACTTCCGTATTCGAGGTGGCACGACGACTTGAGCAACGGGGGGTGGCTGATCCGTACCTGCGTTAGGTCCGTCCGACTTGGAAGCCTGGTTATAGGTTTTGTTGGAGCGCCTAATGAGAGTCTTAGGCCCGTGCGCCGGAAAGACTAGAATGCTCAAATACCGTGTAGACGGTGGTGTTGACCCTGGTATTCCGGTACACCAAGAATATGCCCTGAGTGCACGGACGATCGGGCCGTGTGGCCGATAGTTGTGATGGCTTGAATGTGCCTGCACGCATATAGTTGCTATTTGATGATGCCATGCTTTGCAGGGAAGGAATGCTCATGCCCCGAGAAAGGGGTAGGATTGTTATAATTAGGTCAGCTGAATGCTGACCGTTGCATTGTTTGCCACCGGTTGGGTGGATTGTTTCCTGTGCAGGTGCTGGAGAGCCAAGTGGTAGATGAAGGGCTGAAGCCCTACTGCTATTGCTGCTGCTGCTGCGGCTAGCCCTTGAAGGCTAAGCGAATGGTGTTTGTTTATTTTGTTTTCCTCATGTATGGCCGGCCTGCGCGTCGAGGTTTGTAATCCATGTTGTATGGAAAGAGGAACTGTAAGGACTTAAGGCCAAACTCTTGTATTTGTTGTACATTCGGTGGTTATATATAACGGTGGTTTATATATTGGACATTCCTGGTTAGAGTTCAAATTAGAACTTAAAGCTTCCGCTAGAATGCTCTGAGTTAGGATTCGTGGTTGGTTTGGTATTATCCTGTGACCTCACCGTCTGTTTGTGGCATATAGTGTGGGGGCCCGGCCGGACCTTCTACTATACGTCATTTAACGGATGGGGTCGTTACAGTATATACCATGAATTTGCTTGAAACCCTTAGCCACCAGTCGGCCTTTGAAAGTCTATACATTCCCATCCATGTCGGTCTTCTTCTTGAAGACCCATTTGAACCCTATGGGTCGTACCCTTTCAGATAGTTCCACCAAGTTCCAAACTTGGTTTGCATACATGGAGTCCATTTCGGATTTCATAGCCTCAAGCCATTTGTTGGAGTCCGGTCCATTCATAGCCTCTTGGTAGGTTGCTAGTTCATCATCATGATCCATAAGCAACACATTTCCTATTTGAGACATGAGAACTCCAAATCTCTCAGGCTCAAACCTCGGTCTACAAGATCTACGTAGGACTTGTGTTTCTTGAGCAGGTTCTCTAGCTACAATATCTTGTAGTCATGTCTCAGAATCCAATTCCGGTTCATTCACTACTTGTAGTTCTTGAACATCTTCAAGTTCTACCTTTTCAGTGTTTCTTGATAAGAATTCTCTTTCCAAGAAGACGCCAGTCCTTACGAGAAACACTTTTCTCTCGGACGGTAGGTAAAAGTAATACCCTTTCGTTTCCTAAGGATATCCCACCAGATAACATTTATCTGATTTGGGTTCCAGCTTGTCAGGCATTTGACGTCGCACGTATGCCTCACAGCCCCAAATTTTAATGAACGACATACTTGGACGCTTCCAAGTCCATATCTCATATGGTGTCTTTAGAACCATTTTCGTTGGAGCGCGATTCAGTGTCATTGCAGCATTCTCTAAAGCAAAACCCTAAAAGGAAACAGACAAGTCTGCATGACTCATCATCGAACGTACCATGTCTAACAGAGTACAATTTATCCTCTCAGACACACCATTATGTTATGGTGTTCTAGGTGGAGTGAGCTGTAATATAATACCACACTCTTTCATATGATCATGGAACTCATGACTAAGGTATTCGCCACCTCGATCAGATCGGAGTGCTTTAACCCTTTTACCCAATTGGTTTTCTACTTCATTCTTGAACTCTTTGAACTTTTCAAAGGTCTCAGATTTGCACTTCATAAGATACACATATCCGTATCTACTGAAATCATCAGTAAATATAACGAAGTAGAAATACCCACCTCTAGCCATGGAGCTCATGGGTCCGCATACATCACTATGTACAACACCCAATAGATCCTCCGCCCTCTTAGTATAACCAGTGAAAGGGGCTTTAGTCATCTTGCCTAACAAACAAGATTCGTATCGCTCAAATGATTCATAATCAAATGAGTCTAAAAGTCCATCTTTATGGAGCTTGGATATGCGCTTCTTGTTTATATGGCCCAAACGACAATGCCAGAGATATGTAGGGTTTGAGTCATTTGTTCTTAATCATTTATTATTTTCTACATTATAGATCAGATGGTGCAAGTTTAAAACATAAAGACCATTAAACAATTGGGCTACAACATAACAAACATCATTCTTAAATATAGAACAACAATTGTTCTTAATTATAAAAGAAAATCCAATCATGTCCAAGCATGAAATAGATATAATGTTTCTAGTTATGGCCGGAACAAAATAATAATTATCTAATTCAATTACAAGCCCACTGGGCAAAGAAAGACGGTAAACCCCTACGGCTACAGCAGCAACTATTTCTCCATTGCCGATACGCAAGTTTACCTCCCCTTTACTCAGCAATCTTCTCCTTTCCAGTTCCTGCACATTTGTATAAATGTGTGAACCACATCCGGTATCCAATACCCAAGATGAAGGAGCAGAAAGGTTTATCTATATAACATAAATATTCGAAGTGGAAGTCATACCTCCCATCATTTTCTGCAGACCCTCAATGTAAGAAGGACAGTTCCTCCTCTAATGACCAGCCTTTCCACAGTGGTGGCATTTCCCTTCCTTCACTGTTCTCTTCTTTTTCTTCATTGCAGAAGACTTGGTCTCAAGATATGACTTAGGTCCCACCTTCGCCTTCTTAGAGCCCTTGGCCTTGCCCTTGCCCTTATACACCATCAGTATTGGGCTGGATGGCTTGGCTTTCTTCATATTGATCTCGGCAGTTCTCAACATGCCTAGGATCTCGGGCAGTGTCTTGTCTATTTCATTCATGTTGTAGTTCAAGACAAACTGCTCATAACTGTCCGGCAACGATTGCAGGATCAGATCTGTGGCCAACTCTTGACCCAGAGGAAAACCCAGCCTTTCAAGGTTCTCTATATACCCAATCATCTTGAGTATGTGAGTCCCTACTGAGTCTCAAACTCTCATCTTGCACTAAAACAACGCTTTTGTGACGTCAAACCTCTCTTGACGAGCTTGCCCTTGAAACATTTTCTTGAGATACTCGTCAATCTCCTTGCACTCCATGTTCTCATGTTGCCTCTGAAGCTCAGAGTTCATGGTGGCAAGCATAAGGCATTCGATGTCTAAGGCGTCATCAGTATACTTCTTATAAGTATCCTTATCAGCATGGGAAGAATTCCTGGTCGGCACCTCGGGGGCTTCTTCTTCCAAGACATAGAGCTTTCGTTCTTTCCTGAGAACAATTCTCAGGTTCCTGTACCAGTCCATGTAGTTAGTCTCATTGAGCTTATCCATCTAAAGGATGGCTCTCAGATACAGAGTGGAGTGTGAACCACTTGCCATGGAATTCTACAAGAATTCATGCAGAATAATATCAGTACCAAAATTTCAAAACACAATTTATTTTAATTTGGACTTGAATTAAAACTCCAACTATTTTATTCGAAATGATGGCCCTCACTATCAATTCAGAGAGTTCATGCGAGCTACTCTCTTAGTGGATAAGATCCGTATTTCACCAACACAATGAGTCAGCTTTGGCTTTTCTCTCACGATGTGGTTATTTAGGTAGGCAATGCTTGCCAATTGCATCCTCATGCAATTCTTGTATGGTTGGTGAATAACTCCTTATTCGCATCCATCATATGGTGCATGCCAACCCTATGCCTCTAGGCACTCAACCTTTGAGGTCACCTAGTTAAGTTAGACCCGATATCGACAGTGAGATATCACAATTATCCGCCCGCACCCTTACCAAGATAGATTAATGCACCTTGCTTTGGCAAGCTCACACTTCATCGATCGAGGCAGGAAGAGTGTCATCCATCGGAAGGCATCCGAACACTTAATATTTGATGAAGTGGTTTTTGATAATAGGTTAACAATTAACCTTGATCAACATTTGATCAATGGGAACATCCACAGAAAAACAATTTCTAAAAACCACATGCATCCCTTATGTGCACAACATGGCATTATCAACATTTGATAGAAGGAAGGGCTAAATTTGAACATCCGGACTTTTCCAAATTTTCAGATTTACATGCATTGGACAAAGGCAAAGGCAACTCAACTTAAAGCAGTTGACTAGCTCGTCTCTCATTATTGGATTCAAAATCCAAAACAATACACGGGTTTATTAACCAGTCGAGGGACGGTTTCTGCTAAGGAGACAACAATTTCTAACAATTAGAAATTACCACGAAATCCCAGACGTTCCTGGCAGGGTTCCAAGTGGCTGAGCCCCTAACCTGTGGGTTATGGGCCCACCAATTTCCCTTGGAAAACAATCAACAATTGATGATCCAGGATTAAATCTAGACATTTAGAACACTTCTAAATCCCTAGGTTTACACGCACTTGAATAACCTAACTTCAAATACAACAATCATGGCCGAAACCTCCCTCTGATACAACTGTTGGGTTTCTCTAGAAGGATGGCACAACACTTGTGCACGCAGCGGAAGTAATAAAATATCAAGAACAACCCAAAAGAGATGGGTTCGGGCCATGAATGTTGAATAAAGAAGTTAACAAACAACTAGGAAAAAATTACCTTAGCGGCGTCGAGTCACAACTCAACGGAGATGCTCCAAGCTTTGAGTCTTTGTCGGCGGCGAGTTTCACATAGAATAACGTCTACGTCTCTGCAGAAATCCACACGAGCGGGAGAACACCGAGCTTTTTGTCGCACGAAAGATCGAGAAGGAGATCGTCTGCACCTTGCACTTCCACGGACTGCTAGGTCCGCGCCAGGAATAGCAACACCGGCGACTATGGCCGAAAAGTAGCTCGGCGGAGCGAACGATCGGCGGAAGAGGAACTCCTCCATTCGGCGGGGTACGGGATGCGGCGTATCGGCACGACGGAACGCTTCCGTTGGGTTCTATCCGGCCGTAAGAGAAAAGCACGCATTCACATATCCTCCCAAAACACTAAGTCCTTATTTATACAAAAGGTATAAAAAGACCTAAAAGAATCGCTATCCGCAGACCACACAACATAGGGTTTCAGAGTCATTCGCCGGGAATGAACTCCAGGTTCGGCGAGAATCAGATCCAGATTCGGCGAGAATCAGCAGACAGATTCGGCAAGAATCCTCTACAGAATCATCGAGAATCAAGGATAGAATCGTCAAGTATCACCAATTGCCGGGAATCAAACATTTCGATTCTCCACAAATTCGTCGATAGTCGTCGAGTCATACTCGACGATTCTCGACGAATCAATCGCGACGAATGATTCTTGACGAACTCGTCGAGAGTCGTCGAGTCATACTCGACGATTCTCAACGAATCTCCTTGGCAACATTTGCCTGACCGCCCCCCCCCCCCATTCTGTATGGTGATTGGTAACCTTTACACACACAGTCAATCTTCCAACTTCTCCACATGCTCTTATGTGTGACCCAACAAGCTCATATCGCATTGGCAGTGAGATTACATGTTTGACCACTTCTAGATCACCATGGTAACTCCAACAAATGTATCTTCTAATCCCTCAACTCCTCCAGCCAGATTTACTCCTTCTAAGGCCTATCAGAGAAGAGGAAACCCTGGTTACCAGGGAAAACCCCATTCAGGCCAACAAAGACAAGTAGCTGGACCTAAAGAGCAGGTGAAGGAGATTACTTACCAGAAACCAACATTTTCTCCTCCTCCTTCACCTAAAAGAAAAGTTTCACCTCCTAAGGAGAGAAAAATTCTTCCCTCAGGAAAGCCAGCTCAAATTAAGCAAGTAGATTGAAAAGGAAAAAGAGTAATTTACTCTAACAAGTCAAACAAGAAATTTGAATGGGTTGCTCCACCATCTTCTCTTATTATTCAAGAAGACATAGAACCAGCTGTAGGTCTATTAGACCTTTCTACAAAGTTCAAGACTATAATGCCTCTAAATCCAGCTGATGAAAATGCTTATGAAAGCAAAGAGATTAATCCTGAGTTCAGGATGGCCAAGTTTCTTGAGTTTGTTGGATTAGCCCAAATTAGAAAAGCTAAAGCTGAAGGCAAAGACATAACAGGCTTAACAACTATGTCAAAGTTCAGAGAAAAGGAACTAGAAAGATTTAAGGTTAGAATAAAAGTTTTTGATGCCTCAAAATATATGGAAAAGCATCCAAAGGCTATTTTGCCCAGAGCAGGAGAATCTAAGATTATTGGAGAAAAGGACTTGAAGACTTCAAAGAAGGATGCTCTTGATCCCAAAAGGAAAATTTCCTTCTTTCCTGTTTCTTTCACTTCTAAACCAGACTCTGATAATGTATAAATTTATTTGTATTGACAGTCTGTTTTACATCATTGTTTGATTTTATGTTTGATATGAAATGTTGCTTATTGATATGATATGATACTCGTTGATCCTAACAGGTTATTGTTGTTTTTATATTTATTTATAGCATTTTTTTGTTTTGAGAGACTTGACCCAAATAGGGGGAGATTGTTGGTACCCTAGTTTGGATTTGAGTTAAGTCTTTTCAATTAGTTTCTTGACTCAAGATTTATCTATAGTCAAAGGTTAGATTTAGGTTAGATTCCATCAGTTGTGTAGATTTGTTTTTTATCTAGTTGTAAATCTGGTTAAGTGTTTTTTAGTTCGACTATGGTCGAACTCCGCTCGACTATCGTCTCTCAGTTGATCGACTATCGTCTATCAGTTGATCTACTATCGTCTATCAGTTGATCGACTATCGTCAGACAGCAGATCGACTATCTTTAAGTTAGTTCAACTCTGTTAGCTCGATGATATGTGGTCTCAGTATCGTCGATCGTCGAGTCCTGCTCGAATAATTTTGCCTAGACAGATTTCTTGTAGTTCGACTATCTGTTCTGATAGTTCGACTATTTGCTCTGAGAGTTCGACGATCTCTGTGATTCGTTCGACGATCTTTTTGTCTGCATTTAGAGATATTGTATTCCTTCTCTTCTGTGAATTATTTCTCATTTATCTGGCTTATTTTATAAAAGATTATTTCATTGATTTTATGCTTACATATCAAGGAAATCTTTGCCTCATTATTTATGCATAAGTCAAGTTCTTTCTGACAAATTTTTTTGTCCTATTAGTTGAAAAATCTTTGTGCTTTATCTGTTATGCTATCCTTTATAGCCGTTAGACACAGATGACTTTCTCTGGCTGTAAAGACTTTGTTTTTGATGTGACTTTATCTAATATCATTTGGACTTGCAGAATGGATAAGAAGAAAGCTTTATCTCTTTATAGGATGTCCTTCTGCAGGCTATTTGTACTATGTGTTATTTGCAGGCCAGATCTCAGATCTCATAAGAAAACAAGATTCAAATCAAGAGAAAGATAGAAGCCGTTACAAGGCTTATATATAAAGAGCTAGTAAGAGAAGTAAATATACAGATATACAGATATACAGATATACAGATATTCATATACACATATACACGGATTCAACAACAAGAACAAGTATAGAACAACTCTCTTCAGAGCTCTCTTCTTCAATCCTGAGTTCATCCTGCTTATAGGAACATTCATACTCAGATCTTCAAGAAGAAGATGAAGAAAGAAAAGCTGTTGAAGAAGAACAACCATTCCGCATCAAGAGTCTTCTTGAAGCTGCTCCTTCAAGAACTTCAAGACAACAGATCTTCTCTGTCAAGAGTTCTAAAGAGAACTTGCACCCTGAATCAAGGCTTCTTCCTGGATATTCTCTAAGCCAGGGGGAGCTTTGATTCCTTCAGAGCTTTCTATAGCTTAGTGCAATCCACTAGCTTCTCTAATTTTGTTTAACAATAGATAAGACATTCTAACTCTCTCAACCTCCTGTACAAAGGGTTATTACTCCCTTCAAAAGTGAACCTTGGTGGCAGGGCACCTTAGCAAAAACCTGTGTTGGATTTTGAGCTCTTGATAAAAAGCTCAAAGGGTTTACTTGATCTACCTGAATCAAATAAGTTGGTGGCAGGGCACCTGAACAAAAACCTGTAGTGGATTCCTACCAGGGTGGTATAAGAGTGGATGTACCTATTGAGAGAGAACCACTATAAATCTTCTTGTGTTGTCTTTGTTGCATATTTTATTTACTACACTGTGGCTGTGACTAAAACTACCTAGGATTGCTAGTTGCTGTGTTAGGACTAAAGCTCAAACTGTAATTACAGTTAGCTTTTCTTTGTGCACCTCACTTTATGTTAGGCTCTAGGGTTTCATATATCTATTTACTTATTCCGCAAATTAACTCTAAGGGAGTTGAGTAGATTGTCATATTTTTGAATACTCTATTAACCCCCTAGAGTTGTATCTATCCTCACTTTCAGAAGATATCTTCTACTAGTGAAACTTTGTAGGTACCTAACTTGTGAGAGAAGTTGGATGAGTTGATCCTTACCAATGAGGCTATTACACATCCTTCTCCACATGTTGCTGAAGTAAGTGAAGACGAAGTCACTTAGTTCAATGAAGAGCCAACAACAGCGAACTTAATTCCCCAAGAGGAATTATCTCCCCAAGATGTTGATCAACCAGCTCCTCCTATTTAGATAGTCACACTTAGAGATCACCCTATTTCTCAAGTGATTGGAGACTTATCAGTGGGTGTGGAGACAAGGCATCAACTCCACTAGGACATAATGCATGCCTGCTTAATATCTTAAACTGAGCCCCAATCCATTAAAGATGATGAGCAAGATCCACAATGGATCATTGCAATGCAAGAGGAGCTCAACCAGTTTGAGAGATGTAGAGTTTGGGATTTAGTTCCAAGACCTAAAGACTATTCAGTCATTAGAACTAATTGGGTATTTAGAAACAAACTAGATTCTCAAGATACTATCATAAGGAATAAATCCAGACTAGTTGCTCAAGGATACAGACAAGTGGAAGGCATAGACTATGACCAAACCTTTGCACCTATTTCAAGGATTGAAGCAATTAGGATATTCTTAGCCTATATTGCCAACAAAAAGTTCACAGTATAGCAAATGGATATCAAGAGTGCGTTCCTTAATGGTGAACTTAAAGAAGAGGTCTATGTGGAATAACAACCAGGTTTTATCTCTTCAACACATCCCTCCTATGTTTTCAAATTGTATAAAGCTCTCTATGGTTTAAAGCAAGCCCCAAGAGCTTGGTATGACAACTTTGCTAGCTTTCTTTTAGAGTATAATTTTTCTAGAGAAATAGGATATAGGACTTTATTTCTTAAGCATCTTCATGATAAAATCTTGTTAGTACAAATATATGTAGATGACATTACATTTGGTTCTACAGATCCCAAACTATGAAAAAGGTTCTCTAACCTTATGCATTCCAAGTTTGAGATAAGTAGCATAAGTGAGCTCTCCTACTTCCTTAGTCTCCAAGTTAAGCAGACTCCTGATGGCATCCTCATATCCCAATCCAAGTATGCTAAAGAGATGATAAAAAGTTTTGGGATGGCTGATGCCTTAACTAAGAAAACACCCATGGCTACAAATGTTGTGGTTGATTCATATGAACATGGGAAACCTGTTGATCAAAAAATGTATAGGGACATTATTGGGTCCCTGTTATATCTCACAGCAAGTAGGCCAGATATTATGTTTGCTACCTCTCTTTGTGCTAGGTTCCAGGTGAAACCTAAAGAATCTCACCTTATTTTCTTAAAAACGATTTTAAGATATATAAAGAGTTACCCTAATTTAGGACTCTGGTATCCAACATAGTCAGAATTTGAGTTAACTGGGTACTCTGATGCTGACTTAGCTAGATGTAGAGTGGACGGGAAGAGTATATCAGGAACTTTCCAGTTCCTTGGTGCTTGACTTGTCTCATGGTTTTGCAAAAAGCAAACATTTGTGTCTACATCAACAGCAGAAGCTGAGTACATAGCAGCTGACAGTTGGATCCCTAGTTGGATTTGGGATAGGTTCACTAAATTAGGTTGAGTTTGACCCATATTGTATAGTCAGGGTCAAGTTTATGAGTCCTAGAGTTTAGGATAGTCTTTAGGTAAAACCCTTATGGACTAGCCAACAGACGACCTCAGTGGACTATGACTTAGAAGAATTCAGAGAAAAAATTATCTGTTCGAAGTTCTTCGAACTCAGATCGACGATTGTCGATCTCAGATCAAGGAAATAAGAGTTATTTCTCTTAGTTGAGCTCGACGATATTCGAGCTCAGGTCGACGATCTATTCTTTCAGATTGATTCTCAGCTCGATTAACTCAGAGTACGGAATTGGCAAGTTAATCTCAATATACAGTTCGCAGTTCTCGGGTCAACGAATAGGAATTCTCAGGTCGACGAACTTGGATCTCCATTCGACGAATTCTGTTCAGAGGTCGACGAATTTTGTACCTAGCCAGAATGAGAAGTTCTTCTTCTGCTCTTTACTTTCTATATTATTTTTTAGTAATATTCCTGAGTAATTAATGCTCATATTCTTCTGAATATAGTCGTTATTGGCAGCATAAATTATGTTATTCATCGGGTTAATTACATGCTTATTTTAAATGGGATAGTTGGGGAAACACATTAAAGCAACTATTTCAGCTGTTTCATTCTATAGGAAAATCAGCATTTAATGCCAGCAATTAAAATTTCAAAGGAGAAAATTATTGACTACAGAATATAAAAGAGATTTTTCTCTTTTCAATCGATACACAATGAGCCAGACATTAGAAGAGAATATAAAGCAAACAAGAATACAGAGAGACACAGGCTGAATATTTAGAACTCTCTCCCAGTATAGAAAACATTTTGTTTTCCTCCTTGTCCGTTCTGAAGACTGAAGAAGTATATTTATCACTATCAAGAATCCTCTTCAACCTTCTCTTCCAGGAACATTTAAGGACAACTCATCTTGATTCATCAGAAAGTTCCAAGATTGTTTTCAGACAAGGCTGAAGACCTACACCCTGAGCAATGCTTCATCATTCTGAGATAACATCATTTCAGAAGGAGTCTTGACAACAACAAATCCACTTGTCTTCTCAGTTGTTTAGAGAAAAGAGAAGACCTGATCACCCCTCTCTCACCTCCTTTATAAAGGATTTATTAACTCCCTTCAAAATTTTATTCTTGGTTTTTAGGCACCTGATCAATAGCCTAAAGGGTTGTGAGATATGCTGGAAATATATCTTGTGGTGGCAGTTACCTAATCAAAAACCTGTTAGTGGATTCCTACCAGGGTGGTAGAAGAGTGGATGTACCCAGGTTGGGGAACCACTATAAAATTTTTTTTGTTGTCTGGTCGTGCTCATTCTCTTTCTTATTCTTGATGTGCGGTGATAGATAGATTAGTTTAGCCTATTTTATTTCCTTATATTATTATTGGTACAATCGACTTTTACTATGATATAAATCTTAAAAATAGCCAAAAGCTTTAATACTTTATTCATCCCCCCCCCCCTCTAGTGTAAATCAGGTCTATCCCATATCTATCACTAACTCAGAGCATTCTAGCAGAAGATTTTAGGTTGCATGAACACATACCAATTGAATGTACACTATATATAAACCATAACATTTAGATATATAACAGGAATGTTGATTACAAATACAAAAAAGTTATGGCCTTAAGGACTTACAGTTATACTTCACAAGTGTGCTTTAAAAACATTGGCATATAGGCCAGCAACACATGAAAATAGTAAACGTTCTCCATTGGGCCTTCGAGGGCCAGCCAATCACAACACAAGGGCTTCAGCCAGCAACTTTCCACTTGGATCTCCAGCACTTCCAAACTATAGCACACAAAAATGTGCCAAACAAGGTATAAGTCAGCAATTGTAGACCTATTTATAACAACCCAGCCCTTACTTGGGGCGGTGATTCTCCTTCCCTGCAATAACACTATATATATTGGCAACAATAATGTGCATTTTAGCACTCATCACCACAGATACAGGCTAGACGGCCATACGCCCTGTGCACTAAGGGCACATTCTCGGTGTACCGGACTTATTGGATATCACCTCACGTTCAAGGGTCCAAGCCTTAATGGTTCATTCTTGAACATTTTAGTGTTTTTGGCCCTAGGCCTAAGACTCTCATTATGTCATCGATGACAGCAAGTTACTTTAGGCATTCAAATAAAGATAGAAAAATTGAAGGTACAGTTTAGTCTCTTCTCCTTGCTCAAATTGTCGTGCCACTTCCGACAGTCGAAGAAATCATGTATAATAGATAAGACGCGGGTGGACCTCCCCTTTGCCATTCGGCTCAATGGCCTTTAGAGATGGGAACTACAGCTCACAGCTTCATTACGGCTCCAACGGCCATAATACTTGGCCTTCATGGGTCAACTCACATGCTAGACTCACGGTATTCACAAGACAGGCTTTGCACAAAATTTGGTTAGCACCGAGGGTCGCTATTACTGGGCACTACAGGCTCTCAGCTTCTCATACAATGGCCTCCAGATCTCCCCGAGACAGGTGTCTTAAACATATCTCACTGGAAGCTATCATTGGTTGTAATACTACTACCGAGCGATAAAGACAGAATTCACAACTTTTGGTTGTTTTCCTGGAGTTCACCTCCAGTACTATCACTATAACACCCTACACACCCCCAGACCCCGGATTATACACGTTTAATTGCATGTTTTATCCTTAGAGTCTTCTATGGCATGCACACGAATTCAACACCAATCCAGACCAACCTGTCCAGATGGGCTTCACACAGCATGCCTATTCCCTACTATGATTACTGATCTATTTGCAAGTTTTATCGAGTATCCCAAAGATCTACCCACTAAAAAACACCCTTTTCTTCACCTTTTAGGGAGGGGCTCCAAGCACCTATGCAAATTTAAGACTTCACTTGTCCAAGGATAAAGTCATAACCCTGGTAGATCTTTTAGGAGCCATGAGTAAGTCTTCTATCTGGATGGAAAGGAACGCCACACTTTCCTCATCACGGATCTTACTTCATCTCTTTATTCCGATCACGGGATCTCCTTCACCAAGCTTGCAACACTAAGCCTCAACCTCTTTCCTCAAGAACATGCAGTCCCAAGATAGAGAGAAAAGTGAGAGTTCAATCTCATGCACAACATATATTTAGAGTATACCGTCGGGCGGTATCTACTATCGCCATGTGGAAATATAGGTCGTTGTCGCTTGGGTCAATCGACTTTGAAAGTGAGGGTAAGATCTATCTTAACTCTAGAGGGGGGGTGAATAGAGTATTTTAAAGTAAATTTACAATTTAAAAATGCACAGCAGTAAAGGCTTAATTTATGTATAGGTGTAAGATGCTTTGATGTAGAAAATAAAACTAAAGCAGTAAGAATAAAAACCATAGCACACAGCAAAGAATATCCATAAGAAACCAGAAGACACAAGGAACTATAGTGGTTCCCCAAAAACCTGGGTACATTCACTCTTCTACCACCCTTGGTAGGAATCCACTGCAGGATGGGTTTATCAGGTGTCCTGGGAACCAATGAGCTTTTGATAAGGTGCTCAAAAACCACACTAGATTTTTTAATCAGGTGTCTTGCCACCACTGAGTTTTGATAAGGCTCTCAGAACCAGAATCAAGACTTTTGAAGGGAGTTTTGATAACCCTTTTACAGCAGGAAAAGAAAAAGAAAGAGGTGAAGTTGTCTTTTCTGTCTCAATCACTGAGAAAAGACTTAGTTGATTGATTATGTTGTCAAAGCTCCCCCTGAGAAAGATGAGAGCTTTGCTAGGGTGATAGGTCTTCAGAAGCTTAAGATCTCCAGCAGAAGATGGTTTCAGCAGAGGCTGAAATATGAATTGTCTGGAGTCCTTAATGTTGAAGCTATGATCACTTTTCAGTATGCCAACTAATTCTCCAGGATTGATCACTTGATTTTTGAATTGATCTCACTATCCTGTGAATCTGTACTGAGAATTTCTTGTTATAGATTGTCTATTCTTGTGTAGTCTCTTGTTGTTGTCTCTATCAGATTGGAGAAGAAAAAAATGATTTACTCTCATAAGATCCTCTATCCAAGATAGCCGTTAGCAGTCAATAAATGTCTTCCATAAATGTTTTGTCTTCTGGAGGAAAGTCCAATAAACATTCTCTGATAAATCCCTTGAAACTTGCTCCAGAATAAATGAAAACGGCTAGCAGATCTCTTGAAATAAATGCTGAGAGAATTTGGAAATCATTCCAAAAGCTGACTGAATTTGAATCCTCAAAGTCGTCGACCTCTAAGGAAAAATGTCGATCTGAGCTCTACGAACGTTGACCTGAGCTCAGAGATTGAAATGAACATCAGACAGAAAACGTCGACCTGAGCTCGAAGATCGTCGACCGGAGCTCAGCGACCTGAAGAATTAGCTGAAGACAGATCGTCGATCTTAGCTCGAAGATCGTCGACTGGAGCTCGACGATTTAGCAGAGATTCGCTCAGAGAGCGTCGAACGGAGTTCGACATTTCGTCGACCTAAGCTCGACGATAATTATCTTTGCCTCAGCTCTAAGTCTGAATCCTTGAATGGTCCTGGGGGCAGCTTCAAACCTAAGTTCTAAGCCCTAGACTCATTCTAACTTGACCTTTTCAAATATACATCTAGGTCAAACTGATTTCCTAAAAACATCGTGATCCTTGCCTAAATTAGTAATAGGGTGTTCCAACAATCTCCTCCTATTTGGGTTAGAATTACTATTTACAGAACTCAGTAATAAATACAAAATCATCATACATAGAAACAAAAATCTAACACAAAAGAGCAGAT
The DNA here is from genome assembly GCA_039513925.1 of Platanthera zijinensis. Lineage (NCBI taxonomy): Eukaryota > Viridiplantae > Streptophyta > Magnoliopsida > Asparagales > Orchidaceae > Platanthera > Platanthera zijinensis. Next base: position 91,596,759 of record CM077087.1, on the reverse strand, counting down.
CATGAACCATTGCAGCAAATAGATGGAATATTAGCAAATGTTCAAGATGAGTATACTGTCTGCTTACAAATGTCATTTCCTTTCACTCCCCTTCTTAAATAAGATTTCCCTGTTGGGATTTAGAGCTTCTTTCTTTGACCTTCTATCATCCTCTACACCTAAGGAGGTTTGAGATCTTGGCCTGGGAACCACAACCATAGGATGTAGTTTCATGTAGTCCACTGGGTCAAAGAATTTCCTTGATGCATACATTTCCAATTCTGCCTTTCTTTGATCTGACAAAGTAGTAATGTTGGAAGTGTCTTTCCCTTGTTCTCTGGCCTTCTTCAGCTGATCTAAGGCAGCAAGTTCTTTCATCCTAGCAGTCCATGATAATGGATTGTTCTCTGGATCTTCAAAAGAAACTCCAGGCTCATATCAATTGACAGTTTCTGAAGCAGTAGGAGTTCTTGTATCAACCATTTCTCTGAGTTTATAGGGGAAAGGACCTTGAGTTGAGTCCATGTGACTTTGTCCTTCCCTTGCTTGAGATCTGTGTCCTCTTTGATTTCCTCTATATTGTCCCCTTCTGGACTGATAACTCCTTTGATACTTCCCTCTGGGATGATATCTTTGAGAGGATTGGGAGGAACTTTACTTTGGAGCTGAGGTTAGAGAAGCTGAGCCTCCACCTGATCCAGAATCTGGAGGAGGAGGAGGAGGAGGCTGAAATTGGGATGAACCTTTCTCATACTTATCAAACTTTCTTTTCTTCTTCATAGCCTTTAGTTAATTTTTAGAATATTGCATCCATGGTTCAGTAATTTGGCAATCATGCAGAATATAGTAGGGTATATCATTAGCATCCTTCGCCTTAGTAGGAGGGACTTTCATCATGGCCTTGCTTCTAGCCTTCCTTTTCTTTGCAATAGTACCAGATGAGTCATCAGAGTCAGTGTTAAACTGATCACTTTCTGAGCTCTGGAGTCTATCATACAGATCATCAATGCTTTTGATGTGCTTTTCTTATTGTTTCAGTTGTTCAGAAGTCAGAGTAGGAGCAGCAGCAGAAATAGAACATATGGAAGCAGCAATAGGAGGAGAAGTAATTTGAGCCGCAGTTTAAGGTTCTTTCAGATAAGCAGCAGCATCAGCAACAACAGACAGCATTTCAATATCAGAAAATCCAATAGGTGTAACAGCAGTAGCAGTAGCAGCAGTAAAAATTGAATCAACAACATCCTCAGCCTTGAAAGTGTTTATATAAGATGCAATCAGGCTGGGATCACATTCTAAAACAGGCACAATGGCCTTAGTAAGGTCTTCAACTTGTAGAACTGGCAGAGAATTGAAGTACACAGAATCAAAAACTTACAGCAGGCTCTGAAGATCTACTGCAAATACTGGAGCAGGTTCTGAAATTTTAGCAGCCTCAGGCAAAACCAGAGCTTCATTAAGCATCTCCCCCTGCCTGGATTAAGTGAGAACTGGATCAAGGCACCCAGAAGAAGGGATTGCCTGAGAGGAGAGGAAGGTAGATAGCCTGGAAGACAGATCCTAAACATTTTTCAGAAGTGGAGCCAAGGTCATCTCCAACAATGAGGTTAGCTTGGAGGCTAGCAGCTCATACAACCTGTTTGCCAAAGCTGAAAGATCTACATGCTCAAGAGGGGCTTGAGTAAAGGTAGGAGTTGATGTAGCTGGGATGATGGTGGATGGGACTGATGGAATGGATGGTGTGGAGGCAGGAGGTATTGGGATGGATGGCTCAGTAGAAGGAATTGTTGAGATTGATTTTACTGAAGAAGACATGGATGATATGGGAGAGGTAGAGGATGGGGTGAAGGATGATTGAGAAAGTATGTCCTAAAGAAGTTGTTGGTAGGAAGATGTAGATGGAATTTCAGGAGGAGTAGGAGGAGAATCATCCATGAAGGAGTCATCTAGAAGATTAAATGATGGAGTGGTGACTGGTCGATAGTAGTGCAAGGGATGAAATGATTCTGAGGTAGAGGCTGGAGGAGGTGAAATAGGTGATGAGATTGTAATGGGGGAAGATATGCCTATGGTTGAGATGAGTGGTGAGGTTGATATGACTGGGGCAGAGATAGCTGGAGGAGGAGAAACAGGCAAATCTTCTGCTGGGGCAGAGACCTGAGGAGGAGTGACTGAGGCAGTCCTTGTGCCTGAAGCAGGTGTTGTTGCAGCAGCCCTATTGGGGTTTATGATGTGCCTGTCCCACCTGCTGAAGAGGGCACAGGTGAGTCTTTTGGATGCATTGATGTGCATCCCACTTGAAACCAACAGATCAAGGCACCTGTGATGTAGGTAAACCCCTATAATCCTCCCAAAACTGACACAGCTTTTGCTAACTTTCTTTTTGAACAAATTAAAGAAGATTGATCCCCAATCCAGATGTTTCTTATCAACTAAGGCTCCCATTAAGCATAACTGATACCTTGAGATTGTATCATGGGCGGAGTTCTTTTCCAGAAGCACTTTTCCAACAACATCAGCCAAGAATTGAAATTCAATAGATAAATTCTTTTTCAACAGTTTATTAGGGTTCACAGCAGAGTGACCCATTCGATCTAACAAAGAATCATATTCCTCTCCAGACAAATCGATGGAATCATTCCCAGTACTTAATGCGAATACATCTATCAAAAGAGCTGGGGACATTGGTTCCTGAGTTCCATTGATGGTGCCGACTATAGAATTTTCATTTTCATTGGTGGCAGTATAAACCCATTCTTTTACTTCATCTGCTGCAATCTTTATTCTTATTGTCATCAACTGAACTAACTGCTGTTCGCAGAACAAATTCAGAATGTCTTTGAATCGCTGATCGCTCCCATCGAAGGAGTTCATATCAATGTCAAAGCCTGTATCAAATTTCATATGGAGAGGGCGGCGACCGACATTGCGATCTGTACCTGCAAAGATTAAACAAACACGACCAAGTGTAGAGAGTTTGGAGGGAAAGAGAAAAATTTACAGAGAGTATGAAAGCGTAAACGACGAGCGGTGGCTGAAAGTGATTTTATATTAGGGTTCGACACGAAAAAGGAAGGATCGTCGATCTCCGTTCGATGATCTGGACTCCTGATGGAAGCTGAAAGGTCTTCAATATCGTAGATTTCAGTTCGACGATCTAGAGAGAACGTCGAGCTCAGTTCGACGATCGAAGGCCTGAAAGAGATAGTATACAACTATCTGACACGCTCTGAACTCAGGTCGACGTTTTGGGAAAACGTCGATCTCTATTCGACGTTTCTCGGGTAAACGTCGATCTCCGTTCGACGCTTTGTGGGGAAAACGTCAAGCGCAGTTCAGAGACATAAACTATCCTACAAACACAAAAAGAGATGAGTTTTTAGCCTAATCTTGGTCTTTTTTTAGCTTTTCAAAATCTTGTAATTTACATTAGGCTTCCTCCATCTAACATGCCTAACTGATTGAGGAAGAAGTTGTGTTTCTTTTCATCCAAAGGCTTGGTGAAAATATCTCCCCTTTGCAAATCAGTTGGGATATATTGAAGTTCAATTTTATTTTTCTCAACATTATCCCTTAGAAAATGATGCCTAATTTCTATGTATTTTGTCCTACTATGGAGGACTGGATTTTGTGCAATGGAAATAGCACTGGTGTTGTCACAAAATATTTTAGACTTCTCTAAGTTGTAACCATAGTCTAGGAGTTGGTTTTGTATCCACAATATTTGTGAACAATAACTGTCTGAAGCCATATATTCAGCTTCAGCAGTTGAGGTTGACACAGATGTTTGTTTCTAACAATACCATGAGACAAGTCTATCACTAAGAAACTGACAAATTCCTCTGGTTCTTTTCCTATCTATTCTGCATCCAGTATAATCAGTATCTATAAATTCAGTTAAGTCAAATGCTGAATCTTTTGGATACCAGAGACCTAGATTTGGACAGCTTTTAACATACCTAAGAATCCTCTTTACTAAAGTTAAGTGTGACTCTATAGGGCTAACTTGGAATCTAGCACATATACATGTAGCAAACATTATATCAGGCCTACTGGCTGTAAGGTACAATAAAGAGCCAATCATTGTTCTATATGTTGTCTGATCAACTGGTTTTCCATGTTCATCAACATCCAATACAGCATTGGTAGGCATGGGTGTTTTCATACATGATGCATCAGACATACCAAATTTCTTAACCATTTCTTTTGCATACTTGGTTTGAGAAATAAATATGGCTTCAGCATGTTGTTTGACTTGTAATCCTAAGAAGAAGGATAGCTCACCCATGCTACTCATTTCAAATTTAGAGTGCATAAGCTTGGAAAACTTTTTGCACAAGTTTGAATCAGTAGAACCAAATATAATATCATCTACATAAATTTGTACTAGTTGGGTATGGGACTTATGGGTTCTAATAAAAAGAGTTTGGTCTACTCTTCCCCTAATAAAATCATTTTCCAGAAGAAAGCATGATAGGGTCTCATACCATGCTCTAGGAGCTTGCTTTAGACCATATAATGCTTTATGCAGTTTGAAAACATAATCAGGATGAGTTGGAGAGACAAAACCTGGGGGTTGTCTGACATAGACTTCTTCTTTGATCTCCCCATTGAGAAAAGCACTCTTCACATCCATTTGGTAGACTTTGAATGCCTTATGAGCAGCATAAGCCAGGAAAATTCTTATGGCCTCTAACCTTGCAACAGGTACAAAGGTCTGGTCATAGTCTATCCCCTCTTCTTGAGAGTATCCTTGAGCAATGAGCCTTGCATTATTCCTTACAATAATTCCTTGATCATCCAATTTATTTCTGAACACCCATTTTGTTCCAACAATGGAATGATCCTATGGCTTAGGCACTAGTTCCCAGACTTTGTTTCTTTCAAATTGATGCAACTCCTCTTGCATTGCAATGATCCAATGTGGATCTTGCTCTGCATCTTGAATGGATTGATGTTTAATTTGAGATAGAAAGCATGTGTGCATCAGGTTTTGGTTGACCTGATTTCTGGTTCTTAGGTGGTGGCTGGAGGAGGAGAAATAGGTGATGAAATTGTGATGGGTGAGGAGATGGCTGATTGGATGTTTGATGAGGAAGGTAAGGCAGAAATAATAGGCGGAGGAGAAGGAGGAGCAGAGGAGGATGCAGACAGTCTCTCAATGAGGGCAAGTGTTGCTGCAGGGGAAGAGACTGAAGCAGTCCTTGTGCCTGAAGCAGATGTTGCTGCAGCAGCCCTATTAGGGTTGATAATCTGCCTGTCCCATTTGCTGAAAAGGGCACAGGTGAGCCTTTTGGATGCATTGATGTGCATACCATTTGAAACCAATAAATCAGGGCACCTGGAATGAAAGAAAACCCCTAGAATCCTTCCAAAGAATACACAACCTTTGTTGATTTTCTTCTTCAGCAAGTCAAAGAAGATAGACCCCCAATCAAAATGTTTCTTGTCAACAATAGATCCCATTAAGCAGAACTGATACTTTGAGATGGTATCATGAGCTGAGTGCTTTGCCAGAAGCACTTTTCCCACAACATCAGCCAAAAATTGATATTAAATTGATAGATGCTTTTTCAAAAGCTTATTAGGGTTCACAACAGAGTGACCCATTCGATCTAACAGCGAATCAGATTCCTCTCCAGACAAATCAATGGAGTCATTCCCAGTACTTAAGTCGAATACTTCTGTCAAAAGATTAGGGGACAATGGTACCTTAGTCTCATTGATCGTGCCGACAATAGTATTTTCATTCTTAGTTGTTGCAGTAAAAATCCATTCCTTTATTTCATCTACTGCAATCTTTATTCTGGTGGTCATCAATTGAACTAACTGCTGTTCGCGGAAAAGATTCAGAATATCGTTGAACCGCTGATCGCTGCCATCGAAGGAGTTCATATCTATGTCAAAACCTGTATCAAATTTTATTTTGGAAAGAGCGGCGACCGACACTGCCATCTGTACCTGCAAAGATTCAACAAACAAGACCAAGTGTAGAGAGTTTGGAGGGAAAGAGAAAAATTTGCAGAGAGTATGAAAGCGTAAAAGACGAACGGCGGCAGAAAAATGATTTTATATTAGGGTTCGACGCGAAAAAGGAAGGATCGTTGATCTCTATTTGACGATCAGGACTCCTAAGGGAAGCAGAAAGGTATTCAACATCGTAGATCTCAGTTCGACGATCTAGAGAACGTCGAGCTCAGTTCGACGATCGAAGGCCTGAAAGAGATAGTATACAACTATCTGACAAGCTCTGAACTCCGGTCGACGTTTTGGGAAAACGTCGATCTCCGTTCGACGTTTTTCGGGAAACCGTCGATCGACGTTCGATGATTTTTGGGGAAAACGTCGAGCGCAGTTCAGAGACAGAAACTATCCTACAGACACAAAAAGAAATGAGTTTTTTTAGCCTAATCTTGGTCTGTTTTTATCTTTTCAAAATCTTGTAATTTATTTTAGGCTTCCTCCATCTAACATGCCTAACTGATTGAGGAATAAGTTGTGTTTCTTTTCATGCAAAGGCTTGGTGAAAATATCTCCCCTTTGCAAATCAGTTGGGATATATTGAAGTTCAATTTTATTTTTCTCAACATTATTCCATAGAAAATGATGCCTAGTTTCTATGTGTTTTGTCCTACTATGGAGGACTTGATTTTGTGCAATGGAAATAGCACTGGTGTTATCACAAAATATTTTAGACTTCTCTAAGTTATAACCATAGTCTAGGAGTTGATTTTGAATCCACAAAATTTGTGAACAACAACTACCTGCAGCCATATATTCAGCTTCAGCAGTTGAAGTTGACACAGATGTTTGTTTCTTATAAAACCATGAGACAAGTCTATCACCAAGAAACTGACGGGTTCCACTGGTGCTTTTCCTGTCTATTCTACATCCAGCATAATCAGCATCTGAAAATCAAGTTAAGTCAAATGCTGAATCTTTTGGATACCAGAGACCTATATTTGGACAGCTTTTAACATACCTAAAAATCCTCTTTACTAAAGTTATGTGTGACTCTCTAGGGCTAACTTGGAATCTAGCACATATACATGTAGCAAACATTATATCAGGCCTACTACCTGTAAGCTACAATAAAGAGCCAATCATTGCTCTATATGTTGTCTGATCAACTGGTTTCTCATGTTCATCAGCATCCAATACAGCATTGGTAGGCACGGGTGTTTTCATACATGATGCATCAGACATACCAAATTTCTTAACCAGCTCTTTTGCATACTTGGTTTGAGAAATAAATATGCCTTCAGCATGTTGTTTGACTTGCAATCCTAAGAAAAAGGATAGCTTACCCATGCTACTCATTTCAAATTTAGAGTGCATAAGCTTGGAAAACTTTTTGCACAAGTTTTAATCAGTAGAACCAAAGATGATGTCATCTACACATATTTGTACTAGTAGGGTATGGGACTTATGGGTTCTAATAAAAAGAGTTTGGTCTACTCTCCCCCTAATAAAATCATTTTCCAGAAGAAAGCATGCTAGGGTCTCATACCATGCTCTAGGAGCTTGCTTTAGACCATATAATGCTTTATGCAGTTTGAAAACATAATCAGGATGAGTTGAAGAGACAAAACCTTGGGGTTGTCTGGCATAGACTTATTCTTTGATCTCCCCATTGAGAAAAGCACTCTTCACATCCATTTGGTAGACTTTGAATCCCTTGTGAGCAGTATAAGCAAGGAAGATTCTTATGGCCTCTAACCTTGCAACTGGTGCAAAGGTCTGGTCATAGTCTATCCCCTCTTCTTGAGAATATCCTTGCGCAACTAGCCTTGCCTTGTGCCTTACAATAATTCCTTGATCATCCAATTTGTTTCTGAGCACCCATTTTGTTCCAACAATGGAATGATCCTTTGGCTTAGGCACTAGTTCCCAGACTTTGTTTCTTTCAAATTGATGCAACTCCTCTTGCATAGCAATGATCCAGTGTGGATCTTGCTCTGCATCTTAAATGGATTGAGGTTCAATTTGAGAGAGAAAGCAAGTGTGCATCAGGTTTTGGTTGACCTGATTTTTGGTTTGCACACCAGCTGAGATGTTTCCAATCACTTGGGAGATTGGATGATCTCTTGATGTTACTAAATCAATAGGGGGTGTTGATTGTTCACCAACCTGTGTTGCTGTTTCCTCTAGTGGAACAGCAACTGGCACTTCAAGAAGATTTTCTTCCAGATGTTGAGCAGCTTCTTCATCTTCACTACTTTCATCCTTTTTAGTAACTTGCAATCTGTCCAAGTCTTCAGCTAGAGAATGTACCTGCAAATGTTCTATGGTAGAAGCATTCTTCTCCTTGAAAGACATATTAGTTTCATCAAAAGAAATATGAACAGATTCTTTTATTTTTAGAGTAGTTTTATTATAAACCCTATAAGCTTTACTGATCATGGAGTATCCCAGAAACACTCCTTCATCAGCTTTTGCTTGAAATTTTGCTATATATCTCTTGTCATTATTGTGAATATAACAAATGCAACCAAAGATTTTGAAGTAATCTACTTTAGGTTTCTTCCCTTTGAGTAATTCATAGGGAGTCTTGCCCTTCAATTTATGTATCAAACTTCTATTCAGTATATAGTTGGAGGTGTTCACTGCCTCAACCCAAAAGGATAGAGGAAGGTGAGTATCTAACAACAATGTAGTTGCAGATTCAATTAGGGTTCTATTTTTCCTTTCTGCTACCCCCATTTTATTGAGGAGTTCTAGGAGCTGAGAATGTATGCCTTCTCCCTTCACTCTGACAAAACTTTTGCATAAGAAGAGAATCAAACTCTGTCCCATGATCACTTCTGATCAGGGAAATATGAGTGTTGAACTCACTCTGTATACATTTGAGAAACTCTATCAAATATTTGAAGTCATCATACTTCTTCCTCAGAAAGAACACCCATGTGAATCTTGAGAAGTCATCTACAACCACTAAAGTGTAGGATTTCCCTCCTAGGCTTTGTACTGTAATGGGTCCAAAAAGATCCATGTGTAACAGATACAAAATCCTAGGTGAATCACTCTTATTAAGTGACTTAAAACTATTTTTAGTTTGCTTGCCTAATTGACAAGCCTTGCAAAGTCCTTCCTTCTTGTAGGGGCCAGAAGGTAGTCCTCTAACAAGGTTGTCCTTGGATAGCCTAGCAATGGTTCTAAGGTTAATATGTCCTAGTCTCTTATGCCATAGAATATTAGGTCTATGTATGGAATTGAACAGGCAAATATCTACTTTAGATGAATGAAAATCTTCTAAGTAAATGTTATCTTTTCTGTTACCTGTCAACACAGTTGTGTTGTCCTCTGACTTGACCTTGCATATAGCTTTGTTGAAAGTCACTTGATATCCTTCATCACAAACTTGACTGATACTTATCAAGTTGTGCTTGAGTCCTTCAACAAAAGTTACATTCTTGAATGTGACTGTTCCAATTTGGACTGCACCATATCCTTTTGTTGTTCTAAAGTTTGAATCACCAAAAATTACTTTGGGTCCAAGCTTGGTTTTAAAGGATGTGAAGTTGTCCTTGTTCCCTGTCATGTGCTTTGAGCACCCACTATCCAGATACCATTGTGTGTTTGATGTTGGATAGGTCTTCACCTGTTCATAAAAGAATTTACATGTTTTTGACCCAGTTTACCTTGGGCCTAGGTTGATATCCTTTAAATTCAGAAATGAAAGACATCCCAGGTTGACTCTTATAACCTTCAGGATGGTATCTCCTAGGAGGTACTATCCATTCAGTATAGGGGTTGAAACCTTGGGATGTAGGACTTCTAGGATTGAATCTAGATGTACCTTTGAAGGATTGTTAAAAGTCCTAATCTCCGTTCGACGATCGTCGAGCTGAGGTCGACGATCTTGGGTCAGATCGTCGATCTCTATTCGAAGATCGACTGTCTTGGAGTTCAGAGTTTAGGTGTCGTCGAGCTGAGTTCGACGATCATTTCTTGGATCGTCGAGCGTCGTTCGACGATCAACGAGCTCTGTTAGACGCATTCTGTTGAACTATATCCTTCTTTGGCAAATCTGCATTCTTCCTAGCAACCTCTACAACTTCTTTCCCTTTATCAGAGATAAATTTGATTGGAGTTGTCAGAACTATAGGCTGGCTGGATGAAGCTCCCAAGCCTAGTGTACTATTAAGTCTAGAGTTCACTGTGCTTGTGATATCCATCAGTTTGATGCTTCTCCCATTAAGGGATTCTTCAAACTGCTTGGCCTTGGATAGTTCACTCTTCAGTGAAGCTATCTCCTCCCTATAGCATTCTAACTCTTCAGAGAGTTTGAGGTTCTCTGATTTTAAAGTGCTATACTCAAACAGTTGTTTTCTGAGGGAAATTATTTCCTTCTCAAACTCTAATAGATCTAGGCATAGTACTTTAAACTCATGTTTAAAGTCCTCAGAACTGAAATCAAATGAATTAATTACCTGGTCTTCTTCTAGTTGAATTTCTGAATCTGACTCTGACTCTTCTTCTTATGAATCTGTTTGAGAGGCATTGATAGCCATCATGCAAAATTCCTTTTCATCAGCATCATCCTCATCATCACTGGAGCTGGATGAAGCTTCAGAATCCTCTTCTGTTTCACTCCATGTCTCACCAACAAATCCCTTCCTTATATGTTTGTTCTTGCTGGAGGAGAGTTTATCTGAGCTATTCTTTTTAAAGTCTTTCTCCTTTCTTCTTTCTCTTCTATCTTTCTTGTCCTTGTTTTTGTTTTCTGGACAGTCAGGCACAATATGGCCTGGTTTCCTGCAACCAAAACATATAACTTCCTTGTTGTTATTTCATTTATCATACCTTGGCTTATCATGTCCCTTGTATGATCTCTTTCTGATGTCTTTTCTGGCCATTTTGTAGAATGTTTTGGCCAATAAGCTGAGTAGATCCTCATTGTCTGTGACCTTTTCTTCAGGCAGGTCCTCAACAGCTTTGAAGGCTATTGTCTTCTCTTTCCTTGTGGCTGGTGAGGCAGCCTTCTGTTCTTCTTCTCTATTTTTAATGAGCAGGTCATAAGATTTGAGCTTACCCAGGAGAGCATCAGTGGTAATCTCATTTAGACTTCTGCCATCTTTGATTGGCCAGATTCTTGAATCCCAAGTGCTGGGGAAACACATTAGGATTTTGTCATTCAGCTCAGTCAATGAGATTTCTTTATCCAGATTCTTTAACTCATTGACAATCAGACTTAATCTATTGTACATGTCTGCTACTGACTCAGCTTCTCCTTTCTTGAAGTTCTCATATTGGGATATGAGATGAGATCTTCTATCTTTTCTCTCATTAGCAGATCCTGAGATAATCTCAGAAAGTTTGTCCCAAATTCCTTTGGCTGAGTTGTATTCAGCTACCTTCTGAAATATCTCATCAGACATTGTCTGAGCTAAGATATTCATGGCCTTGGCATCTGCAGTCTTCCACTTCTTTATTTCAGCATCTGTTCCTGAAGGAGGTGGAACATCACTTGTACTTGTGTTTGCTGGTGGACTTGGGCACACTGTCAAAACAGAATTAAATATGTCTTCATCAATAGAATTCATATAAAGTCTAATCCTTGCTTTACAAAGTGCAAACTTGGATAGATTGCACACTGGAGGCCTTGTGCTTGCATAATCTTTGTTTTGTGCCATGTCTTTATAAAAGATTAAATATAATGTAAATAACCCTCTTACAAGACTGATCTTATCAAGGATCTTTTGGTTCAGGTGTTAGCCTATATGAACAACCAACATCCCTCTGATACCAATTGAAAGTGGAGGACAAGATCAGTCTGACTCTAGAGGGGGGGTGAATAGAGTTTATTAAAATAATTTTTCAAGATAAAACTTTGCAGAGAAAGAGTTAAGTTAATATAGTATGTGTATTGTGATGCAGTAATAAAACAGAAGTAATAATAAAAAGAAAACAAAAGATTCACAACACACAACAAAGAATACACACAAGCAACCAAACACAAGAAGCTATAGTGGTTCCCCAATAAACTTGGGTACATCCACTCTTCTACCACCCTTGGTAGGAATCCACTCAGGATGAGTTGATCAGGTGTTTTGGCACCAATGAGCTTTTGATAAGGTGCTCAAAAAACAAAACTAGATTTTTTGATAAGGTGTCTTGCCACCCTTGAGTTTTGACAAGGCTCTCAGAACCAGATTCAAGACTTTTGAAGGGAGTTTTGACAACCCTTTTACAGCAGGAAAAGAAAATGGAAGAGGTGAAGTTGTCTTCTCTGTCTCAATCACTAAGAGAAGTCTTAGTGGATTGATTGTATTGTCAAAGCTCCCCCTGAGATGTAGATGGTTCAGAGATGAGAGCTTTGCTAGGGTGATAGGCCTTCAGAAGCTTCAGATCTCCAGCAGAAGATTATTTCAACAGAGGCTGAAATGTGAGTTGTCTGGAGTCTTTGATGTTGAAGCTATGAACACTTTACAGTGTGCTAATTTTCAATCAAACTCTTTAGGATTGATCACTTGATTTTCCTCTTTGTTTTTCTTACTATCTGTGTATGTCTGTATTGAGTGATAGATAGATTTTTTTTTCTCTTGATCTGTTGTAGGATGTTTTATTCTCTGATGATCCTTTGTCCAAGATAGCCGTTAGCAGTCAATAAATGTCTTCCATAAATGTTTTGTCTTCAGGAGGAAAGTCCAATAGACATTCTCTGAGAAATCCCTTGAAACTTGCTCCAGAATAAATGAAAACGGCTAGCAAATCTCTTGAAATAAATGCTAAGAGAATTTGAAAAACATTCCAAAAGTTGACTAAATTTGAATCCTCAAAGTTGTCGAGCTCTCAGAAAAACGTCGATCTGAGCTCTACGATCGTCGACCTAAGCTCAGATATTTGATTGAACATCAGACAGAAAACGTCGACCTGAGCTTTACGATCGTCGAACTGAGCTCAGCGACATGGAAACAAGCTGAAGGCAGATCGTCATTTTGAGCTCGAAGATCGTCGACCCGAGTTCGACGACTTAGCAGAGTTGAGCTCAGAGAGCGTCGAACGGAGTTCGACGTTTCATCGACCTGAGCTCGACAAAAATTGTCTTTGCCTCAGCTCTAAGTCTTGAATAATGAATGGTCCTGGGGGCAGCTTCAAACCTAAGTTCTAAGCCCTAGACTCATTCTAACTTGACCTTTTAAACTATACATCTAGGTCAAACTGATTTCCTAAAAACATAGTGATCCTTGCCCAAATTAGTAATAGGGTGTTCCAACAGATCCTAATCCGAGTTTTTTATTACTAGATCTTGTATTGACTGTGCTAGTTATTTATATCAGTTGTAAACTTCTACCAATTAAGGTTTCTTCTAGTTCCTTAGCCTTACATAATTCAGATTTTAGGAACATTATTTGTTGATTAGCTAGGTTTAATTCTTCAGTTAATATTTCATTATCAGCAATGATTTTTTCTTGTTCTAATAGTTTTTCCCTGAGAAGTTTAATTTCCTTCTCAGTTCCTATAAGGTCTAAACAGAATAGTTTAAATTCAGATTTGAATTCTTTAGACTGAAAATCATATGAAGCAATTACCTGATCCTCTTTAGAGAGGAATTCTTCATCTTCTAATTCATCTGAGTTTGATCTACTGCTTCCAGCTTCTATTTCCATAGGTCAAACTTCTCTTGCCTTCTTTTATTCTGTATTATCTTCACTAGAACTGTATGAGGATGTTTCATCTTCAGTATCACTCCAGGTTTCAGCCACAAAGCCCTTCTCCTTCTTTTAGTATTTGCTGGAGGAGGCCTTGTTGTACTGATGTCTTCTTGACTCCTTCTCATGTCTTCTGTCTTTCTTTTTAGCTTCTAGACATTCTGAGATGAAATGTCCTGGTTTCCTGCACCAAAAATAGACAACGTCTTTAGAAGGGGTCTTATCATACATGGGTTTATCATAATTCCTTGAAGGATTCATCCTGAAGTCCTTTCTTGCCAAGTTATAGAATCTTTTAACAAAGAGACTCATAATTTCTTCATTGGTAGATAGGCTGGGAGATTTTTCTATAGCTTTGAGTGCTAAGTTTTGTTCCTTCCTGGTAGGTGTTGAAGCTTTTGGTTTAACTGTAGCTTCTCTTGACTTGACAAGTTGCTAATAGGATTTTAGCTTTCCAAGTAGAGATTCTGTTCAGATTTCAGTCATGCTTCTGGATTCTTTGATGGGCAAGATTCTGGAATCCCATATGCTAAGGAATCACATGAGGATCTTGTCATTGACTTCAGTTTAAGTGATTTCTTTATCCAATATTCTGAGCTCACTGATGATTGAGCTCAGCCTGTTTTACATTACTTCTACAGATTCTGCTTCATCTTTTCTGAAGTTCTCATATTGGGATATGAGGTTTGATCTTCTGTCCTTCCTCTCATTAGCAGAGCCTGCTACCATTTAGTTGAGGGAATCCCAAATAGCTTTGGTAGATGTACATTCAACAACCTTCTGAAATATGTCATCTGACATAGTTTGGTCCAGTATGTTCATGGCTCTGGCATCAGTAATCTTTTCCTTCTTGTGTGCATCAGCTTGGTATTGAGGAGGCACTGCACTGAGATTTAATGGAGTTGAGGTAGAAGCTACTAGATCTGGTGGTCCTATCAAGATAGAAATAAAAATATCCTCATCAATAGAGTTCATGTACAGCTTAATTCTTTCCTTCAAGATTCCAAACTTTTGCAGGTTACAAACTGGAGATCTGGTGCTGGCATAATCCTTGTTTTGTGCCATGATATCAGAAAGTAAAATATAATCAGAGAGACTACTAAAGTTTATCTAGAGTTTATCCTGAGGAGCTTGATTAATCCAGGTGTAAGCCTGTATGATATGATTAACCTCCTTTGATACCACTTGAAAGATAGGGTAAGCTCTGAATAACTCTAGAGGGGGGGTGGGGGTGAATAGAGTTTTTGAAAACTTTTCCCTTTTGCTGAAATAAAAGGTAAGTGTACAAGTGCAGCAAGTGAACTAGAGAAAAGTAACTATGCTACACAGCAAACATTATATCATAGCACAAGCACAAGATAAGATCACATACACACAGACAACACAAGAATTTTATAGTGGTTCCCCAAACTTAGGTGCATCCACTCTTCTACCACCCTAGGTAGGAATCCACTATAGGTTTTGTTCAGGTGACTACCACCAATGAGCTTTTAATCAGGTGCTCAAAAAACAAACCTAAAGTCTTTTGGAAGGAGACTTGCAACAAGAATAATTTTGAAGAGAATTAAAACCTTGTACAGAGGTGGGATGAGAGTTTGATGAAAGTCTTCATTTCTCAAAACACAGTGAGAAGACTATGTGGATTCTGAGTTGTTGATGACAAAGCTCCCCCTAAGATTTTGAATGGTTCAGGAGAGGAAGCTTTGTAAAAGGGTGAGTAGGCCTTCAGCTTTTCAGAGATCCTTGACTGATTTGAATGTTGTTGTCACTTGAGATCCCTGAAAACAAAGAGGGAGAGAAAGAAAGACTCTTGATAGTGATGGTTGTTCTTTCTTCTTCTCTTGAGAGCAGTCAATTTTCTGAGAGATGTTTTTCACTGCACTTTGGGATGTTTTCTTTGCTGTGACTCTAGTAGATGATCAATCTCTGCTCTTCTGTGTCTTGTGGTTTTCTTGGCAGGGAGATATGTATCAGATAACTGCAACTTGGTCGAATTCAAAAAAAAATTCTGCAATAAATGTTCAGCTGAAATCTTGGGAACGAAAAATGGCAAGAATGCTGTCAATTATTCTATTCTATGTCTGTCCCGAGATATAAGCAATTAATTTCATGGAGGATGTTAGCAATCAATGCTGCCAGTAACGGCCATATTTAGAGAATATTAGTGCATTGATTAACAAGGGAATTAATAGCCTATAATAGATATAAAATTATAAGACAGAAAGAGAAAGAATAAATAACAAAATGTCTTACACTTTTCGTCGACCTGAGATCAGCATTTGTCGACCTCTAATCAGCTTTTATCGACCTGAGATTTCGTCGACCTCTGATCAACCTTCGTCGAACTAAGATCAGCTTTCGTCGACCTAAGCTCTGTAAATCAACTGATGTGCATAAACTGACTAATTATGCACTCTATGTTCGTCGACCTGAAACTGTGAAGTTAGTCGACCTAAGAACTTGGTCAATCTATCGGCGTTGAGTGAATAGCACATCTGGCGTCGAGTGTTCTTTGTCTCTGAGTCAGCCTTGGCTTTTAGTGAATTATGGCGCTGAGTGATGATGAGTTAGTCGATCTAAGAACAGAGTTCGTCGAGCTCAGCTCAGAGATTTTAGCTCTGAGTTAGTCGAGCTGAGCACGACTATCGTTGACCTGAGATCGACGAATGTAGATATCTTTTTCTAATTATTGATTTCTCTATGTTTTGAGTATTTGGCTGTGTTGTAGGTTTTTTCTTTGATCTGTTGACTCTAAGAACATGGCCTAGACTCTAGAAACACATAAAATTTGACCCTTATATACAATATGGGTCACAACCTAAAATGAGAACTTAGCCCAAATCACCTAGGGGTTCCAACAGAAGACAACAACTTAAAAGTAACAACAACATTTTATTCATACAAATAATGTTATAACAACTTATATAAACAACTCGGGATATTCATCACGCATGGTCTTCTTTCGCTCTGATGTTAGCTCTTCATGACCCAGTTGTCCCACCGGACATTTACCATCCCGATTGTCTTGTTCCGTAGCTATTTGATCTTCATATCCTTGATCCGAATGGGCTTAACTTTCATCATTAGCCTACACTCGACCGGTACTTGATTCGCAACAACAACTTGAGCTGGTTCTTTAACAGCTTTTTGCTGCACTGATATGTGAAACACACACTGCAAACCACTTAGCTCCGCAGATAGAGCTAACTGGTAGGAAGCTTCTCCAATTCGATCCACCACTTCAAAGGTACCAAGATACATCATACATAACTTTTTCAAGCGCCAAATCCTGAACACGCCTTTGAATGGCTTGATTTTCAAAATATACCCAATCACCCATCACAAACACAACATTTCAATGCTTAGCATTGTAGTATTTTACCTGCCTATCATAGGCTATCAATAGCTGCTCTCGAACAGTACTTATGGTCGAATTTGCATCTTCGACCTCCTTATATTTATAGAGCTTTGATTCTCTTGTTTCCGGCCAAGCTAACGGTGTACAAATCTTCCTACCATACAAAGCTTCAAAATGCGCCATATTTATGGTAGCTTGATAGCTATTATTGTAGGCGAACTCTACCGTATAAAGATAGTATTCCCACCTCTTCCCAAAATCCAGGGCGCACATACAGAGCATGTCCTCCATGTTTCTGTTAGTCCTCTATGTCTGGCCATCCGTTTGTGGATAAAAGGCCGTATTGAACTTTAACTTTGTACCCAATAGTTGGTGGATTAGCCTGCAATAATTCGAAGTAAATGACCATCAAGATCACTGATGATGCTACGAGGCACACCGTGCAATCATACTATTTGCTCGACATAAAGATTAGCCAAGATTTCCACTGAATCGTCCCTCTTGTTCAAAATGAAGTGAGCCACTTTAGTTAATCGGTCCATGATCACCCAAACAGAATCGTTCTAGTGTTGTGATCTCGGCAAACCGTGTACGAAATAAATTGAAATATCATCAAACTTTAATTCAAGAATAGGTAGCGACTTCAGGAAACCCCCAGGCTTCTGACATCTAGCTTTTACCAAGGCTCAAGTCTTACATTTTCCACGTAATGGGATATATCTTTCTTCAGACATGGCCACCAGAACACCTTTTTCATGTACTTATACAATTTTGTGCTCCCTGGGTGGATTGAATACTTCGTAAAGTGTGCCTCTTACAACAATTCTTCATGTAATTTACCAACATTTGGGATGCACAAACGATCACCTTTCTGTAATAGGCCTTCATCTCAGGAGAATTGGGAATTTGACCCATCCTCTGCATAGCGTTGTAGACTTTCATCTAGTTCCATTGCTCTCTTAACCCTATCCGCAAGGTCATACTATACATACGTCCAGTTCAGGAATGCACTTGTAGTAGCATTCTTGTTCATACAAGAAATTTCTAAGGCCTCCAACTAATGGATTAGATAGTCGTCAACCATCTGTAACCAACTTGCTCTTGTTGGTGTCCTACGACTCAAGGCATCTCCGACCACATTTCTCTTCACGGGAGTATAATGAATCTTGAAGGTGTAGTCTCTGAGGAACTCCATCCACCTCCGCTTTCACATATTTTGATCCATGTGATCGAGCAGGTACTTAAAGCTCTTATGATCCGTGAAGATGTCAACTTTCAAATCAAATAAGTAAAGACCCCACAGTTTGAGTGCAAATATCACTGTCGCTAACTCCAAGTCATGGATGGGATAATTTCGCTCATTCACTTTCAACTAGCACGAGCCATAAGCTATCAACTTACTAAACTAAAGAAGAACCCAGCCTAAGCCACTCCCTAATGCAACACTATAAATTTCATATCCGCTTGAACCGCATGGCGTCGTCAATATTTGCGTCGTACTCAGACGACCTTTCAGCTCCTAAAACGCTCATGCACACTCTGGCGTCCAAACAAACTTCTAATAATTTATCATTAGTGTGGAGATAGGTAAGGATATCCTCAAGAATTTCTCTACGAAGCGCCTATAGTAGTCCGCTAGTCCAAGGGAACTCCAGACTTTGGCGATAGAAGACAACACTTGCCAATCTTGTATCGCAACAATCTTCGCAGGATCCACCGCAACGCCCTCTCTACTAACCAGATGGCCAAGAAAGGAAACTGACGACAACCAGAACTCGCACTTTGAGAACTTGGCATAGAGATATCTTCTACTCAGGGTGTGCAACACCATCCTCAAATGATTCACATGATCTTCTTTAGACTGAGAGTACACCAAAATGTCGTTAATAAAGACAATGACAAATAAATCCAAGTACTCTCAAAACATATGATTCATTAGGTCCATAAATACTTATGGCGTATTTGTTAGCCCAAAAGGCATTACCGTGAACTCGTAATGACCATAACATGTACCAAAGGCTGTCATGGGAATATCACATTCCTGAATCCTCAACTTTTAATAGCAAGACTTTAATCCTGCTTTGAGTAGATAGTTGAGCCCACTAATTGATCGAACAAGTCATCAATTTGTGTAATAGATACTTGTTCTTTTTTGTCAGCTTATTCAGCTCTCGATAGTCAATACATAGCCGCAAGCCATCATCCTTCTTTTTCACAAATAAGACTGGAGCGCTCCAATATGACATACTTGGGCATATAAATCCTTGCTCTAGCAACTCTTGTAATTTAACCTTTAGTTCTGTCATTTCCTTTAGCGCAACACGATATGGCGAGCAGGGCACTGGTTTCGCAGCAGGCACCAACTCAATTGCAAAATCAATCTATCGTTGTGGCGGTAACCCCAGAAGATCCTTAGGAAACAAATAAGGGTACTCCGATATAATAGTAACATCATTCACACTGGGCCTCGGTTCAATAGCCTCCAACAGCATGACGAACAACTCCGCGCCCTTCTGAACTGCCTTGACCACTTGGAGAGTAGACATTAATGTCTTGCTCGATCCTCGCATACCAACGAATTTAGTCTCTCGTTAGTTATTCTTCCCTAGTGTGACTTCCTTAGAGTTGCAATTGATATAGGCACGCTAAATCGAGAGCCAGTCTATACCAAAGATTACATCAAACTCCAATATCGGTAGAACTGATGCTTCTAATCCAAAGTTCTGAAATCCTATTCGCACCTCAACATAACAGGCTCAATCCGCGCGCATCAACTACCCGTTAGGTACCAGCACATTCACTCGATCTATCGGGATAAACGAAGGCACTCCAATACACCCAACAAAGTCTTCCAATAGAAAATAATGAGTAGCTCCTGTATCGAACAATGCTCTCGTCGGACACTCCAAAATAAGGACAAAGCCTTAAGCAAACCAATCATGAACAAGCAACGCACAATCTACTAAGTATGGAAAGCAGTAAAAACTGTATCTTAACTCATGCCTGTTACGACGACACTTTGTTTTATGGCCTCCTGTTGTCCAAGAATATAAACTCGGGGTTGTTCTTGGGATGTAGTTGATTCCATCACTGACTTTCCCTTTTAAGCATATGACGTACCGTCTTTTTATCCTCTTTTGGAAGGCCAATCCAGCAATGTCGAGCTAAATGACCCACCTTTCCACATGTATATCATATGGGTGGACCTATCCCCGAAATTTGTCCAGACACAGGAGAAGAAGGAGTCGGCATAGAAGTTTTAGGCTTCTTTTTCCACCGTTGAAACCAAGACTTTGAAAAGCTAGGTACCTTGAACTCTGTCTTCTTCCCTACCAAATATTTTTTACGTTGCATATGCTTCATGTACAGCTCAAGGGAACGGGCCGTATTGACCAAGGTAAAGAATCGCTGTGTCATCGGTCCTGAGAGAAGCAATCGCAGGCCATCTCTCAGCCCTTCATAGAACAGGTTTGTTTTTTGTTTCTCATTTGCAAACATAAAGCCTGCATACCTTCCCAATCTCGTAAACTCGTGCAATTAGTCATCCACAGACCTCTCGCCTTGAGTTAGCCTTTGAAATTGGTTCTCCATCGCAATCCACTGTGCCGATGGAACATATCTCACCATAAAACACCTTGAGAACTCCTCTATTGAGATCTCTCTAAACGGCCTCCCAATAAACTGTTGTAGCTCCAACTCATCACACAAAAGTCTTGCCCCACCATCAAACAAGAAGGTAGTCACAATGAGTTTTTGCCACTCTTCTGTTTCAATTGCTGTCAGGACCCTCTTTATTCTTGAGAGACAATCTTCGGCTTGTGTAGGGGTTCTAGTACCCATAATCACAGGGGGATTGAAACTCATCACGTGTTTAAGTTGTTTCTTCGTTGCTCTCCTTGGGGCCACTAGCTCAACCGCCACATGTCACACCGCCACACGCTCCACTATGCCAACTGGTTCCTGAACCATCACAGGAATATGAGGTTGTCCCTGACACCCTGGTTGCATATTCATCATTGCAAACACGGCCTCAGAAACTAACCGTATAGTTTCCATAGAAGGGTGTTGAAACCTCATTTGGTGCATTACTCTCCACCGAGCGCTAGGGTTCATACTACCCAACACCACTTTTAGTCGCCTACAATATGGAACACACAATTAAGAAACTGCAAATATTGCCAAAAGCAATTATAGAAACATACCAGTTCCTCAAACATGTGTATTTCCATTCCTAAGTGTACATTCATGGGTTAAGTTATGTTATAACGATAGCGCACATACACGTGCCCACCACCCTTAAAAGAATCTGACCATAAATTCAAAGAAGAAAGACCGAGAACGGAATATGATACCAATTTTGTAACATCCCCATCCGTCATATAGCATATGATAGAAGGTCCGGCCAGGGACCGATGCCATATACTATAGACATGTTAGTAGATTACAAGTTGTTTCCAAATCCAAGTTCATATATGAATGCACCCAAACTTAAAGCATTCTAGCAGAAGCATTTTAGTTTATGAACCCAGAGGTAATAAAAATGTTCACTACACAATAGGAATGATATATATCAATATTTAACAATTGTTTCAGCCATAGCCTTATTACAACTGTTTCATTTTCTAAAAAATCACTTTATACATCGGCACACAGGCCGACAACACATTAAAATAGTAAAGTTCGCCTTTGGGCCTTCAAGGGCCAGCCAGTCACAGCATACAGGCTTCAACCCACTACTTCCCACTTTGCTCTCCAACACCTGCACAAAAGGTCCCACCAAAAGTTGGCATATAAAGAAACGGTCAGCATTTTGTTGACCCATTTATAACGATCCCACCCCTTATTCAGGGTGGTATTTCCCCATCCCTGCAAACAAGGCATCATATATATCGTGGCATTTATAACATGCAATTTAAGCACCATTCACCACAAATGTAAGCTCAACGTCCACACGCCCCGTGCACTTAGGGCACATTATCGGTGTCCATGTCTTCTTGGGTATCACCACCATTCAAAAATACTTCACTGTTAACTTTGTCGTTCAGAGGTCCTTAACTTGACCACTACGTCGTTCAGAGGTCCTTAACTTTACCACTACGTCGTTCAGAGGTAATTAACTTAACAACCAATTGCCCATTCACAGGTATTTAACTTAACCACTCTGTCATTCAGAGGTACTTAACTTGATGGCACATTAATTGGGCATCACGACACAATTCATCATTTACC
Source organism: Platanthera zijinensis (assembly GCA_039513925.1). Classification (NCBI taxonomy): domain Eukaryota; kingdom Viridiplantae; phylum Streptophyta; class Magnoliopsida; order Asparagales; family Orchidaceae; genus Platanthera; species Platanthera zijinensis. The sequence continues at coordinate 91,574,541 of CM077087.1, read as the reverse complement.
ATTTCAGGCTGGTACCCACCATTGCTGGACAACTTAAGTTCACAACTTTGCATACTCATACAATGGCCCCCATGTTGCATAGAGACTGGCCTTACAACATTGTAGCTCCCAGGGAGCTATTGTCGGCGATAGTCATTATTGCCCGACGACATCTACAGTTCTTCAGACTGGGATCTTTTCTGGGTCTTTTCCTGGAAATGCTTCCAGTAGTATGATGCAACATCCTGCCCACCCTTAGACCCCGGATTTCACACATACATCACATGCATATCCACCGACTCTTCTCTGACACAGAAATTAAACATCACCAATCCAAACCAACTTGTTCAGATGGGCTTCTCACATCATGCATATTCCGTACTTTATATTTCCGGATATAAATGCAGGAATATATGGGGATCAAACTTATCTTCCCATTGGAATCCACCCTTTTTCACCTTTTGGTGAGGTGATCCACGCAAATATGTATATTGAGAACTTCACTTGTCCGAGAGAAACTCAATAACCTTTTAGTTCTCTTCGGATCAATGCGATGCTTTTCTAAAAGGATGGAAAGGAGAAGGTCGCTCTCCTTTACGCGGATCTATCCTCATATCTGGCCTCCGACCACAAGATCTTCTTCAGCGAGCTCACAAAGCACATCCTAGAACTTCCTTTTCTTCTTCTTCCTTTTCACTTAAAGAATATCTAGAAATTAAGAGAGAGAGAGAGAGAGAGAGAAAGAGAATGAAACCTCCTTCCTATTCTTCTCTGGTTAAGTGGATTCGGGATTAATCTCAGCCACATGATCTCTCATTCAAAACAAAGCAAAAGCAAAGATTTAAGTTGATTAGTCAACTTTGGCGCTATCGCCTAGCGATACCGACTGTCTCGGTTTGGCGATATCGAGTTCACCGCTTTGACCGCTTTGACCCAGGTCAACCACCGTGTATTAATCGCCTAACAACCAATCTGACACGTCTTTCACGCCACGCGACACTATCGCCCGACGATATACACTATCGCTAGTAGGCGATATCATTTCGATGATTCGTCGAACTCGTTGAGTGCACCGAGTGCAGATCGATGAACTCTGCATCGCTATCGCCATCAGACGATACCCAGTATCGCCTAGCGATGGTGACAAACTTTCTGCTGTCAAATTTGGGGTGTTACAAGTTCACCTTAGGTACTCGCATTATATGTTAATTACCTATTTCCACTTCTCTTTTGTAAAGATTAGAAAGTGTTTGTGAGTTGTCTTGAGGTACTCATTTTATATTTTAAATTTACTCGCTTTTTACTTTTCTTCTATAGAGATTAGTTGATGTTCACGAGTTCTCCTTAGGTACTCCCGTTATATGTTCATTTAACTACTTTTGAATTCTCTTTTGAAGAGATTAGCAGGTGTTTGTGAGTTCTCTTCGGTACTCGTATTATTTTTTAAATTTACCTACTTTTGGCTTCTCTTTTCCAGTGATTAGCAGATATTCTGGATTTCATCTCAGGTAATCATGTTATACGTTGATTTATATACTTCTGACTTCACTTTTGCATAGATTAGCATGTGTTCTCGAGTCCTCCTCAGGTACTCGCATTATATGTTTATTTACCTGCTTTTGACTTCTCTTTTGTGGAGATTAGCACGTGTTCGCGAGTTCTCTTTAGGTACTCGCATTATATTTTGAATTTATCAGCTTTTGACTTCACTTTTGAAGAGATTAGTAGGTGTTTGTGAGTTCAACTCAGGTACTCGCATTATATATTAATTAATCTACTTTTGACTTAACTTTTTGCAGAGATTAGCAGGTGTTTGCGAGTTCTCTTAAGTTACTCACCTTATATGTTTATTTACCTGCTTTTGATAATCTTTTACGATTAGAAGGTGTTCGCTAGTTCTCTTCTGGTACTCGCATTATATTTTAAATTTACCTGCTTTTTGACTTCTCTTTTATAGAGATTAACAAGTGTTCGCATGTAACACCCTAAGGTTCCAAGAGCAGGAAATGGTTTCTCAGAGATACCAGCCAATGGTAGGGTTAATGTCGACGGTAGCAAAGCTATCAAAGTCGGAATACCTCTCTGTGAGGTACCGCGTGGTGGTAGTAATATCGCGTGGCAGTAGGGTTAGGATTCAAGATCGTCGAGAGCATCGTATTAATATGACACATCATCTACCTCGCGGTTGTAGGTTGTTATTGCGTGGCGGTAGCAAGGCTAATTTATTTGGCAAAGCTCTTGGTGAGATACCGCCAAGTGGAAGGTTTAGCGCTGGCAGTAGTTGTGCTTTCATCATTTTGCATTGGTTACGAGATGAACCAGCTATAGACCAGCGATAGTAAGATATCGTGGAACGGTAGCAGAGCAGTTTTGACAAGGTCACATATTATCGTGTGATTTGAGGTTTTTAACGGTGGCTTGTGTGACAAGCTAACACATGAGCTACTGCACAGCAGAAAATTGCTACTGCGTGGCGGTAACGCTTGTAAACCTAAATCTAGAGCAAATCATGGTCGTTCACTTGTTTTTGATTTAGACCGACGGTGGGGTATCATCCCAGATGGTATAAGGCCGGGACATTACATTTCTTCTTCATTTGATCCCAATAATTCTCTTTCTAAGAGTTAGATAGAGGAGTGAGTGAAGGAAGAGGAAGGAGATCCCTCCATTATTGGAGCTTTGGAGCTCGAATTTCCAAGCCGAGTTCGGATCTGTGGGGGTAAGATCATTGTGATAATTTTCATCAAGCTAGATCTTCGTCGATGGCACCAAAACGAACATCAAGGGTAACGATTCTTCTTCTTGGACATGGGAAGTCCATTATTTTGGCATGTGAGGGTAGACATTCCATGAGCATGCAGATGCAGTTCTCCTAACGGGTAAATCGGTTGTATCCCCATTTTCTTTGCATTTAGAATTCAGAATCGAAGAACTGAATATGCATGATGTGTGAAGCAAATCCAAACAGGTTAGTCTTGATTGTTGATGATTATATTTATACTGGAGAAGACTCCGTGGTAAAGGTGTGGTTTTTGTGGTAACCGGGTGTGCAGGTTACTGAAGAGATAGTACTGGAGAAGGACTCCAGGAAAACACGCGTTTGGAGGGGAATAAATGATAGTTTATCCCTTACCGCCCGGTGGTAGCACTACCTATGGTAGTAGCTCCCAGTGAGCTTTGAGGCCTATCTCATGGAGACCTGGGGGCCAATGTGAAAGTGAGTCCTATCTCTTGGAGACCTGGAGGCCATTATTATGACCTACGAGTCTGAGGGTCCAAACTTAAGAGGTCGTTACTCCCATCCTTTGAACATAATGTGGTTATGTATCGTGAATGAGCAAGGGAAGTCTGACCCACGTTGTGGCTTGCAATCCTGATGGTTTGAGCAATGGGCTGTGCCTGACCTATACCAACCTTATGGCGATCTTCTTAAAGTGAGTTAGTGGCTTGAATCTCAACATCACTTTGCCATAGCATAGGTAGAATCTTAGGCTTAAGGCAAGAAAAACTCTAATGCTCAGCAGGTGGGGCTTGATTCTCAGCACACAGAAAGAGAATGCTTATGCGTGAACTATCCTAGTGAACGGTGGTGCGGATCGAATCTCAACACAATGATAATATGCCCTGAGTGCACGGGATGTGTGGCTAGAAATTCCAACGTATGTTGCGGTTAGTGCTTAAGTTGCATGTTTTGATTATCATTATATACATATGATAATTTCCTGCAGGAAAGGAGCACCATCACCCCAACTAAAAGGTGGGGTATTTATAATTTTTGTCAGCTAATGCTGACCGTTGGCTTGTTTGCCATTATTTTGGTGGAATGTTTTTGTGTAGGTGTAGCTGAGCCGAGCGGGAAATAGGGGGCTAAAGCCCGTGGTTGCTATGCCAGCCCATGAAGGCCAAAGCGAATTGCCCATCTTTATTTATCTTTTTGTGTATGGTCGTCCTGCAAGCCGAAGTTTGTAAGACATTAATATTTGAGAAAACTGTAGTAAGGACTTAAGGTCAATACATTTGTGTATTTTGTTTATCACTCCCATTTTGTGCTAGTGGACATTTATATAGTTGGGTTCTAAATGTAATCTTAAATAACTTTCGCTAGAATGCACTCTTAATTAGGATGCACGTCTATGAGTTATAGTCTCAATACGTAACTCCACTGACTATCCATGGAATATGGCATGGGGCGCCGACCAAACCTTCTGTTATATTCTGTGACGGATGGTGGTGTTGAAAATTGCTATCAAATCCAGGTGTCGGTCTTTTATATTTGAATTCATGGGCTGATTCTTTAAAGGGGTGGTGAGCACATGTATGTGCATCACCGTTATAACATGAAAGAACCCATTAATGTCCACTTAGGAATAAAAATACACATGTTTGAGGAACCTGCATATTCATATAATTGTTTTTTGCAATATATTTGGTCGCCTAATTGGGTGTTTCATGATTTTAGGTGACCCAGAGAGGTGCAGAGAAGTCCCAATGTCACACTCCGTGGAGAGTAGTGCACCTAATGATGAGCCAATGACCCATCCTTCTGCTAAAATCATATAATTGGTAGCTGAAATGGTGTTCGTAATTATACATGCCCAACAATGGATGAAAGTGCAAGATCCTTCCCATGAAGCGGGCCAGGTACTGCATGGCGTAGCATAACCTATAGTGGTAGATCAGGTAGCGGCAGATCCCATAGTACAAAGAAGAATAACTGGAAAGCATCTCATGCATGTGATGAGCTTTAACCCTCCAGTGTTTATGGGGAAGGGGACCTCAACGCAAGCTGAGAACTGGCTCTCTAGAGTTAAGAGAGTCATGCCGGCAATGAAGACGGATGAGTGGCAGAAGGTTATTATAGCCATATTCCTTTTTGACAGCGAAACAAGATTGTTGTGGGATGAGTTAGAGATATATCACTTTATTGGGAGACAACTCACCAATATCTCAATCGATGAGTTGTCCAGGTTGTTTCTAGCACAATATATCCCATCAGCATAAAAAATAGCTATGGAAAACTTATTTCATAGGTTGACTCAGGGTGACAGTAGTTTGGACGACTACTTACATGAGTTCACGAGGTTGGGGTGTTATGCGAGCTCTACCTTTACCGATTCTAATGTAAGAAGGACAAGTTTGCTGTTGAGATCAATAGGAAGCTCGGTCCAAGGAGAAAGATTATCTGAGGGTATTACACTCGTTCTAATGATGCAGGGCTTTCTGACCTTGGTCAATACAGCTCGGTCCATGGAGAAAGACATAAAGCGCATGCAGAATAAAAATAACTCGGAGCTAAAGAGGATAGAGTTCAAGGTACCGAATTAATCGAAGTCTGGGTACCAAAAGTTGAGCAAGAAGACCAGATCTAGTATAACGGCTCCTTTATCTAGCCCATCTAGGAAAACATCTGGGCAAAGAGGCCCAATCTATTACTATACTTGTGGTAAGCCGGGTAAGATAGCCCGTGAATGTCGAAGTGGTCCTCCGAGGGTGGAGAAAAAATGGGCGTGAACTATGCTGAGAAAGGGAAGGCAGTGGAATCCACCACATCCCATCATGCTCCATTCAAACCGAGAGTCTACAATCTTGTCCAGTTTGAGGCCATAAAACAAAGTGACGTCATAACAGTTATGAGATAAGGTATTGTTTTTACTGCTTTCTATACTTGATACCTTGTGCATTGCTTGTGTATGATTGTCGTATACTAGGCTTTGTATTAATCTTGAACTATTCAGCGAGAGCACAGTTTGATATAGTAGCTTTGCACTCCTTTTTGTCTGAAGATTTCACAATGCGTATTAGAGTGCCTTCCTCCTTGGCAAAGGATGGGCTGGATGTGTTGCTGCATAAAGGATGTTCATTGCATGCGGACATGGTATGTTACATTAAGGTATGGATTTGAAGTCTAGAGTTTGACTTGGAAGCATTGCTACTACCGATAGAAGAGTTCGAGTGATCTTACAAATGGATTGGCACTCGGAGCAACATATGTACATCAATTGCAGTCTAAAGATGGTTAAATTATGGCTGAATTCAGATTGTTAAACTACCTTCTCTGGTATGAAGTGACCGAGCTGTAATACCCCAATTTTCATAAGGCAGGAACCGCTGTTCTGGAGGCTATCACCAGGCTATGGCAAGGTACCGTGCGACGATATATCCATTGTTAGCGTAGACAACATTGACAGAGTTGAGTGAGGTGTAGTGACTCAATGCCTAGTCTACCGAACGACGGTACGTTTCTAGCGCTTGGCATTAGCCATTTTATTCTTCGAGCTCTCAAGAAGTTAATGTCGGTGGTAGGGTTACCGCAGGCGATAGCTTGGCAATTTATTTGTCAAAGAGCTCGGGTTACTATCGTGCGGGGTTGTAGCTATCACATTGCGGTAGTAGGGATGGTCGTGATGTAATGGTCGCGGGCTACCGTGAGGATCTAGCATCCTAATGCTCGTTGTTAGCAAATTTGTAATGTTGTGGACACGTAGCAGCCTGTGATTGGAGAGCCTGGACGATAAAATGTGAAGCGAGGTTGTACCGCGAGGCAGTAGCCAGTTACCGCACGACGGTAGCTTTATATATATTCCTGGTTCGGCCATTTCCTCTTAATTTTTTTTAAATTGGAGAGTTTAGCCTTGTTTTCTAGAGGAGGAGAAGCAGCATTGAAAGAAGGGGGATCTTGCTGCCATTTTTGTTTTAGGTCTCGGATTCGCAAGGCGAGTTCGGATTTGCGGAGGCAATGTCAGAGCAGTCGTTTTCAACAGTATGGATTTCTCCCATGGCGCCAAAGCGTACATCAACTGTAACGATCCTCTTTCTTGGACATGTGAAGTCATTTCTTTTGGAATTAGAAGGTAGACATTAGACAAAAATGCGGGTAGATCAGTGTATCCTCGTTAGTTAGCATTTAGATTCAGATTCGAAATATGGAATATGCATGTTGTGTGAAGCCCATTTTGACAGGTTGGTATGGATTGGTAATGTTTGTATGTTCTGTATGCCAGAGAAAACTACGTTGTTATCGCGTAGATTTCAGAGTCACGGGGTGTGTAGATGACTACATTGAGAGTACTGGGGGTGGTCTCAAAAAAACACCCGAAAAAGGCGAAGAACCGATAGCTTGTCCCTTACCATGCGGCGGTAGTGCTACTGCCAATGATAGCTTCTTGTAATCTATTTTGGGTTGCAAAGCCTGTCTCTGGAGAGACTTGTGGGCTATATTTTGATTGACCGTAAGCTTAATTTGCTCAGCATTGGTTGCCGTGAGTGCTAACATATGTTCATAACCAGGTTATGAATAATACAGAAATGGGAAAGGGGATGTCGACCCGCGTCGTGGTTGACGCGCCTGACGAATTGAGCACGAGAAAAGGTTGAACTGTACCCAGCCCTTGTCGTCCCTCTTGTAGTGAGTCATACAATTGATCTACAGATCATTATGAATTTGCCGGAGGCTTGGGATGTGGTCTCTTTTTGTAGCCCTGTGAGACTAAAAGCTCAAATGTTGTGACCTTTTGTGAACGGTGGTGTGACCTTTGAGGTCTTGTGTACCAAGAGTGTGCCTGAGAGCACAGGGCATTGGGCATTTGCGCCAATATCTGTGGCGAATGGTGCTTAAGTTACACATTTCTATTTCCATGTTGTGGTTATACTAATGCCTGTAGGGAAGAAGCATTGCCACCATAGGTGAGGGGTTGGGTCGTTATAATTTGGTAAGATAATGCTAATTGCTGCTTTTGTTTGCCACCGTGAGGTGGAATGTTTCATTGTATTGTTGTAGAGCCAAGCTAGAAATGTTGTGCTGGCCCTCGAAGGACAAACCGAATACTTGTGTTATTTTATTGTTCATGTGTGGCCTGTGTGTCGAAGTATGTAACACATTTTAACTAAAGTTGAACATTATAAGTCCTTAATGCCAAGACCTTATTTATGTATTTGTTTTATATTCCTAGTTATGGTAGTGGACATTCATGCATTTGGTGGGTTCTATTTATAACATTTAAATAACTTTCGCTAGAATGCACTCTGTGTTATGATGCGAAATATTGGATTATAGTTTCAATTTATTAACTCCTTGGTCTGACCGTAGTGTATGGCTTCGGGCCCCGATCAGACCTTCTGTTATATGCTTGTGATGGATGGGGGTGTTATAGGTTGTTATCAAAATCTGGTGTCAGTCTTCCTTATTCGAATTCTTGTATGAATTCTTTTAAGGGGTGGTGAGCACTAGTATGTGTGTTGTCGTTATAACTTTTAAGAACCCATGAATGCCTACTTAGGAATGAAAATAGACATGTTTGAGGAACCTGAGTGTTCCAATTATTACATTTTTTCAATCTATTTGTTGCCTAATTGAAAGTTTCACAATTATAGGTGACTTGGAGTGGTGCACAGCAATCACAATGTCGGCACTCTGCGGAAATAAGTGCACCTAATGACATGCCTGCAACCCCTCTTTCGGCTGAAACCATTCGAATGATCGCGAAAGCAGTGTTCGCTATGATAAATACCTATCATGCGCGGAATGTATGTCCCCTTGTCCCTGGGATAACATCAATGCCGGTTGGCACTATGGAGCAAACTGGAATAAGAAGAGCCTCAGATCAGCAATTGAACCGGCATATGGTGCAGGGAGCGTATTTAGTTGATGAGTATTTACATGTGTTTGTCATGATAAGGGGTTATGCTGAGTTTTTGTTGGAGGATGAGCAGACTATATTTAATAGATTTTATAACGGTTTGCGCGATGATTTATGACTTGTATTAGTAGGACTGCAATTATTAGGATTCCGAGCATTGGTGGAGTCGGGTAGATCATAGGAAGTAGATATGGGAAATGTCCACTAGTTTCTAGTGTGCAGGGTAACGAACAATGCAGTTTCTGCAAAGTCTAAATACAGCAGGAGGTGGCATAAGAGGTCTAGAACATCTACGTGTCAAGCTCTATATGTTTGGCATACTTGTGAAAAGTCAGGACAGCTTGTCGGCGATTATCGTTTTGTTGTCCCAAAGACAAAGAAAGCTAAGTCAGGAGAAGTTGCAGGGAGAGTTCCACTTTCTTGCTTTATATGTGGCAAGATAGGACATATTGCTAGAGAATGTCAGAATGGTACTCCATTGGAAAAGGAGACTGGGTGTGGAGCAATCTTTTATTGAGTAGGCCCAATTTTCTGTTATAATTGTGGTAAGCAAAGACATATAGCTCGTGATTGGTTGTGTGGGCTTCCGAAGTCAGAGGAAAAGGAAGAATACCATAAGCAAAGGGACGAGATGATAGGTACGGTTTTGTTTATAGCTTTTATACCTATGACTTGATTAGTTACTAGTATATGACTTGTGTAAGATAGGCTTTGTTCTACTCTTAGTTGTACAAAGCACTTTTTGTTGCAAGGCTTCTTGCTCCTTAGAATCTAAGGTTTTCGTGTGCCACGTCCTAGTGCTTCCCGTTGTATCATTTATGGGTATACAAACCAAATGGAAATATTGTCATTAAAGATCTTAGGTGGTTTGATCTTAGGCATGGAATGACTCTCGGAGCAGCATGCATAGGTTGGCTATAAACCTAAGGTGTCACATTAGGGATAAACACCGAACACGAGACAAAGTTAGCAGTTCTTGAGGGGGGAGGGGGCGGAGTTATTATTAACACTACTAGAGACTAAGAATCCCAAGCTTGGGTTGGTTGGTGTTTTGCTGGTGTCGGAGTTTTCGGACGTCTTCCCCATAAATTTTCCTAGAGCCCCATCTTAGAGAGAGATCGAGTTCAACATTGAGTTAGTTCTTGTTCCAAGCCGGTTTCACAATATCCTTACCTCTTAGTACCGAGAGAGATGGTAGTGTTAAAGGCACAACTTCAGGAATTGATAGAATAGGGTTTTGTGCATCCAAGTTCGTCATCATGGTGCGACTCGGTCTTCTTCGTGAAGTAGAAGGATGGAAGTCCGTGACTGTGTATAGATTGTATCGAAATCAATAAGCTAATAGAGAAGAACAAGTACCTGATTTCGAGGATCGATGATTTGTTCAATCAGCTAGTCGGATCGACTGTGTATTTGAAGCTGGACTTGAAGTATGGGTATTATTAATTGAGGATGAGGGAAAGTGATATTCCCAATACGGTGTTCAGTACTCAATATGGGCATTAGGAGTTCACGGTCATGCCTTCGGGCTAATGAATGGGCCATAAATGTTTATGTACCTAATGAACAGGATGTTCAAGGACTATTTGGATTGGTTTGTGATAGTGTTCATCGATGATATCCTAGAGTATTCCGAATCCGAGGAAGATCATGCAGAATACTTGCATATTATTCTAGAGACCTTGAGAAGTAATCAGTTGTACGTCAAGTTCTCTAAGTGTGTGTTTTGGATATCTTCTGTAGCGTTCCTCTGCCATATTATCAGTGGTGATTGTATCGTGGCGGATCTGACAAAGATTACTTCTATACGTGAGTGGACTGTGTTGTCTTTTGTGGAATAAGTCCAGAGTTTGCTGGGGCTTGATGACTACTACAGGTGCTTCGTAGAGAACTTCTCACGGATAACATTATCTCTCACGACCCTGACAAGGAAGGATCATAAATTTGTTTGGTCACTAGTGTGTGCTCAAGCTTTCGAAGAACTGAAAAGTCATCTTACCACATCGCCTATCCTTTGCTCTCCATGTTGGACAAAAGGCTTTGTGATCTATAGAGACGCTTCAGGCAGTGGCTTAGGCTAATGGTTTGCATGGGATAGTAATAGCTTATGGTCGCGCTAGCTGAAGGTTCATGATAGGAATTATCTGGTCCATGATTTGGAGTTGGCGGCCGTGATATTCGCGTTGAAGCCTTGGAGAAACTATTTGTACGGTGTGAAGGTCGACATTTACACTGATCATAAGTTCTTCAAGTACCTATTAGATAAGAAGGACTTAAATATGTGTCAGCGAAGGTGGATGGAGTTCCTTCGGAACTACACCTTCAAGATACATTATGTTCTTGGCAAAGGTAATGCAGTTGCATATGCATTAAGTTGCAGAGCTCCCGTGTATGCCAATTGTTAATGATGCATGATGAGCGTCTCGTTCGAGACTTGGAGGCCTTAGATATATCTTTTGTTTATAGTATATCAAGTGCTGAAGTATGTTTGAGTTAGTTTAAGGTACAGTATAACCCTGCCGATGGGATTCACCCGGATTTGGATTTGGATGACGACTTGAAGCGGATTATGGTTGAGGGCTTGGATGGGTCTAATGACTTGTTTAAGGTTGATAATGGGCTATTGTGAAATGACCATCGTTTTTGCATCCCAAAAGTGGGAAAAATACGGGTGGATTTGACATAAGAGGCTCAGTAAACCAAGTACTCAATCCACCCGAAGAGAACAAAGATTTACAAAGACAAGAAAAAGTTGTTCTAGTGGCCCGTATTGAAAATGGATGTAGCGTTGTATATGGCCAAGTATCAAACTTGTGCTCTAGTGAAGGCTGAATGCCAAAAGCTCGGAGGATTCTGGAATTCTTTACCTATACCGGAATGGATGTTCGACGATTTATCCATGGATTTCGTACATGGTTTGCCTATATGGAGGAAGGGTAACTGTGCCATCAGGGGGATCGTAGATTGTTTGACGAATGTGTCGCACTTCATCCCGAATAGAAAGGATGATTAAGTGGTTAAGCTAGAAAAGCTGCATTTGGAGAATATTGTTCATCTACACGGTGTGCCCTGTATCAATGTGAGTAACCCGAATGGGGGTTCACGTCTAACGATTGGAGGTTAGTGCATCAACTGTTGGGGACAAAACTGAAGTTCAGTACGACCTTTCATCCACAGATGGATGGTCAGACCGAAAGTATCAATAGGATGATGGAGGACATTCTTCGTAAGTGTGCCTTGGATTTCGGAAAAAGGTGGGAGGATAACCTATTTATGATTGAGTTTTCATACAACAACAACAACTACCAAGCAAGTATTAAAATGGAGCCCTTCGAGGCCCATTATGGTAGGAACTGTCGTACCCCAGTATCATGGTTGGAGACTAGTGTATCCAAGTTGTACAAGTGGAAGGACATCGAAGATACAACTTCGACTATGCGTACAATCCAGGAGCAATTGCTGATTGCACAAGATAGACAAGCTAAGTACTATGACGTGAAGCACAGAAACGTCGAATTCATCGTGGGTGATTGGGTATACTTGAAGATCAAACTGTTCAATGGTGTGTCGAGGATTCGTTGACTGAAAAATCAAAGTCCAAGATACCTTGGGCCGTTTGTGGTGTTGGAGCGCGTTGGTGAAGCTGCTTACCGATTGAAGCTATCAACAGAATAGAGTGGTATACATTACGTATTCCACATATCGGTTTTGCAGAAGGCGATGAAAGAGCTTATGCTAGTGATCGATGTAGATCAAGTACCCGTGGATGGTGGGTTGACAACGAAGGTTAAACCCATTCGCATTGAGGATGTGCATGTCTAGCGACTTCGTAATAAAGATATCAGGATGGTCAAGGTACGGTCGGACAATTGTGGCTGAGAGGATATTTCATAGGAGCGGGAGCAAACCATGAAGTCAGAGTTCCCCATATTATTCGATTGAGATACACAGTTAATGTTTATCAAATTCTTTAGTTTCCTGCATGACTTAATTTCGTGACAAAATTCTTTAAGTGGGGGAGATTTGTAACGCCCCAATTTTCTTAAGGCAAGAAATTGTGTTCTGTAGGCTATCGCCCGACGATTGCTAGATGTCGCGTGGCGGTAGCTCTATTATTAGCGTCGACAATATTGAGAGCATTGAGTGAGGCGAGGTGACTCAATGCCTAGTATACCGTGTAGCGATACGTTTCTAGCGCGCGGTGTTTTCCATTTTATTGTCCGAGCTCTATCGAAGTAAACGCCAGTGGTTGGGTTACTACAGGCAGTAGCTTGGAAACTTATTTGTCAAAGCACTCGTGTAACACCCCCGATTTTTCTGTGATTATTTAATTCTCGTTTGGCATTACGTCGACGCGTTTTCTTGGCTTGTGCCATATATGGAGTGTGGTCTTAACTCCTTAGAACTGAGTGGCCTATTTTGTAGCCTATTGGCACGATATCCCTAGCAAGCCGAGTCATTTTGGGTGACCTGGTGTGGCCTCTCGGGGGATGCTTGTGTTTTGGCTTCGGGTGAGTACAACTCGAGTTCTGTTCGTCGAAAGTTAATTTAGACTTCGTCGTTGTGTTCGTAGCGTGGATATTTAGCTACGGTGCGAATTTCGTCGAATTCCGGGAGGTTCGATTTTCGCGCCGTTTTGGGAGTGCTAATAATAAGTGTAAATATATAATATTATAGATTTTTAAAAGAATCCGGCGGTCAAAAGCTGGGTGATTTAATCCTGTGGTTTTTAGGTGGCAGTTAAGGCTGAAAAGACGTGTCTATGTATATATATAGCCTTAAGTAAAAAATGAGATTATTCATTGTCTCCATCCGTGAGAGAATAACCGTTGTCCTGTTCGTGAGCAGAAGAAAACCGGGGAACAGCCTTGCCTTCCACCGCCATTTCCCGGAGTTCTAGCGGTCGGATTTTCATTCGAGGGTGGATTTATACTGCTCTCTTCTAGATCTTCTTTTCGACGGTAAGCTTTCTCCATTTCATGTCTTTTTATGGTGTTGTAGGTTTTCGTTTGACCCCTCTCCCTCTCCCAAAAATGTCACGTGTTGCTCGGTTAGGTGTTTGCTACCAAATCTGTAGGGAAGTAGAGAAGTCGATCGAGACCTTCCGGAAATTGAGGCAAGTGGGTTCTTGCCCTTGCAAAGTTTATGTTCTCTGTTTTCTTTTCTTCCGTGCAACTGTAGATGTTCTTCCGACCAGTACCTGTGGATAGAAATGTCCAGTTAGCCTATTTGATATAACCGAGTATTGCTTTAGCCATAGTCAGTTTCCTTTCCTGTAGAATAGATGCTTTCTTTTCCTGTGCAAGAACCGGTGATTATTCCTAAGCCTATTGTTAGAAAAATTCCCTGTACAGAACCTTGCTCAAAACAACCGTGTACATTCTCTTTTTTTTCCTCGTTGTAGCTTGTTTATTCTCGGGCTGGGGGAGGAAGTAAGGGTTAGGTTAGCATTTTCCTGTGCCATAGCTGTAGCCGGGTAGGAGTTAGAAGCTTTAACTCGAAAATTGTGCCAGTCCTATTATTAACCTAGAAATGTGTTTGGCTGTTTGGATAATATTACTACAGTAATAGACTTGCTGGAGTTAGCGTTGGGGAATTCAGGGCTTGGCGTTGAGTGTGGTGCAAACACTCAATGCCGAGTCTGCTTGGACTTAGCATTGAGTGTGGTGCTCACACTCAACGCCGGGTATGCTTGGGCTTGGCGTTGAGTATGGTGCACACACTCAACGTCTGGTCTGCTTGGGCTTGGCGGTTAGTGTGGTGCACACACTCAACGTCAGGTCTGCTTGGCTTGGCATTGAGTATGGTGTACACACTCAACGCCGGGTCTGCCTTAGCTTGGCGTTGAGTGTGGTGCACACACTCAATGCCATAGCCTCTTGGTCTGATCTTTTACGACTAAGTATCGTGGCGTTGAGTTAGTCGACCTCACTAAACGCCATGGCTATCTAGGCGTTGAGTGAGGGAGACTCACTCAATGCCGCAGCCAATCCGTGCGGTTATGTCGGATAACGTTGAGTTAGTAGGCCTCACTCAACGCCATGGCGGGTTAGGCATTGAGTGAGGCGGGCTCACTCAATGCTGCAGCCCTTCCTTGCGGTTAAGTATTTTGGCGTTGAGTGAGTCGACCTCACTCAATCCCAAAACTGTTTTGGCGTTGAGAGAGGTGGACTCACTAACCGCTGTAGTTAGCTTTTACGGCTATGTGCTAAGGAGTTGATTGAGTGAACCTCACTCAATGCCATAGCTGTTTTGGCGTTGAGTGAGGTTAGCTCACTCTACGCCACAGCCTGTGTTGCTGAAGGCATTGAGAGAGTGGACCTCACTCAATGTCGTAGCTGTTTTGGCGTTGAGTGAGGTTAGCTCACTCAACGCCACAGCCTGTGTTGCTGAAGGCGTTGAGGGAGTGGACATCACTCAAAGCCGTTGTTATTTTGGCATTGAGTGAGGTTTGCTCACTCAACGCCATAGCAAGTGTTACAGAAAGCGTTGAGTGAGTGAACCTTACTCAACGCCATAGCTATTTTGGCATTTAGTGAGGTTAGCTCACTCAACGCCACCGTTTGTTTAGGCATTGAGTGAGTGGAGCTCACTCAACTCCATGCCGTGTTGAGCCTTCTCAATGTTTTTTTCCTTACTTTGATTTTCTCTCCCGAGTGAATTTCCTATGGTTTTGAGGTTCCTTGTCGCCTATGTTTTTCCAAAGGCCGAATCGTGGGTTTTGGTTAGTAGTGGTGGTTTGAAGCTCATAATAGGGGTGAAGTTGCGTGACTTTGCCGTGGCCACACTTTTATCTTGTTTCAGGTACGGGCTGGGCAAGTGGTGGGAGGTCCTTAGTGCTTTCACATGTAGACCCTTGAGCCTTGTTTCTTGGAAATGGTGGTTGGGGGATTGAGTTTTCCTCCAACTCGGATCCGTGTTGTTTTTGCTACTGCAATCTCTCACAACTTAGGGTGTTAGACGTTTCTTCCTTTATAATTTGCAACGGTTGGGCTCATGGTAGCCTTGTAAACTCTGTAGGATTTTTTGGCAGGGTTATTGCTGTTTAGTTGCACATAGTGTTTTTTTTTCATTTTTGTCTTGCCTTGGACAGTGTTGATTGTTACAGTTTACTTACTCTTCTTGCTTATCTTTTAGCTTAACATTTCCGTACAGCTTATTTGTTTTTGCTTGCTGAGGTATTCGTTTTTTCATTGAATGCCTCAGGTTCTGGTTAGTAGCAGATTATGCGGCTAGTTGTGTTGTGCTGTCACTGGTGGTCTCTCGTTCTATGGAGATCAGTTCCTTGGTCTTGTGAGGTAGTTTTGTGTTTCTTTCTACAGACATACATACTTGCCAGTGGGTTCGTGTCAGTTTGTTGGCGCCCACTTGTTGTTTTACCTTGATACTAGATAGGTTATCTTTTTGCTGCTACCTTTTCTAAAGATAGTCTACTTGCTCTTGGGATGATTTATGCTAGGTTGCTAGTTACTTTTAAACCTAAAAACACTATTATAAGTATATCTTATGATCAGCATGTTTTATAAAACTCAACCACTCTTTTCCAAATAACGTAAGAAGATCGTTTTCCAATATATAGTATAAATTAAATGTTGGGTCCTACATAGTATAAGTTGTCCGCTGGGGGGCACATATGCACTCTTTTAGGATGTCAAACCTGAATAAAGTATTTTCTGCAGCGTATAAGTATAGTTTTTAAACTCTTGACTATATGATCCACTGAGCCGGGGGATACGGCCTTTAAAATATAACTGATTTTTCTAATCATTAAACTAATGAACTTTCATAGTCCAGTTAGATGGTGTTCGCCTGAGCGTCGACAGTTATCCCCTGCTCGACGTGGCATCACGATGTGTGTTTTCTCATACTTTGATGCTTCTAAAATTTGGAGAAAATATGGGTTGTGATAGTTGGTATCAGAGGGAGGTTGCTTCACAAGTTTGTCGGGCAACCTTCCCTTTTGATTGCATTAGTAGTTTAGCATCATGTCATTAACACATCGATATGTCATCAACACATCTTGGAAAAAGCACGAACACTACACTCATAGTATAACATGAAGTATACGGGGCATATTATGTAGTATGGGATGCATAATATGAGTTCGTATATGGATCCACCATAGGGGCAACATGTGAGGGTTATGTAGTATGGGATGCATAACCTCACCACATTGCTGCGACTAGCTCGTTTTCCTTTTTCATTGCATGAGGATGTTATATAGTATGGGATGCATAACATTTTAATGTGTACGCCGCTCATAACATGCATTAGTGCCTTTTTAGAATGCATAGCCTAACATTGCATAAGCATGACGTGCTAAGCTAAAGACTGGCAGGATGACATATGTACACACATAAGTTTTGAGTAAAAAATAATATATGTTCATGCATTCCCGATCTAGGCACAAGAGTTAGAAAGGTGGTGGTAAACCATCCTAGGTTAGGCATAAAATCAACTCTTGTAAAAATAAACTCCCAGAGAAAGTTTAGCAGCTTTAAGTTCTTATTTATGTATGTATTGTCTGTACTTGTAGTTAGTTGTAGCTGTTGTACTAGGATATGACTAATGTTGTTATGATTTTAGGATGGAGAGACGCCCTTCGACAAGATCGACCCCCCTATCTGAAGGTGATTCATCAGGAGCGCAGAATGATGCGGTGATCGAGAGCCTGCGACAGAGTAACGATTCCTTGAGCAGGCAGATGGTGGAGATGCGAGCCCAGATCCAGTCTTTGGTGGCAGTTGTGGTAGGGCAGACTTAGGGAGTGCAAGGCCCTACAGGGGGGTTAGTTGTTCCTCCTCCTCCTATGCCCCTAAGACCTCCAATGGTGGTGCCAGTAGAGATGGCATTTATCTCGCAGTTTCAGAGACTTATCCCTCCTACTTATGATAGGAAGGAAGATTTCATGGTCATAGATGATTGGCTGATCTCCATGGAGGAGATGTTCTCGTACTCCGGTATTACAGATGATCAGAGAGTGATGATAGCAGCCTATCAGCTCAAGGGTTTCGCTAAGAGTTGGTGGCTTAGAGAAAAGGAGGGCTTGGTAGCTGGTTGCTCTTGGGAAGTATTCAAGGAAATGCTGCTGAGGAAGTTCTTGCCTTCGGTCGAGCGTGACCGTCTTATGAACGACTTCCTCCACCTGAAGCAAAGGCAACTCACGGTCGGTGAGTATGAGATAGAGTTCAGCAAGATGAGCCGGTTTGCTCCTTGGTTGGTGAGTGTTGAGGCTGATTGAGTCAAGCGATTTCTTGGTGGCTTGAGGAGCGAAGTTCAGCAGTTGACTAGTGCATATGGATCAGAGACTTATGCAAGGGTAGTGGAGGCTTCTCTGAAGGTAGAGGCAATTGAGACCGCAAAGAGTAGAGGCCAGCAAATAAGGAAGAACAAGAGGAAGTCTGTTTAGGAGAAGAAACCCAAGGTACCCGGTGTTGCTTCGGGAAAGAAGAGCAAGGTGGTGTGTAGCTTCTGTGGTCGGTCATGCCACCCTGTTGAGAGGTGTTTCAAGAAGGCAGCACCTTAGAATAAGGAGCAAGTTCATGCTACTCAGGGTGCTCCTAGGAGGGATGTTTCCTGTTTTGTTTGCAAGCAACCCGAGAATGATGCTTCCCAGTGCTGGTCCAAGGATAAAGTATGCTATCAGTGTGGGCAGAAGGGTCACATCAAGTCTAGGTGTCCTCAGGTCCAGCCTGCTCTTCATGTAGTTCCACTTCAGGCATTACCTCCACCTCCACGTGTGGACAAGGGCAAAGGAAAGCTGAACGTGATCTCTTTCGAGGATGCTCAAGCTTCGACTCAGGTCATCTCAGGTTAGTTGTTTTTCTAGCCTGAATGTTTTATTTACTAGAATGGTTAATTTTTGTTTTGGTAGTTCCTTAGTTGTATATACTCCTATAGGGAAATTTAAGGTGAAGAACCGCTGGGCGCGTGTTCTGTTCGACTCCGGCGCTACCCACTCATTTGTTGCTAGAGCCTTTGTGGAGCGACATTGGTTGACTCTAGATTGAGTTCGTGATACCTTCCGCGTCAAGTTCCCATATGGTTAATCTGTGTTATTAGATTTGGGCATTCTAGATTGCCCTGTTTTGTTGGGAGACTTTCTTGCGAAGGCAGACTTGAATAAGATTGATCAGAAGGACTTCGATGTTATTTTGGGCATGGACTGGATGTCTATGTATGATGCTGTAATTCAGGGCAAAGGGAAGTGCTTGGACTTCATCAAGGATAATGGTTAGCCTAGAAGCGTGTATGCTGATCCGTTCCAAGATTCTCCTGTCATTTCTGCGGTATGTTCTCAGAAGTTGTTTCTTTCTTATTATTTTTCTTGTTTAGTCTCGGTGGTTGGGACTGCTGTTAGTGTACCGCGTTTGGAGGAGATTCCCGTTGTCCGTAGTTTCGCTGATGTTTTTCTTGATGACCTTCCTGGTCTTCCTCCCGATCGGGATGTTGAATTTGTGATTGATTTGGAACCGGGTATGCGTCCTATTGCTAAGGCGCCGTACCAGATGGCCTCTCGTGAGTTTGAGGAGTTGCGAGTCCAGTTGGATGAGTTCTTGGCAAAAGGATTTATCAGGCAGAGTTCGTCGCCTTGGGTGATCCTGTTTTGTTTGTAAAGAATAAGGATGGGTCGATGCGGCTTTGCATCGACTACAGGGAGTTGAATAAAGTCACAATTAAAAACAGATACCCTCTGCCGAGGATCGATGAATTATTTGATCAGTAGCGAGGTAGCACGGTGTTTTCCAAGACCGATCTTCGTTCTTGCTCTCATCAGCTCAGGATCCGTGAGGTAGATATTCCACGGACTGCGTTTAGATCGAGGCATGGACATTTTGAGTTCTTGGTGATGTCGTTTGGTTTGACATATGCACCATCAGCCTTCATGGATATGATGAACCGGGTGTTCAAGGATTTCCTAGACAAGTTCATTTTTGTTTTCATCGATGATGTGCTGGTTTATTCTCGCAGTGCTAAGGAGCATGAGCAGCATCTGCGCTTGGTTCTATCAGAGTTGAGGAATCACAAGTTATTCGCCAAGCTGACCAAGTGTGAATTTTGGTTGCCTCAGGTCTCGTTTCTGGGCCACGTGGTGAACAAGGATGGGATCTCGGTTGACCCAAAAATATCACAGTAGTGATGGATTGCAGCAGGCCGGGCGCGCCCAAGGAGATCAGGAGCTTCCTAGGGTTGGCCGGTTACTACAGGTGGTTCGTTGAGGGTTTCTCTACCCTGGCTGCACCTTTGACCAGGATTACTCAGAAGAATGCGGCCTTTGTTTGGAGCGAAAAGTGCGAAGAAATCTTCCTGGAGCTAAAGAACAGATTGTGCAATGCTCCCGTTCTGACCCTACCTACTGAGGGTGTGGAGTATGATGTGTACGTGGATTCTTCGCATGTTGGTCTAGGTTACGTGTTGATGCAGGATGGAAAAGTTATTGCGTATGGATAAAGGCAATTGAAGACTTATGAGAGGAATTACCCTACGCATGACCTTGAGTTTGCAACGGTGATTTATGCATTGAAGCTATGTAGGCATCTACTTTTTGGGGCTCAGTGATAGATCTTAACTTATTATAAGAGCCTGAAGTACGTGTTCACGCAGAAGGAGTTGAATCTGCGCCAGCGTCGGTGGTTAGAGTATGTGGCTGATTATGATGTAGAGATTCAGTATCATCCAGGCAAGGCCAATGTGGTGGCCGACGCCCTGAGCCGGAAGACGGGGAAGATCTTTAATCTCTTCGCCGATCGTTTAGTGTAAGAGTTCCTGCTTATAGATATCTTAGTGGGATGCTGTGACATACAGAGAAGTTTGGCAGTGGTAGAGCCGTCTTTGATTTCTCTTACTAAGTTGCACCAGAAGGATGATCCGGACCTTCTGCACTTATAACTCAGGACTGAGAGAGGGGAGTTGCCGGATTTTTTTATCGATGATGCGGGAACTTTGAAATACCGCGACAGATTTTTCATCCCCGCTTTTTGAGACATCAGGGGTATGATATGTAAATAGGCTCATGGATCCAGTGTTGCCTACCATCCGGGATCTACAAAGATGTATCGTGATTTGAAGTAAATTGCCTGGTGGTATGGGATGAAGAGTGATATAGCCCGATTTGTTGCTGAATGCCACACTTCCAAGCATGTGAAGGCCGATCACGGAAGGCCTGGTGGAAAGTTGACCCCATTAGAGATCCCGACTTGGAAGTGGGAAAGAATTTCAATGGACTTCATTATGGGCTTACCGAGATCTCCAAGGGGATTTGATTCTGTTTGGGTCATAGTGGATAGACTGAAGAAGTGTGCTCACTTCGTGTCGTATAAGATTGATTATCCGATGAAGAAGATAGCAGAGCTGTACTTGAATGAGGTCATCAGATTGCACGGTGTGCCTGTTAGCATAATTTCTGATCGAGATTCCCGATTTACTTCTTGCTTTTGGCAGAGCTTGCAGGAGGGTTTGTGTACAGAGCTGAGGTATTCTACTGCTTACCACCCACAGACTAATGGGCAGACGGAGTGGGTGAATCAGATAGTTGAGGATTTGATCAGATGCTACATTCTAGATCACGGTGGAGCGTGGGATGAGCGGTTATGACTTATGGATTTTGCATACAATAATAGTTATCAAGAGAGATTTCAAATTGCTCCGTTTGAAGCTTTGTTTGGGAGCCGCTGTAGAACTCCCCTGTTTTGGGTTGAGGCAGGTGAGAGACCCTTGTTGGGTCCGGATGCACTCGAGGAGATTGAAGTCGCAGTGAAGCTTATTCGAGAAAAGCTTCGTATAGCTCAGGAGAGATATGAAAAGAACGCATATCGGCGTAGGTCTGACTTGGAGTTTTCTTTAGGGGACCTTGTATTTCTTAAGATTTCCCCAATGGTTGGTGTTAAGAGGTTCGGTAAGAATCGGAAATTGAACCTGAGGTATGTGGGCCCATTTAATATTGTTGAACGGATTGGCGTGTCAGCATATAGGTTGGATTTGCCAGCAAACTTCCCAGGTGACATAATGTATTTCATGTAAGCCAATTGCAAAACTGTGTGCACAGTAGTGGGCAAGTCTTTGATGTTGTGCCCCAGTTAGAGCCTAATCTCTCTTTTGTTGAAGTGCCGGTCCGCATTTTGGACACCCAAGATCGGGTGCTGCGGAGGAAGTCCATCCCGATGGTCAAAGTTCTATGGAAGAATCAGGATTTGGAATGCGCGACTAGGGAGTTAGATTCGGCTATGAGGGAGGCTCACCCTCAACTGTTCCACTGATTGGATTGGTTTGTTTTCTTCTTTTTATATTTGGCTTGTTATTTCTTTTCCTTCTAGAGTAGAAGTGTTGTGCGTAAAGTTTCGGGACGAAACTTTCTTTTAGGGGGAGTGACTGTAACGCCCCCAATTTTTCTGCGATTATTTAATTCTCGTTTTGCGTTACGTCGATGCATTTTCTTGGCTTGTGCCATATATAGAGTGTGGTCTTAACTCCTTAGAACTGAGTGTCCAATTTTGTAGCCTATTGGCAAGATCTCCCTAGCAAGCCGAGTCGTTTTGGGTGACCCGGTGTGGCCTCTCGGGGGATGCTTGTGTTTTGGCTTCAGGTGGGTATAACTCGAGTTTTGTTCGTCGAATGTTAATTTTGACTTCGCCGTTGTGTTCGTAGCATGGATATTTAGCTGCAGTGCGAATTTCATCGAATTCCGAGGAGGTTCGATTTTCGCGTCGTTTTGGGAGTGCTAATAATGTAAGACCCCCTTTTTTTTTCTTTTCAAAACACCGGGGTCTTAGCCCAGAATTGCCGCTTTGCGGTGGCACCGACTCACGGGAAGGTCACCACTACAAAACGCCAATGCTGCCAGCCCTTTTCGATCGCAGAATAGTAGCATAATAAAGTAAGAGCAAGTCCACAATAATCGCATGTATATAAATAAATCTCCACGAAGGGAGTGTCCACAATATATCAGAGTACTGCAAATACGGGCTTATGCCCGGTACATCATATCCTCACTACAAGTCACTCGCGGAAGCAAAACCAAAACAAAGCGTCACCGAAACCGTCACTGAACAGAGAGCACCCAAGCTGGACTGGCCCTTCTCCACCGACCCTGTACTCCGCTGTCGCTGCATATCTGGGTGCTCCTTCTTTTTTGTCCTGCCGTCGCCGCCTTGTTATCCACGTCTGCGTCTACGTCTTCGGCCTCCTGGTTGCTGAGCTGGTGGGATTCCACCCATCAAGGGGCATTTGACCCGTGTATGTCCCAGCTGGTGACAATGGTAACACGGTCGCGGGGCCAACTCTGTCAGGAACTGCAGTAACCGTGACTCTTCTATATGGTACACCTAAAATGTTGTGGTTCGAAAACCGTTAGTCATAAAGACTAAGCCCTATCATCCCCTACCCCTACCCCTATGGCTCCTAGGTACCGAGCGGAGAGGAAGAAAGGGAAGGACATGAAGGTGGAGATTAAATCAAATAAATAGGTGACAGCGGACCTATGCTAGCAATTCTATAGTAAATACGATAGAAACAGAAAGTAAGAAATGTAACCTTAACTTATGCGTGGAAGCGCATAAGCCGAGGGATCTTTTGCAGGGCTCCCATCGTATAGACTGTCCCATACCACTTATACGTTGGGGTGTCGGTTATCAAACAGCAAGGAATGGCAAGTAAATGAAAGAACAAGAAATATAACCATTGATTTATAGGGATTACCCCTATAGACCAAGGGGTCGTTTTGCAGGGCCTATCGTATAAAACGTCCCATACCATTTTATACGTTAGGTGGCATGTTTATGCTATGACACACAATTATGCTATGGAATGCACAAGCAAGTGCAACACACCCACACGACTCTATGCGCACAAACCTTTAGTTCCCCCTGTTCGGGAGGCTAGCTTCACCCCCAGGAACCTCCGCTGTGGCAAACGGAGACAGTGAGTCGGGCCCCCCACTCCTAGGCGGGTAACCACACTACCAGGCCTAGCCCTTCCATACGCCCCTAGAAGAACACAACCTAGAGTATCCGTGTATTAGTGCTGGCTGTACCCACCAGGCTTTTCGCCGAGTCAACGTACCGCTGTCGGTGTGATCGATCGCCTAGTACCGATGACCCACCACTTTTATGCACATGCAATCATGACAATTATATTTGTACAAGTTCTTATATTACCGAGCCTCCAGCTCTCTAGGCTACTAAGCCTATACCAAGTCCCCGAGCATCCCGCTCCCTGGACTTCCAAATTACCAACCAACCATTGTCATTACTAGTAGGCCCTTAGACCATGGACCTACTCTACCCATTCCGTGCCATTTCTTCTTCCTAAGAGTACAAGTGTAGGTGTGCGGTACAACTATTATTAGGGTTACTCTTGATCATTTTATTCCTACCATTTAAGGTTAACCTTGGACTTCCCGAGGGTTACCCGGTGAAGGGCTCGCAGCGGTACTAGGAGCAATGATGGGGTGAATCCCAAAACTCCCATTCCAAGGCACTTATTATACTTGATTGGTTCCCTTAACCCATTCCCTTCTCGCATTACGGTGGGCTATTCCTAGGGTGACTTGACTCTTCCTCTTCTCGGGGAGGACGGTCTTCCGTCGAACCCGAACACTACCTATCTCTAGTCAATCTCACCCTTACCCATCCTAACTTCCAATAATGAACTTGATTTAACTCATCCTGTCCAAACTAGCAAACCAACAAAAATTCCATCTCCAAGTTCATTACCCACTCTAGCTCTGCTTCTGTAGTTTTACTAAACGCAGACCGTCCTAATCTTTATGAGGTATACAAGGGGTGGTACTCCCAACTGTCTTCCAAATCCCATATAATATTTACTGGAGGTCTACCATGACGTAAATAGTCTAAATCCAGAAATTAATAATTTTCCTATTTCATTTGGCATTTAATTTATTTATTTTAGGATCCCGACTGCCCTTGTATGAACATGAAGTGCACTAATTAGTCAATAATAAATCATCATAAAGTCAGTAAAAATCATATGAGAAATTTAAACAGCAATTCCAAGTTTTGAGAAATTCCAGAGATGTTTATGCCTATATTTCCTAATTTATCATTTTAGGCCACTTTTACTATATCATAAAGGAAGTACTGTAAATATTTATCCAAAAATCCCAAGATAATTATATAAGCTATATAGTGACCTAAAACCATCATAAACCAAGTACCATAATTTTTCTCCATCATTTGAACTCTGAATTTATTTTAAAGTAAGATACTAATTTTCATAAGTTAATGAAGGAGGTACTGTTTTTATCCATCTAAAATTCCAGAGAAAATTACTAGGTGACTATCAAAATTTGAAACACCCACTGATCAAATTTCATAATTTTCCAATCAATAATTGGGCACTATTTGTATTTTTGACTGTATATCACATTTAGCACATTAAAGAATAAAGTACACAAAATATTCAGATAAAATTTCCAAGAAAATTACAGAAGATATAATATGCAAAAGATGCCATAATCCAAGATTTCATAATATTTCAGTGAACAGAAATTCCATAATCATCAAAATAAATATCTAGGCCACCATTAGAGTTGTAAATGAAGTACTGTATAAATTAATCCAAAAATCTCAACAAAATTATATTATATCTATTTGGACCATAACCTCACTCTACTCCAATTTTTGCTTGATTTATAGTTCATTTAATAGCTTAATAATTCAAATTAAGGTTGGTGACCTAAACTAGGGTTAGGGTTTTAGGTGGGCTAAAGGTCTTCAAATACCCTAAAATTTTGTCCTGAGAACTATACTGGTCCTATGGTTCTCTCTACCAAATTTCAAGTCAGTCCAAGGTCATTTGACCCCATGACCTTCACAACCCTACAAATCCCCATTAAGGGACCTACCCTAGGGTTCTAGGGCTACCCTACATCCAACCGCTCCAAACTCCCTTGGAGGGTGTGTCATGCTCTAAAAAGTCAGTGACCCAAAGATCAGCCTCTGTTGAGGTGATATGGCCACTCAAATACCAAGGGGGTGTTTGATCTTAAGTTATCCTATGAGGATCAACCTAGGGTTGGACACAAACCTAACCAAAACGTCTCCAAATGAGACAAAATTTTTACCAGAACCTTATGATAAACCCAGGGACCACTCACCAAAATTTGGGAGGGTTTGGAAGTCATTTAGCCATCTAATTAAATTAAGCTAGGATTATTGAATTTTTCTAAAAACTATAGACAAACATTCTCCAAAAATTCTCATTTTTCGATAGCACCTATATATAGGTAAGATTAGGCCACACCCCAAATTTCATGTCATTTCGATGACGGGATTGGAGTGGGGAATTTTTCTAAGGTCAAGACAGCCCTATGGACAGACCTCACCAAAAAGGGTGCTGTGGTCTAACCAGGACTCTAAATCGAGTAAAATCAATTTTGAAGTAAAGTAGACTTCAAGGGCTACATTTTCTATGTTGACCATTTTTCCTGTAAAAGCCTCTAGGTATTTTCCCAAATTATTTAAAGTGACAGATATTTTTATTCAGAAATTATTTTAAAAATAGAATTTAATTCTCATGGCACTGTTCATCTTCTTCAACAGCCCGAAACCAGAAGCTTGAAAACTTAGTTTCCTGTAGCTTTTCCAAAGTTATTTCCCGGCCATCCAGCCATCTCCCTGGCCGTCCACCACCACCACCTCTGTTGAGGTGAGGGCTACCGTCGGGCGGCGGCACGGCCGCCGGAGAGGCGGTTTCCGGCGAACCCGCCACCATGCAAATTTCGGAAAAGCATGGAAAAGCTCACCCGATCCGGCTCTTTTGAGCCCGACATCTCTCCTAATGATTTCTAAGATCTATCCATAGAAGAAAGAGTAGAGGAGGACCTTATTCATGGTTTTACGGCGAGATGGACGTTGGACTGTCATGGCGTAGTGGTGGCGTCGTCGGAATTCTTCTACAGCACAGTAGGAGGCTCGAAACTTCAGGTAAGGGCTGGGAAACTTCATCCTTGAGCCTAAGGGGCCTTTTTAAAGTGAAGAAAGGAGGGAGGGGAAAGGTTGAAACGTTCATGGCCATTAATATTTCTTCTTAATAACGTTTCGGTTATGATGCAGGGAATTTAATTGCTGGAAACGAAGAGACGTTTGCCAGGTGGCGAGTACCTATTGGACAAACATTTCCTTATTTATTTAAATAATTAAAGTAGGAAACGGCCCATAAATACTCCTGGTGTAACTTCCCATAATCTGAATTGATTACAACGTCGGTTACCGAAATTTCCAGTCTGGCTGACGTTTCGGCCTTTGTCACGGGCGTGACACATAGGTCACAGGCGTGACAGGCCCGGATAGCCAATTATGGGTTCAACAATAGTCGAACTGAGATCGATGATCGTCGAAGGGTGGTCACGGGCGTGACACCTGGGTCACGGGCATGACAGGCCCGGGTGGTCAATTCTGGGTCGACGACCGTCGAACTGAAATCGACAATCGTCGAACGTGGTCACGCCCTATGTCACGGGCGTGACATTGTGGGTCACGGGCATGACAGGCCCGTGTGGCCAATTCTGGGTCGACGACCGTCGAACTGAAATCGACGATCGTCGAACGTGGTCACGCCCTATGTCACGGGCGTGACATTGTGGGTCACGGGCGTGACAGGCCCGTATGGCAAATTCTGGGTCGATGACCGTCGAACTGAAATCGACGATCGTCGAACGTGGTCACACCCTATATCACGGGCGTGACATTGTACATCACGGGCATGACAGGTCCGTGTGGCAAATTCTGGGTCGACGCCAGTCGAACTGAAATCGACGATCGTCGAACGTGGTCACGCCCTATGTCACGGGCGTGACATTGTGGGTCACGGGCGTGACAGGGTCATGAGGTAAATTCCGCGCTCGGCGATCGTCGCGCTGAGATCGACGATCGCCGAAGGGGTCACGCCCTTGGTCATGGGCGTGACACCTAGGTCACGGGCGTGATAGGGCCGGGTTGAAAATTCTGCGCCCGACGATCGTCTCCCTGGGATCGACGATCGTCGAAGGAGTCACGCCCCAGGTCACGGGCGTGACGGGTCGGTCACGGGCGTGACCAACCCGTGACCCGAAATCTCGGTCGATTGATTTCAATTTTTAGGCTTCCTAGGGTCCTGTCACGACCAACCGACTCCTAGGGGCCTAGCCGGAAATGGGATATTACAAATAATAAGTGTAAATAAGTAATATAATTGCTGTTTAAAAGAATCCGGCGGTCAAAAGCTGGGTGATTTAATCCTGTGGCTTTTAGGTGGAAGTTAAGGCTGAAAAGACGTGTCTATGTATATATATATCCTTAAGTAAAAAATGATACTATTCATCATTTCCCTCCGTGAGAGAATAACTGTTGTCCTGTTCGTGAGCGGAAGAAAACGGCAAACAACCTTGCCTTCCACCGCCGTTTCCCGGAGTTCTAGCGGTCGTATTTTCGTTCCGAGGGTGGATATGGACTGCTCTCCTCTAGATCTTATTTTCGACGGTAAGCTTTCTCCATTTCGTGTCTTTCTATGGTGTTGTAGATTTTCGTTTGACCCCTCTCCCTCTCCGAAAAATGTCCAATCTTGCTCGGTTAGGTGTTTGCTACCAGATCCGTGGAGAAGTAGAGAAGTCGATTGATACCTTCCGGAAATCGAGGCAAGTGGGTTCTTTCCCTTGCCAAGTTTATGTTCTCTATTTTCTTTTCTTTCTAGCAACTGTAGATGTTCTTCCGACAAGTACCTGTTGATAGAAATGCCGAGTTAGCCTATTTGATAGAACCGAGTATTGCTTTAGCCATAGTTAGTTTCCATTCCTGTACAATAGATGCTTTCATTTCCTGTGAAAGAACCGGTGATGATGCATAAGCCTGCTGTTAGAAAAATTCCCTGTACAGAACCTTGCTCAAAACAGCCGTGTATGTTCTATTTTTTTCCTCGCTGTAGCTTGTTTGTTCTCGGACTGGGGAAGGAAGTAAGGTTTAGGTTTGCATTTTCCTGTGCCGTAGTTGTAGTCGGGTAGGAGTTAGAAGCTTTAACTCGAAAATTATGCTAGTCCTCTTTATAACCCTAGAAATGTGTTTGGCTGTTAGAATAATATTACTACAGTAATAGACTTGTTGGAGTTAACATTGGGGAATTCAGGGCTTGGCATTGAGTGTGGTGCACACAGTCAACGCTTGGTCTGCTTGGACTGGGCATTGAGTGTGGTGCTCACACTAAACGCCGGGTCTGCTTAGGCTTAGCGTTGAGTGTGGTGCAAACACTCAATGCCGAGTCTTCTTGGGCTTGGCATTGAGTGTGGTGCACACACTCAACGCCGGGTCTACTTGGGCTTGGCATTGAGTGTGGTGCACACACTCAATGCCATAGCCTATTGGTATGATCTTTTGCGGCTAAGTATCATGGCGTTGAGTGAGTCGACCTCACTCAACGCCATGGCTGTCTAGGCGTTGAGTGAGGCAAACTCACTCAATGCCGCAGCCAATCCGCGCGGTTATATAGGATGGCGTTGAGTGAGTGGGCCTCACTCAAGGGCATGGAGGGTTAGGCATTGAGTGAGGCGGGCTCACTAAACACCATATCCCTTCCTTGCGGTTAAGTATTTTTGCATTGAGTGAGTCGACCTCACTCAGCGCCAAAACTGTTTTGGCATTTAGAGAGGTGGAGTCACTCAACACCGCAGTTAGCTTTTACGGCTATGTTCTAAGGCGTTGAGTGAGTGAACCTCACTCAATGTCGTAGCTGTTTTGGCATTGAGTGAGGCTAGCTCACTCAACTCCACAGCCTGTGTTGCTGAAGGCGTTGAGGGAGTGGACCTCACTCAATCCCGTAGCTGTTTTGGCGTTGAGTGTTGTTAGCTCACTCAACGCCACAGCCTGTATTGTTGAAGGCGTTTAGGGAGTGGACATCACTCAATTCCTTCGCTGTTTTGGCGTTGAGTGAGGTTAGCTCACTCAACGCCCCAGCCAGTGTTGTAGAAGGCGTTGAGTGAGTGAACCTCAGTCAATGCCATAGCTGTTTTGGCGTTTAGTGAGGTTAGCTCACTCAACGACATCGTCTGTTTAGGCGTTGAGTGAGTGGAGCTCACTCAATGCCATGCTGTGTTGAGCGTTCTCAACGTTTTTTTTCCTTACTTTTATTTTCTCTCCCGAGTGAATTTCATTTGGTTTTTAGTTTCCTTGTCGGCTATGTTTTTACAAAGGCCGAATCGTGGGTTGTGGTTAGTAGTGGTGGTTTGAATCTCTTAATAGGGGAGAAGTTGTGTGACTTTGCTGTGGACACACTTTTATCTTGTTCCAGGTACAGGTTGTGCAAGTGGTAGGAAGTCCCTAGTGCTTTCACATGTAGACCCTTGAGCCTTGTTTCTTGGAAATGGTGGTTGGGGGACTGAGTTTGCCTCCAACCCGGATCCGCATTGTTTTTGCTACTGCCATTTCTCACAACTTAGGGTGTTAGACGTTTCTTCCTTTGTAATTTGCAACGGTTGGGCTCATGGTAGCCTTGTAAACTCTACAGGATTTTTGGCAGGGTTGTTGTTGTTTCCTCGCACATAGTGTTTTTTTTTCTTTTGTCTTGCCTTGGACAGTGGTGCTTGTTACGGTTTACTAACTCTTCTTGCTTA
Organism: Platanthera zijinensis; assembly: GCA_039513925.1. Taxonomy (NCBI): domain Eukaryota; kingdom Viridiplantae; phylum Streptophyta; class Magnoliopsida; order Asparagales; family Orchidaceae; genus Platanthera; species Platanthera zijinensis. The sequence continues at coordinate 91,544,331 of CM077087.1, read as the reverse complement.
TCTTTTAGCTAAACATTTCCGTACAGCTTATTTATTTTTGCTTGCTGAGGTATTCTTTTCTTCTTTGAATTCCTCAGGTTCTGGTTAGTAGCAGATTAGGCGTCTAGTTGTGTTGTGCTATCGCTGGTGGTCTCTCGTACTGTGGAGATCAGTTCCTTGATCTTGTGAGGTAGTTTTGTGTTTCTTTCTACAGACATACATACTTTCCAGTGGGTTCGTGTCAGTTTGTTAGCGCCCACTAGTAGTTTTACCTTGATACTAGATATGTTATCTTTTTGCTGCTACCTTTTCTGGAGTTAGTCTACTTTCTCTTGGGATGATTTATGCTAGGTTGCTAGTTACTTTTAAATAAAAAAAAACACTATTATAAGTATATCTCATGATCAGCATGTTTTATAAAACTCAACCACTATTTTCCAAATAACGTAAGAAGATCGTTTTCCTATATATAGTATAAATTAAATGTAGGGTCCTATATAGTATAAGTTGTCCTATAGGGGGCACATCTTCACTCTTTTTGGATGTCAAACCTGAATAAAGTATTTTTCGCAGTGTATAAGTATAGTTTTAAAACTGTGGAGTAGATGATCCACTGAGCCGAGGGATACATCCTTTAAAATATAACTGATTTTTCTAATCATTAAACTTATGAATTTTCATAGTCCAGTTAGATGGTGTTCGCCTGAGCGTCGATAGTTATCCCCCGCTCGACGTGGCATCACGATACGTGTTTTATCATACTCTGATGCTTCTTAAATTTGGAGAAAATGCGGGTTGTGATAACTCGGGTTACAACCGCGCGGTAGTAGTAGTTATCGCGTGGCAATAATAGCGGCGGTAGTGATGTAGCATTCGCTAGCTACCGCGAGGCGCTATCATCCTAACGCTCGATAATAGCAAATATGTAACGGCATGGCCACATGTCGGCCTGTGATTGGAGGGCCTGGGCTATTACGTACGAAGCGAGGTGGTACCATGCGGCGGTAGCTATTAATCGCGTTGTGATAGCTTTATATATATGCCTGGTTTGGTCGTTTCCTCTTCATATTTCTGAAATTTGAGAGTTCAGCCTAGTTTTCTTGAGGAGGAGAAGCATCGCCTAAAGAAGGGGGATCTTTCTATCGTTTGTGTTTCGAGTCTCAGATTTGCTAAGCAAGTTTGGATTTGCGGAGGCAAAGTTGGAGCGGTTGTTTTCAACCGTCTGGATTTCTCCCATGTCACCAAAGCGTACATTATGGGTAACGATCCTCTTCTATGGACACGTTAAGTCCTTTCTTTTGGCATAAGAGGCTAGACATTCTAAAAAAGGTGGATGTTATTTCCCCAACGGGTAGATCCATGTATCCAAGTTAGTTTGTATTTAGATCTGGAATAGAAGTACGGAATAGGCATGCTGTCTAAAGCCCATCCAGATAGGTTAGTCTGGATTGGTGATGTTTGTATGTTTTTTATTCCATAGAAGTCTTTGTGGTTATCATGTAGATTTTGGAGTCGCGGGGTGTGCAGATGACTGTATTTAGAGTACTGGGGGTGGTCTCTAGGAAAACACCAGAATAAGAGCAAGAATTGATAGTCAGTCCCTTACCGCATGAAGGAAGTGCTACCGCCGTCGATAGCTTCTTGTAAGCTATGTTTGGTTGCAAAGCATGTCTCTAAGAGACTTGTGGGCTATATTTTGATTGAGCGTGAACTTAATTTGCTATGCTTTTATGGCCATTAGTTCTAGCCTAAGTTCATAATCGGGTTATGAATAATACAAATATTGGAAAGGGGGTTCCGACCCACATCGTGGCTGATGCGCCTACGAATTGAGCATGGGAAAAGACTGAACTATACCGAATTCTTATTTTTTGTCCTGGAGTGAGTCATATAGTGGATGTGCAAATCGTTATGACTTTGACGGAGGCTTAGTTTTTGGTCTCTAGCTGTGGCCCTGTGAGACTAAAATCTCAAACGGTGTGACTGTCTATGAAGAGTAGTGTGACCCTTGAGGTATTGTGCACTAATAGTGTGCCTAGTGCATAGGGTGTTGGGCATTTCCGCCAATGTCTGTGGCGAATGGTGCTTAAGTTACACGTTCTTATTACTATATTGTGGTTATACTAATGCCTACATGGAAGGAGAAACGCCACCCCGGGTGAGGGGATGGTCATTATAATTTGGTGAGTTAATGCTAACCGTTGCTTTTCTTTGCCAATGTGCGGCTATAATGCCCCTGGTTTTTTTCGGTGTTTATAATAATTCCTGTAGTGACGTATTTTTGGAGTCAGGTCGTTACGTTGACGCATAGTTAACGGGTTCCATTATTTCAGTGTGGTTTTGCTCAATATATTTTTAGTGTGCTTGGTCTTTATAATGGTTATGTAATTTCCCTCGCGAGCCGGGTCTATTTTGGTGACTCGGTGGAGATTATATAGGGATGGTGGTATTTTAGCTTTTGGATGTGTTTTATCCGAGTTGGTTTTTTGGATGTCAATTTCGACTTCTCCGCTGAATTCGTAGTGTCGGTATTTTGCTACGGTTAGATTTTCGTAAAATTCCGAGTTGGTTTGAGTTTCGGGTCGTTTGAATGTTTATTGACTAATTAATTGATTAAAATATTAAGATATCGAATAATATAAATATATAGAATGTCACGTCGAAACCCTATTCATCTTCTTCCCTACCCGAGCCATCGTTATTTCACGAAAGAGAAGAAACGATGGTGTCACCGCTTGCTCTCGACTGGCGGTTGAGTGAGATCTGGTGGTCGATTTCGTCATTGGAATAGAGATTCGGAAAGCTCTAACCAAGATCTACCCGTGTGTGGTAAGTACTTCACAATTCTTGGATTTTTAGGCTTTAGGGTTTGCGGCTTTGACCTCTTTCCCACCAAAAAGTTTCAGGATTTGTGGCTTAAAACTTCTTGCGGCCGATTCTTGTCGAGTAACGCTCGGAGAAGCGGTTCTTCAGAGTTTTGAGGCAAGTGGTGATCTTCCTCTTGCAACTGTTTCTTACTTTTTATTTGTTTTATTTCCTCTCCTTAGAAAGTAGAAATAGTGTAGAGTTTAGTCTTGAAAGAACCCTTAGTTTAGGTAATCAGCCTAAGTGTCAAATCATCGAGTATCCGTTGATTTTTAGATGGTAATGCTTCGCATTGAGTGATGTTTTATGCCAAGTTCAATTTGTCGAGTTATCTTGACGAATTCATCGTATCACAGTTTTGCGTTGAGTGTCTTTGTCTCTGCTAAGTAAAAGCGTTGAGTCTGTCGTGTATAAACCTTGGCATATAGTGAGATTTGAGTCCAAGTAAAATTCGTCGAGTAATCTCGACGAATTCGTCGAGTAATGCTGGTTTGGAGTCGATTTCATCGAGTATAAGACTTGGCATTGAGTGGATTAGGCTTGACACTAAGAGCATTGAGTGATCTTTGAGTCTAAGTCAAATTCATCGAGTAATCTCGATGAATTCATTGAGTAATGCAATTTTGGCATTGAGTGAAGCCTTGATATTGAGTGGTCTGTGAGACTAAGTAAAAAGCGTTGAGTGTACTCAATGCGGCATTGAGTGAACTCAATGCGACATTGAGTGAAGGCAGAATCATTGAGTTTAGCTGGTTGGCGTTGAGTGCGTTAAATGCACTCAACGCGGCGTCGAGTTGACTTGCCGCTTTTTCCGTAGACATGGGAAATTTTTCCGATTCATCATATATTGCTAGTAGCCTAGTTTTGCTATGTAAGAATGATAGAATTTCTACTGAACTTGTCGAGTATACTCGACGAATCAGTGTAGACTGGGTTAATTTTCGCCGAATTAATTACATTTCGTCGGGTATGGGCCTTAGGGTTATTTTCGGATTTTTCTTCTTATTTCATTGAAGTAAGCAAGTGTTGGTTGAGATTTTATCAGTTTTATGGATGTTTGGGCATTTAGTGCCCTGTTTTGTAAATCTTTAACCTATATGGGTTTTTGACTGTTGGTGTGTTGGGTAGGTCCCTTCCACCGTAAGTGTCGGTTTTTCCCCAGTTTTGGGTGTGTCAAGGTATAAGACCACCTTTCCTTGGGCCCTTGTGATGTTTTACTATTAATGTGTTCGGTAGGTCCCTTCCACCGTAAGTGTCGGACTTTGGCGGTGTTGTTTTGTAAAGTTTTGAAATTTGTGTGTTGGGTAGGTCCCTTGTACCCCTTGGGTTGGTGAAGATAATGAACATTATGGTTTTAGTTTAACCTATATATAAGTTTTTCTAAACTAAGTTGTTTGGTTTTAGCGGTTAAGCTTGATTTTGATTAGATATTCGTTGTTTGATTAGAATGGCGCCTAAGAGTTCGGTGATGAGGTCGATGTAATGCCCCTGATTTTTCGATGTTTATTTTTATTCATGTAGTGGCATAATTTTGACGTTAGGGCGTTACGTTAATGTATGTTTGGCTTGTGTCGTGGTTAGAGTGTGGTTTTGCTCTTTGAGTTTTTTGTGTGTCTGGGTTTAGCGAATTTGAAAGATTCCCTTGTGAGCTGGGTTTGTTTTGGTGACTCGGTGGAGCCATTTTGGGAAAGCTTGTGATTTGCCTTTGGGAGGTATTTGCCCGAGTTTGGTTTGTCAGACTTGAGTTTCGACTTCGTCATTGGTTTCGTCTTGTCGGTGTTTAGCTATGGTGCAAATTTCGTAGGATTCCGAGTTGTTATGTACTTCGGATCATTTTGAACGATTAAAGGTGATTGTAATGTGATATTTTATTATAAATTAATTAATTAATTATTATAAAACTTATATATATACGTAATAAACTAAAACCATAATGTTCATTATCTTCACCAACCCGATGGCGATATTTGTTTCGCAGAAGGCATTCGGAGGAGCAGAGCTTTCAGCCGGCGAAATCTGGAGTTTGGGTGGTCAGGTTTGACGTTTGAGTAGAGATTTGGGAAGTTCTCAGCAAGGGCTTCACGATTATGGTAAGATATTCCCATTTCCCAAATCTCTTTTTTTGAGTTAGGGTTTCAGTTCTGACCTCCTTTCTCCTCCAAAAGTTTAAGGAATCATTGCTTACGGCTTTCTACGGACGATCCTTGAAGCGGCGCGAGAGGGCGACATTTCTCAAGAGTTTTGAGGCAAGTGGATTTCTTTCCCCTCTTGCATGTCATTCCTAGTTTCTATTTACTTTATTTCCTCTCCCTTAGGGATTAGAAATAGTTTAGGAAGTATGAAAATATCCCCATAGGTTAGATCAAGACTTCTAGTCAAACCATAGAACTTAGGAAAATTTGAGACAAGTAAAATTTGACGTTTTTCAAGTTGTATTTTGTTAGGTTTAGGTAAGGAATTTCGCTAAAAATCGGTTTGTAGCCTATGTTGAATTCGGCGGGTATCAGGTAGGAATTCTTCGAATTTCTCTGAATTTAGGATAAGTTACATTCGGCGAGAATCGCAGGTTAGTCGAACACCGTTCGACTAACCTCGAGTATCGTTAGGTATCATCGAGTATTGTCGGTTTTCGCAAGGCACTTTTGCCGAGTATTGAGAGATTCATCGTGTATCACCGTTAAATTCTTCGAGTATGTACGAGTTTCGTCGGGAATACTTTCTAAATTTGTTGTGTCTTAGAAATTTTTTTGTCATTTTCTCCAATTCGGCGGGTTTAGTCCTTAGGATGGTTTTAGGACTGGTATAAGTTTTCTTAAGGTTTAGGCTTGGGATTTTTGTAGGACCTGATGTTTCTTTGTCTATAAAGGTTGGTAGTGGATAAAGGACGACCAAGTGGATGTCGGTTGTGGATCGTTGCATTTGGCGGGTGTTTGCCCTCTATTTTATGAGGACCGCTGGTTTGGGTTTGGAAAAGTGGCCACCACCGCAGGCCTTCTTTTTGAGACATTTAAGCTTAGAAGTATGGTATGGTACAATTGGTCACCGACTCCGCCCGGTTGATTTTTTTCAGGTGTTAATGATTCACATTTCTTTTTTCGAGTTGTTTTATGCTCAATTCGCTTTTAGTTCATTCTATGCTTTATGCTAATCCTTGAATACACTGTCGAAGCATGGCTTCGTCTCGCACTTGGTGCATTTATTTGATTGACTCATTTGCTTAAAATTTTATTGTACTTATATTTACTTGGCTATCCAGCTGTGGTCTTCAGTATTTTTGTACTCGGGTTTGGTAAACCCATCTCTTACTTGCACATATTACCTGATTGTTTTCCTTTGCCACTTGTATTTTTTTTCTAAGGTGTTCATCTTTCGAATGCCTCGGGTTCACGACTGTAGCCGGTTGAGCTGCTTGGTTTGGGAGTTTGCTAGTGCATTGCTATGTTGTAGAGGTTTTCGGTATTGTAGTGAGGTAGTTTTTGTTGCTTTCTTGTTAGTAAAAACATACATACTTTTCAATGGGTTTTTGTCACGTTGTTGATACCCAATAGTGGTTTTCTTTTGGGATGGCAAGTATTTGCTAAGCTGCTAGTTTTCCTGTTTTGTTGTTGTTTTTACTTGCTCTCTAGGAATGCTTTATGTTATGTTGCATGTTAGATATTTTAACTTATAAAAGAATTACTACTAGTATTTCATACATACCATCTTTCTAAAAGTAAGATACTATTTTCTAGCTAACGAAAAGACAATTTCCGTACCTATGATAAATCTAGAGTCTTGCATACCATGAGTAGTCCTTCGGGTATGTTTATACTCATGTAAGATGCTAAATCAATCTAATCAAAGTATTTTTGCAATGTATAACTATATTTTTACTTGTGGACTAGTTGATTTACCGTGTCGAGGAATACGACCATCTTAACTTAAAACTGGATTTCTTTCATAATAACTTATGAATTTCATATAAAATGTAGAGTTTGAGTCTTGCCTGAGTCTCTGCAGTTATCCCTTGCATGACTTGGCATCACGACACGTGTTTTATCCTTTCTCTGATATATCTTTTAATCCGGAGAAAATGCGGGCCGTGATAGTTCGTATCACAGGGATAGGTTGTTGGACAATTGGTCGAACAACTATCTAAGGTCTGTATTAGCCGTCTAGTTTCATTGCATACACACACGGATGTGTCATCAATACGTCTTTTTGAAGCATGAACACTACAATCATAGCATGATAAGAAGTATACGAGGCATATTATGTAGTATGGGATGCATAATATGTGTTTATATATGGATCCACCATAGGTCGCAACATGTGACAGTTATATAGTATGTGATGCATGACCATCATCACATGGGTGCCCATTATCACGTTTTCTTTTTTTATTGCATGCGATGTTATGTAATATGGGATGCATAACATTTAATGTGTATGCCACTTATAACATGCATTAAGGCCTTTTAAGATTGCATAGCACCACATGCATGACATAACATTGCATCAGCGCACATGCCAAGCTAAAGACTTACATGATGACATATGTACACACGTGGTTTTGAGTCAAAAGGATTAAGAATTGATGCATTCATGGTTTAGGCACATGAGTAAGTAGGATGACAGTTTATAATCCTAAGTATAGGAATGACACCATAATTGAAATCCCAGAGAAAGTTAGCAGCATGAGAAAATACTTAAGTATGATTTGCCTGGACTATATTATTTAGTACTAGCAATTAGGCTAGGTTTTGATTAGATGTTCATTGTTTTTATTGAAATGGCGCCTAAGCGTGTGGCGACTAGGTCGACTCCCCAGTCGGAGGTCGAGTCTTTAGGTGCGCAGAACGAAGCTGTGATTGAAAGTCTGTGACAGAGTAATGAGGCTTTGTCTAGATAGATAGTGGAGATGTAGTCGCAGATCCAAGCGTTATTATCGGTTGTGTCAGGACAGTTGTCGTGAGTGCAGGACCCGGTTGTGGGTAAGGCTGTTACTGTTCCCCCTTCTCCTCTGGTGCCCCTAGTGTTATTTCAACCAGAGATGACATTTATTTCTCATTTCTAGAGACTAAGACTCCCTACCTATGATAATAGAGAAGATTTTATGGCTTTGGATGACTAGAAAATAGCCATCGAGGAGATGTTTGCGTTCCAAAAATTTCAACGGACCAGAGGGTGATGGTTGCTGCATATCAACTCAAGGGACTTTCTAGGAGTTGGTGGCTGAGAGGGAAGGTGAATCTTAAGGATGGATGTTCATGGGAATCCTTCAAGGAGTTGCTGCTGAAGAAGTTTCTTTTTTCAGTCGAGAGAGTCCATCTGATGAAGCATTTTCTGCACTTAATGTAAAGACAGCTTACTATTACCTAGTACGAGGTGGAGTTCAGCAAACTGAGTCTTTTTGCGCCGGACATGGTATCTTACGAGTCTAACTGAGCTAAACAATTTCTTGGTGGTCTTAAGAATGACATTCAGAAGCTATCTAGTGATAATAGATCTGAAAAATATGCTAAAGTTGTGAAGGCTACTCTAAAGATTGAGGTGATTGATAATGCAAAGAATCAAGGTCAACAAATGACAAAGGATAAGAGTATGATCGGTGAGGGTAAGAGTTCCATTGAATCCGGCACCGTTTCAGGGAAAAGAAGCCAAGAGATATGCAGTTTCTGTTGACGGCCATGCCATCAATTTGAAACGTGTTACCAAAGATTAGTGGCCCAGAAGAAAGAGCAGGTGCATGCGATTTAGGGTGCTCCTAAAAGAGATTCTATTTGCTCTACATGTAAGCAGGAGGGGCACGACGCTGCCCGTTGTTGGCTTAAGGATAAGACATGCTTCCAGTGTTGGCATAAGGGATATGTTAAGTCAAAGTGCCTGCAGGCTCAGCCCCCGTTGTAACCAGTTCCACTTCTAGCCTTGCCACCGCCGCCGCTGTTGGATAAGGGGAAGAGCAAGCTTAACGTGGTGTCTTTTGAGGAAGCATGAACATCTTCGCAAGTTATCCAAAGTTATGTCCTAACATGTTCCTTGTTTTCAATTTATAGCTATAGTTCTAAGTTAGGTTCCTTAGTTGCGTATATGATTCTATATATAGGAAAGTTTAAGTTAAATAATCGCTGGGCGCGCGTTCTGTTCGATTCCGGTGCTACCCACTCATTTGTGGTTAGAGCCTTCATAGAGCGTCATGGTTTGACCCTTGATCTTGTTCGCAATGCATTTAGTGTCAAGTTTGCTTCTAGAAATTCTTTTATATTGTACCAAGGCATTTAGAGTTGTCTGATTCTGTTAGGCAATTTTCTAGCAGTTGCTGATTTGAAGATGATAGATTTGGAATATTTCTACCTGATTTTTGGCATGGATTTGTTGTCCAAGTATGAAGTTGTTATCCACTATAAGGTTAAGCGCCAGGACTTCAATATGGACAATGGTAAACCCAGGAGCATTTATGGTTTTCCGCACCATGTGACTTAGATTATTTTTGTGGTATGTGGTAGGAAGCTAGTAAATTCCGGATGTTTTGCTTGTTTGGTGTCGGTGTTGGTGATCGACTGTAGTTTGCTGCGAGTTGAGAAGATTGCTGTCGTACGCGAGTTTCCTGATGTTTTCCCTGATAATCTTCCTAGTCTTCCACCCAAGAGAGACATGGAGTTCATTATAGATTTGGAGCCGGGTACCCATCCAATTGCTAAGGCATCGTACCGTATGGCCCCACGTGAGCTGGAGGAGCCGCGTTCCCAATTGGATAAGTAACTGAAGAATGGTTTTATTAGGCCGAGTTCTTCTCCGTGGGGTGCTCCTGTTCTATTTGTAAAAAAAATGATGGATCGATGAGCCTTTGCATCGATTATAGAGAGCTTAATAAGGTGAACATCAATAATAGATATCCCCTGCCAACGATTGATGATCTGTTAATCCGCTGCATGGTAGCTGTTTTTTTTTCAAAGATTGATCTTCGTTCAAGCTACCATCAGTTGAGGATTGGCGAGAAAGATATTCCACGGACTGCTTTTCGTTCTCGGTATGTGCATTTTGAGTTTCTGGTGATGTCTTTTGGATTGACTAATGCACCCTCTGCCTTTATGGATATGATGAACAGAGTATTTAAGGATTTCCTGTACTATTTTTTGGTTGTGTTTATAGACTATATTCTAGTATACTCCCGCAGTGCTTAAGAGCATGCTCAGCACTTGCACTTAGTTTTATCTACCTTGAGGGAGCTTAAGTTGTATGGCAAGCTAAGTAAGTGCAAGTTTTGGCTCCCTAAGGTTTCTTTTCTAGGCCATGTGATTGATAAGGATGGAATATTTATGGACCCTGAGAACATAGTTGTTGTCATTGATTGGAATAGGCCTTCCACTCCCAAAGAAATAGGGAGATTCCTATGGTTGGCAGGATATTATAGGAGATTTGTAGATGGTTTTTCTATGTTGTCTGCGCCTTTGATTAAACTAACGCAGAAGAACGCAGATTTTGTGTGGAGCGATAAGTGTGAGAAAGCTTTTCTGAAATTGAAGAGGAGATTGTGCACAACTCCGGTTTGGACCTCGTAAGACTTGGGTGTGTGTTGATTTAAGAAGGCAAAGTGATAGCGTATGGGTCGAGGCAGTTAAAGACTCATGAAAGGAATTTCCATACGCTTTATCTAGAGTTCGCAGCTGTGATTTATGCCTTGATGATATTGAGACATCTTTTATATTACGCTTTGTGCAAAATTTACACCGATCATAAGAGTTTGAAGTACGTCTTCACTCAAAAGGAATTTAATCTCCGCTAGCGTAGGTGGTTAGAATATGTGGCAGATTATGATTTAGAGATTCAATACCATCCGGGAAAAGCTAATGTGGTAGCCAACTCCTTGAGTAGGAGTCAGCGAAGATTTGTAACCTTTTTGTGGATTCGCTAGTGCACGAATTTCTTCTGATGGATATATCGTTGGGGAGAAGTGACTCGCCCAGTAGTTTGGAAGTAATGGAGACTTCATGGATTTCACTGATGAGGCTACATCAAAGGGATGATCCTTATTTTATGCACCTTTATAACAGAACTGTGAAAGGGGAATTAGCAGACTTTTAGATTAATGACAATGGTACATAAAGGTATGATGGTAGATTTTGCATTCTGGCAGTCGAGGATGTCCGAGTTAAGTTGTATAAAGATGCGCATGGTTCCAATGTTGCATACCACCCTGATTCTACAAAAAAGTATAATATTTGAAGAAGATCATTTGGTGGTATGGTATGAAAGGAAATATAGCTAAGTATATATAAGAATGTTTTACTTGTAAGCGAGTTAAGGCCGATCATGGTAGGCCTGGGGGCAAGTTAATGCCCTTACAGATTCCAAGTTTGATGTGGGAAGCATTTTAATTGATTTTATTACTGGTTTGTAGAGATCTCCCTGTGGACACGATTCAGTTTGGGTTATTATGGACAGAATAATGAAGTGTGCTCACTTTGTGCCGTTTAAGATTGATTACCCCATGAAAAAGATAGTTGAATTATATTTGGATGAAGTCATAAGGTTACATGGAGTGCCTGTCAGAATTATATCAGATCGAGACTCCAGGTTAACGTCTCGCTTTTGGAAGAGCTTACTAGAAGAGTTGGGTACCGATTTGAGGTATTCCACCGCTTATCATCCGCACACTAATGGTCAAACGGAGAGAGTAAATCAGATTGTGGAAGATATGATCAGATGTTATATATTAGACTATGGAGGAGCGTGAGATGAGCATTTGAGACTAATGGAAATTGCTTATAATAACAGTTACCAGGAAAGTTTTCAGATGGCCAAGTTTGAGGCTCTGTGTGGGAGGCATTGTAGAACTCCTTTGTTTTGGTTCGAGGATGGTGAGAGACCAATGTTGGGTCCTAAAGAATTAGAAGAGATAGATGTTTCTGTAAAGAAAATTCGAGAGAAGCTTCAGATGCTCAAGAACGATATGAAAAGAATGCCAATCCGCATAGGACCAATTTTGAGTTTCTTGTTGGGGATATGGCGTTCCTTAAGGTTTCCCCAATGTTTGGAGTAAAAAGGTTTGGTAAGAAACATAAGTTGGACCCGAGGTACGTGGGACCTTTGAAATTGTTGAACGAATTGGTGTTTGATCTGATAGGCTTGATTTTCCCGCAACTTTTCCTGGTGTGCATGTTGTTTTTCATGTTAGCCAATTGTGGAAGTGTGTGCTAAGCGACAGGAAAGTTTTAGATTATATGTCCCAGTTGGAGCCTTACCTTTCATATGTGGAAGTACCTGTTCGTGTCTTGGATACTCAAGATCGGGTATTGCGAAGGAAGACAATACTGATGGTTAAAGTTTTGTGGCGGAACCAAGATGTGGAAAACGCGACTTGGGAGTTGGAGTCAGCTATGAGGGAGGCTCATCCCCATCTGTTCTCCTGATATTTTGGTAAGTGTTTTATATGTTACTTATGTCTTATTTTATTCTGATTGGGATTTGATCCTATTTATGTTAAGTTTTGGGATGAAACTTCTTTTTATAAGGGGTGGTTGTAATGCCCCTCATTGTTTGGTATTTATTTTTATTCCTGTAGTGGCGTAATTTTGATGTCAGGGTGTTACGTTAATGCATGTTTATTTTATGCCTCAGTTTGAGTGTGGTTTTGCTCTTTGAGTTTTCTGTGTGGCTGGGTTAGGGCTATTTGCATGATTCCCTTGCGAACCGGGTCTATTTTGGTGACTTAGTGGAGACTTTTTGGGAATGCTTGTGTTTTGTCTTCGATTGGTGTTTACCCATGTAACATCCCATTTCCAACTAGACCCCTAAGAGTGGTTTGGGGTCATGACTAGGTCATGACAAAACCCTAAGAAGCTAAAAATGGTAAGGTAATCAAAGGCTAAGGTGAGAATCACTTTGGTCTGCCAATGGCACAACCTCATCACCAAACCTAGGGATTGACATTAGGGCTTCACCAGGACTCCATGACCCCACCACAACATCACTACCCTATTAGAGGGTCCACTAGAGCCTTAAGGGTCCATTAGAGTCGACCCAAAATGGACAATTTTACCTAGGACCGCCAAAGGCCTAAATTGGGCAAGGTGTCCTAACTAAGGGCAGTTGACCTCAAATGTTCCCAACCAACCCTGCCCAGGCGTTCCTATACCTTAAGTGGTGTCAATGGGTCACCAAGGAGACATTAGTTTGAGTCCTAGAGACCAAGATGACCCAAGTCAACTCTTGCCCCAAAGTTATCAAAATTCCCTTACCAAGGGTCATTTGACCCTCAAGGTGCCCAGTAGGTCTTGTCCAACCCCACTTAAGCCTTAGGAGAGACTAATGGATCACCAGGGACCAATTAGGGGAAACTGTTGGAACACCCTATTACTATTTGGATCAGGATGACTATATTTCTATAGGGATTTTGTGTTGTGACCTCCTTGTTGTTATAAAGGTCACTTAGGCTAGATAGAGTAACTCTCAGCTCGACGCAGAGTCGACTTCAGCTCGACGCAGAGTCGATCTCAGCTCGACGCAGAGTCGACCTCAGCTCGACGCAGAGTCGATCTCAACTCGACGCGTAGTCGACCTCAGCTCGACGTGGAGTCGACCTCAGCTCGACGTTCCGTCGAACCCAGTTCTGCTTACTGAAAACACTCTCTGGCCGATGTGTGTCGTGCTCAGATCGACGTTTCACTGTGAGCTCGACGTTTTCCAGACTTCCGTCAGTTTTGAATAGGAATTCAAATTCCTTCTGTCAGACAATTAATGCTGAAGATTTATTGGCCGTTACAGCATATCTGGTGCATGGCTCAAGGAATTTTCTAAGGAATGTCTGTCTGACATTTCCTTTGAGGCATGGACATTTAAGGAAAGCATTTAATGCTGACTGCCAACGGCTATCAAAGAAAAAGGAAGAAGAAGACTCAGATATATTATTCATTCAGCTAGACAGAGAGACATAGAACAATAATACAGGACTTCAGCTGCTCTCTCTCTGTGATATTGTTTTTGAAAGCTCACCCACAGGAATTCTGATTGCTTCAGACATAACCATCCAACTTTCTTGGATCATCCCTTGCTGGAGCAAATCAGATCTTTGAAGACCTATCACCCTTGTGCAGAGCTCTCCTTCCTGAACTACTTCTTGATCTCAGGGGGAGCTTTGACAACATCTACAGATCCACTTTGCTTCTCTCTACCTGTTGATAGAGAAGACATCATCACCTCTTTTTTCTTTTTCTTTCTGTACAGGGTTTTAACTCCCTTCAAAAGTTACTTTTGGTTTTGCTGAAACCTGGTCAAAATCAGATCCTTTGGTTTGTGAGAACCTGGTCAAAAACTCTCTGGTGCTCAAGACACCTGATCAACTCTTCTTGAAGTGGATTCCTATCAAGGGTGATAGAAGAGTGGACTACCCAGGATTTTGGGGAACCACTATAGCTCCTTGTGTCGTCTGGATTGCTTATTTCTTTGTGTTTTGCTTTGTGCTGTGAATTTCTTTTTACTCTGATTATTTGCTATAGCACCATACACTAAGTAAATATAAACTTTCTCTCCACTCAAGTTTTTATTTGCAAAACTATTTTAAATAACTCTATTCACCCCCCTCTAGAGTTAGGATTGATCTTATCCTGCACTTTCAATTGGTATCAGAGGGAGGTTGATCATTCATACAGGCTAACACCTGGAGCAAAAGATCTCTGATAAGATCATTTCTCTCAAAAGGGTTATTTCTTTTAGTTTTACTTATCTTTAAAACTCATGGCACAAAACAAGGACTTTGCTAGCACCAGACCTCCTATGTGTAATCTCTCTAAGTTTGCACTATGGAAAGCAAGGATTAAACTTTACATGAATTCATTTGATGAGGACATCTTTAATTCTGTGTTGACAGATTGTCCAAGGCCTCCCACAGAAACAAGTACATCAGCTGTTCCTCCTCCTTCAGGAACTGATGCTGACATAAAGAAGTGGAAGGCAGCAGATGCTAAAGCCATGAACATCTTGGCTCAAACCATGTCAGATGACATTTTCCAGAAAGTAGCTGAATGCAATACTGCCAAAGAGATCTGGGAAAAACTTTCAGAAATTGTATCAGGTTCTGCAGATGAAAGAAAGGATAGGAGATCCTACCTCATCACCCAGTATGAGAACTTCAAAAAGGCAGAGTCTGAGTCAGTTGCTGACATGTACAACAGACTGAGCCTAATCATTAGTGAGCTTAGATCACTAGAGAAGGACATATCTCTCACTGAGATAAATGACAAGATACTGACTTGTTTCCCTAGCTCTTGGGACTCAAGAATCTGGTCGATTAAAGATGGAAGAAATGTCTGTGAGTTATCCACAGAAGCTCTTCTAGGAAAGCTCAAGAGTTATGAGCAATTCATTAAGAAGAGAGAAGAAGAGCAGAAGACATCCACACCAACAGAAAAGGTTGAGAAAGCCATTGCCTTCAAAGCACAGGAAGAAGAACCTAAAGAAAAGGTGTTGGGAAGTGAAGAGCTTATGAGCCTACTGGTCAAAAGGTTCAATAAGCTGAATAAAAGGAACTTCAGAAGATGGTCATCCAAAGACAAAGACAAGCCAAGGTATGACAGATCTACTAATAAAGATATTATCTGCTTTGGCTGCAGGAAACCAGGACACATTTTCCCCAACTGTCCAGAAAATCAAGATAAAGACAGAAGGGACAAGAAGGAAAGAAAAGATAAAAGAAAAGATAAGGAGTCAAGGAAGTACCATGACAAGCCTTCCTCCAGCAACAGCAAGCACACCAGAAAAGGATTTATGGCTGAATCCTGGAGTGACTCTAATGAGTCTGATTCATCATCCAGCTCTAGTGATGATGAGGATGATGCAGAAGAAAAAGGATTCTGCATGATGGCCATCAGTGCATCTCAAAAGAACACTGATTCAGAGCCTGATGCTGACTACCTATCTGATCAGGAACTTACTGAGGATCAGGTAATAGATTCATTTGATTTTACCTCTGATGAATTTAAATCTGAGTTCAAATCTATGTGCATTGACTTGATTGAATCTCAAAAGTTGATTAAAACTCTCAGAGAACATTTAATTGAATGCAAATCCATTAACTCAGATAATCTTAGACTCTTAGAAGAGTTGAAGCAGTGTGGGGAGGAGATAGCTTCACTGAAAGGTGAGCTATCTAAGGCCAAACAATTTGAAGAAACCCTTAATGGGAGAAGTATCAAATTAATGGACATCACAAGTACAGTGAACTCAAGATTGAATGGTATACTGGGCTTGGGTGCTTCATCCAGCCAACCCATAGTGCTGACAACTCCAATCAAATTTACTAGTGACAAAGGTAAAGGAGTCTTGATAGTGGCTAGGAAGAATGCTAACTTAACCCAGGAAACTGGACAAGAAGCGTCGAACGAAGCTCGACGGACGTCGACCAGAGCTCGATGTAATCGCAAGAAAACGTCGAACTCAGGTCGACGCCTTCTACCCTCTGAACAAAGCAAGCCTTCGCCGTCGAATGGAGCTCGACGCACTCACCAGAGTCCGTCGACCGAAGCTCGACGTGCGTCGAGCCAAGTTCAGAGAAAAAGTCAGCTCTCAGGGGTTAATTCAAAATTTAATTCCAGCTCCACATCTCATCACTTTAACCCTTATGCTGAATGGATAATACCTCCTAGGAGATATCATCCTGTAGGCTATAAGAGTCAACCTGAGATGTCTTTTATTTCAGAATTTAAAGGATATCAAGAAAGGCCCAAGGTAAACTGGGTCAAAAACAATTGATTTGTTGTATGTGCAGATAAAGACCTATCCAAGTGAGAACCAGCAGTGGTACTTGGATAGTGGGTGCTCAAAGCACATGACTGGCAACAAGGAGAACCTTGTGTCCTTCAAAGCTAAACATGGACCCAAAGTAATCTTTGGAGATTCAAACTTTGGACAAACAAAAGGCTATGGCCAAGTCAAGATAGGGTCAATCACATTTAAGAAAGTGGCATATGTGGAAGGACTAAAGCTCAACTTAATCAGCATCAGCCAGCTATGTGATGCTGGTTATCAGGTTTGGTTTACCAACTCAGCATGCAATATTGCATTAAACAACAACATTGTTTTAATTGGTAATAGACAAGATAACATATACCTAGTTGATTTCAATTCATCTAAAGTAGATATATGTTTATTTAACTCCCTTAGCAAACCTAATGAACTTTGGCATAAAAGACTAGGACATGTGAACCTTAGAACCATTGCTAAGTTATCCAAAGACAACCTTGTTAGAGGACTACCTTCTGGTCCCTACAAGAAGGAAGGACTTTGCAAGGCCTGTCAGTTAGGCAAGCAAACTAAAAACAGTTTCAAGTCACTTAATAAGAGTGACTCACCTAGAATTTTGTACTTATTGCACATGGACCTGTTTGGACCAATTAATGTACAAAGCCTAGGAGGGAAATCCTATGCTCTAGTAGTTGTAGATGACTTCTCAAGATTCACTTGGGTGTTCTTTCTGAGAAAGAAGTCTGATAACTTCAAGATTTTGACAGATTTTCTCAAAGGCATACAGATTGAGTTCAATACTCACATTGCCCTGATCAGAAGTGATCATGGGACAGAGTTTGATTCTCTTCTTATGCTAGAGTTCTGTCAGAAGGAAGGAATCAGGCACACTTTCTCAGCTCCAAGAACTCCTCAACAAAATGGGGTAGTTGAAAGGAAAAACAGAACCCTTATTGAATCTGCCACAACATTGTTGACAGATGCTCACCTCCCTCTAACCTTTTGGGCAGAGGCTGTGAACACCTCCAACTATGTTTTGAATAGAAGCCTGATACACAAACTAAAGGGTAAGACTCCCTATGAGTTACTCAAAGGAAAGAAACCTAAAGTAAATTATTTCAAAATTTTTGGTTGCATTTGCTTCATTCACAATAATGACAAGAAATACCTAGCTAAATTTGAAGCCAAAGCTGATGAAGGAGTGTTTCTGGGATACTCCATGTCTAGCAAGGCTTATAGGGTTTTTAACAAGTGCTCAAATAAAATTGAAGAATCCATGCATGTTACATTTGATGAAACTAACATGTCTTATAAGGAGAAGGAGACTTCTACCATAAGCAATTTGCAGGAACATTCAATTTCAGAAAATCTGAAGCAGCTTACCATCACAGACAAAGGGTCATTACCTTCAACAATTTAGCAAGACACTGAACTCAGTGACAATGAAGAGGAATCTCAGGGTTTGGAAAGCTCAAATGGTCAACAAATTGAAGAACCAGTTGTTGTTCCACAAGAGGAAACAACAACACAGGTTGATGCATCATCAACACCCCTTGTTGATTTAGTAACAGCAAGAGATCACCCAATTTCACAAGTAATTGGAGATATCTCAGTAGGTGTCCAAACAAGGAATCAAGTTAATCAAAATATTATGCACACTTGCTTTCTTTCTCAAATTGAGCCTCAAACCATACAAGATGCAGAGCAAGATCCAAACTAGATCATTGCAATGCAAGAAGAGTTGAATCAATTTGAAAGGAATAAAGTTTGGGAATTAGTACCAAGACCAAGAAACCAGCAAATTGTTGGAACCAAATGGGTATTCAGGAACAAGTTGGATGATCAAGGAATAATTGTGAGAAACAAGGCAAGACTTGTCGCACAAGGATATTGCCAAGAAGAAGGAATTGATTATGACCAAACCTTTGCACCAGTTACAAGGTTGGAGGCCATAAGAATCTTTCTTGCATATGCAGCTCACAAGAGATTCAAGGTATATCAGATGGATGTCAAGAGTGCTTTTCTCAATGGAGACATCAAGGAAGAGGTTTATGTAAAGCAACCTCCAGGTTTTATCTCTCCAACCTTTCCTGATCATGTTTTTAAACTGCATAAAGCCTTATATGGTCTCAAGCAAGCCCCTAGAGCTTGGTATGAGACCTTAGCTTGTTTTTTGTTGGAAAATGATTTTAAAAGGGGTAGAGCAGACCAAACCCTCTTTGTTAGAACCCATAGGTCCCATACCCTACTAGTACTAGTTTATGTAGACGACATCATATTTGGGTCTACTGATTCAAACTTATGCAAAAAGTTCTCACAACTTATGCACTCAAAGTTTGAAATGAGTAGCATGGGTGAGCTTGCTTTCTTTCTAGGATTGCAAGTTAAACAACATGTGGATGGAATTTTCATTTCTCAAACCAAGTATGCAAGAGAACTGGTTAAGAAATTTTGAATGTCTGAAGCATCCTCTATGAAAACACCTATGCCTACAAATGCTGTTTTAGATGCTGATGAATCTGGAAAACCAGTTGATCAGACAAGCTATAGAGCAATCATTGACTCATTACTTTATCTAACAGCTACTAGACCAGATATAATGTTTGCCACATGCATTTGTGCTAGATTCCAAGTAAGCCCTAGAGAGTCCCACCTCACATTAGTTAAGAGGATTCTTAGGTATGTAAAAAGTTGTCCTAATCTAGGTCTCTGGTATCCACATGACTCAGGATTTGATCTAACTGGATTTTCAGATTCTGATTATGCTGGATGTAGAGTAGACAGGAAAAGCACCAGTGGAACTTGTCAATTCCTTGGTAATAGACTTGTCTCCTGGTTCTGTAAGAAACAAACCTCTGTGTCCACATCAACTGCTGAAGCTGAATACATGGCTGCAGGCAGTTGTTGCTCACAGATTTTGTGGATTCAAAACCAGCTCCTAGACTATGGCTACAACTTAGAGATGTCTAAAATCTTTTGTGATAATACCAGTGCAATATCAATTGCTCAAAATCCAGTTCTCCATAGTAGGACCAAGCACATAGAGATCAGACATCACTTCTTAAGGGATAATGTAGAAAAGAAGAAAATTGCATTAGAATACATTTCCACTGAACTACAAAGAGGAGATATTTTCACCAAGCCCTTGGATGAAAAGAAGCACTTCTTCTTCCTCAATCAGTTGGGAATGCTAGATGGAGACAGCATAAATTAAAACTCCAAGATTTTGAAACCCCTAATTAACAGGAATAGGAAAAATTTCATTTCAAAATTTCCCTATCTGAGTGGTTTTCTGAGCTCTAAACTAAGCTCGACGCTGCGTCGAACGGAGATCGACGGTCCGTCGCCCTCAAAAGCGTCGAACGTCGAACTCAGCTTCTAGCGTCGACCTAGTTCACAGCTCCCTGGCTTCTTGAGTTTCTTTCTCTCCGGACGACGTCTTCGCTCAAACGTCGACCTGAGCTCGACGTATAGCATCAGCCCAAGCGTCGAACGTCGACCTAAGCTGCACGCTGTTGAGTCGTTTCAGTTCTCCTAGAGCCTTAGAGCGTCGAACTGAGCTCGACGTTCTTTCCTTTTCTGCGTCGAACCCTAAGTATAAAATCATTTTTCTCCGTCGTTCGCAGTTGCGCTTTCATATTCTCTGCTCAAGCTTTCTCCCTCCAAATACTTTACTCTTGATCTTGGAAGGTATTTTTTTTTTGCAGGAAAATGGCAATCACTGCAGTTGCTTTGGCGGCCATGAAGTTCGATTCAGGCTTCGACATCGACTTCGACTCATTTGATGGATCACCACAGTACTTTCTGGATATTCTGGAACTTTTCAAGGAGCAGCACCTGGTCAACTTTATGTCAACCAGGATCCCTCTTCTAGAGCTGGAGATCAAAGAATGGACCCTTACAGCAGTTAACTCAGATAACAATACTTTGACCGGGAAAATTTCAGGGAATGAGGTAGCTATATCACCCCAAATCATCTCAGAAGTTTTCAGTTTTGCTGCTGGAGATGATGGAATAGAACTCTCTGTGGAAGAGTATGCTCTGATGCTGGACAGGATGGGGCATGCTACTGGTAACCCCTCTAAACTCCTAAAAGTTAACCTAGCTATGGAGTATAGGTTGTTAACAGACATCACAGGCAAAGTAATCTGTGCAAAGAGGACTGCACATGATGCCATTACTAGGCATCAGTTTTGCATTATGGCTGCAATCTTGGATAAGAAACATCCCAACTGGGGATTGATTGTTTTTGAAATGATTAAGAAGAAATTGGATAAGAACTCTGTCCACTTTGGAAGGGTTCTTGGGTTGATTCTGAACCACTGCTGCCCCCAGCTGCTTGTGTCCTCAAAGAAGCACATCAATGCTTCCAAGAGGCTCACTTGTGCACTGATTGGCAAGTGGGACAGAAAAATTGTGAATCCCAGGGCAGCAGCAGCAATGAGGACTTCTGCAGACAACAGGACTGTAAAGGTCACTCTCCCTCAGTCCACTGGTCCAGAAGCAGGGAATTTGCCATCTCCCTCCCTCTCCCTCCCATCCACCTTCATCCCCTCAACAACAATCCTCTCATCCACTCAACCCATACCTTCATCCATCTCTACTATTGCATCCTCCCTTCCTCCACACACAACTTTCCTTCCCATAAGCTTGGATTCCTCATCTCATGAGGACCTCTTCTCCTTTGACATTCATGAAGACTCCTTCATGGATGCCTCTACCTCCTCTCCTCATGACTTCCATCATTCATTAACTTTTTCAGAACTGCTCTTTTCCTCCATCCATGAACCAGTTACACCTCCCTTGTCTGCACCACCCACAACATCTTCTACATTTACATTTTCTGCTACTCCCTCTACCTCTACTCAAGTCCCACTTGAGCAAGTAGCTCTCCTACCCTTGGCCAATTAGATCTTTGACCTTTTGGCCCCTAGGCTCTCCTCCCTCTTGGATGCCAAGCTGGCTCCTCTCCTCCTTTCCCTGAGAACTCTCTCTGCCTCTGTCTCCTCCCTCTCCTCTCATCTGGCATGCCCTTCTTCTGGGGGCCTAGAGTCAGCTGCCACTGATTCTAGGCAGGGGGAGATGTCAGCAGAAGAAGAGCTGCATCCTTCATCAGTTCAGCCTGTACAGACTTGTTCAGAGACAGTCTCAGCAGCAGAAGTTCAGATAGCATCTGAGGCTCCTCCTCAAAATTCAGAACAGCTTCAAGAAGACCTGTCTAGGGCTATTATCCCTTTTCAGAAGACCCTGATCCCTGATGTAGCAGTGGTAGCAGTGGCTCCTGCTAGTGATGAAGTTGAAATAATAATAGCTGCTGAAACTTCAGGTGAAGTAATTGAGACACCTGATGCAGTTGAGACCCATGTCTCCCAAGGCCTTCAGGAACCAGCCTCTTCAGTCTCTATGGCTCCTGAGGTTATTCCATCTCCTGCAGTGGTAGACTCCTCCTCAAATCTGACAGCAGATCTTCCTCCAGTCACCTCCTCAGCAGCTCCAGCCTCCATCACTTTTCCTATCTCCAAAAGAATGTACATAGATCCCTATGATGAATCTCAGAGTTCAGAAGATGAGTTTGCCACTGATTCTGATGACTCCTCTGCAACCATTGCAAGGAAGAGGAAAGCAAGATCAAAAGTCTTGAAAAGAGTTCCAATGGCTAGAGCCACAGACCATGACATCCCCTATTACATCAAATACAACTGTGAAATTACAGAGCCATGGATGCAGTATTCTCAAAACCAAAGAAAGGCAATAAAGAAGAAAAGAAAGTTTAATGAAGGCCCCTCCAAGCCTGTCCATTAGCCTCCACCTCCACCTCCTCCAGATGCAGGTGCCGGTGCAAGTCTATCTTCCAATCCTGCCCCATCATCTCTACATGGAAAGACCTATCAATCAAGAAGATCCCAAGGAGATAGTCAGCAAAGGGGAAATCAGCAAAGAGGACACAATAGAGGCAGGCAGTCCAGAGGAAGATCAGGTTCTCAACCTTATCAAAGGGGAAGATTCATTGATCCAACCTCTGGTCCCTATCCTTACAGACCTAGAGCTGACCTCACCCCAAGAACTACCCAAGAACTCTCCTCCAACAGATTTGAACCAGCAGTACCTTTTGAAGATCCCACCAAAACTCCAGCTTACTGGAAAGCTAGAATGTCTGAGATGGCTGCTCTAAATGAGATTAACAAAGCTAGAGAAAGAGGTTTGGACACCTCTCACATCAGCACAATGTCAGACCAAAGGAGAGAGGAATTGGAGAAATATAATTCAGAGAAGTTCTTTGACTCAGACAGATATATGCAACTCCATCCTGCAGCTGTACCACCTAGTGCAAGAGATCAGAAATCCTTAGGTGCAGCTGATGATTACAGATCCAAGAAGGAGGCTTCAAATCCTAATAGAGAAATTATCTTCAAGAAAGGTGATCAAGACAAAGTCCCACAGGAAAAGTAAAGTAAGGTGTTTTAATTCTTTCTATCTGCTGGACACAGGACATTTAAACATTACTGCTGCTATATAGTGTTATATATATGCTGCTTTTTTATTCTGTCATATGTCTGGTTGTATTGTATTGAATTGTATTTTTGCTTTACATCTCTTTGAATCCCTAAATTCATGTAAATAGTAATCCTAATCCAAATAGGGGGAGATTGTTGGAACACCCTATTACTATTTGGATCAGGATGACTATATTTCTATAGGGATTTTGTGTTGTGACCTCCTTGTTGTTATAAAGGTCACTTAGGCTAGATAGAGTAACTCTCAGCTCGACGCAGAGTCGACTTCAGCTCGACGCAGAGTCGATCTCAGCTCGACGCAGAGTCGACCTCAGCTCGACGCAGAGTCGATCTCAGCTCGACGCAGAGTCGACCTCAGCTCGACGTGGAGTCGACCTCAGCTCGACGTTCCGTCGAACCCAGTTCTGCTTACAGAAAACACTCTCTGGCCGATGTGTGTCGTGCTTAGATCGACGTTTCACTGTGAGCTCGACGTTTTCCAGACTTCCGTCAGTTTTGAATAGGATTTCAAATTCCTTCTATCAGACAATTAATGCTGAAGATTTATTGGCCGTTACAGCATATCTGGTGCATGGCTCAAGGAATTTTCTAAGGAATGTCTGTCTGACATTTCCTTTGAGGCATGGACATTTAAGGAAAGCATTTAATGCTGACTGCCAACGGCTATCAAAGAAAAAGGAAGAAGAAGACTCAGATATATTATTCATTCAGCTAGACAGAGAGACATAGAACAACAATACAGGACTTCAGCTGCTCTCTCTCTGTGATATTGTTTTTGAAAGCTCACCCACAGGAATTCTGATTGCTTCATACATAACCATCCAACTTTCTTGGATCATCCCTTGCTGGAGCAAATCAGATCTTTGAAGACCTGTCACCCTTGTGCAGAGCTCTCCTTCCTGAACTACTTCTTGATCTCAGGGGGAGCTTTGACAACATCTACAGATCCACTTTGCTTCTCTCTACCTGTTGATAGAGAAGACATCATCACCTCTTTTTTCTTTTTCTTTCTGTACAGGGTTTTAACTCCCTTCAAAAGTTACTTTTGGTTTTGCTGAAACCTGGTCAAAATCAGCTCCTTTGGTTTGTGAGAACCTGGTCAAAAACTCTCTGGTGCTCAAGACACCTGATCAACTCTTCTTGAAGTGGATTCCTATCAAGGGTGATAGAAGAGTGGACTACCCAGGATTTTGGGGAACCACTATAGCTCCTTGTATCGTCTGGATTGCTTGTTTCTTTGTGTTTTGCTTTGTGCTGTGAATTTCTTTTTACTCTGATTATTTGCTATAGCACCATACACTAAGTAAATATAAACTTTCTCTCCACTCAAGTTTTTATTTGCAAAACTATTTTAAATAACTCTATTCACCCCCCTCTAGAGTTAGGATTGATCTTATCCTGCACTTTCAGAAACCCTAAAGGTCAAAAGGACCAAAGTCAACCCAAGCCTACATTGGGTCAACCAAGCCCAAATGAGCTAGCATAAGCTCAAGCCCCGTCATATAGCTTCATTATGAATATTATGTGTATGTGTGGACTGCCAATAGACCCCAAGATTGACCAGTTCAATCTGGTGACTAGGAGAGAGAGAGAGGAGCTCCATTTCCATGGTAATGGAGGAGAGAGAAAAAGACAGAATGAAGGGGCAAGTCAAACCTGGCCAAGGGAAGCCAAAGTCCACCCTTAATGGCTGGATTCAACTCCCCTGGGGAAGGGGAGAAGTTTCTTGCTGTTTACCAGCCACCTAGGGGCTTGTTCAGCCTCTCCCCCTAACCCGAGCCCAAGCTTTCAATGGAATTAATGGCCATTAAAGTTTTGGCCTCTCCCCTCCTCAACCGAACCTTTAAACACCACCAGTGGCCCAAGAGGAACATTTCCCAACCTTTTACTGAAGATTTCGATCCCTCCGACTGTACTGTTGTAGAAGTCGAGCGGTGCCACCATCGGAAATGTTTTCCCGATGATCGTCGTGCCTTTAGGCCGCTGGCAAGGTCCTCCTCCTCCCCTTGTCTCATGGGTAGATCATAGGAATGCTTAGGTTCAAGGTTAGAGCTCAATTTAGCCCGAACCAAATCTTGATTTTCAAGGTTTCGGGCCGAAAAACTTCCTTGCAGATTCGCCGGAATCCGCCACTCCGGCGGCTGCGCCGCCGCCAGTCGATAGTCACCACCTCAACGGAGGTGTTGGTGGCAGTGGCTGGCCGAGGAGGTGGCCGGATGGTCGGCTGTGGAGGTTTGAAGTTGGCCCAGGCGCACACAATCAGTACTATTGGCTTGAGGTAGACGATGAGCCTTGGCTGCAGGATACGCGCCAAGATTCGTGCCGCATTAGATTTCAAACTATAGGATTATATATTCCATTTTATTTTATTGTCACACTTTTTGTATTTAATGACTTTAATTTTTAAAAATACTTAGAGGAAATTTCAGAGGAAATGGTCAACATAGAAATTGTAGTCTGATGAGTCTAGTTTACTGTAAAATTTGTTTGAACCAATTTGGGTGCCTGGTTTGACCAGGGCACTCCTTTTTGTGGGGTCTATACATACGGTTGGACTGAAATTGAAATGGTTGTCCACACCTCATCTTTAGTCCAAATGACCTGAAATTTTGGCAGGGAGACACCCTTGACCATATTTAGACCCTGCTAAAAAATGGGAATTTTTGGGAACAATTTTTTCTAAAGTTTTGTAAATAATTTAATTTCTCTAGGGAAAATTAATTTAGGGGTCAAATGAACTCCAAAATAATCCAAATTTTGGTGGATGATGCATGGGGTCATTATTAACCTCTAGGTAAAAATTTATTACATTTGGAGGTTGTTTGAATTGAAATCTTGCAAACCCTACTCTTGCCATAATAAGGGTAATTTGGTCCAAATGCTCTTTTGGTGTTTAAGTAGTCCAATCACCTCAACAGAGGCATATTTTTGGGCTAATGATTTTATATGGCTTGTAACACCCTCTTATTGGATGTGGGGTGGTTTGGGTTTGGGCATCCCTAGGGACCTAGGGTAGGCCCCTTTATGTAGATGTCTAGGGTTTGAAGGTCATGGTGTGAAATGACCTTGGAATTACTTGACACTTGGTGGAAGGGATCACTAAAACTCACTGAACAGTCATGACATTTGGGTAGAGTAGTGTTTAGAGCCAGAACAAGCTCTAGAGATTTTGTTATGAATTTAGGATTATTATTTTGGATACTTCATTTACAATCTAGTAGTTTATATTAATTGCTTTGAAATTTATTATGAAGTAACTAATTGCTGGAAATTGATGAAATTTAGACAGAAGACTTTTTATTATGTTTTAAAGCTCTGTGAATTTTTATGGGATTTTTGGAAGACTATTTCTAAGGGTTGCTTCATTAAGTATTGTTTCCATGAAAACTTAATTAAATTTATTTTGGTGTCTAGCATGTCTATAAAATTATGATTTTTGCACAATGACCCTTTATGTAATATATCAAGATTCTGTAATTTTTATATAATTTTCTGATGAATAGTTTTTGTACTTCCTTCTTTACATATGATTAAGGGAATTATTTTGGATAAAATAATTATAGGTCCAAAAGTTTCTGGAAAATTATGGAAATTAGTATCTTGTATTATATCACTGTTAATTAGAGATAAAAAATTTTGGGTGGCCAATACTTGAGTAGATCATATAGTTCATGTAAAAAATTGCCCATGGTTAAACATATGGGAAAAGCAATAAATATCAAGTTAATTAGAAATATTATGAATCTCTGATTTTAGAATAAACTTGTTATGGTAGACCTTCGTTAAATTTTATAGATGATTTGGAAGACAATCCGGTGTACCTCATTCACACATCTCATATAGTATAGGGTGGTCTGCATATAGTAACTACGGAAACTAAACTAGAGTGTTAGTGAAATTCAAGTGTTGGAATCCTTAGTAGGTTGCTGGTTTGGGTGAATAAAGGAGTTCATTATTGGAAGACATTATTAGAAGAGTGTGAGGTATACTAGTGTAGGTGGTGCTAGGGACCGACGAAAGATCGTCTTATCCCGTGGAGTGGGAAGGTCAAAATCACTCTCGGATAGATCTAGCGTAATATAAAATGGGAATGGGTAAGCGAAGCAACCAATAATAATAAGTGCCTTACGAAAGGGAACGGTGTGCTTCAGCTACCATCATAGTTCCTAGTGCCCTTTGAGAACCCTTCACGGGGTATACCGGGGGCAGTCCTGTGCTAACGTAAACTATAGGAGTAATAAACCATAAAGATCAACTTACATAATTAGGAATTCACTTTCACTCGCCCTGATGTCTCGGAATGCTAGGTTTGTTCGTTGGGGCTGATACCCTGGGGGTTTTGGAGATGGGCAGGTTGGCCCGGTGAGCTCTGGCTCGTTAGGTTATTGAGACGGACGGGATTGTCCGGTGAGCTTTAGCTCGGGGAATTAGATTCATAACTATTGCATGTGCATAAAAGGAAAGATGGTGGGTCTTCGGTATTGGAGGGTCGATGCACTGACACCAATAAGTGGACTCGGCAAGTGTGGTTTAGCACTTGACAAAATAAAGTCCGGTGCGCCAGCCGGCAAGAGTACACAAGTGTCCTCTTCGTGCACCAAGCGTTGAGGCATACGATAGGTCTGACCGGTAGTGCTTTACTGGTTTGGAGGTGGGCGAGGCCCAACCCACCGCTTCCGTCTGCCATTACGGAGCTATCCTGGGAGGTGAGGCTCCAGATAGGTAGAACTAAAGGTCTGTGTACACAGAGTCAGGTGGGTGAGTTGCACTTGCATGTTTGCATCATACCCACTTGCATGTCATAACATAATCATTGCATATAACCCCTGTCACCTATTGTGTAAGTGGTATGGGACGCTTACACAATAAGACTTGCAAAACGACCCCTTGTTCTATAAGTTTTTGTGGGCAAGTTTTTAAATTAATGTCAAATTCTTCATATATATATATTACTGTTAATAACCGACACCCCATAGTATAAATTTGTATGGGACTCTTTATACGATCGGAGCCCTGTAGAAGATCCCTTGGCTTATGCATTTCCGCATATATGTTAAGGTTACTTTTCATACTTTACCTTACTGCCACAAATACTATAAAATTGCTAGTAAAGGTCCGCTGTCATCTGTTTCTTGTTTACTCTCCACCTTTAAGTCCTCCTATTTCTTCCTCTGCGCTCGGTCCCTAGGGGCCATGGAGGATGGGGTGGGGGATGATTGGGATTAGTCTTATAGACTAACGGTTTTCAGACCACATCATTTAGGAAATCGTGGAGCCCAGCATGGAGGAGCAGCCCCAGAGGTCGGCCCGTTTGGAGATAGGGCAGTCTAGCTTAAGAGTTCAAGCAGTTTGGATTGTGAGTCCCTGATTCCAAAAGTGATTTATTTTGCTTCCGCTTTTGTGACTATGTAGTGAGGATTTGATGTATCAGGCTTAAGTCCTTATATTCATTACTTTTAGATTTTGTGGACTCTCCCTTCGTGGAGATTTTATTACTCTGATTGGGTTTTATTATGGACATTCGGTTAGAGTTTTCACCTCTCTTGTGTGTAATCTACTTTTGTTTCTTTTCTGAGATCGAATCGGCCGGCAGAATCGGCGTTTCGCGGTGATGACCCTTTAGGGCGTGAAGGTGTCACCAAAAAACATCGGTTCTGGGCCTAAGAACCCGGTGTTTAAAAGAAAAATAAAGGGGTATTATAAGTGGTATCAGAGCAAACCTCGATCGGAAGAGTAGCAGTCCACTAACCCTGGGTCACCCCTGCTCGAGTTTAGTTTGGGGGCAAACTAAGCAGCGGAAGCATGGTGTGCCAATGTGGAGATCACATGTAATTGCCCACTGTTAATTAGGCTTGAGT
The DNA here is from genome assembly GCA_039513925.1 of Platanthera zijinensis. Classification (NCBI taxonomy): domain Eukaryota; kingdom Viridiplantae; phylum Streptophyta; class Magnoliopsida; order Asparagales; family Orchidaceae; genus Platanthera; species Platanthera zijinensis. Next base: position 91,515,395 of record CM077087.1, on the reverse strand, counting down.
CAATTGCTTACAGACAGTTTTTGATATGTAGCCTCCAGCACAGCCTACACCACAGGGCGGAGTCCAGCAGACTCCGAATGTTGCACCACCTCCCCCCGGTCCCCACTCCGTTCCTGCAGTCGGAGATGGGGCAGACTCTGACATCCATTCTTGAGGCTTTTAGGGCTCAGCAGGTTCATGTCCCGCCGCCAAACCCGGGGGCCAGGTGGCTGAGCATCTTCTAAGGACTCTCTCCCCCATCCAACTTATGGACAGAGTCAGCTGTCCGAACGAAAGAATGGATGTACATTATGTACGAGATGTTGACCGGAATACGGTGCCCCTGGGAGGAGAGAGTGCCATTAGTGGTCTCTTGCTTGGAGTCTCACACCAACAGATGGTGAAATACGTCGCTGGACACGAATTTTGTGGATTTGGAGATTGCAGAGATTACTTGGGAGGAGATCAGGGTCGTGTTACTGGAGCATTTTCTTCCACAGTCGGCTAAGGATGAGCTGGAGGACAGGTTCCTACAGCTAAAGAAGGGAAATAAGACAGTGGTAGAGTACCACTGTGATTTCAACCATTTAGCCCGGTTTGCGGACACCTATCAGTTTGATGAGGCAGGATACATCAAGAGATTCTATTAGGGCCTGCGGGAGGACTTGAGGGAGGGCATTTTGTTTGTATCTGACGGGCCAATACCTCGGATGTTAGAGATGGCAAAGAGGATAGAGGCTGATTGGAAAGCTACTCGGGGCCGAAAACGGCCATCAGAGGATCCGGGTCGAGGAGCAAGGAACGATCAGAGAAGAGCCTGTATCTCGGATGGGAGAAGGGTCAAGGACCATCCTCGTCATGAGGAAAGACAGGAAACAAGGGAGCCAGTGGTTGTGTCTCCACCACCTCTTCATACACGGGAGGGCCAGAGACCCGAGGGAATGGCATATCCATCGCCAGAGTACTTCCACTGCCATCAGGTTGGGCACATCTGCAGAAATTGCCCTATGAGAGGGGCACCCGCACCAGCTCCACCGGCTGCCTAGCCAGCGCAGTATTTTGAAGGTCGAGGTTGTGAACGAGGACGTGGATACCAGGGGGAAGATCGTAGACAAGAAAGGGAGCAGGTGTATGCTTTGTACCTTGCGCAACCTCGGAACCCAGAGCAGGCAATAGTAGGTACGCCGAGATGTTTAATTGTTTAAAAAGAATTCCCCCTTTCTAAGTTGATAAATTTGTAGAACTGCACTAGATAGTATAAATAGGAAAGAAAAACTCGTTATAGAATCCTAAGACATTTAACCACACTAGGTATAGTCTTCATCAGAGGCAAGCCTTCCTGCAAACTTTTTGATAGCGGAGCTTCTCACTCCTTCGTGTAGGAGACATTCGTAGAAGGATTGGAAGGCGTGGAGCTATTCACGGGCTCGGAGATGAGGGTGCGACTACCCGATGGATCTGAACTCCTTACCTCGGACCACTGCAACATGGAGGTAGAAATCAGTGGAAAGGCGTTTGAGGCTCCAGTTATGCTTTTGAAGTTGACGGACTATGACTTGATCCTGGGCATGGTATGGCTGCACTGGAACATGGCCCAGATTGATTGCAAAGCAAAGAGGATCACCGTGAGGCATGGAGACTCTTTCATTATCATCGAAGGTATAAGACCTGCCTCTCGTATACTCTTATCTTTAGTACAGGCCGTTAAGGCCCATCTGCAGGGAGAGGAGGTTTATTTGTTTCTATTTGAGATGATGGAGGTCAAGGAGTCTGTGACAGACATCCCGGTGGTGCGAGATTTTATTGAGGTCTTTCCAGAGAAACTGTCAGGACTACCTCCGCACCGAGAGCAGGACTTCCAGATACAGCTTGTGCTGGGGTCCAAGCCGGCATCTAGGGCCCCTTACCTGATGGACTCGAAAGAGTTGACAGAGTTCCGAAGTCAGTTGCAGGAAATAGTAGAGGTAGGGTTTGTCCGGCCAAGCTCTTCACCGTGGGGAGCCCCGACGCTATTCGTCAAGAAGAAGGATGGAAGTTTCCGCTTGTGTATTGATTATCGACCGCTGAACAGACTGACGGTCTGGAATACATACCCGCTACCACGGATTGACGAGTTATTTGATCAACTGGCGGGAGCGCATTTCTTCTCGAAAATTGACTTGATGTCAGGTTATTATCAGCTACGGATTCGATAAGAAGACATTTTGATGACCACCTTAAGTAGTAGGTACAGACTATTTGAGTTTACAGTGATGCCCTTCGGGCTCACAAATGCACCGTCGGCATTTACAAGCCTCATGAACAGGGTATTCGAGGATTATTTGGATGTATTTGTCATCGTATTTATTAACGACATCCTCATTTACTTAAGGATAGAGGAGGAGCATACACGAAACCTGAATCTGACTCTAGAGAGGCTACGAGAGCACTAGCTTTATGTGAAGTTCAGCAAATGCCAGTTTTGGATAATGGAGGTGGCCTTTTTAGGTCACATTATCAGCAGTGTTGGGTTGGCAGTAGACCCGACCAAGATTCGGGCAGTGAAGGATTGGCCACTGTTGAAGACAGCTACGGATGTACGGAGCTTCCTCGGACTTGCTAGATATTACCGGAAGTTTGTCGAGGGATTCTCCCGGATTGCACTCCCTCTTACATCCCTGACGAAGAAGGAATCCCCTTTCATTTGGACACCACAGTGCGAGGCGGCCTTTGTGCAGTTTAAAGGTCGGCTTACCTCAGCTCCCATTCTCGCTCTTCCGTCGGGAAGGAGGGATTCCAGGTGTACACGGATGCCTCCTACAAGGGGATGGGTGCAATTTTGATGCAGAACAGACACATAATAGCCAACGCCTCCCGACAGCTGAAGATACATGAGATGAACTATCCAGTGCATGATCTGGAGATGGGTTTAGTGATCTTTGGTCTAAATATTAGGCGACACTACCTCTACAGAGTTCATTGTGATATCTTCTTTGATCGTAAGAATTTGAGGTATGTGGACACACAGAAGGAACTCAACATAAGACAGAGACGTCTGGTGGAGTTCCTGTCAGATTACCAGTACACCATGCACTACCATCCCGGGAAGGCGAAGAAGGTGGTAGATGCTTTGTGCCAGAGAGGAGATACCTCAGGGAAGGGACCACATCTGATTTCCATGGAGCTAGTCTGGTCTTTCAGAGATATGCAGATATACCTAGTGTCCGAGAATGATCCAGAACTGTATATTAAGTATCTAACATCGATGGTTGCCAAAGATGATATTCGGGACTGCATCCGGGATGGACAGAGGACAGATGCATAGGTAGAGCCGATATTCCATGCCTTGGAGGAGGGTTCGACAGGAGATTATTCACTGAGAGATGGATTGTTGTATTTCAAAGGCAGGGTCTATATACCCGCAGGAGGCCATATTCGGGAGGACATCATGGTAGAGACACATTGTAGCAGATATTCTATACACCCGAGGATTACCAAGATGACGGCAGACTTGAAGAAGACGATGTTTTGGCCAGGGATGAAGAAGGACATTACATACTTCGTGACTCATTTCGAGGCATGCCAGCTAGTGAAGGCGAAGTGCAGGAACCCTTCAGGATTGCTAGAGCCACTTCCGGTGCCGGAGTTGAAATTTGAGGACATCGCGATGGATCTCATTAATGGCCACCCCGATCACGGACGGGAAACCATTCGATTTGGGTCATCATCGATCGGCTGACGAAGGTGGACAGATTGATTCCGATCAGAAAAGATGACTTGGTTGGGGTACTAGTGCAGAGATTCGTAGAGCAGTTCATTCGTTACAATGGGGTGCCCAGGACGATCGTATCGGATCGGGATGGTCGGTTCACATCGAGGGGGTGGATATCCATACAGAGTTACTTTGGCATACTACTGACCTTCAGCACAGCTTTTCATCCCCAGACGGATGGGCAGACGGAACGCACAAACCAGACATTAGAGGACCTCCTAAGGCTATGCATTTTGGATCGAAACGAACCTTGGGAGAAGCTTTTACCACTAGTCGAGTTCTCCTATAACAACAACTACCAGTCCAGCATAAGGATGGCTCCTTATAAAGCCTTGTACGGAAGGAGATGCAGGACTCCGCTTTCATGGATTCAGGACGAGGATCCGAAATTATTGGGATTGGATTTTGTCGAAGACAACGAGGCTCAGGTGAGACTGATACGGGACTGAATACTGAAAGCGCAAAGCCGACAGGTTAAGTTCTATGACGCCCAACACCATCAGGTAGAGTTTCAGGTGAGAGAACAGGTTTTCTTGAATATCCGGCCAATGTACGGAGTTTCACGGGTGCGTGGTCGGAAGAAGAAACTCAGCCCTAGGTATATGGGCCCTTACAGGATCCTGGATCGGGTCGGGACTCTAGCTTATAGGGTTTAGTTGCCACCGGAACTGGTAGGCTTACACAACGTGTTCCATATTTCTTCACTTAGGAGGGCTCTACTATGCCCAGAGCAGTAGATTTCGACCATTGATGGGCCGGTAGCTTCAGACCGGTCAGTTCACTTGGAGCCAGTTCGGATCGATGATAGAGGAGTACGGATCTTGCGTCGCAAGAAGATTCCGTTAGTCAAAGTCCTGTGGAGGAACCCTGGCATGGAGGATCATACCTGGGAACCACAAGACCTGATGCGACAAAAGTATCACATAGCTGTTCTGTCAGGTATACCTCACAACCTCCCAGGATGTTCGATTTACCTTCCTGTTTTAAACTAGTAGGACTAGAGTTTCAAGAGTAGGGGCTAATCTTTTGTTTATTGGGATCTAGACTTTGCCAATTGGGTGAATTTGTCAAAGATTCGAGCTTCCCTTTTAACCTCACATAGAAAACATGGCATCATGATGTAATCTTTCACTTTTCATGGGATGTTACAAGCATTTTTTTCTTTGATAGGAGTCCTAGTAGGCTTAACCTTGATTTCAGGGACGAAATCATTGTTTTATTTATTGGGATTTGTAACATCCCATTTCCAACTAGACCCCTTAGAGTTGTTTTGGGTCATGACTAGGTCATGACAAAACCCTAGGAAGCTAAAAAGGGCCAGGTAATCAAAGGCCAAGGTCAGAATAACTTTGGTCTGCCAATGGCACAATCTCATCACCAAACCTAGGGATTGACCATAGGGCTTCACCAGGACTCCATGACCCCACCACAACATCACTAGCCTATTAGAGGGTCCACTAGAGCCTTAAGGGTCCATTAGAGTCGACCCAGAATGGCCAATTTGACCTAGGACCCCCAAAGGCCTAAATTGGGCAAGGTGTCCAAACTAAGGGCAGTTGGCCTTAAATGTGCCCAACCAACATTGCCCAGGCCTTCCTATGCCTAATGTGGTTTCAATGGGTCACCAAGGAAACATTGGGTTCAGTCCTTGAGGCCAAGATGACCCAAGTAAACTTTAGCCCCAAAGTGGTCAAAATGCCGTTACCAAGGGTCATATGACTCTCAGGGTGCCCAGTAGGTCCTGTCCCACCCCACCTAAGCCTTAGGAGAGACTAATGGATCACCAGAGACCCATTAGGGGCAACCCTAAAGGTCAAAAGGACCAAATTCAACCCAAGCCTACTTTGGGTCAACTTAGCGCAAATGAGCTAGCATAAGCTCAAGCCCCCTCATATAGCTTAATTAGGAATATTATGTGTATGTGTGGGCTGCCAATAGACCCTAAGGTTGACCAAGTCAACCTGGTGAGTAGGAGAGAGAGGAGCTCCATTTCCATAGTAATGGAGGAGAGAGAAAAAGAGAGAATGAAGGGGCAAGTCAAACCCGGCCAAGGGAGGCCAAAGGCCACCCTAAATGGCTTGATTCAACTCCCCTGGGGAAGGGGAAAAGTTTCTAGCCATTTCCTGGCCACCAAGGGGCTGGTTCAGCCTCCTCCCCCTATCCCGAGCCCAAGCTTTTAATGGCATTATTGGCCATTGAAGTTTTGGCCTCTCCCCTCCTCAACTGAACCTTTAATCACCACCAGTGGCCCAAGAGGGACATTTCTCGACATTTTACTGAAGATTTCGAGCCCTCCAACTGTATTGTTGATGAATTCGAGTGGAGCAACCATTGGAAATGGTTTCCCGACGATCGTCGCACATTCAGGCCGCTTGCAAGGTCCTTCTCCTCCCCTTGTCTCATGGGTAGATCATAGGAATGCTTAGGTTCAAGGTTCGGGCTCAATTGAGCCCGAACCAAATCTTGATTTTCATGGTTTCGGGCCGAAAAACATCCTTTGCAGAATCGCCAGAATCCGCCCCTCCAGCGGCTGCGCCTCCGCCAGTCGATAGCCACCACCTCAACGGAGGTGTTAGTGGGGGTGGCTGGCCGTGGATGTGGCCGGATGGTCGACTGCGGAGGTTTGAAGTTGGCCTAGGTGCGTGCAATCGGGACCGTTGGCTGGAGGTAGACGATGAGCCCGGGACGCATGATCCACGCCAAGATTCGTGACGCATTAGATTTCAAACTATAGGATTATATATTCCATTTTATTTCATTTTATCACACTTTTTGTATTTAATGTCTTTAATTTTTAAAAAGACTTAGAGGAAATTTCAGAGGAAATGGTCAACATAGAAACTATAGCCTGATGAGACTATTTTACTGCAAAATTAGTTTTAACACATTTGGGTGTCTGGTTTGACCAGGGCACTCCTTTTGGTGGGGTCTATTCATATGGTTGGATAGAAATTGAAATGGCTATCCACACCTCATCTTTTGTCCAAATGACCTGAAATTTTGGCAGGGTGTCACCTTTGACCATATCTAGACCCTGCAAAAAAATGGGAATTTTTGGGAACAATATTTCTATAGTTTTGTAAATAATTTAATTTCTCTATGGTAAATTAATTTAGGTGTCAAATGACTCCAAACTCATCCAAATTTTGGTGGAAGATGCATGGGGTCATTATTAACCTCTTGTTAAAATTTTATGACATTTGGAGGTGGTTTGATTTGAAAGCTTGCCAGCCCTAGTCTTGTCATAATAAGGTTAATTTGGTCCAAATGCTCTTTTGGTGTTTAAGTTTTCCAATCACCTCAATAGAGGCCTATTTTTGGGCCACTGATTTTATATGGCTTATAACACCCTCCTATTAGATTTGGGGTGGTTTAGGATTTGGTAGCCCTAGGGACCTAGGGTAGGCCCCTTTATGGAGATTTCTAGGGTTTGAAGGTCATGGGGTCAAATGACCTTGGAATGACTTGACACTTGGTGGAAGGGATCATAGGGTGGCTATGGCCATGTGTTTGAAATTTTAGTGAGTTTTGAAATCCTTTGAACGGCTCAAAACCCAAACCCTAGCTTAGGGCACTCACGTCATAGTGATAAAAAATGTCACTAAAACTCACTGAACAATGATAAGATTTGGGTAGAGTAGTGTTTAGCGCCAGAACAAGTTCTGGAGATTTTATTATGAATTTAGGATTATTATTTTGGATACTTCATTAACAATCTAGTAGTTTGTATTAATGGCTTAGAGATTTATTATGAAGTAACTACTTGCTGGAAATTGATGAAATTTAACCAGAGGACTATTTATTATGTTTTAAAGCTCTGTGAATTTTTATGGGATTTTTGGTAGACTATTTCTAAGCATTGCTTCATTAAGTATTGTTTCCATGAAAACTTAATTAAATTTATTTTGGTGTCTATCAAGTCTGTAAAATTATGATTTTTGCACAATGACCATTTTTGTACCTTATCAAGGTTCTGTAATTTTTATATAATTTTCTGATGAATAATTTTGGTACTTCCTTCTTTACATATGATTAAGGGAATTATTTTGAATAAAATAATTAAAGGTCCAAAAGTTTCTGGAAAATAATGGAAATTAGTATCTAGTATTATATCACTGTTAATTAGAGATCAAAATTTTTGGGTGGCCATTACTTGACTAGATCATATAGTTCATGTTCAAAATTGCTCATGACCAAACATTTGGGAAAAACCATTAAATAACAAATTAATTAGAAAAATTATGAATCTCTGATTTTAGACTAAACTTGTTATGGTAGACCTCCTGTAAATTTTATAGAAGATTTGGAAGACAATCTGGTGTACCTCATTCACACATCTCATATACTATAGGGTGGTTTGCATATCGTGACTACGGAAACTGAACTAGACTGTTAGTGAAATTCAAGTGTTGAAATCCATAGTAGGTTGCTGGTTTGGGTGAATAAAGGAGTTCATTATTTGAAGACAGGATTAGAAGAGTGTGAGGTTGACTAGTCTAGGTGGTGCTCGGGACCGACGAAAGATCGTCTTTTCCCGTGGAGTGGGAAGGTCAAAATCACCCTAGGATAGATCAAGCATAATATGAAATGGGAATGGGTAAGGGAAGCAACCAATTATAATTAGTGCCTTGAGAAAGGGAACGATGGGCTTCAGGTACCATCAAAGTTCCTAGTCCCCTTTGAGAACCCTTCACGGGGTATACCGGGGGAATTCCTGGGCTAACGTAAACTGTGGGAGTGATAAACCATAAAGAGAAACTAGCATAATTAGGAATTCACTTTCACTCGCCCTGATGTCTCAAAATGCTAGGTTTGTTCATGAGGGCTGATACCCTGGGGGTTTTTGAGATGAGCAGGTTGGCCCGGTGAGCTCTGGCTCGGTAGGTTATTGAGACGGATGGGATAGTCCTATGAGCTTTGGTTCAGGGAATTAGATTCATAATTATTGCATGTGCCTAAAGGAAAGTTGGTGGGTCTTCGGTATTTGAGGGTCGATGCACCGAAACAAATACGTGGACTCGGCAAGTGTGGTTTAGCACTTGGCCCAATAAAGTCCGTTGCGTCAGCCGGCAAGAGTACGCAGGTGTCCGCTTCGTACACCAAGCGTTGAGGCGTACGATAGGTCTGACCGGTACTGCTTTACTGGTTTAGAGGTGGGCGAGGCCCAACCCACCGCTTCCGTCTGCCACTACATAGGTATCCTTGGAGGTGAGGCTCTAGAAAGGGGGAACTAATGGTATGTGTACACAGAGTCGGGTGGGTGAGTTGCACTTTCATGATCGCATCATGCCCACTTGCATGTCATAACATAATCATTGTATATAAACCCTGTCACCTATTGTGTAAGTTGTACGGGACGCTTACACAATAGGACGTGTAAAACGACCCCTTGGTCTATAAGGTTGTGTGGGCAAGTTTATAAATTAAGGTCAAATTCTTTATATATTTAATGATGTTAATAACCGACTCCCCATCATATAAATTGGTATGGGACTCTTTATACAATGGGAGCCATGTAAAAGATCCCTTGGCTTATGCATTTCCGCACGTAAGTTATGGTTACTTTTCAAACTTTACCCAACTGCCACAAATACTATAAAATTGCTAGCATAGGTCCACTGTCATCTATTTCTTGTTTACTCTCCACCTTCAAGTCCTCCCCTTTATTCCTCTCCACTCGGTGCCTAGGGGCCATTGGGGAAGGGGTGGGGGATGATAGGTCTTAGTCTTATAGACTAACGGTTTTTGGACCACATCATTTAGGAGATCGTGGAGCCCAGCTTGGAGTAGCAGCCCCGGAGGTCAGTCCGTTTCGAGATAGGGCAGTCTAGCTCAGGAGTTCAGACAGCTGGGACTGTGAATCCCTAATTCCAGTAATGATTTATTTTTCTTCCGCTTGAGTGACTATGTAGTGAGGATTTGATGTATCGGGCTTAAGCCCTTATTTTCAGCACTTTTAGATTTTGTGGACTCTCCCTTTTGTGGAGATTTTATTACTTTGATGTGATTTTATTGTGGACATTCGGTTAGAGTTTTTACCTGTCTTGAGTGTACTCTACTTTTGTTTCTTTTCTGAGATCGAATCGGCCGGCAAATTTGGCGTTTCGCGGAGATGACCCTTAAGGGCGTGAAGGTGTCACCGCAAAGCGGCGGTTCTGGGCCTAAGACACCGGTGTTTAAAAGAAAAAAATGGGGTCTTACAACTTGAGTTTGGTTTGTTAGATTTGAGTTTCGACTTCAAAGCTCATTTCGTACCGTCAGTATTTAGCTACGGTACGAATTTTTTAGGATTAATAGTTGTTATGGAATTCTGAGCATTTTGAATGATTAATAGTCATTGTAATGTGATATTTTATGGATTTCCGATCGTAGCGTGGTTACGGTTAAGATATTTCCAATTTCTCAAATCTTCAGGTCAATGCCGATGGTCACAACCATTAAGGCGAATGACAAGATGCGAGTCAGCCTCCACTTTCCCATTCGGCTTACTGTCCTTTATGGCTGGGCACAATAGGCTCTCAACATCACTTGCTGCTCACATATCCCTAGGACCTGAGCCGATAATGATCAATCAAGGCACCCACTGCCAATAGTTGGGCTCTCAAGGCTCACATCTTCTCATGTTACACACCTTATCTCACGGACACAGGTTTCATAACAACAAAATACTATCTGGAAGTTATCGCCAGCGACAGTCACTATCGTCTGACGTTACCGACAGAACTCTCTTCGGTCTCCAAACTCTGCCACTATCAGAACATTTTTCCAGCCAAAAACCCTGCAACATCCTGTCGTGCATGAAAACTTGTCTTTCGCAGCAATCATAGGTCACCAAGAGCTATCACTAGCGATATTTGCTATCGCTCGACGATATCCAATAATTACGCAAACGGTGGAATTTTATGGGTATTTTCCTGGACCACGCCTCCAGTACTTCCTGCTACTCTCATTTCGCAGGTACAACCCTCAGACCCTATAAACTACTCATTTATACTCAGAATCTTCTCCGACAAGCAAAATAAAAAATCATCAATCTAGAAAAACCTGTCCAGATGGGCTTCACACAACATATCTATTCTATACTGCGATTTCCAGATTATATATGCAAAACCACACGAGGATATCATGTATCAACCCATTGGAATATCCTTGATTCTCCACGTTTTAGTGGGTGAATCCATGCATATGCAAAAGGAGGACTTTACCTGTCCAAGAAGGAAGATCGTTACCCTCGAGATTCATTTCGGAGCCATTAGCAAGCATTCTATCAGGCTGGAAAGGAGTGCCTCGATTTCCTATTTACATATCATGCATTAGTTCTCAATTTTGAACACGGGATCTCATTCACTAAGCTAGCAATGCTTCAGCCTTCTTCTTCCTTTCTTCCAAGAACTTGATCAAAAGGATGAGAGAGAGGGAGAGAAGAGAAATGAATTGTCTCTCCACCTCTTGTCTCGTTAAGTAGCCTCGGGAATAAACCCAGCCACACGATCCTCTCATAAAAAGAAAGTAAAGGCCATAATTTTATCTAACAAGTCAAACTTAACGCTATCGCTTGGAGATATCTGCTATCGCCTAGGCGATAACATCAGTTTCCGCTTTGACCCAAGTCGACCACCACTCTTCGACAATCGTCCGACCATCTTACACGTGTCCAGCCATAAGTGGCAGTATCGCCTGGTGATACCGACTATCGCCACTCCTAAAGATTACTTAATGCTTAATCGAGTGCATAGAGAGCATTGAGTGCGTTGAGAGCATTGAGTTTACTCAATGCTTCATGGAAAGCTTCAAGTGTTATCGCTATAGCCAGCAATACCCACTATCACCCGACGTCATCCACTTTTATGTTCTGTTTTCCAATTTTTAGGGTGCTACACGCGAACACCTGCTAATCTACACAAAAGATAAGTCAAAAGTAGGTAAATTTAAAATATAATGAGAGTACCTGAAGAGAGCTCGCGAACACCTGCACATCTCTACAAAAGAGAAAGAGAAGGTAAATAAACATATAACGCGAGTTACTATGATTAACTCGCAAACACATGCTAATCTTTGCAAAATAGAAGTCAAAAGTAGGTAAATTAACATATAATGCGAGTACTTGAGATGTACTGGCAAACACTTGCTAATCTCTACAAAAGAGAAGTCAAAAACAGGTTAATAAATATATAGCGCCTGTAGCAGAGGTGAAATCGCAAACACCTGCTAATCTCTGCAAAAGAGAAGTCAAAAGCAAGTAAATTTAAAATATTATGCGAGTAAATAATGAGAACTCGCGAACACCTGCTAATCAGTATAAAAGTCAAGTCAAAAGAAAGTAAATTTAAAATATAAAGCGAGCACCTAAAGAGAACTCGCGAACACCTGCTAATCTTTTCAAAGAGAAGTCAAAAGCAGGTAAATAAATCTATAACACGAGTACCTGAGGAGAACTCGCAAATACTAGCTAATCTCTTTAAAAGAGAAGTCAAAAGTATGTAAATTAATATATAACACGAGTACCCTAGGTGAACTCGCGAATATCTGCTAATCTTTGTAAAAGAGTAGTCAAAATTAGGTAAATATAAAAATAACGCCAGTACCTAAACATAACTCGCAAACACCTACTAATCTCTGCAAAAGAGAAGTCAAAAGATGGTAAATAAATATATAATGTGAGTACTTGAAGAGAATTCACAAACATCTACTAATCACTACAAAAGATACGTCAAAAGCAGGAAAATTTAAAATGTAACGAAATTATCTGAATACAACTCACGAACACCTACTAATCTTTATAAAAGAGAAGCCAAAAGAAGGTAAATAAACAAAAAATGTGAGTACCTCATGTGAAATCTCAAACATCCGCTAATCTATGCAAAAGGGAAGTCAAAAGCAAGTAAATTTTAAATATAACACGAGTACTTGAAGAGAACTCACAAAAACCTACTAATCTTTGCAAAAGAGAAGTTAAAAGGAGATAAATAAACATAAAAAGCTAGTATCTGAGGAGAACTCATGAATACCTTCTAATATCTATAAAAGATAAGTCAAAAGCAGGTAAATTTAAAATATAATGAGAGTAACTAATGAAAGCTCGCAAACACCTGCTCTTCTCTACAAAAGAGAAGTCAGAAGCAGTTAAATAACCATATAACGCGAGCTCATATGGTGAACTCGCAAACACATGTTCATTTTTACAAAAGAGAAGTCAAAAGTATGTAAAAGAATCATATAATGCGAGTACCTATGGTGAAATTGCAAACACTTGCTAATCATTGCAAAATAGAAGTCAAAGTTAGGTAAATTAACATATACCGCGAGTACATGAGGAGAACTCACAAATACCTGCTAATCTTTATAATATAAGGGAAGAATAAACATTCATTGTGCAACATTTGATGTGCCTTAAATAGCCTCCATTATCCACACATTATTTTGAAATTTAAGTCTATTTGGTAATTTTCTAATTCCCGCAGATATTTCCCACAAAAATTTTCTTCCCGTCTACCAAACAAAGATATCAACCCATTCTTTAATAACACTTCCGCTCCTACTTCTTTATACAACCCTATCCCGTCCACTCTCATTTTTTTTTATTTTTTTCATCCCGATTAAGCCAGCGATGCTCTCCTTCAATCCGGGTAAAAGAGTCTCAAATTTGATCATTGGATTCACACTCCTCATGTTTATGAATCGTTCTCCCCTTGCTGACAGCCAAGTTAAGGTCTAAATTTATTCAACCTTCTTTTCCAACCATTTTTATTTTCACTCCCACCTAGTGCAGAACTCCCGCTCCATCTCTAGCTCTCTCCGCCAAAGTCAGACAGGGTGCTTTAATGGCACTCTATACGGTGCTCCGCGCGAACCTTTGGTTGCCGGGATGAAACTCAGTGCAGGACCATCATTAACCACACCTTCCTTCTGCTTCATCTCAGAGGTACAACTTTTCCCTCTCTCCCCTCTCACTCCAAACCTATGTTAACTGAAATTTCAAACCTTCATTCAACACACTTACCCTAATTTATTGTGTTTTACTTTTTCCTGCATTTGTCCCGCCTAATTCCCAAGCCATTAAAATTTTTGTGGGCAGAGAGATACAGGCAGAATGGAGGAACATTTGTTTTTTTCATTGACCTCAAGACATATCTGGTAATGCCTCTCAGGATAAATTTCTTTTGATTTAAATATAATATTTTGAATGGTATTGCTCTTTCTTCATGAGTTTTTTTATGTATGATTTCTGTCCTCTAATACAATTGATAGATGTTTGAGTTTAAGTATTTTGTGTGAGTTTAATATATGACTTTTGTTTCTGCTCATTTTACTGAACAACCATTGATTTTTGAATAGGATGAAGGAAAAAAATGACATAAAAAGTGCGACATAGTTGAGTTGGATACAAAGAAAGTGGGGATGTATTCCTAATTGCGCCAGACTACGTGCTTATTCATGTTGTATTGATGCATACCAGATATTTTTCACTTTGTCAATTATAATATTTATGAAAGATAAAATAACTAAATAATATGTGAAGTTGCTTGCACTACGCTCAAGGAATCATACCCTCTAAATTATTTTAAATACAAACTTATCTAAACCCTAATGGTCTCTTTAGAATATCAAAACTTTATAAAATAACCATCCTAAAATAAAAGCCTCCCACGAATGTCACTGCCCCCAATGAATGTTGTTAATCCTACTAAAGTCATCGACCTCGATGAATATCTCCATCTCCATAGAATGTTGTCGCCCCCAATTAATTTCGCTGCCCCCGAGCCCTCGATGAATGTCGCCGTCCATGATAAATGTCACTGCCCACGACGAATGTTGTCGGCCCCGACGATTGTCCCCTCCCTCGACGAATGTCCCCAACCACGATGAATGTCGCCGACCTCAACGAATAAAGTATATGGATTAAAAAATTTGTCTGGGGTGGCGACATTGGTCGTGGGCGACATTGGTGGTGCACGCGCTCTCTCCAATTTTGCCGTCCACGACCAATGTTTCCTTAATGATGAATCCCCCCCCTAATGTCTCCCCTACGACCAATGTCGCCTCCCTCAACCAATGACGTCGCCCTTAACAAATGATTCCTCCCCATGAAAAATGTCGCCCTCACAACAAATGACTCCCACACCATAAATGTCACCCCCACGACAAATGTCGCCCTCACGAAAAAGGTCTCCCCCTATGACAAATGTCACCCGACGTTAAATGCCTCCCACACGACAACTGTCGCCCCCACGATAAATGTCTCCTCCCACAAAAAATGACGCCCTACACGGGGTCTCCGCACGACTTCTTGCCACCGCAAAAGATAAGTCAAAAGCAGGTAAATAAACAAATAACGAGAGTACCTGACGTGAACTCGTGAACACCTGCTAATCTCTGCAAAAGAGAAGTCAAAAGCAGGTAAATTCAAACTATCATGCGAGTAACTAATGAGAACTCGTGAACACCTACTAATCTCTATAAAATAGAAGACAAAAGCTGGTAAACATAAAATATAATGCGAGTACCCGAAGAGAACTCGTGAACAACTGCTAATCTCTGCAAAAGAGATGTTAAAAGTAGGAAATAAACATATAACGCGAGTACCTAAGGAGAACTCGTGAATATCAGCTAATCTATGCAAAAGTGAAGTCAAAAGTAGGTAAGTAAACATATATGACGAGTACCTGAGGTGAACTTTCGAACATCTACTAATATATGTCAAAGAGAAGTCAAAAGCAGGTAAACTTGAAAAAACGTTACTAGCTAAACAAAACTCGCAAACACCTGCTAATCAATAAAAAAGAGAAGTTAAAAGCAGGTAAATAAACATATATTGCGAGTACTTAAGGAGAACTCGCGAACATCTGCTAAGCTCTGCAAAAGATAAGACAAAAGCAGGAAAATTTAAAATATAACATGAGTATCTGAAGGCAACTCACGGACACCTAGTAATCTTTATAAAAGAGTAGTCAAAATAATATGAATAAACATATAATGCGAGTATCTCAGGTGAAATCGCGAACATCTGCTAATCTATTCAAAAGAGAAGTTAAAAGCTGGTAAATTTAAAATATAACACAAGTACCTAAAGAGAACTCGAGAACACCTGCTAGTCTCTACAAAATAGTAGTCAAAAGAAGGTAAATAAACATATAATGCGAGTACCTGAGATGAACTCTCGAACATCTGCTCATCTTTGCAAAAGAGAAGTCATAACAGGTAAATTTAAAATATAACTTGAGTAACTGAAGAGAACTTGTGAAAACTTACTAATCTCTACAAAAAAGAAGTAAAAAGCAGGTAAATAATCATATAAAGAGAGTATCCGAGGAGAACTCGCGAACACCTGCTAATCTCTATAACAAATAAGTCAAAAGCAGGTAAATTTAAAATATAACGAGAGTACCTGAAGAGAACCCACAAACACCTGCTCATCTCGGCAAAAGAGAAGTCAAAAATAGGTAAATAAACATATAATGTGAGTACCTATGGTGAACTCACAAACACTAACTAATATCTTCAAAAGTATAGTCAAAAGTAGGTAAATAAACATATAACACAAGTACTTAAGTTGAACTTGCAAACACCTGCTAATCTCTGCAAAAGAGAAGTCAAAAGCATGTAAATTTTAATATAACACGAGTACCTGAAGAGAACTTACGAAAAATTGCTAATTTCTGCAAAAAAGGAAGTCAAAAGAATTTAAATGAACATATAATGCAAGTATCTAAGGAGAACTTACGAAAACCTGCTAATCTCTACAAAAAATAAGTCATAAGCAAGTAAATTGAAAATATAATGAGAGTATGTGAAGAGAACTCGCGAACACCTACTCATATTTACAAAAGAGAATTTAAAAGTAGGTAAATAACCATATTACGCGAGTACCTATGGTGAACTCGAAAACACTGCCAATCATTGCAAAATAATAGTCAAAAGTAGGCAAAGTATCATATAATGCGAGTACCTTAGGTGAACTTGCCAACAGCTGCTAATCTCTATAAAAGGGAATTCAAAAGAAGGTAAATAAACATATAATGCGAGTACTAGAGGTAAACTTGCAAACACCTGTTAATATTTGCAAAAGAGAAGTCAAAAGAAGGTAAATTTAATATATCACGCAAATAACTAATTACAACTCGTGAACACCTACTAATCTCTATAAAAGAGAAGTCAAAAGCAGGTTAATTTAAAATATAATGCGAGTACCTAAAGAGAACTCGTGAACACCGACTAATCTCTACAAAAGAGATGTCATAAGCAGGTAAATAAACATATAATGTGAGTACTTGAGGAGAACACGTGAACACCTGCTAATCTCTACAAAAGAAAAGTCAAAAGAAGGTTAATAAATATATAATGCGAGAACTTCAGGGGAACTTGCGAACACGTTCTAATATCTGCAAAAGTGAAGTTAAAAGCAGCTAAATAAACATATAACGTGGGTATCTGAGGATAACTCACAAATATCTGCTTATCTCTGTAAAAGAGAAGTCAGAAGTAGGTAAATTTAAAATATAACGCGAGTAACTGAAGAGAACTCGGGAAAACCTGCTAATCTCTTTAAAAGATAAGTCAAAAGCGTGTAAATTTAAAATATAAAGCGAGTACCTCAAGAGAACTCGAGAACACCTGCTCATCTCTGTAAAAGAGAAGTCAAAAGAAGGTAAATAAACATATAACCCAAGTACCTAAGAAGAACTCGTGAACATCTGCTAATCTCTGCAAAAGTTAAGTCAAAAGTAGGTAAATTTAAAATTTAATGCGAGTACCTGAAAATAACTCGCGAACACCTTCTAATCTTTCAAAAGTAGAAGTCAAAAACAAGTAATTAAACATATAATGAGAGTACATGAGGTGAACTCACGAACATCTGCTAATCTATGTAAAAGAGAAGTCAAATGTAGGTAAATTTAATATATAAAGCGAGTACCTAAAGAAAACTCGAGAACTCCTACTACTATCTGCAAAAGATAAGTCGAAAGAAGGTAAATAAACATATAATACGAGTACCTGAGGTAAACTCGCGAATATTTGCTTATCTCTACAAAAAGGAATTCAGAAGCAGGTAAATTTAAAATATAACGCGCGTAACTTAAGAGAACTTTATAAAACCTACTAATCTCTAAAATACAGAAGTAAAAAATATGGTAAATAGATATATAACATGAGTATCTTAGGAGAACTCGTGAACAACTGCTAATCTCTATAAAAGATAAGTCAAAAGCTGGTAAATTTAAAATATAAGGACAGAACCTGAAGAGAACTCGCAAACACCTGCTCATCTCTAGCAAAGAGAAGTCAAAATCAGGTAAAAAACCATATAACATGAGTACCTATGGTGAACTTGCAAACGCCTGATAATCTTTGCAAAATAGATGTCAAAATTAAATAAATTAATATGTAATGCGAGTACCTGAGATAAACAGGCAAACACCTGCTAATATCTACAAAAGAGAAGTAAAAAACAGGTAAACAATCATATAACCCGAGTACCAGAGGTGAACTCGCGAACACCTGCTAATTACGACAAAAGAGATGTCAAAAGCAGGTAAATTTAAAATATCACACGAGTAACTAATGAGAACTTGTGAACACTTGCTAATCTCTATAAAAGAGAAGTCAAAAGAAGGTAAATTTAAAATATAAATTGAGTACCTTAAGAGAACTCATGAACACCTGCTAATCTATTGAAAAGAGAAGTCAAAAGCAAGTAAAAAAACATATAACGCGAGTACCTGAGGAGAACTCACGAATAGCTGCTAATCTCTACAAAAGAGAAGTGAAAAGTAGGTAAATAAACATATAACATGAGTATATGAGGTGAACTCGCGAACATCTGCTAATCTGTGTAAAAGAGAAGTCAAAAGCTTGTAAATTTAAAATATAACATGAGTACCTTAAGGGAACTCGTGAACACTTTCTAATCTATGCAAAAGAGAAGTCAAATCAGGTAAATAAACATATAATGTGAGTACCTGAGGAGAACTCTATAACATCTGCTAATCTCTGCAAAAGGTAAGTCTAAATCTGTAAAATTAAAAATATACACGAGTATCTGAAGTCAACTCGCGAACACCTGCTAATCTTTACAAAAGAGAAGTCAAAAGCAGGTAAATAAATGTCACAACCCGCATTTTCTCAACATAAAATATTATATTATAGTAAGACAAAATACGTGTTATGATTCCACGCCGTGTAGGGGATAACTGCAGACACTCATTCAAGAACCTACTCCTAAAAGTTTTCAAAGAATTACCG
Organism: Platanthera zijinensis; assembly: GCA_039513925.1. Lineage (NCBI taxonomy): Eukaryota > Viridiplantae > Streptophyta > Magnoliopsida > Asparagales > Orchidaceae > Platanthera > Platanthera zijinensis. The sequence continues at coordinate 91,496,425 of CM077087.1, read as the reverse complement.
AGTTTATCATGAATAAAATGTATTTTTAGTTATGTTTGACAGCCGTATCCCTCGGCTCAGTAGAAGAACTAGTCCACGGATGAAAATATAAGTATACGAGGCAGAAAATAATTTATTTAGCTCGATTATTATCCTATATGAGCAGAGACCTCCAAAAGAATAACTAGTGATATGCATACCTCTAAGTTTAATATAAGCTGGAAAAGTGTTTTTACGTTTGTTAAAATATAATGACATTTGATTTAAAAGATGTAATGAGTATGAAATAAGCATAATGGTATTTTATAGCTTGAAAATAAATAACATGCATTCTTATCATAAATCCTTCCAAAAGAGCAAGTAAAACAAATCATCTATAAAGTGACTTAGCAGTTAGCAATTAACTTAACATTCTACAAAATTTCCAGTGGGCGTCAACAACCTGACACAAACCAACCAAAAGGTATGTATGTCTTAATTAAAAAAAACAACAAAACTACCTCGAGAAGGGGAGGTAAGAACCACTACTACTACTGTAGAAAACCTGAGGCCACCAACTCTAGCTACCCAACCTCCTGCAGCTCTGAACCTAAGGCATTCAAAAGAAGGAACGCCTCAGCAAGAATGCACAAGTGTCAAAAGAAAACCAAACGTAAATAAATAAGAGAAGTTAAAGGGTTACCAGCCCAAGATAGAATAGCTGCCAAACCACAATATATAAATCATAAAATAATAAACAAATGAAGAATTTACAGAGTTTTAAGTATGAGAAGTTGCACTAAGTGCAATAAGAAGCCATGCTTTATTAACATCTTTAAGCGCATACATAAGAACATTTGTGTATATATATTTGTAAATAAAAGAGGCTGATCAGCTCAAAACACGTGAATCATTAACATTGGTAAAAACGGTACTAAGTTGGGCGTCACATTGTCCAACACCAACCTTCAGACCAAACTTATCAAAAAGGTATTGTGGTGATGGCCACATTATCCAACACAACCTAACAGTCCATTAGAAGAGAAAAAAATACCCACCAAGTGTAATCATTCATAAACCGGCACTGAGGTGGTGGTCTTTTATCCACTACCAACCAAGGCCATAAATAATCATACATTATATTAATAAACAAAAGAAATACAAGGCTTAGCATAGGAATTTTATGATGATGCAAAGGGAAGAAAACCAAAAGTTACTAAGATATACCCGACGAATATGACTTGACGAACTCAAAGTAACTTGTCGGATACACTAAAATTTCCCGATACTAACTATGAAATTGCTCGATGCCAAGGCTACAACCACTCGACGCCTCTCTACTTCACTCAATTCCAAGGATAAGTTCACTCATCGCACTCAACACTAAGGAAGATTCACTCAATGCACTCGACAACAAGGCAGCTAAACTCAACGCACTCGATGTCTAGCTGAATTCACTCAACGCACTCAATGCCAAAGATAGATTGACTTAAAGCACTCGATGTCAAGGCTGAGATCATTCAATGCACTCGTCGTCGTGATAGATTCACTCAATGCCTGGACATAACTCAACAAATTTTACTTCACTCGACGTCTAGCTGAGTTCACTCATTGTCTGGACTAAACTGAACGAATTTTACTTCACTTCATGCCTAGCTGAGTTCACTCAACGCACTCAATGCATAGACTTAGTCTACTCATCGCACTCAACGCAAGGTAGCTACACTCAAAGCATTTGATTCCAAGACTTAGTCCACTCAATGCACTCGATGCCAAGACTTAGTCCGCTCAACGCACTCGACACAAAGGCAACTACACTCGAAGCACTCGACACCAAGACTTTGTCCTATTCCTTCCAGAAACTTTCACCTCTAAATAGAAGTTTTTAGACTTAGGAATCCTTTATAATAATTAACCTAGACCTTGAGTAAGTTCAAGAAAATAAGAGAAAGGTAGAGGTGGATAAGGCAGGAGCCCAAACATAGGTAAAGGAACCCCACAACAACTCAAGAAGAAGAAAAGGCAATTTACTACTATTTGAATAAGTTAAATATAGTAGTAGAAAGAATATGTGATATGGAAGTATAAAATATAATAGCATGATCGAAAAACAAAATCCAGAGAATGATACATATGGAATTTGCAAGAGTCTATTCATGGAAGCAAACCACCACTTGCCTTAAACTTCCTTATATTAACCTTCCAAACAATCCACGACACAGATCAGCCAAAAAAAGGAAGTGCAACAATGAAATTTGGAGATATTTGTTAAAAACAAGATTTTAGGGCCACACACCCCAACGCCAAAAGTCAAAGAAAACAAAATTACCTAACAACAGTGTATAGATCTCGACAAGAGCTTTTTGGATCTACCCTCCGACGACGATTACGTGCTCCAGAACTCCTACAGTTGGAAGCCAAAGGTCTCGCGATATCCGTTGCCTCCTCTCATCCGAACTTTTGGTCTGATGACTTGGAAAAGAAGATAGGGAATAGGGTTGTTAGTTATAAGTATTTATATAATATAATATATTATTATTATTATTATTATTATTAATTAAACATCCAAACGATCAAAAACTCGAATAAACTCAGATTTCCACAAAATTTGTACTAAAACTAAATATCAATGCTATAAAACCAACGAAGAAGTCAAAATTAAGATTCTACAAAGAAAACTTGGGTTAAAATTTCCCGAAGTTACAACCAACATCAACCTACTAAAATCCACCGAGTCAAAACCTCGGATTCCGATGAGAAAAATCACACTCAAACAACAACGCCCGTTAACTACGCGTCAACTTAACGCCCTAAATTCATTCTTATATCACTATAGAAATTTAAAATAAACATCAAAAAATCAGGGGCATTACAATAAACATATATTGCGAGTACTTGTTGTGAACTCACGAACATCTGCTAATCTAGGCAAAAGAGAAGTCAAAAGGAGGTAAATTTAAATATAACGTCAGTACCTGAAGTGAACTCTAGAACACCTACTAATCTCTTGAAAAGAGAAGTCAAAAGCATGTAAATAAACATAAAATGCGATTACTTGTGGTGAATACACGAACATCTGCTCATCTATGTAAAAGAGAAGTCAGAAGTAGGTAAATTTAAAATATAACACGAGTAACTGAAAAGAACTTGTGAAAACCTGTTAATCACTACAAAAGAGAAGTCAAAAGCTGGCAAATAATCGTACAACGCGAGTATTTGAGGAGAGCTCGTGAACACTTGCTAATCTCTGAAAAACTTAAGTCAATACAAGGTAAATATAAAATATAACTAGTGTAACTAAAGAGAACTCGAGAATACCTTCTCATCTCAACAAAAGAGAGGTGAAAAGCAGGTTAAAAACCATATAACACGAGTACTTATGGAGAACTCTCAAATACCAGCTAATATTTGAAAAATAGAAGTCAAAAGTAGGCAAATTAACATATAATGCAAGCACTTGAGGTTAAATCGCAAACACCTACTAATCTCTTCAAAAGAGAAGTCAAAAGAAGGTAAATAAACATATAACGCGAGTACTTGAGATGAACTTGCAAACACCTGCTAATCTCTACAAAAGAGAAGTCAAAAGCAAGTAAATTTAAATATCACGTGAGTAACTAATAAGAACTCGCAAACAACTGCTAATCTCTATAAAAGAGATGTCAAAAGCAGGTAAATTTTAAATGTAATGTGAGTACCTGAAGAGAACTCACGAACACCTGCTAATCTTTGCAAAAGAGAAGTGAATAGAAGGTAAATAAACATATAACACGAGTACTTGAGATGAACTTGTGAACACCTGCTAATCTCTGCACAAGAGAAGTCAAAGGCAGATAAATTTAAAATATCACGTGAGTAACTAATAAGAACTTGCGATCAACCGCTAATCTCTATAAAAGAGAAGTCAAAACCAGGTAAATTTTAAATATAATGTGAGTACCTGAAGAGAACTCGCGAACACCTGCTAATCTTTGCAAAAGAGAAGTTAAAAGACTGTAATAAACATATAACGCGAGTACCTAAGGATAACTCGGGAATAACAATTAATCTATGCAAAAGTGAAGTGAAAAGTAGGTAAATAAATATATAACATGAGTACCTGAGGTGAACTCGTGAACACCTGCTAATCTCTATAAAAGATAAGTCAAAAGCTGGTAAATAAACATATAATTCGAGTAACTGAGGAGAACTCGCGAACATCTAGTAATCTCTACAAAAGATAATTCAAAAGCAAGTAAATTTAAAATATAATGCGAGTATTTGAAGACAACTTGCGAACACCTACTAATCTTTTCAAAAGAAAATTACAAAGTAGGTAAATAAACATATAGTGTGAGTACCTGAGGTGAACTCACGTACATTTGCTAATATATGCAAAGTGAAGTCAAAATCAGGTAAATTTAAAATATAATGCGAGTTCCTAAAGAGAACTCAAGAATACCTACTAAGATCGACAAAGGAGATGTCAAAAGATGGTAAAATAACTTATAACACGAGTACCCCAGGTTAACTCGCGAACATCTGCTCATCTCTGCAAAATAGATGTCAAAAGCAGGTATATAATCATATAATATGATTATCTAAAGAGAACTCGCAAACACTTGTTAATCTCTGCAAAAGATAAGTCAAAAGCAGATAAATTTAAAATATAACGAGAGTAAATAAAGAGAACTCGCGAACACCTGCTCATATCTACAAAAGAGAAGTGAAAAGCAGGTAACAACCATATAACACCAGTATATATGGAGAACTCACAAATACCCGCTAATGTTTGAAAAATAGAATTCAAAAGTAAGTAAATTAACATATAACGCGAGTACCTGAGGTTAACTCGCAAACACCTACTAATCTCTCAAAAAGAGAAGTCAAAAGAAGGTAAATAAACATATAATGCGAGTACTTGAGGTGAACTCGCGAACACCTGCTAATCTCTACAAAAAAGAAGTCAAAAGCAGGTAAATTTAAAATATCACGTGAGTAACTAATGAGAACCGCGAATAAATGCTAATATCTATAAAATATAAGTCAAAAGTAGGTAAATTTAAAATATAATTCGAGTACCTGAAAAGAACTCGTGAACATCTGCTAATCTTTGCAAAAGAGAATTCAAAAGAAGGTATATAAACATATAAGTGAGTACCTAAGGATAACTCGCGAACACCTTTTAATCTCTGCAAAAGTTAAGTCAAAAGTAGGTAAAAAAACATATAACACGAGTACTTAATGTGCACTCACGAACACCTGCAAATCTTTGTAAAAGAGAAGTCAAAAGTAGGTAAATAAACATATAATGTGAGTACATAAGGAGAACTCGCAAACATCTACTAATCTATGCAAAAGATAAGTAAAAAGCAGGTAAATTTAAAATATAATGCAAGTACCTGAAGACAACTTATGAACACCTACTTATCTTAACAAAAGAAAAGTCAATAGTAGGTAAATAAACATATAATGCGAGTACCTGAAGTGAACTCGCGATCATTTGCTAATCTTTGCAAAAGAGAAGTCAAAAGCCGGTAAATTTAAATTATAATATGATTACCTAAAGAAAACTCGAGAACACATGCTAATCTTTGCAAAAGAGAAGTCAAAAGCAGGTAAATAAACTTATAACACGAGTACCTGAGGTGAACACGCGAACATCTTCTCATCTCTGCAAAAGAGAAGTCAGTAGTAGGTAAATTCAAAATATAACGCGAGTACCTGAAGATAGTTAACGAAAACAAGTTAATCTCTTCAAAATAGATGTCAAAAGCAGGTAAATAATCATATAACACGAGTATAAGAGGAGAACTTGTGAGCACCTACTAATCTCTACAAAAGATAAGTCAAAAGCAGGTAAATTTAAAATATAACGTGTGTACCAGAAGAGAACTCGCGAACACCTGCTCATCTCTACAAAAGAAAAGTCAAAAGCAGATAAATAACCATAGAACGTGAGTATCAATCGTGAACTCATAGACTCCTGTTAATCTTTGATAAATTGAGGTCAAAAGAAGGTAAATTAACATATAACACAAGTACGTGAGGTGAACTCGCAAATAACTGCTAATCTCTTCAAAAGAGAAATCAAAAGCAGGTAAATAAACATATAACATGAGTACCTGAGGTGTAAACGCAAACACTTGCTAATTTTTGCAAAAGAGAAGTCATAAGAAGATAAATTTAAAATATAATGCGAGTAACTAGTGAGAACTTGCAAACACCTGCTAATCTCTATAAAAGAGAAGTCAAAAGTCGGTAAATTTAAAATATAATGAAAGTACCTAAAGAGAACTCGTGAATACCTTCTAATCTCTACAAAAGAGAAGTAAAGAGCCAGTAAATAAACATATAATGCGAGTACCTATGGAGAACTTGCAAACACTTGCTAATCACTGCAAAAGTGAAGTCTTGTAACACCCCAAAAATTGGAAAAAAGAACATAAAATTGGCTATCTTCGGGCAATAGTGGGTATCGTTGTCGATAGTGATAGCACTCGACGCTTTCAACGAAGCATTGAGTAGACTCAACGCACTCGACGCACTCGTCTGTCTCAACGCACTTGACAAAGCATTTTGTGAGTTATAAGAGTGGTAATAGTGGGTATTTCCTAGCAATACTACCACGTATGGCTGGATATGTATGAGATGGTCGGGCGGCGGCCGAAGAGCGGTGGTTGAATGAGGTCAAAGCGGCTACCAATGCTATCGCCCAAGCGATAGCGGAAATTGTCAAGCGATAGAGCATATCGCCAGGCGATAGCATTATGTTTGACTTGTCAGCTGAAATTGTAGCCTTTTTTTTCTTTTGATGAGAGGATCGTTTGGTTGGGTTTAATCCCAAGGCTGCTTAACCAGAGTAGAGGTGGAGAGAAGATTCATTTCTTTTCTCTCACTCTCTCCCATCCTTCTAGTCAAGTTCTTGGAAGAAAGGAAAAAGAAGGCTGAAGGTTGAAGTTTAGCTAGCTTAGTGAAAGAGATTCCGTGGTCGGAATCAAGAACTAAGGCAAGATCCATTAGAGGAAAGAGAGGCGATCCTTTTTAGCCAAAAAGAAAGCTTGTTAATGGCTCCGAAATGAATTCTTAGGGTAACGATCTTCATTGTTGGATAAGTGAAGTCCTACTTTTGCATATGAATGGAATCCCCCACCAAAAAGGTGGCGAATCGAGGAGATTCTGATGGGTTATTACGTGATATACCCGGGTGGTTTTACAAATAGAATCCAAAAATCGCAGTACGAAATATGCATGTAGTGTGAAGCCTATCAAGACAGGTTTGTTTGGATTGGTGATGTTTTATTGTGCGTGTCGGAGAAGACTCCTACTATAAACGAGTAGTTTATGGGGTCTGTGGGTTGTACCTATGAAATTAGAGTAGTAGGAAGTACTAGAGGTGTGCTCCAATAAAATACCCATAAAATAACACAGTTTGCATAACTGTTATATATCGCCTTGTGAAAACGAGTATCGCTGGCGATAGCTCTTAGTGATTTATGATTGCTGCGAAAGACCAGTTTTTTGGCACTGCAGGATGCTGTCGGGTTTTGGTTGGAAAGATGTTCTAGTTTTCGCTCAGTTTGGATACAGATGAGAGTTCTGTCGCTAACGCCAGGCGATAGCAACTACCGTTAGAGATAGCTTCTAGATAGCATTTTATTGTTACGAAACATGTGTCTGTGAGACAAGGTGTGGAGCATGAGAAGCTATGAGCCTGGAGAGCACAGCTATTGGACATGAGTTTCATGATTGATCACTGACGATGAAAGACATTGTTTTGAAGGTCAGCTAACACATAGAGGGGGGGTGAATAGGATTTAGACCTCTTTAAAACTATTTAGACCTATACCTTATTAATCTGTTCTTAGTGTTGTAATTATTCTAACTTTCAAGACAAGCACACAGAAGACACAGATATTTATAGTGGTTTCCCAGATTATGGGTACGTCCACTGTCCCTTCCACCTTTCTAATAGTGTGTTAGACAAGGCTCTACTCTAATTTCTCGGCTTCTAAGAGCTTCCAACACGATCCCGCAGGACAACTCAGTCTTCTTCAAGACCTACACCCCATACAATAATCCATACCACTCAGTGATCAAATAATCACCTACCTCAGGATCAAAAGCCCTACAACTCATGCATGAAGGAGAACCCTATCTAATATCCAATGGATCCTATAACTAAGGCCTAAGCCCTATACTCAGATCCACACTGGATACTACCTCATCCTTTATAATCATTGGCCTACAACTCAGATTCACAGAAGAATCTGACACTCAGATCCAAGGCTGGATCCTACAGAAAATAGAAGTGGGGTAAGACTATTTGACAAAAGTGAGATTTACCTATGTCTATCTTCCTGGGCTGAGAGTAATTCTGCCAAACTTCTTCTCAACAACAAGATGAAAAATATCTTCAGAAAATTTCTGCATGTGCTGGAAGAAACTGGTGTTAAAGTTTGTAGATTTGACAGTGCTTTCCTTCTTCAAACAGCTACCCGGATTTTGCAGACCACAGAAAGCTTTGCTTCATTTCTCTATCAGAAATCAATTCAAAATTGCTGTCGCTGGTGAAGAATGCAACAACTAACTTTTTGTCGCTTTCAGGTTAATAGAACTAAACATGTTCTTCAATATCGGTAATAATGGCGAGGAAGATGATGATGTTCAGCAGCTATGCGAAATAGGAATACCCTAAACCTACTTTTCTTTTAGCAAATATTATCCTTTTATAGTCAGCTGATCAATGACTCTTTGTACTATGGGACTAGCCAAAATAGGACAAGTTAGCACCTTCCATCAACTGCTGTCCGCCGGCACCATTAAAGGCATTTTTTAGCTTTCCCGCAAAGAATTTGAAATGAGTTGACTTTGATGACTTTTGTTGACGTCAGCCATTCTGGACTTAGCCAAATTAACAGAATCACTCCAAGCGTTGAGTGCGTTGAGTGAACTGGTTTCACTCAACAATTCTGGACATAGCTTATTCTTCAGCACATTCTGCATCCATGGAGTTGAGAGAGTTGAGTGGTTGGCCTTCACTTAATTCCATTTTCCTTAGCTCCTTCTGAACTATGATAAATGCTAAGGCTTGAGTGAACTGGCTTCCCTCAATGCTTTTGAACATCGAAACTTTTCTTTTGAAAGAAGGCGTGGAGTGTGTTGTATTTACTCAATGCTTCTAGCCTCAGCCCCATATTTTGGCTAGGCATTGAGTGAACTGGCTTCACTCAACGCTTCTAGACTTTGTAAAATTCCATTTTCTTCTAAGGCTTTGACTGTCCAGGCTTGTTTCAATGCTTTTTGTCATTTGGCGTTAAGTGAACTGTCTTCACTCAATGCTTTTATAATTGAACAGATTTTTCAATTTTTCTTCTTGGGCTTTGATAAAATAAGCATGGCGTTGAGTGAACTGCCTTCGCTCAATGCTTTTGGACTTAGAAACTTTTCCTTTGACAAAATCTAACTGGCTTTGACCGAGGCATCTTTACTCAATGAATTTGTTGCATGGAATAGAGTGAGTTGACATCACTCAATTCCCGTGGACTTAGTCAATCTTTCTTGTTGAAGCCAAATTTGACCTCAACGAATGTTCAAAAACCTATGGCGTAGCAACACCTACTTCTCTCGAACCTCAACTCTTGACTGGTTACAATGGACCTAGGATTGACCTAAAAGCCTCAGTAGGGAGGTCCCACCTCACACTCCAAAGATCTCTGAGAGCTTCCCCTCCAAAGCCAAAGCTGGGCTTGGAGCTCCTCAGAAAGTGCTATTGATTTTGGCAAAAAACGAAGACTTGCTTTCCAAGGAGCCCATATGGGTCTTTTTATAACCTTTTGCTGACATAAAGTTACCTAAATACGCCTGGCTGGCCTGCCAATAGCATAATCCTACTGTTTGAGAAGTGTTTAATGCTGCCACTAGGGGTATAAGGGTAATTTTACCCAAGGGTACTTAAGTCATTTTAAACCAGGCTCTGGGCCCCACTCGGCGAGAACCCTATGCCGAGAACGCTTGAACCTTCCCGCCTGCACTTCCTGCGGCGCTGAGTGAGAACCCCTGAGCCGAGAACCTTTCCGCCTGTACTTCCTATGGCGTTGAGTGAGAACCCCTGAGCCGGGAACCTTTTTGCCTGCACTTCCTGTGGCGTTGAGTGGACTCGGCGCCTTCTCGCCAATCTCCTCGGTCCCATCTGGATGCCAGCCCGTGGATTAGCACTAGTGATCTCTTCATGCCCTTAGGCGTGATCTCGTCCAAGCCGAGAGCTCTTCCTCAGCGAGAGCACTTTTGGTCCCCAAGGCCCCAAGCTATTTTGAACCTAGTCAAACTCTGAACATTGATGCCACCGGGCCCTACCCAGCGAATATGGGTTGTCCACGATCCCCGCTCTTTTTGAGCTTGCTCTGCGCTCGAAAAGACACGTCCAACCCATAAATATTCTCTGGGCACATGTCACTTCCTACAAAGAGAATCTATTGGTGGGCCCTGCCGTGGTTATATATACACGCTGATAGATGGCCGTAAATCTGCCCCTCATCGTTTTTGCACTCCTGGGATTTCGCGTGACCTTGCGATGTGCCCCAAACAAGTTGGGAAGCCTCTCTCGCAGAGCCTTCAGGACCGCATAGACGAGGCGTAGGCGCGAGCCCTCGCCAATAGTGCCCTAGAGCCTCCTTGGCTGGCGAGAGAGGCACCCACTGTTGAGCCTCCACCGCCATCAAAAGAGAAGAAGAAGAAGAAGGCGAAGAAGATCCATCGGGACCTCTCACGAGAACGCCGAGTCTCTACCACTCCATCCCTAAGCCGTGCGGCCGATCCTCTTCTACTACAGAGGGTATGTCTCGCCGACTAGCGGACTGCTGTATATAAGAGTTGGTCATTGAACCTTTCTTGGCAGGTGGTCCCGGAAGGTGGTGCTGGGCTTCCGTCTGTGCCATCGGACCCATCGACATCTCGCCCACCTGAGGATCAGCCACAGGATCCGGAAGGGGTTCCTGCCAAGAGTTCGGGACCTCCAGGTATCCCCTCCTCTTTTTTGCCTGTTTTTTGATCACTCTAATTCTTGGGCTTGACTCTCGCAGCGCCTGCTTCCTCTCGCCCGGGTCTTACAACGAAGGGAACTAACATAGGGGCTCCCCCCCCCCCCCCCGTGATGATCCATCATCCAATCCCCACACATCGGCAGGGGAGGCGCCTGTAAACCTGTCCTTGACGTCGGAGGCCGGCCATTCTGCGAGGGAGCGCGACCCTCCCCAGGATTCGAGCCCTGCGGAGGTTAAGGCGCGCAAGATCTTCTATCCGGGTCATGGAAAGCCACTCCATATACTATTCGGGAAGGATGCCGGGGGAGAGCCCGGGCCTTCTCGCCTACCACTGGCTGGCGGCTCTCGCCATGCTATAGGTATGCCACATACCGCTACTGCTTTTACCCTGCTCTCACACTGACTGTCAGATTGTCTTCTCAGGAGATCCGGAAAGGTGATCGCGAGCTGACGAGGATGAGGATGATGACGGAGATCGGGAGGATGAGGACGGTGACAACTCCCCCTTCCCCTCTTCTGACCAAATGGAAGGAATACTGATTGGCGCGGGAAGCGCGAGAAGGCGGGGTAAAAGGATCACGGCCATCCTCTACAAACTCATGCGGCAAGAGCAGGACCAGGCCTACGCAGCGAGATAGTTTCGCAGGTCGGTGGAGAAAAGGATGGAGGCCCTGGAGCGAGATTACTTCCTAAGTAAGATGGAGCGGTCGGGCAGCCCTACTGCGGGATCTTCTCCCGGGAGGTGCCTCGCGCGGATACGAGACTAAGCTCGTCGGATCAATCAAGGGTGCACCGTTCTCTCCTCCTACTTCAACCTACTAGTGCCTCCGAGGACCCGATAGCAAGAACGAGGACTTTTGCGCTGGGAGCCTTATTGATTCCTGATATCTCGCCCCTTCTTACTTCTGGCCTTCCCTTCTCGCCATGTACCTTGTCTTTTTAATTTTATTCTGAACCTTTGACTACTTGCCATCTAGTGAACTACTTTCATTAGTTAATTGTTATTGTTACTGATATTATATTAGGTCTCGCTATGCGAGAAAGTTCTTTGCTTCCGCGTCTGTCATGCCATGCGATTCTAACAGCTAGTTTGCGTGAACTAGGGTTGTCTATCTGTCACTGTCAATTCGGGTGGGGAACCGAGGCGTCATTGACCTTGGGCGTGACAGTTGTACCTCCGCTGCCCTTTCTGGGAAAATCATCATTTATCACGGCTTCATATAAATAGGAGGATCCACCCACCACATTTATTTCCCCGGTCTGAACCCTCACTTTCTTCTTTTTTCTCTCGCGCTCTGCCGGGAACACCTTGCTTTCGCCTCCCTTCCCTTGTTTCTCAGCTAGTCTCTCCCTCCTGCCTCCTCTCTTGCGACTTCGCATTCAAATACTTTAGACACAATGTCGGGCGAGAACGAGGGACGTTCTAATTGCGCAGAAGCTTTTTGAAAGCATAAATTTCCGTCGTGCCGTCTAACCCTTGAGGAGTATCGGCTGATTACCTCCCGATATATTCCTGCCAGCTTCACCGCGAGAAACCCAAGAAATAATGACAGGGTGAACACCGCGCGAGAGGTGGAGCTCACGATCCCCCTCGAGCACTTCGAGGTGGGATTCCGCCACCCTCTTTGGCCGGAGATGCGCCTGGCCCTCCGCTACTATGGAGTCGTTCCCGTGTAGCTGAACCCAAACTCGGTCGCCATCCTTGTAGCGTTCATCTGCTACATGCAATCCGAGAGGATAGAGTTAAACCTTTCGATCTTTCGTAAGCCGTTTACCTTTCACGCGAAGGGAGGAGTTGTCTTCTTCTCCGGGCAATTGCTCAAGACAACTGGTCTCGCCAACAAGCATCATCACTGGGGCGAGAAGTTTGTCTTCGTCTCTGTTGACTTCGGGAATATTCTTCTTACGCTGATCCAGTATGAGGATGCCGCATAGAAGCCGCGAGACCTAGGGTACCACGATAGTTCTCACCTCGAATTCTTTTGGACCAAGGAGTTTGACATCCTATTCCTTAGGCGGGACGTCCAGTCTCTTCCCCCCATTCTTCCAATCAAGTTATAAATGACTGGGCGAAACCAAGAAATAACCCCTCACGTGGCGAAGGTAAGATCTCGTCTTTTCTTTCTTTTGTCCGGTATTTACAAGTCCTACATCAATGTTGAGTGTTACCGTGTTGCCTTTGTAGGAGAGCGGGAGATCCCTTTGCGTCAGCCCTTCCCCGAGACGCAAGCTGCCGAGGGCAAGACTGCAAGAGATCCGTTTGATCTAGAGAAGTCTGTGGCCCGCGCTTGCCGAGACGAGACAGCTCCGCCTCCGCCGTCTGGTGCCGAGAAGCGAAAACCCAGTGACTTTCATCTAAGCGGATGAAGAGGTCGAAACCGTCCGCTGCTGAGAAGGGGAAGTCTAAGGTGTCTTCGCCCGCCCTATCTCTCCCACCTGGCCGGTCTTTCGCCGAGATTTTTGCGGCGGTCAGTGAAATAAGGGACGTTGCTAGGAGCAGTGCTGGGGACCCTGCCGAGAACCCTCCGGCCGTGATCGAGGCGGGTTACGAGGTGGGAGTTTAGCTAGTGGCTGTCGAGAGCTCTGCCATGCTCCAGCCCAAGCCAGTTCTGAAGGGGCATAGGAACTTTGGTTTAGGCATGAAGATCCTTGATGCAGAAGGGAACCCCCTGTTACAACGGGACCCGGAGGCCAACCAAATATTCCTCTCGACGCTGCTCCCAAGCTGGGCAGAGCGTGAATAGGTCACAGGCGAGGCCTTCGCACTGGGCTATTGCCTCTACAGCCGGGAGTTCGTGGGCCTATACGACCAACTGCCCACTCGCCTTCTCGCTTTCGACTCCATTCGGGCTCTGATGCGTGGGCTCGAGCTTGTGCAAATGTGTGCTCGCCGAAGCATCACCATCGACCGGAACTTCCTTTAAATGTACAAGGAGAGAGAGGAAGTGGTGGCTCGGGAGGCGGCCCTGAAGACGGAGCAAGAGAACGCCCAGCGCTTTCTGTCCCTGCGCCCGGCGGAGGAGGTAAGCGAGACCCTTTCTAACATTCGTTCTCGCCTATGAGATCCATACCCCCATTCTTGCTCCTAATAGAATTCTTTTATGCAGGACTATCAGCTCATCATGGTGCTCCGTGCGCAGCTGGCCGGGGTGGAGTGCGAGAACACTCTGCTGAAGCACTAAGTCAAGCGCCTGGAGAGGGCAGAAGTTGCGGTCCCCCGCTCCCACGTTGGATGAAAGACTGAAGAGCCAGAGTTACTCTGAGTATGATATTGACAAGCTCTTGAAGGACAACCCCCAAGCGAAGGCCAGACCGATGATCGAGACACAGCGGTATGTGGGATGCCTGGACGAGGGTGGCGAGACCCTGACCGCTCCCCAGCTTGTTCCCTGGATCTTCGAGCCTATCCCAAAGACCCCAGGCGCACTCGACTCTCTGCCCCTGGATGTCCCGAAATCCCCCACGACTGTTGGCAAGACATTCGGGGAGAGCTCGGGCAAGAGCTCCAGCAGAAGCTCAAGCGGGAGATCGAGCGGATACATCGCTTCTCCCTGAGGGGTTTCCTTTTATTCTCTTCTTTTCTTCTTTTTTTTGTAATGAGCGAGACGCTCTAATTTTTGTAACCATAATTGCATATATAAATTGTTAGTGTTTGTATCCTTCTTTTTTGTTGATAGAGAATTCTGCTCAGTCGAGCTTCCGCCGAGTCCCCCTGTCCCCTCCTCTAGGATAGTCTCCCATAGGGGTCAGCAGGAGGGAACCTGCTGAGAGCTCTATGCTAACATACGTCATTCTTGCATTCTGCCGAGATCCATTCGTCGTGGGTGTCGTTCATATGCCTTTTAAGGGAGGTCCCCCCTCTTTATCCTGCGCGACCGATCGGGTCTCCTTGCCTAGACCCGCCGGGAACTTAATTTGGGGAGATCCCCCAACTGAGACCTTTTGGCCGGGATCCTTCTGGTTCCGCCTTCAGGGTGTGTCTTTTGTCTAGCCTAGAACATCGGTGTCGAAACCTTTCAAAACACCAAACCTTACCACTACAAGCGAACCCTCAGACCTGCCAGCTAGATGATAGCCTACGCAGTGGGTTTACCTGGGGCCGAGTCGGGCTCAAAGTGTTGATGAAGATTTCATAACCAAACCTCTCCCCCACAAGAAAGCCTTCGGACCTACCAGCTACATGAGGGCCTGCGCAGCGGGTCTACCTGGGGCTGAGCCGAGCTCGGGATGTTGACGAAGATTTCATAACCAAACCTCTCCCCCAAAGGCGAGCCTTCGAACCTGTAAGCTAGATGAGAGCCTGCGCAGCGGGTCTACCTGGGGCCGAGCAGAGCTCCGGGTGTTTATGAAGATTTTCAAAACCAAACCTCTCCCCCACAGGTAAGCCTTCGGACCTGCCATCTAGATGACATCCTGCGCAGCGGGTCTACCTGGCACCGAGCTGAGCTCGGGGTGCTGATGAAGATTTTCACAACCAAACCTCTCCCCCACAGGCAAGCCTTTAAACCTGTCAGCTAAATGAGAGCCTGCGCAGCGGGTCTACCTGGGGCCAAGCTGACCTCGGGGTGTTGATGAAGATTTTCACAACCAAACCTCTCCCCCAAGGGAGAACCTTCAGACCTGCCAGCTAGATGAGAGACTGTGAAGCAGGTCTACCTGCGGCCGAGCCAAGCTCGGGGTGTTGATGAAGATTTTGACAACCAAACCTCTCCCCCACAGGCAAGCCTTCAGACCTGCCAGCTAGATGAGAGCCTGCGTAGCGGGTCTACCTAGGGCCGAGCCGAGCTTAGGATGTTGACGAAGATTTCATAACCAAACCTTTCCCCTACAGGAAAGCCTTCGGACCTGCCAGCTAGATGAGAGCCTGCGCAGCGGGTCTACCTCGGGCCGAGCCGAGCTCATGGT
The DNA here is from genome assembly GCA_039513925.1 of Platanthera zijinensis. Classification (NCBI taxonomy): domain Eukaryota; kingdom Viridiplantae; phylum Streptophyta; class Magnoliopsida; order Asparagales; family Orchidaceae; genus Platanthera; species Platanthera zijinensis. The sequence goes on along the minus strand of CM077087.1, from coordinate 91,480,541 downwards.
GTTGAAGAAGATTTCATATCCAAACCTCTCCCCCACAGGCGAGCCTTCGAACTTGCCAGCTAGATGAGAACTGCGCAGCGGGTCTACCTGGGGCCGAGCCGAGCTCGGGGTGTTGATGAAGATTTCATAACCAAACCATGTTCTTATCTTAAACTTTAAAATGAAAAGAGTTGACAGCGTATCAAAGTATGGGATATATTTTGATAACACATGATAACATTTGAAAATAAAAATACAATCACCTCCTCCCTCATACGGGTAGAAGCGCCTTTGATAATCACTGCTCTAAGTGTGGCTCAAGGTCCTCCCTTCCACATCCTGGAGGTAATAACTTCCTGTTCTAAGGACCTCTTTTACTATGTAAGGCCCTTCCCATTTTGGGTTGAGCTTGCCCATGGGGGCTGACCTTCCCGCCGCATAGACCTTTTTCAATACCAGATCTCCTTCCACGAACTGCCTGATTCTGACAGACTTGTCGAAGTATTTTGATATGCGTCGCTTGATATCTTCTTGCCTGATGGTTGCGACGTCCCGCACTTCTTCCATCATGTCTAGCGAGAGGCGCAACCGTTCCTAATTATCTGAACTCTAGGCCTCATTGTACAACCTTGGGCTCACGGGTAAGGGGGCCCAGACGAGAGGTCCCAGGCGAGAAGGCCCAGGCGAGAGGGCCCAGATGAGAGGGCCAAGGCAACGAAAGGGCCCAGGCAATGAGAGCCAGTGAGAGGTGTTATGCGAGACGGCGCAAGTTCCATATGGTAAGATATTGGCGAGTGAGTGCCGAGAGGGGAGGCTTTCCCGACGAGTGGCCAGTTCGCCACGCGAGAGGAATCCAGGGTTGGAGCTCTCGCCAAGAGGCGGTCCTCTCGTCGGGCGAGAGGACCCTATAGGGGAGTTCTCGTCATGTGCCATTTTGGTTCAAGGCCGGTTAGGATAGGGCTGGGCCCACCTTTTTGGCCCCAGGGGTGTTTTACTCTTTTACCTCGGGTGGTCTTCATTTAGCCGTTTTGAACAGCGGAGTATGGTTGTTGGCAGACCTAGCTAAGGGTATTCTAGTAATTTCAGGACGGTTTAAGTGGGTTATTTGGAGTCCATGTTCAGAAGCCTATAAATAGACCGGTAAGGTGCCTTAGAAGAGCAAGCTCTCTCGACTCTTTTCATTTCTTCTAAGGCACCTAGCTCAGCATTGGCTAGGGAGGGGGAGAGCTTTAGTCTCTTCCGAGTACGAGGTGGGACCTCCTCGCTGAGGCCTCCGGTCTAGTTATTGGCCTTGAGTGTGATCCTAAGGGAGTAACCGTGAGCTGCCTCTTTAGTTCCGAGCTTTAGGAGGAATCGACCTTGTTGGTTCCAACATTTTTGGTGTGGTGAGCGTGGATCAACAGCTTGTGCGAAAGAACGTAGGGTTACCTCATTGATGTAGGCCACTATGTTTGTCACTATAACGGCTAAGGGGATTACACGTACGCCTCTCTATTTCCACTATTACGCTCACACAATAATTAAACGCAGCACACTCATGAATAACGTTATCAACTATTACTAACGTACGGTAGCCACGCCGTTTTAAGATCGAACAAACGACTATAGGTCGTCGTTCTCTCAAGCTAAAAGGACCCACCCGGTCCGAACGAGCGATGGTTGTACCAAAAGAGATCTACCGAAAAGTTCGGTTCGGAAATGGTAGATCTCTCCCAACAAAACGAAAGCGAGGCTCGCCAAACCTCTCGGAAAATTAAACAACTAGAAAGAACAACACATGCAATCGGAAAGATAAACCACGAACGAAAAAACGATTCCAAAGTAACACAAAGGTATTCCACCAAATGAAAATCTAAAAAAAATAAGAATCACACAAGAGGTAGAAGATCTCGTTACCCAACCGGAATAGATGATTCCGGTTCACTTTCAAGGATCGTTCTTCCACGACTCCGCCGGAGTTTCGCCGACCGGAGAAAAACTTGTCCGCTTCCTTTGCTTCACGCCGGGATGGAGGAAAACCACAAAGGGAGAAAACACCTTGATCTTGTTCGATTTCACTATGGAAAAGGGCTGATTTGGGGGCTCTTGATGGAGGGGGTTGAAAGTCCATGCCTATATATAGGCTTTACAACATACCTTGGCTATATGCAGCCCACATAAAGAAAATAAAAACAATATTAAATGTTTTAAACATTACATGATGAAAATAAAAATGAGAATAGAAATAAACTAAATAATGTTTAAAAGCCTTCATCTCATATAGCTCCACATCATGTAGTCTTCATCTTCATCATGTAGGAGAATGCCGTCGCCATCATCATCTTTAACATGTAGGAGAACGCCATCGCCGTCGCCATCGCCATCATCATCTTCAACATGTGGGATAACGCCGTCGCCGTCACCGTCATCATCTTCAACTTTAACAAGTTGGGGGTTACCGCCATCAATCCTCCCCCGCTCAAAATAACTCATCACCGATGAGTTGGCATGGAGGTGCTGGCGCCGAAGAACATCATCCAAAAGAACCATCGCCGAGTCCGAAATCCAAGGGTGACCGGAGACCGGGCGAGCACACCATCGTATCACATAACGTTGAATACCACCGCTTGGAGAGGAGAGCAAAAAACCAAATATGAACCTGTCTAGCAAAAAGATTGTCCTGGGGAAACTGGGAAAAGCATTAGGCAAATAAAGAGGAAAAATTTCTTCATCAACAGTCAATGTACCTCCGTTGGAGACTGATGGAGAGGACGATCCAAGAACAAGCTCACCCCCCAACCCAAATGAAAATATAGTGGCACCAAACGTAGAGTTAGATATTTCAAAAGGTGGAAAAACACAATGCGCGAAATTGGAAACATTTAAACTAGGGGAATTACCCCATTCAGTGGTTAACTTCAACAGATATATTGTTTCTCCTAATTGATTAAAAATCCGAAAAGTTCTAACTCGCCAAATCGCCAATGTTTCTATAGTTCCCGAAGGCATCCGTTCTGGGATGAGACGCACCAAGAGTAAACTGAAAACCTTATAAGGAGACACACTCTTATGTAAGTTAGCGATATATTGATAAGAAGACATGTGTGTGACTAACGCTTCCTTACCGTGCTTATGTAAATTAAGAACAAAAGAGGCAAATACTAGTGCATGTTGACTTGTCATAGAAAATGGTGGTAACGGAACTACATAAGGTGGCACAAACGGAAATAAATATGGTGGTGCAAACGAAAAGTAATAGGGTGGCACTAGCAGAACTACATCAGGAGGCACTAGTAGAATGAAATCAGGTGGTACTAACTTCATGCAGTCCGATGGCACAAAAGATGGCCACGTCATTAACGTGCTCTCAGAGATTTGGTGAATCTTAGAAAATTGAGAGGGTACAGAATTAACGAGACTGTCATCATGACCCAACACAACATCTAATAACTCACGACGCGACATGTCCCAAGGAGGGTCCAGCATGGATGGTAAAACTAATTGACACAAATCAGGCAAATTAAACGCACAACCCAAAGGATCCGCTGTTCGGGTCAACATATCATGAGGGATTATTGGTAGCACTAACAACGAGAAAGAGTTAAGATTGTATTTAAATTCACGCCACGGAGTTAGCATAAGGGGACGCTTATCCGGGTCTACCTCAATAACGACCTCCAAAAGTATAACTCACTCACTTGGAAATTCTTCCAACTCATAAATTGTGACATCAGTAGCAGTAGAAATCTCAGGAATGGGCGCATCGATAGATTCTGGAGGAGGGGCTACGTCATACCCAGTGTCAAAATATGGATTTATCGTCCAAGTAAAATCTTCCGGGTGCAAGCCATCAAACTCTACCGAAAAATCAAACAAAAGATTTTCCCTCACGATAAACTCATCTGGCTCATCATCACCCAACTCACTCTCCGAATAACACTCCTCACAGGAGGACTCTACCAACTCATCCGAAAGTTCTTCCAACAATAAATGTTGATCATATAGTAAGTCTTCCAAATCAGTTGGGGCATCCATTAATTCGTGATTAGAGAAATCAACTAGAACATCCTCACTTACAAGATCCTCAGGAAAATCAGAGATATTCTCATTAGGTGTAATCGTAGCCTCTAACACGTCGAGGCTTGTATTTTGGAGAGGGCTCTCAACACTAGGGTGATCAGTCATAACGCTAGTGTGGCTAGTAATGGGCAAAGTAATACTCTCACAGGTCAAACTATCATCATCCCAAACATCATCTAACTCACGACTGGGTAAGCTCTTAGCGTAAGATAACTCTTCCGATTCAGCCAGATTGTCAATTGAATTAGGGTCATCAAAAGACTCCACTACGATCAAGATGGATGGCTCCGAAATGTCGTCGAAGGGGAGTGGAGATGATTCCTCATAAGAGAAATCCTCATCAAGGTCACTAGGGTAACCAATCTCCTCAACGTCGCTACACTCGTCAGTGATAATAACCTCATCCTCGGTGATGGGCGCAATCGTAGAATCAGCCTCAGACTCATTAGGGGAGTCAATAACTAGATTTGACAGCTCAGGGGGTGACTCTAAGGAGACTATGGGCGTAGTCAGAATAGAATGATCGATAGTGCCAAACCCAGTCGTTTCACTAGTCTCACGTGTCTTGATCTCCTGACTACCCACGAGGATAGGAACACTCTCATAATCAAGTTGGGGTCTAGTGCCCTGGCGGGGAGAAGTAAACTTATGTGACGTCCTAGCACGAGAGTACGGGGTGTTATATTGGTACGGTGTAGGTATAATCATAGGTGGCGTTTCACTTACAGTTTTAGATGACTGAGAACGACAGTGGGGAGGGTAATACTCATCCGTTAATAAATTCTTCATAATATTCCAACCTACAGGTGACTCTTCGAGGGATGTCCCAAAACGTCTCTCCTCATTGAGCCAGAAGGTCTGGGCTCGACTAAATAATTGAAGTCTCGCGACGGGGATCCTCTGGGGGACCACTATCTGATATCTCTAAAAATAGCGCTCCATAGCCTTTACCCAGCTTAAAAACTCTTGAGTTCCACCTAGCCCATCATAGGTCGGAGCTGGAACTCTAACATGCCTAGATGAGTGCGGTACAACCTGATTAGCTTTTAGGTGGCCAATAAACCCATTAATCTCTTCCACTACCGGACAATGGAAAGGCTTTCTAACGTTCATGACAAAACCTAAAGATTTCATTCCGGAAACGTGAACATCGTAGGCCATTTTTGTTTTAATTTTCAGCGGGAAAATGGGGATAGACTACGCGGAGTAAGTGCATAAATACAAAGAAAATAGTCTGATCCTGATTAATTTTCAAAGATAGATTTGTTCCCGCTAAAATTTCAAAATAATATATATATATTTTTTGATATTCTTGCTGGCAAAAATATGGAGATTATTAATTAATTTTTTTTCTTAATTTTTGCTAAAAAATAAAAATTAAGGCTGCTATTGGCAGACCACAAAAAAATATTTTTTTGCTTTTTTATTGTTTGAAAAATTTTGTGCACGTGCGTGTCGGCCTACTAAAATTAAATAGGATGGTGTCAATTAAGAAATTGACACAACCTGGCTCTGATACCAAATTGATGTAGGCCACTATGTTTGTCACTATAACGGCTAAGGGGATTACACGTACGCCTCTCTATTTCCACTATTACGCTCACACAATAATTAAACGCAGCACACTCATGAACAACGTTATCAACTATTACTAACGTACGGTAGCCACGCCGTTTTAAGATCGAACAAACGACTATAGGTCGTCGTTCTCTCAAGCTAAAAGGACCCACCCGGTCCGAACGAGCGATGGTAGTACCAAAAGAGATCTACCGAAAAGTTCGGTTCGGAAATGGTAGATCTCTCCCAACAAAACGAAAGCGAGGCTCGCCAAACCTCTCGGAAAATTAAACAACTAGAAAGAACAACACATGCAATCGGAAAGATAAACCACGAACGAAAAAACGATTCCAAAGTAACACAAAGGTATTCCACCAAATGAAAATCTAAAAAAAATAAGAATCACACAAGAGGTAGAAGATCTCGTTACCCAACCGGAATAGATGATTCTGGTTCACTTTCAAGGATCGTTCTTCCACGACTCCGCCGGAGTTTCGCCGACCGGAGAAAAACTTGTCCGCTTCCTTTGCTTCACGCCGGGATGGAGGAAAACCACAAAGGGAGAAAACACCTTGATCTTGTTCGATTTCACTATGGAAAAGGGCGGATTTGGGGGCTCTTGATGGAGGGGGTTGATCGGTTTTTTTGGGTGAGGGGGAAGACTTTGGACGAATATTGGAAAGGAGGAGGAGGAGGTAGAGAGGAGGGAAAGAAAGGGGGAGGCCGAAATTTTGGAGAGGAGGAGAGGAGAGGAGGAGGAGGAAACGAAGTTTCCAAGAGGGGAAGAGAGAGGAGGGGGGAAATTCAAATTTTGAATTTTGGTTTTCAATTCTTCATTCTCTAAATAAAACCATGAATGTCCATGCCTATATATAGGCTTTACAACATACCTTGGCTATATGCAGCCCACATAAAGAAAATAAAAACAATACTAAATGTTTTAAACATTACATGATGAAAATAAAAATGAGAATAGAAATAAACTAAATAATGTTTAAAAGCCTTCATCTCATATAGCTCCACATCATGTAGTCTTCATCTTCATCATGTAGGAGAACGCCGTCGCCATCATCATCTTCAACATATAGGAGAACGCCATCGCCGTCGCCATCGCCATCATCATCTTCAACATGTGGGATAACGCCGTCGCCGTCACCGTCATCATCTTCAACTTTAACACGTTGGGGGTTGCCGCCATCACTCATGGGGGGAGATATAGGAGCAGAAGATGTGGGGTCCCCAAGCCACGGGGGTACGTTGGGAGGGCAGAGTTCTTGACGTCCATCGGCAGCATCATGGACATGCTGAAGTAGATCGCACAGAGAGGGGAGTGCGAGAGCCACCCTCCCCAGGGGCCGGGCCTCACACTCCGCGAGGGGGCCGACCCAGCAAGGGTAGGCTAGGTTGCACCCGGTAGGCGACAGGGAATGGAAGTGGCGGCAGAAGGGAGTCGGCGAGAGGTAGAAGGAAGGGAGCTTTTCCCCGTCCCGGCGAGTGTCGTCTCACCTGCGGGGCTAGTCGCGTGAGTGGATATGGCGAGACCACCGGCGAGAGAGTCCCCTTTTTGCTAGTTGGTACTCTCGACACCCGTTCCAGAGGGGTTCCGCGAGCCGGAGATGACCTACTATATGGGGAAGGATGATCCACTCAAACATCTGCAATGGTTTGAAGATGCGGTCTCCATCAGACCAATGATAAACGCCTTCAAGTGTCGCCCCTTCGCCATCACTTTGAAGGGCAAGGCCAGGGACTTGTTTCATCAGCTCCCGAAAGGATCGATTTATTTCTTCGAAGACCTGAGCAGAAGTTTCCAGTTGCGCTTCTCGACCTCAAAGAAGAGGAAGAAGAATCCATAGTCTATCTTTTTGATCAAGCAGAAGGCGGACGAGTCCCTGGCTAAGTATTTGGATCGCTTCCAGGAGGAGATTCTGGACATCCAGGAGGTGCCTGTTTTCGCCTTCCAGATGGCCTTCACCTTGGGGTTAAGGGAAGGATTCTTCAAGATGAGCCTAACCCGGAAGGCACCGTTGTTCTTTGAGGGGTTGATGGAAAAGGCAGCGAAGGAGATATCCATGGAAGCAGCGAACCCGGCATTTGCTAAGAAGTTGGCAAGGTTGACGGAGGTGGAGAAGAGAGAGCCAGGAGGAATGAGGCAGCAAGAGGGAAAGAGAAGGGAGGAGCCAAGAGGGCCCGCGCACCCGGAGTTGGGTTGGCTGCAACCGGGAGGTCCAGTTCCGGGACCAGGAAGAGGTCTTCCTCAGAGGGGAAGAAACAATTATCCGGGACCAGGGAAGTTTCATCCGCTAGGGTGGGGGCATGGTACGAGGCCACTCCCACCCCTGCCTCAGCAAGCTATTGCCATTGGCCAAGGGAGAGGAAGAGGAAGAGAGCGTGGGAGAGCGGGAGTGGGGAGGAGGAGGAACCCCCAAGAAGGGGGATGTGGGGAAGGAGTTTTGCTATACTGTGATTTCCATGAGGAGGAGGGTCATGCGACGGCCACTTGTCCGGAGTTCTTGGAGTTGAAGAGGGGGAAAGGAGGAGAAGACCAGCAGCTACCGGTGCGGATAGTGGAGATGCCAGGAGCCGCGGATGAGGATCGATGCGTGGATCGATCGGACACGGGAAATCGAGGAGGGATCGGGGTGATTCATGGAGGGGTGGTGATCGAGGCCTCCCCAAAGGCCAGTCTTCATACTATGTACCATCAGAGAGTTGCCTAGATGTCGCAAGCCCCTCCCCAGGACGAGAAGATCACCTTTTTCACAAGGGACCTACCTGATCATGAGGACACTTTCTGCAATGCGTTGGTGATCAGGACCGCCATTAAAAACTTCACGGTGTCCCGGATCGTGGTGGACAACGAGAGATCCATCAATGTAATCTTCAAGAAGGAATTTTACGAGATGAGGGTGGAGGCCCGAAGGGTGTTAGCGGCGGATGGGCCGTTGTTTGGTTTCTCTGGAGAGATGAAGGAGGTCGGGGGAGGAGTAGGCCTCTAAGTGACTCTGTGGGGGCTGTCCAGGAACTGCCGTTTTGTGATAGTGGATGCCCCCAGCAGCTATAATGCGATTTTTGGGCGCCCTTTGATCAGCGCCTTTAGATGTGTACCATCCTCGTTCAATCAGTGCTTGAAGCTCAATTCGGGAGGAACCCAAATATGGGTAAGGGGGGATCCAAAGGGAGCTCGGGAGTGCTACGTGATGGCGGTCAACACCATTTCATGGAAGGGTGATGCAGAGGAGCTAGAGAAAAATATGGAACAAGAAGAGTTGGAGAGAGAGGAAGCAGGAGTAGAGAGAGGCAGTGCGGTGGAGCCAGTGATGGCGGGAGAGCAAGTGGCTAGAGGAGAGGAGCTGGGGTGAAAGGAAGGAGGGGTGGAGGGAAGCCTTGCAGTGGAGTCGGAGAAGGCTTGGGAGCACGAGCATAGGTGTAATGGAGGAGGTGTTGGGGGGAAGAAGAGAAAGAGGGCATCACCAGAGGGGAGCCTGGGAGAAGAGAGAGGAAGGGCCCAGGAGAGGGTGGCTGTGGTGGAAGGCTTGGGAGTGAAGGAGTACGTGTTAAAGGAGCTGGAGGAGGACCTGAAGGAACCAGAGGAAGAAGAACCTTCGAGGTTGAGGGCAACCGTTGAAGTTCTAGAGATGGAGATCCTCCCAAAAGACGGAAGAAAGGAAAAGATCAAGATCAGCGGAGAACTTACTCCAAAGGACCAGGAGGAGATTTGGAGGTGCGTGCAAGATAACATCGATGTCTTCGCCTGGAGCGCAACTGACATGCCGGGGGTCGATGCGGACGTGGCGTGCCACCGTCTCAACCTCGACCCCAAGGTCCGCCCCATCCAAGAAAATAAGAGGGCCATCGCCTCCAAGATGGCCAGACCTATAAGAGAAAAGGTGGAGAAGCTGATCCAGCAAGGATTCATATCTGCCAACAGGTATCCGGGGTGGGTGAGCAACGTTGTAATGGTAAAAAGGGGGAGGGGAAATGGAGAATGTGTATTGATTTCTCTCTTTTGAATAAAGCCTGCCCGAAGGATTGTTACCCTCTGCCTTGAATCGACGCGCTGGTTGACTCAGTCGTCGGCTTTTCACTAATGAGTTTTTTAGATGCCTTTTCAGGGTACCACCAGATACGCATGCATCCCCCGGACGTCAAGGATGTCACCTTCGTCACGGAGGATGGGTGCTTTAGTTACAACATGATGCCCTTCGGGCTAAAAAACGCGGGAGCAACCTATCAAAGGATGATGGACCAGATATTCCCGGAGCAGAAGGGGCGGAACCTCGAGGTCTATGTGGATGACTTGATGGTAAAGAGTCAGGACCTCGAGTCCCATGTTTTGGACCTGCAGGAAACTTTTACAACTGTAATGAAGTATAAGATGAGACTTAACCCCCTGAAATGTGTTTTCGGGGCTAGCAGGGGGAAGTTTTTGGGACATCTCCTTAGCCCTGCGGGGGTGGAGCCCAATCCAGACAAGGTAAAGGCGATCCTAGAGCTAGGTTCTCCTAAGAATATCAAGGAGGTCCAGCATCTCACTGGCAAGTTGGCAGGGTTGAGCAGGTTCCTCTCTAGGGCAGGAGAAAGGTGCTCCTCTTCTTACGAACTATAAGGGGAGGAAGGGAGTTTGAGTGGACCTCAGAATGTGAAAGGGCCTTTGCAGCTCTAAAGCAGCAGCTCACCCAGACGCCGCTACTTCAAGGGCCGAGGGAAGGGGAGAGTTTGTTCCTCTATTTGGGGGTAGGGACGGGGGCGATAAGCTCGGTCCTCGTTCGAGAGGAAGGGAAGAAGAAGTTCCCCATTTATTACGTGAGCAGGGTCCTCAAAAAGGCAGAGCTGAAGTACCCCATCTGCGAAAAACTGGTCTTCGCTCTCATCGTGTCGGCCCGGAAGCTTAGGCCATACTTCGAAGCCTGTGAAATTAAGGTCATGATGGAGCACCCTCTTCGTCGCTTCCTCGAGGGGGTCGAGCACTCGGGAAGATTGGCCAAGTGGTCGATAGAACTCAGCGAATTCAACCTCTCCTACGTCCCTTGAGAGGCTATTAAGGCGCAGGTAGTGGCGGATTTCTTTACAGACTATGTTGTAGAGGCCAAGGAGGTGGAGGTATCTCCCGTGGTGGCTTGGGAGATGCTGGTAGATGGGGCCTCTAGTAAGAATTCTTTCGGGGGAGGAGTCAACTTGTGAAGTCCCGAGGGGACTAGGATCGATCAAGCCTTAAAGTACATTTCACCCTCACAAACAATAAAGCCGAGTACGAAGCAATCATCGTCGGGCTTAGGTATGCTAGGGAGTTAGGCATACAGGATATCAGAGTCTGCACAGACTCCTTGGTGGTGGCAAGGCACATCAACGGAGAGTTTGAGGTGAGGGAACTGACCCTCCAGTTGTACCTGGTAAAGATATAAGGTATCATTGGGCAGTTTCATAGCTTCTCCATCCAGCACGTTCCTAGGGAAAAGAGTGCTACGGCAGATCTGCTCGCGAAGCATTGCCCTCAGGCCGGGGGGACTATGACCAAACTCTTCAGGCCTTCCATAGAAGAGGGGGAGATAATGGAGGTCGACCAGGAGGTATCTTGGATGGATCTCAATATGAAGCGGATTTGATACAAGTCGGCTTATTACTTGTTGAAGGAAGGGGTACTTTACCGTAAAACATTGTCTGGATTGCTAGCCCGGTGTGTGTCCGAGAAGGAAGCATCAAAGGTACTGGAGGAGGTTGATTCGGGGGAATGCGGAAGCCACTCAGGGAGTCGGACCTTGGAAGGGAGGGTACTAAGGCAAGGCTATTTCTTGCCCACCCTTCGGAAAGATGCGGAGGAGCTCGCTAAGAGATGTAGAATATGCCAGGAGTTTGCTCCCTTACAGCTCCTCCCAGCACAGAGGTTGCGAACAATTACCTCTCCATAGCCCTTCGCCATATGGGGACTGGATCTGGTGGGACCGTTTCCTCAAGCCAGCGGTCAGAGGAGGTTCCTACTGGTCATGGTGGATTATTTTTCAAAATGGTTGGTGGTGAAGTCTCTGGCAAAGGTGACATCGCAAGTGGTCAAGAACTTTGTGTGGGGATAGATTATTTGTCGGCACAGGCTCCCTTTGTCCATCGTCACTGACAACGTGCCACAATTTGCCAGCAAGGAGTTTGTGGATTTATGTGTACAGCTTGGCATAGAACTTCAGTTCGCTTCGGCTCACCACCCTCGAAGCAACGGACAGGTGGAAGCGGCAAATAAGATCATTGTGAATCTCTTAAAGAAGAAAGTCGAGAATTTAAGGGGGAGCTGGGTGGAAAAACTCCCCTCCATCCTGTGGGCCCTGCGAACTACACCGAATACGGCCACAGGAGAGACGCCTTTCAAACTCTCCCATGTCTCGGAGGCCGTCATACCCGTAGAATTTGAGATTGAATCTCCCAGGGTAACAGCAGCAAGGGAGGGGGATGAAAGGTGGCAGGTAGAAAATGGAGAGGAGCAGAGGCTTTCACTCGACCTCGTGGAGGAGCTCAAGGAGCTAGCATTAATCCGGCAGGAGAAGGTCAAGCGCCGGATGTCCCGGTACTTTGATAAGCACATCAGTATCAAGCAATTTAAGAAGGGAGACTTGGTCCTCAAGAATGTGGATGCAGCGGGAAGGGGGACCTCGGTAGGAAAGCTCAACCCCAATTTGGAGGGTCCCTTCATCATAAAAGAAGTCTTGAAGTCAGGGGGGTATCACCTCCAGGATGTGTACGGGGTACCCCTGGATCGCACCCGCAGCGGTGATGATCTGAAGCGTTTCTATCCATAATCATAATTTTCTTCTGAATTTATTTGCGTATGATTTTTAATGATCTTCCTTCTTGAAGGTATGTCATGATTTCCTAGCACAATGCACCTCAGGGCGTCCTTCTTAAAAGATGGGGTTGGCGGAGAAAAAGAAGAGGAGACCCCGAGCAGACCCGCTGACCAGGCTCTCATCAAGCTAGAAGGGCTGTAGGCTCACTCAGTGGTTGGAGGAGAAAGAGGAGAGGAGACCCCGAGCAGACCCGCTGACCAGGCTCTCATCAAGCTAGCAGGGTTGTAGGCTCACTCGGTGGTTGGAGGAGAAAGTGGAGAGGAGACCCCGAGCAGACCCGCTGACCAGGCTGTCATCAAGCAGGATGGGATGTAGGCTCACTCGGTGGTTGGAGGAGAAAGAGGAGAGGAGACCCCGAGAAGACCCGCTGACCAGGCTCTCATCTAGCTGGCAGGGCTGTAGTCTCACTCGGTGGTTGGAGGAGAAAGAGGAGAGGAGACCCCGAGCAGACACGCTGACCAGGCTCTCATCAAGCTGGCAGGGCTGTAGGCTCACTCGGTTGTTTGAGGAGAAAGAGGAGAGGAGACCCTGAGCAGACCCGCTGACCACGCTCTCATCAAGCTGGCAGGGTTGTAGGCTAACTCGGTGGTTGGAGGATAAAGAGGAGAGGAGGCCCCGAGCAGACCCGCTGACTAGGCTCTTATCAAGCTGGCAAGGTTGTAGGCTCTCTCGGTGGTTGGAGGAGAAAGAGGAGAGGAGACCCCGAGCAGACCCGCTGACCAAGCTCTCATCAAGCTAGGAGGGTTAGGCTCACTCGGTAGTTGGAGGATAAAGAGGAGAGGAGACCCCGAGTAGACTCGCTGACAAGGCTCTCATCAAGCTGGCAGGGCTGTAGGCTCACTCGGTGGTTGGAGGAGAAAGAGGAGAGGAGACCCCGAGCAGACCCGCTGACTAGGCTCTCATCAAGCTGGCAGGGGTTTAGGCTCACTCGGTGGTTGGAGGAGAAAGAGGAGATGAGACCCCGAGCAGACCCGCTGACCAGGCTCTCATAAAGCTGGCAGGGTTGTAGGCTCACTCGGTGGTTGGAGGAGAAAGAGGAGAGGAGACCCCGAGCAGACCCGCTGACCAGGCCCTCATAAAGCTGGCAAGGCTGTAGGCTCACTCGGTGGTTGGAGGAGAAAGAGGAGAGGAGACCCCGAGCAGACCCGCTGACCAGGCTCTCATCATGCTGACAGGGATGTAGGCTCACACTGTGGTTGGAGGAGAAAGAGGAGAGGAGACCCCGAGCAGACCCGCTGACCAGGCTCTCATCAAGCTGGCAGGGCTGTAGGCTTACTCGGTGGTTGGAGGAGAAAAAGGAGAGGAGACCCGGAGCAGACCCGCTGACCAGGCTCTTATCAAGCTGGAAGGGTTGTAGGCTCACTCGGTGGTTGGAGGAGAAAGACGAGAGGAGACCCCGAGTAGACCCGCTTACTAGGCTCTCATCAAGCTGGCAGGGCTGTAGCCTCACTCGGTGGTTGGACACAATAACGAAAGAGGAATCAGGTCCTCTTCCACGGAGTGGTTGTCTCCTCCCCATCCCCATTCAGCTCCTTACTCTGCCATGCTACGGTTCTTTGTGAACAAGGTTTTGTTTTCATTTCCATGCTTGATATGGACATGGAAGCAGTAATTTGGAAGCAGAAATGCGTCGAACAGCTGTAATTTGGGTTTGGTGTTTACCGGAGTCAGGTAACTGGTGTCTTGGTGTAAAAGCGGATTAAACAGAGAAAACACCGACCCTTGGAACAATAACAGAAGAGGGGGTACTTCAAGAAAACTCCCTGCATAAAGAAGAAAAAAGAGGGGGGGGGGGAGTTCACCCTCAAGTTCCACTCGCGCCGAGAGGTACCAATAGGCAAGGCGAGAGCGCGGAGCGAGTGTCCTCACGCCCGCGAGAGCGACGGGGGTTGGCCAGCTCTCCCCTTGAGTCATGTCTTCTAACGACAATTGGCGAGAGGAGGGACGACCCCCTCTCGCAAATAAAAGAACCTGCAAATCTCGCAAGCAGTCCAGGCAAGAATAAAAAAGAAAAGAAAAAGAGGCTAATCCCCGTGATAAGCGAGCAAAACATATATTTACATATGAATCATGTATTAATCACATCTACGTTTTCAATACAAAATTACATGCAAAAGGGAGGAGCGTCAGGATTACAACAAAAACAAAAAAAGTTGTGCTCAAGGTGCCCTAGTTCTTCTTGCTCGCCGACGAGTCCTCATCCTCACCATAGATCTCCGGCACGAGGTCGCGGGCCGTAATATCTTCGCAGTCGTCTCTAACGATGCCCACTTGGCGCATCATATTTTTGATGAGCTCGGCGGTCCGGATGTTAGCGTTTAGGCAAAAATCTTCGACCTCGTCATTAGTATAATGAGCGGAGGGAGGTGGAGAAATCTGCGAGCGAGGGGTGGAGGCTTCCTTGAGCTGGGCATTTTCTGTCGTCAGTTCTTTTACTTCCGTCTCCAGTGCTTCCCCTCGCAAGCGCAACCTCTCAGTCGTCTCAGCATCCTGTAAGGAAGGGTCATTAAAACTAGCGAGAGAGAGGTAAGAAAGCTTGCTAAGTAACAACTCACCACTCTGTCGCTGGCCTTGGCGAGAAGGCTCCCGGCCACCTCCAGCTTCTTCGCTAGATCTCCTGACGTCTCGCGCTCGGCGGCAAGGTTGGCGTAGATTTCTTTCCTGCACCGGGTGTTGTAGATGAGGCGGCGCGAGATTCGGTCGGATAGCTCTAGAGTGCGCAGCTGAGAGTGCATCGTCATCAGGATTAGATCTCGCGTGGTTGCCGCGTCGAGCTCGTCAGGGGCAGGACCTCTATAAAGGCCGAAGCTTAGGGAGAAGGCGTGGGCGGTCGGCTAGACCTGCTCCCTCCAAGAGGGGAGGAGGGTTGAGATGGAAACCCGGTGTGTTCCCTTATCCCAGATGAGCGAGGGCTCGTTGGCACCGGCAGGGATGGACGGGCCCAATTTGAAGTTGAGGTGGGCGGACAGTGCAGGGAAGTTAGAAGGAGCCCCCTCGCGAGAGGGGGAATTGGATGATTGGTGAGAAGAACTCGCAGGCGGAGCGAGAGGGGCCTCCTCCTCAGGAAGCGAGATGGCCCTGTGTGGAGAAGTTAAGGGAGGTGAGTGAGGGGATGTGGATCCCAGAGAGATAGGACTCAAGGATCCCGACACCGTCGCTGTATCCGCTGGGACCTTGTCCTTCTCGGAGGGGAAGGAGACAACCTTCTTCATCTTCATTTTCAGTTTCTTCGAAGGGCTGAGGCGAGAGGGAGCCAGGTCCTCAGCCTCCATATTCCGTAGAGAGGGGGTTAGCAAATCCTTGGTCGCCTCGACCGCCATGACGGCAAGAGCCACGTAACTAGATGGTTTATTGTTGCTTCTGTAAGCAGGGTGCACCGGCACGTTCATCTCTCCTGGTAAAGGCGAGACGGAAAGTCGGGAGAAGAAGTCAGCGAAAGGAAAATACTAAAGGAAATAAAAAGAAGGGGGGGGGGGGGTCGGGCATACCTTCTCCGGGGAACACGAGAAGCAGCGAGCCGAGGCCCCGTCTCAAAAACCGGACCTCGAAATTCTTCCCGGCAAGGTACTCGCAGAGAAGCTTGTCCACACCGCCGACCTGCGGGGTGGCGTAGAAGATTTCCGCGGGCGAGACGGGCACGAGAGGGACGCAGCCCAGGTTCCTGCAAATGAAGAGAAAGTGAGTCAGCCAATGATGATTCTTATTTGGCATCTCGCTTACCTTCAAACTCAGCCCAGTGAAGAAGGAAACCCCGTCTTGGTTGGCGTGGTAGACGAACATTTTGCGGAAGACGGTGAGACTGAACTCTATCCTCTCTCGCCGCATATAGCACGCAAACGTGACCATAACCAATATCGCGTTAGGGTTTAGTTGGGCGGGCACGACGCCGAAGTATTTAAGAACTTGCTTCACCTCTTGCCAGAGGGGAAGCCTGAGCCCCGCCTCGAAGTGCGAGACGGGGAAGGTGAGCTCACCAGGATAGAAGGTGTTCATGCTCTCACAAACCTTGGGAGGTCGTGACTCAAAGGCCTCCGGCAAGTACTCACTCTAGAAGGTCTCATACTCGTCCGCAAAGAGGCGACCGGGAGGGAAATTGTGGTCTGTGAACCTCTTCCCGCAGCAGCTACGTCCCTAACCCTCCTCCGGTCTTCTTTTCCCCATAACTGCGTGAGATGGAGGGAGAATTGGCGAGTGGGGAATCAGCTAGAGGGCACGAGGAGTAAAGGAGAGGGAGCCGCGGGCCTAAGTCAAGGGAAGCGTGTTTTCAGCCCTGACAGCGGGGGTATTTATAACCCTCACTGAAGTGAGAGGATAGGCGGATAGGGAACTGTACCGGGGAAGGGCAAGAGCTGGTAGGCATTGTTTCCCTCCCTCCGAGCCTCGGGCAGCGGAGTCCTGAGTGGGCCGTCATCCCAGTTATGCGGTGGAAGAATATAACCATAAATTAAAAAATTGACAGAGATTTAAAAATATGGCGTAAAGAAATTTAGAGGCTGTCACAACCATTAAATAAGCAGACAAATTATCAAATCAAGCAGGTCAACAAATTAAATATTCAATCCTGCATAAAGCGGGTGGTAAGTTCGAAGGGGCGCAGAGGGCGCGAGACAGACAGAACATTTTACAGCAGGCAAATGAAAGAGTCAAAGAAGCGGGAGGTGAGAAGGCCCGAGCTCTCGTCAGTTCTTGTCCCACCTCCATTGTCGTCCGCGGCCTCTCACGCAGGGAGGGTGGCTGGGGAGGTGGAAGGCGCGAGCTGCCTCAACACCATGGAGGGAAAGACGGAGCTGTTGGTCGACGTCGTTCAAGATTGCCTGGGGGTCCTTCTGGTCCACCTCAATGTCGGCTTCTATCTCAGAAGATAAACGAGAACATTCCACCTCTAGCCAATCGATCCGGTGGTCTGCGGCTTGTTTTCCTTTTTCCAGCGCCTGAATGATGCGTGCATGCTTTCACAGCATCTCAGCCACCCTACCCTTCATTTCTAGGGGGTCCATGGGATCGCCTAGATAATCCTCAATCTCATCTATAGGAGGAGGGGGAGAAGGGGCCAGTTTCTTAGAGTAATCTTTGATCGGCGAGTCTGTGGCCAGTGAGTCCTCGACAGGGGCTTCACTCGCACCTATGGATGAGCCAAAAATATAAGACGGCGAGAAGAAGAGAGCAGGTGTCATAGGTGAGGCCTCTTACCGTATCGGCGAGTGGAGCCCGAAGTGGTAGAAGGATCATCCCCCTCGCCACAGGAGTGGAGGGAGGAGTGGATTCTTGGGGCGAGAGGGGCCGGGAAAGGAGCTCTGAAACGTTGATACGAATGGTCTCTAGACGATGGGGGGGGGGGGGGGCGCTGGGATTTTCTGGGTAGAAGTGGCAAGTAAAAGGTGTGGGGTAGATGGAAATCATAACAGGCCTGAAGGGCTTACCTCCTATCCTTTGAGGCTAGCTGGAGCAAGAGGTACGCGGCCCCATGGGAGGGAGCGAGAAGGTTCTCCCACCGGGAGGGGAGGATAAGGGACTCTTGAATTTTTAGGTGGAGACGTGGATGGCAGTAGCGAAGGAGGGGCGCGCACAGGGATCTTGTTCAGACCCGCCGTCGTCGCCTTGTTTCGCTGGCGCACGGCCGTGATGCGGTCCCGAAAACTTTGGCTGAGAGACATTGGGGCAGATGCTGAAAGAGAATAGTGGAAAGAGAACGGCCCCTTGCGGGGAGGCAATTTCCATATTTATAGATTAGGCAAGGGGCCCACAAAATGATTCCCTCAATAAATTCACTATACCATCACGAGCCTCAGTTGAACTATCTTTCTTGAGTTTGTAAACAACCTCGAAAAGATCAGGGATCATGTACAACCTCGGGCTCGTGGGCAAGAGGGCCCAGAAGAGAGGGCCAAGGCGAGAGGGCCTAGGCGAGAGGGCCAAGGCGAGAGGGCCAAGGCGAGAGGGCCCAGGCGAGAGGGCCCAGGAAAAGAGAGGGCCCAGGCAATTAGAGCCAGGCGAGAGGTGTTATGCGAGACGGCCCAAGTTCCATGTGGCAGGAGATTGGCGAGTGAGGGCCGAGATGGGAGGCTTTCCCGACGAGTGGCCAGTTCTCCACGTGAGAGGACTCAAGGGTTGGAGCTCTTGCCAAGAGGCGGTCCTCTCGTCAGGCGAGAGGACCCTATAAGGGAGTTCTCGCCAGGTGCCATTTTTGTTCAAGGCCGGTTCAGATAGGGCTGGGCCAACCTTTTGGGCCCTAGGGGTGTGTTACTCTTTTACCCCGGGTGGTCTGCATTTAGCCCTTTAGAACAGCGGAGTTTGCTTGTTGGCAGACCTAGCCAAGGGTATTCTGGTAATTATAGAATTGTTTTAGTGGGTTATTTGCAGTCCCAGTTCAGAAGCCTATAAATTGACCGGTAAGGTGCCTTACAAGAGCAAGCTCTCTCGACTCTTTTCACTTCTCCTAAGGCACCTAGCTCAACATTGGCTAGGGAGGGGGAGATCTTTAGTCTCTTCTGGGTACGAGGTGGGACCTCCTCGCTGAGGTCTCCGGTCTAGTTATTGGCCTTGAGTGTGATCCTAAGGCAGTAAACGTTAGCTGCCTCTTTAGTTCCGAGCTTTAAGAAAAATCGACCTTGTTTGTTCCAACACTCATCCCCTTCCCCTGCGGCTACGACCCATGGGGACCGATCCTCGAATTCCACTGGCAGGACCGCCTCACACCCGTAAGAAAGCTTGAAGCGGGTCTCGCCGTTGGCCGTGTTCAGGGTCGTCCTCAAGGACCATAGAACTGATGGGAGCTGCTCCACCCAATTTCCCCTGAAGTTTTCCACTTTATTCTTGAGTAAGTTCACAATGATTTTGTTTGCTGCTTCCATCTGGCCATTACTCCGGGGGTGATGGACAGAGGCGAACCTGAGATCTATCCCCAGTTGGGCGCAGAAGCAGATGAACTCTTCGCTGGCAAACTGGTGTCCATTATCATTCACTATTGCTTGGGGTAGACCGTGCCTTTATATGATCTCTCCCTAGACGAAGTTCCTTATAACTGGTGAGATGACTTTTGCTAAGGCCTTAACTTCCAGCCACTTTGAGAAGTAATCGACCATGACAAGGAGAAACCTCCTCTGCCCACTAGCTGGAGGAAAAGGCCTGACCAAGTCCATCCCCCATATGGCGAATGTCCATGGTGACGTAATGCTCTTTAGTGTTTGAGCGGGTAAGGAGTGGAGGGGGGCGTACAACTGACATTTTTGACATCTCTTCGCAAACTCGGCTGTGTCTTTTCTTAGGGTCGGCCAGAAGTACCCCTTCCTTACCACCCATGCTTCCTACGTCCTTCCTCCCGAGTGGCTTCTGCACTCTCCCGAGTGCACGTCCCCAAGGATCCTCGGGATCTCTTCTTCAGTCGCACATCTTGCCAAGAGCCCTGACAACATCTTATGTTGCAACCCCCCTTCCAACATCAGGTAGTGAGCCGCTTTACGCTTGAAGCTTTTTGTATCCTTAACCTCCCCCGTCAGCTCGCCCGTGGTTAGGAAGGTTACCAACGGATCCACCCACGAAGGTCGCTGACCCACCTCCATCAACTCCACTTCCTTGATCGCTGGTCAGAACAGTTCAGTCAGGGTCCCTCCTCCCCGGGGCCCAAACTTCACCAATTAGTCGGCGGCCATACTCTCCTCCCGGGGGACGTGCAGGATTGAGAATGATCGGAAACCTTCGATGATTGCCCTTACCTTGGATAGGTACTTTATAAGGGTAGGCTCCCGAGCTTCAAACTCTCCTCGAATCTGCGATGCCACCACCATCGAGTTTGTGAAGGCCTCCACTTCTCGGATATCAAGCTCCTTTTCCAAACGAAGGCCGGCTATCACGACCTCATATTCCGCTTGGTTGTTGGTTACCGGGAAGTGGTAGGACACTTCCTGCTCTATGGTGACCCCCTGGGGGCTTATCATCACCAATCCTCCCCCAAGAGAAAGATTTCCCGAGGCCCCATCGACCATCATCCTCCATGCCCCCTACGACTGCGGTTCCCCCCCCATTGACCTCAACCACATAGTCCGCTTGGAAATTGATAATACGTTTTGTAGCCTAAACTATTATCGTATTTTATATTTTATATTGTACAAATTATGTCTATTATTAGTTTATTTTTATCCTTTTTATGTAAATTTTATTGCCACTAACTTTTTCCTATCTTTTTGCAGGTTTTCAAAAAAATTGCCAAAATGGCCTGTCACGCCCCCCTGTCACGCCCTCCCTGGGCGTGACCTAGGGGGTGTCACCCGATCCCGAGGACACCTGCTGGAAGGGACAGAAAACGGTCAAAACCGCTGTCACGCCCCCCTGTCACGCCCTCCCTGGGCGTGTCACTAGGCGTGACCAGGGGCATGTCGCCCTCTGCCGCAAAGCTGCCGCCGCATTAAATGCCCTCCCGCCTCAGCACGTAAATAGTACTGTCACGCCCCATGTCACGCCCGTGACATGGGCGTGATGCCTTCCTTTTTCAGCGACTGACGGATTTCCGACCAATGATTTGGACATGACATGCCTGTCACGCCCCCCTGTCACGGGCGTGTCGGAGGGCGTGACCAACCCGAGAAATTTTCTATAAATTGAGCCCCCCTCCTCCCCATTTCAGCAAGCTTTGGTTGAGTGGGGGAGGTGCTGCCCCTTTGTTTCTTGATCCTTTTTCATGCTTTCTCTCTCTCTCTCCCCCTCTCTTTGTATTTTTTTGTTAACCCTAGTTTAATCTTAGTTTGTGCTAGCTTTTAATGTAATTTTCTTCTTGCTTAGTGCGTAATGTAGGGCTAGAATAGGATTTAATTTTCATGCACTTGTAATTTTATTTTCATTAGTGTAACTTGCCCTTTTTCATTAATAAAATTGTTCTTCCTTAGCTTGTGTTCTTCTTATGTTTTTCTACTCATCTCCCCCCCCTCCACTCCATTATGATTAACTAATCCTCCTTGTACTCGATCTTGATGATCCGAGGTTAGAGCGATTATGTTATGATGTTTTAATCAATCTTTTCTTTTTAGGTTAGGGCCTTGAATTACTCTTGATTAATCACGGGTTGGGGGTATATTTTCGATATATACTCTCCGCCTTTGCTTTCATTCTGGGCTAGCCGAGAGGCCGAAAGAATGAAGTGAGCATTCAAGAGTAAAGGGAGTTGTACGCACCCCTCGAGAGAGGCAGACGTCCAAATCTCCCGGATTGGAGTAAAATCCAATAGTGGGGTTCACCGCGTAAAGCGAGTTTTAGGCCTCCGATTTAGACGAGAGTCGGTCGGACCTTCCTAAACTCAGTTGGGCACGACTTCGAGAGAAGCGTGTTCAAGCTTTAGGAACCTCCACGGTCAAGGACCCTTATCCTATTAAGTTTAGATTTTTATCGCATTTTCTTAATCGTCTTTAGCCGAGGTGAATCTCGATCGGGTGCATTTCCATTTCATATTGTTCTACCTTTTGTAGTAATCTCATATATTGTGCTCTTTAATTAACTGCAGTAATTTCCTTTCTAGCTTAGTTGTTTGCTTAATAGCGTAACTTAATTGCGGTAGTTCTCTTTCTAGTTTGCTTTAATTTCTCCATTCCGCTTAGATTTTCTAAAACCCTAGTTTTTCCGTCGATAAGATAATAGCGTTCGTGTGAGTAAGCTTAGCCAACAGTTCCCGGATTTCAATACGACACTTATGTCCCCTTGCTACAATTCGATAGGTATACTTGCCTCATCGGGTTGCTAGTTCGGTTGCGTTTATTTTCTTCGAACCCTAGCGCGCAACAAGTTTTTGGCGCCGTTGCCGGGGACCCAACTTCCGTTGATATTTTGAAAACACGAACCTATTAATTTTATCTCTTCTCTTTCTCATCCCCTCTTCTTTAAAGTTTTAAAAAAAAATCAAAAAAAAATTATCACCGCTCTTAATAGAAACCAACCTCACAATTTTTCTACGCCACCTAATTCTCTCGAAAAGGGCAAAGGGCTTTAAGCGCCACTGTCTTGTCTAGTACCTTGCGAACCGTTCACGGGGTAGTCCTTGGGAAGTTCGGGAGTTAATCTATAAAAAAAATCTATTTCAAAAAGAAAAAAAAATTTTAATTTAATTTTCTAAATCTAGTTTTTCTTTCTAGTTTATCCTTTTTCTCTTTCTCTTCTTCTTTTCTGTTCTTTTAGTGCATGACCCGCGGGAGTCCGTCAGTTATTTTGGACTTGGACCACGAAATTGAGCGTACTCTTCGGAGAAGATCGCGATTTCAAGGTCCTACCATCCAAGTGCCGGTTGAGGACTCCGAGTCATTTAATACTTTAAGAATGGAAGAACCCAAAGTAGATGAGGCCGTGCAAAGGACTATGTCCTATTATGCACGACCGAACCTCGAGGGAACAGAATCGAGTATAGTCCGTCCTACTATAGCAAATAATAACTTTGAACTAAAGCCTAGCATAATTCAAATGGTGCAGCAATATGTGCAATTTGACGGACTTCAAGATGAAGATTCGAACGCACATATAGCTAGCTTTCTTGAAATTTGTGACTCCTTCAAGATAAATGGTGTCACAAATGATGCGATCAGGCTAAGACTCTTCCCCTTCTCTCTAAGAACTAAAGCTAAGCAGTGGCTTAACACACTTCCGAAAAATAGCATAACCACTTGGAATGAATTAACTGAAAAATTTTTGGCGAAGTATTTTCCGCCCGCTAAAACTGCAAAACTTAGGAACGACATCTCTGCCTTCGGACAAATAGACTCTGAAACCCTTTACGAAACCTGGGAGAGATTTAAAGAATTATTAAGACGATGCCCACATCACGCGCTGCCTGTATGGTTACAAGTGCAGACGTTTTATAACGGGCTAAATCAAACCACGAAGCAAATGATAGACGCAGCTTCTGGCGGTACTTTAAATCATAAGACCCCGGAAGCCGCTCTTGAGCTTTTTGAGGATATGGCCATGAACACTTATCAGTGGAATGTGCCTAGGTCCCGCCCGAACAAGCCTGCAGGTATCTATGAAGTGGACAACGTCTCCCAGCTCGCTCTGCAAGTAGAAATCCTAAGCAAAAAAATCACGGAGATGACTGCTGCCTCCGCCCCTCAGGTATGGGAATCTGCAACCCCTACTCCAAAACATTTAGATTATGTTAATAATTTGCCTAAAACTGCTTTTAATAATTTTTCTGCTGCGAATTTTCATCCGCCTGGTTTTAATTTTACGAATAGTTATAACCCCGCTTTAAGAAATCACCCGAACTTTTCATGGAGTAATCCATCGAATGCGATGCGCCCACCTCCGCAAAATGATTTTTCTACACAACCACCACCACCACCACCACTTCTTCAAAATTACCCAAAACCTCCGAGCTTGGAGGAATTACTTTCTAAATATATCACCACAAATGACGCTACCATAAGAACTTTAACCGGAAGCGTAAAAAGTTTAGAAAATCAGGTAGGACAGCTCGCGAAAATAATTTCTGAGCGACCCGCAGGGTCTCTTCCTTCCAATACTGAACCCAACCCGAGAGAGCAAGCGAAAGCTATAACTCTTCGGAGTGGGAAGCAAGTCTCCGGTATGGTAAGTGAAGAGCCCGAGGCAAGCTCCGCTTCTGCTTTTAAAAATCAAAGCTCCGCTTCCGCTTTTAATGATCAAAGCTCCGCTCCGCTTCCACCCTCTGCTGAAGAAGTAATCACCCCCACTTTAGAAAATAATCTCACTCCACCACCCATCTTCAAAAATAATTCAACTCCTCCATACCCCTCTGAACTTAATAGACAACGTCAAGATGATCAGTACTCCCGCTTCTTAGAAATCTTCAAACAAATCCACATTAATCTTCCCTTCCACGAGGCTATTTCGCAAATGCCGAAATACGCCAAATATCTTAAAGACCTCCTCACAAACAAGAAGAAGTTAGAGAATCTTTCGCACGTCATGCTAAACGCCGAGTGCTCCGCCGTTTTAACAAACGGTTTGCCGAAGAAAATCAGTGACCCGGGTAGTTTCTCTATCCCGTGTGTCTTCGGTGATCTCTTTGTTAAACACGCGTTAGCCGACTTAGGCGCAAGTATAAACCTGATGCCCTTTTCGTTGTTTAAAAAGTTAGGGATTGGTAGCCTTAACCCCACGTGTATGAGTATCCAGCTAGCCGATAGATCCGTCAAGTACCCGTTAGGAATAGTGGAGGACGTTCTAGTGAAAGTCGACAAGTTCATCTTCCCGATGGACTTTGTTATTTTGGACATCGAAGAAGACGTCGAGGTTCCCCTGATCCTTGGCCGACCCTTCCTTGCCACCTCCCGAGCCATCATTGACGTAAGCAATGGTAAGCTCTTTCTTCGAGTAGGCGACGACGAAGTCACATTTCCTATCACCCCTTCGATGAAGAACACCTTAGCGAACGATGACTCATGTTTTTTCGTAGACGCCGTGAGTGATGATTCTTCCTACTGCCTCTCCGACTTTGAAAAAGAATTTTCTACTTTTTGCTCCTCTTCTCTTACAACAGAATCACTGCAAGGAAGTGATGAATCTTCTTATTGTCTTTCCGACTTTGAAAAAGAGTTTTCTGATTTTTGTTCTTCCTCTTTTCTTACCACTGAATCTGTACAAGAAGCCGTCTTGGCTGCTAGCCCCACCCCTTATTACTTTCCTTATAAAAAAGTTTATGAAGATATTATTTTCGAAAAGAAAGAATCTCAAAATCCTCTTATGAAGAACCCCTACCCTAGAACTTAAAGAACTTCCCGAACACCTTAAGTATGCTTTCTTAGAAAAAGACTCCAAGTTACCAGTTATCGTTTCGGCCTACCTCACGGATACGCAGAACGATAAACTTCTTCTAGTTCTACGTAAGCATCGCCGGGCTATTGCTTGGCAAATTTCTGATATCAAGGGCATAAGCCCATCTTTCTGTACACATAAAATTTTAATGGAAGATAATTCGCGTAACTCTATCCAACCTCAGCGCCGTATAAACCCGAATATGAAAGAAGTAGTTAAGGGCGAGGTTATGAAACTATTAGACGCAGGAATTATCTACCCTATATCGGACAGTAAGTGGGTTAGCCCCGTTCAGGTAGTTCCAAAAAAGGGAGGGATAACCGTAGTTAGTAATGAGAATAATGAATTAATCCCGACACGGACGGTGACGGGTTGGCGTATGTGCATAGATTACCGTAAGTTAAATGACGCCACCCGTAAGGACCACATTCCTCTACCGTTTATCGACCAGATTTTAGAACGTCTCTCCGGCCATAGCTTTTATTGTTTTCTCGATGGCCTCTCGGGGTACTTTCAAATACCCATCTCTCCCGAGGACCAAGAGAAAACTACGTTTACTTGTCCCTTCGGCACCTTCGCGTACCGAAGAATGCCGTTTGGATTATGCAATGCGCCGGCTACATTCTAACGATGTATGCTCGCAATATTTGACAAGTACGTAGAAAGCATTATGGAGGTATTCATGGACGATTTCTCCGTGTTCGGCGATACCTTCGATAGTTGTTTAGAAAACCTCGAAAAAGTCTTAGAACGATGCGAAGAAACTAACCTTGCCCTAAATTGGGAAAAATGCCATTTTATGGTGAGGGAAGGGTTAGTTTTGGGTCATAAAATTTCTCCTAAGGGAATTGAGGTAGACGTTGCCAAGATAGAAGTTATTGAGAAGTTGCCGCCACCTACAAACATAAAAGCTATAAGAAGTTTCCTAGGCCACGCTGGTTTTTATCGTCGTTTTATAAAGGACTTCTCCAAGATCACTAAGCCCCTCACCCATCTCTTAGAAAAAGACGGTCCATTCATTTTTGATGACTCTTGTATTTCTGCCTTTGAATTAATTAAAGAAAAGTTAATTAACGCGCCGATTATGATAGCTCCGGTGTGGGACCTTCCTTTCGAGATTATGTGCGATGCGAGTAGTTTTGCGGTGGGAGCCGTATTAGGTCAACGCATATCTAAGAACTTCCACCCCATCTATTACGCTAGTAAAACCCTCACATCTGCACAAGAAAATTACACCACAACCGAGAAGGAGCTCTTGGCTGTAGTATTTGCGTTTGATAAATTTCGCCCTTACATTACACATTCAAAAATCATTGTTTTTACGGACCACTCGGCCCTCAAGTACCTTCTTGCCAAAACGGATGCCAAGCCTCGCTTGATTCGCTGGGTCTTACTCCTCCAGGAGTTTGACTTAGAGATCCGTGATAAGCGAGGAGCCGAGAACTT
This sequence comes from Platanthera zijinensis, assembly GCA_039513925.1. NCBI lineage: Eukaryota > Viridiplantae > Streptophyta > Magnoliopsida > Asparagales > Orchidaceae > Platanthera > Platanthera zijinensis. The sequence continues at coordinate 91,453,899 of CM077087.1, read as the reverse complement.
GGCCGCCGACCATTTATCAAGATTAGATAACCCCTTTATAGAAAAATTAATTGAAAAATCTTTTAATGATTATTTTCCTGATGAGAAGCTGCTTTTAGTTAATACATCTACTTCTCCTTGGTTCGCGCACATCGCCAACTATCTAGTGGCCTGGGTGCTCCCAAAAGAGTTCTCCTCTCAGCAGAAGAAGAAATTCTTTTCTGAGCTGAAGAACTACTTTTGGGAAGTCCCGCATCTTTTCAAAATTTGTGCGGATCAAGTGATAAGGAGATGTGTTTCTTTTGATGAAGGAATTGATATTCTAAAACATTTGCATGAAGGTTCGACAGGTGGGCACTATCAAGCTGCTCGCACCGCTCATAAGGTGCTTTGCGCGGGTTTTTACTGGCCTAGCCTGTTTAAAGACGCGCAAGCCTTTGTGAGCAGGTGTGATAGTTGCCAACGGTCGGGCAATATTTCTAATAAAAATGAAATTCCGCAAAATTATTTCTTAGAGTGCGAAATTTTCGACCTCTGGGGAATTGATTTTGTTGGCCCCCTTCCTTCTAGCTTCGGAAACAAATATATTTTAGTTGCTGTTGATTATGTTTCACGATGGGCTGAGGCCCAAGCTCTTCCTACGAACGACTCCCGAGTTGTAGTCACGTTTTTAAAAAAATTATTTTCTAGATTCGGTACACCACGCACAATCGTTAGCGATAGGGGTTCCCATTTCTGTAACGCGCAATTTTCAAAAATCCTTACTAAATACGGCGTTACGCATAAACTATCCACTGCCTACCACCCCCAAACTAACGGTCAAGTCGAAGTAGTTAATAGAGAAATAAAAGAATATTAGAAAAGAATGTTTCAACTTCTAGAAAAGACTGGTCAACCAAACTTGACGATGCTCTATGGGCCTACCGAACAGCGTACAAAACCGCCCTCGGATGTACGCCGTATCGGCTGGTCTATGGAAAATCGTGCCATCTGCCCGTAGAGTTAGAATACCGCGCCTTTTGGGCCTTAAAATTTTTAAACTTCGATCCCCACTCAGTCGGTGACCTTCGAAAATTTCAACTAAATGAACTCGACGAGTGGCGCTCTTATGCTTATGAAAATAATAAACTTTATAAAGAGCGGACGAAGCGTTTACACGATAAACACTTAAGGCACCCTAAAAACTTTAAGCCGGGCGACTAAGTCCTGTTATATAATTCTCGTTTACGTTTATTTCCGGGCAAATTAAAATCTCGCTAGTCTGGCCCGTTTTTTGTTTTAGAAGTATTTCCTTATGGAACTGTTTTAATTTCTCATCCTGATAAGGGTAATTTCAAAGTGAATGGTCAGCGTCTTAAACTGTATTTCTCTGGTGATGATGATGTCAGTCCAAACACTATTAAGTTTCTACTTCACGAACTTTAATCTTGAACTTTTTATTTTTTTGCTAAAAACAATTTTATTTCGGGACAACAATATTTTTGGACAATATTATTTTTTTTTTGATGCGTCGAGCTCAACGACGCTTTAACCAAAGGGCGCTCTTGGGAGGCAACCCAAGTTATCTTTTTCTGTTTTCTTTATTTTACAATTTTTGCCTCGGACGGCTCCGACAAGCTGAAGCTTCTGCGATCGCCTGCTCCAACATTGCTGAATCCATAACAAAGTCCAAAGAAGACATTCGGGGAGCGGCATCACTCAGTTTTTGCAGCAAATAAATCCGGGGAAGTACCTGTATTTCAATTCTGTCTTTCAATTCTGTACTTTTATTTTTCTCTCCTTCTCCAATCCCCTTCTTTAGCCATTGAGGACAATGTCTGTTTTAAGCTTGGGGGAGGATTTCCTCCTTTATTTTTGCGTAGTGTAAATAATCTTCTTTTTGTATATATTGTAAATATTTCCAAAAAAAAAAAAATGAATATCTTAAATTTCCAAAATCCAAAAAAAAAGAGAATATTTCTCAAAATTAAAAAAATATATATATGTGTTTTTGAATAGTTTAGACATTTTGGTATTTCAATAGTACTCCTAGTTTTTAGTTTTGTTTCACTCAAAATCTCCTATAAACAACTTAGTTAATTATAATATTTCTAATCGTTCTTTTTAATTATGTTTCACAAGTAAAATGTTGGCCATGCTGTGTTTCTAATTTGCGGTAGGTAGCATGTTAAGGTGAAATATTTTTCTAAAACTCGCATTTCTATTATGGTTTTTTGTTTTTTATTTCCTTTACTTTCTCAAAAATTCATCATCCACTATTTTCTTTTTGTTTTTTGAATAATTTTTGTAAAGTCAACTTTTGAATAACGTAGTAGATGTGAACGATCCAAGTCACCTATTATTTCTATTTTCAAGTTAATTTCATCAATCTTCTTTTATTATCTAGGACTCGCTTTTTGAAAAATTTTCAAACCTTTGTTTAAATAAATTCAAAAGCGTGAAAATGATTTAGGCCATTGTTGTTTTCGTTTGAGCTTTCCTGCCAACCTAAAAAAAACTTTTACCACTAGTTAGCCGTTTTTGAGCCTTTTTCCGATTTCATTTGATAGCTCCTCCTTTTCATTTCAGTTTCACCAAAGCCAAAATTTCCAACCTATCGAATCACACTAGCCTTTTAAAGTTTCATAAATTATTTTTATTTCCTTAAAGAATATTTATGGCCTTTGTTTTGAAAAAAGGAAAAAAAATGAAAAAAAAATGAAAAAGAAAGAAAAAAAAAAATGTGTATATATTTTTATGAAATTTTTTGAAACTCTTTGCTTTGGTTTAGTGTGATTTTAAAACCTTCACGTTTATCTTTGAATTCCACTCCTAATTATTTTCCTAAACCAAACGTTTCTGTCCTATTTAAGTCCTTTTGATTCACGCTTTTTGATTTTTTATTTAACAACTAAGAAAAGAAAAACAGTAAATCAGTTTTAGTTTTAGATTTAAACCTAGATTTTTGATAATTAAATTGATATAATTATAATGCGTTGCTTGGATCTAGTAACAACTCAATGCGTGTTTTTCATTTTCGTTGCTTTACTTAAGTCCATTTAAAAAATCTCGCTAAAATTTTGGATGATTTGTTTTTATTAAGTAAAGTTTTTAAAAGTTTTACCATACCTAAATAATTGTTTTAGACTTACATTTCACCTTTTCCCTACTAAGAATTTCGCATAGTACTTGTGTAGGCATAATTAGAACTTTTTGATTAGTCATTTTTATAAGTATCTAGTTTTTATATTTTTGCTTGGGGACAAGCAAAGCTTAAGCTTGGGGGAATTTGATAATACGTTTTGTAGCCTAAACTATTATCATATTTTATATTTTATATTGTACAAATTATGTCTATTATTAGTTTATTTTTATCCTTTTTATGTAAATTTTATTGCCACTAACTTTTTCCTGTCTTTTTGCAGGTTTTCAGAAAAATTGCCAAAATGGCCTGTCACGCCCCCCTGTCACGCCCTCCCTGGGCGTGACCTAGGGCGTGTCACCCGATCCCGAGGACACCTGCTGGAAGGGACAGAAAACGGTCAAAACCGCTGTCACGCCCCCCTGTCACGCCCTCCCTGGGCGTGTCAGTAGGCGTGACCAGGGGCGTGTCGCCCTCTGCCGCAAAGCTACCACCGCATTAAATGCCCTCCCGCCTCAGCACGTAAATAGTACTGTCACGCCCCATGTCACGCCCGTGACATGGGCATGACGCCTTCCTTTTTTGGAGACTGACGGATTTCCGACCAATGATTTGGACATGACATGCCTGTCACACCCCCCTGTCACGGGCGTGTCGGAGGGCGTGACCAACCCGAGAAATTTTCTATAAATTGAGCCCCCCTCCTCCCCATTTCAGCAAGCTTTGGTTGAGTGGGGGAGGTGCTGCCCCTTTGTTTCTTGATCCTTTTTCATGCTTTCTCTCTCTCTCTCTCCCCCTCTCTTTGTACTTTTTTTGTTAACCCTAGTTTAATCTTAATTTGTGCTAGCTTTTAATGTAATTTTCTTCTTGCTTAGTGTGTAATGTAGGGCTAGAATAGGGTTTAATTTTCATGCACTTGTAATTTTATTTTCATTAGTGTAACTTGCCCTTTTTCATTAATAAAATTGTTCTTCCCTTAGCTTGTGTTCTTCTTATGTTTTTCTACTGATCTCCCCCCCTCCACTCCATTATGATTAACTAATCCTCCTTGTACTCGATCTTGATGATCCGAGGTTAGAGCGATTATGTTATGATGTTTTAATCAATCTTTTCTTTTTAGGTTAGGGCCTTGAATTACTCTTGATTAATCACGGGTTGGGGGTATATTTTTGATATATACTCTCCGCCTTTGCTTTCATTCTGGGCTAGCCGAGAGGCCGAAAGAATGAAGTGAGCATTCAAGAGTAAAGGGAGTTGTACGCACCCCTCGAGAGAGGCAGACGTCCAAATCTCCCGGATTGGAGTAAAATCCAATAGTGGGGTTCACCGTGTAAAGCGAGTTTTAGGCCTCCGATTTAGACGAGAGTCGGTCGGACCTTCCTAAACTCAGTTGGTCACGACTTCGAGAGAAGCGTGCTCAAGCTTTAGGAACCTCCACGGTCAAGGACCCTTATCCTATTAAGTTTAGATTTTTATCGCATTTTCTTAATCGTCTTTAGCCGAGGTGAATCTCGATCGGGTGCATTTCCATTTCATATTGTTCTACCTTTTGTAGTAATCTCATATATTGTGCTCTTTAATTAACTGCAGTAATTTCCTTTCTAGCTTAGTTGTTTGCTTAATAGCATAACTTAATTGCGGTAGTTCTCTTTCTAGTTTGCTTTAATTTCTCCAATGCGCTTAGATTTTCTAAAACCCTAGTTTTTCCGTCGATAAGATAATAGCGTTCGTGTGAGTAAGCTTAGCCAACAGTTCCCGGATTTCAATACGACACTTGTGTCCCCTTGCTACAATTCGATAGGTATACTTGCCTCATCGGGTTGCTAGTTCGGTTGCATTTATTTTCTTCGAACCCTAGCGCGCAACAGAAATCCGCTACTACTTGCGCCTTAATGGATAGCCTCGGTGCGAAGGAGTTGTCAAACTTGCTTAGTTAAATGGACCACTTGGCAAGTCTTCCCGAGTGCTCCACCCCTTCGAAGATCTTACGAAGTGGATGGTCGGTCACCACCTTAATCGAGTGTGCTTGAAAGTACGGCCGAAGTTTCCTTGCTGAAACTTCCAGAGCGTATGCTAGATTTTCCAGGATATGGTAACGGAGCTCCGCCTTCTTCAAAATACGCCTTACGTAATAGATGGACAGCTGCCTCTTCCCCTCTTCCCTTACCAGAACAGTGCTCACCGCCTCTGCTCCTACTCCTAGATATAGAGCTAGGTCCTCTCCTTCTTTTGGGCTTTTAAGTAGGGGAGCCTGGGAGAGCTGCCTCTTCAGCCCTTGGAAGGCCTCTTCACATTCAGCGGTCCACTCAAACCTTTGGTTACCCCTCAACACCTTGAAGAAAGATGAACACTTTTCCCTGGATCTGGAGAGGACTCTTCTTAGAACGGCCAACTTGTCTGTGAAGCGCTAGACCTCCTTGGCTTTGCGAGGTGATTCTAAGTCTAGGATGGCCTTCACCTTGTCCGGGTTAGGCTCCACCCCTGTCGGGGTCAAGAGATGCCCAAGGAACTTCCCGCGGCTGGCCCCGAAGACACACTTCAAGGGGTTCAGCCACATCTTGAATCTCCGTAGGGTGGCGAAGGTCTCTTCTAGGTCCTGCAGGTGCGAGTTCAAACACTTGCTCTTCACCATCAGGTCGTCAACATAGACCTCCAAGTTTCTTTCCCTTTGTCCTTGGAAGACTCGATCCATCATGCATTGGTAGGTAGCTCCTGCGTTTTTTAACCTAAAGGGCATCATTTTATAGCTGACGCACCCCTCCCTTGTGATGAAAAACACATCTTTGACCTCGGGGTGGTGCATGCGAATCTGGTGATAACCTGAAAAAACATCAAGAAAACTGAAAGTGAGGGTAAGATCTATCTCAACTCTAGAGGGGGGGTGAATAGAGTTTATTTAAATTAATTTCACAGTTGAAATTAACCAGCAAATATAAAATTCAATTTATAGTATAGTGTAGAGTGTTAGTAAAGAGTTAAAAACAAAGAAGTAAAGAGCACAGCACACAGCAAACCAAACACACAAACAACCCAGAAGACACAAGGAAATATAGTGGTTCCCCAAAAACCTGGGTACATCCACTCTTCTACCACCCTTGGTAGGAATCCACTCAGGATGAGTTGATCAGGTGTCCTGACACCAATGAGCTTTTGTTAAGGTTCTCAAAAACCAAAACTAGATTTTTTTTGATAAGGTGTCTTGCCACCACTGAGTTTTGACAAGGCTCTCAGAACTAGACGGAACTTTTGAAGGGAGTTCAAGAACCCTTTTACAGCAGAAAAAGAAAAGATAAAGAGGTGAAGTTGTCTTCTCTATTCTCAAATCAAATGAGAGAAGACTAGTGGATCTTTTGTTGTCAAAGCTCCCCCTGTGTTGTAGACAGGTTCAGGAATGGAAGCTTTGCTCTAGGGTGATAGGCCTACAGAACTTTAGATCTCCAACAAAAGATTGTTTCAGCAAAAAGACTGAAAGATGAGGTATCTGGAGTTCTTGAGATGAGGCTGTGATCACTTTTCTGTAAGCAAAAATATTGTTATTCTGATTCTTCAGAATTGATCACTTGTTATCTGTCACAGCTTAATTATTCTTGTTGTGTTCTCTGTGTATGTTGTTATGTGTGTTCTTGTTTTTCTGTAGATGAAAGGAAGATCTTATTCTCAAAAAGAATCTTATCAAAAATAGCCGTTGGCAGGCATAAATGTCTTCCATAAAGAGTCTTGTCTTCTAGAGGAAGGTCCAATAAAACATTCCCTGAATAATTCCTTGAAACTTGCTTCAGAATAAAGACAAACGGTTGGCAGATCTCCTTAACATATATGCTGAGAGATTTCAAAAACATTCCAAAGACTGGCAGCATTTGAATCCTTAAAATCGTTGATCTCTCAGAAAAATCGTCGATCTGAGCTCTACTATCGTCGAACTGAGCTCAGAGATGGAAACAGATCAAACAGACAGAAAACGTCGAACTGAGCTCGAAGATCGTCGAACCGAGCTCAGCGACCTGAAGAATAGCTGAAGAGAGATCGTCGACCTGTGCTCGAAGATCGTCGACTGGAGTTTGACGATTTATCGAAGTTGAGCTCAGAGAGCGTCGAACTAAGCTCGACGTTTCGTCGACCGGAGCTCGACAAAAATTGCCTTAGACTTGGCTCTATATCCTTGATATTGGAATGGTCCTGGGGGCAGCTTTAAACCTAAGTTCTAAGCCCTAGACTCATTCTAATGTTGACCTTTACAACTATACAACTAGGTCAACCTGGTTTCCTAAGACAAACACAGTGATCCTTACACAAATTAGTAATAGGGTGTTCCAACAAAAACTCATAACAGAAAAACCAACAGTTGAATCAACAAGCACGTCGATTCGAGGCAGGGGGTAGCAATCCTTGGGGCACGATTTATTCAACAAAGAGAAATCGATACACATGCGCCATTTCCCACCCCCTTTCTTAACCATTACCATATTGGAGATCCAGCCTGGATATTGATCCTCCGAGATGAAGCCTGTATCTAGGAGCTTCCTGACATCCTCGCGGATGGGCTCCTCTTGCTTGGTGGCGATGGTCTTCATCTTCTGGCGTATGAGGCGAGTCCTGGGATCCAGGTTCAGACAGTGGCAAGCTACATCCGCGTCAATGCCCTACATGTCTGCCGCGGTCCAAGCAAAGATGTCGACGTTGCTTTGGATGCAAGCTCTCACCCGCTCCTGGTCCTGGGACCTAAGCCCACTCTGACTCGCACCCTCTGCACCTGCCCTTCTCTGGTGAAGACCTCCATCTCCACCACTTCCTCGACCGGCTCCTACCGCGATTAATCCCAGCCGACCCTGGATTCCTCCTCGAACTCCATCTCCTCCCCTCCTTCAGCCTCCATTGCCTCCTCCGGCTTCTCCTCCTACTTCTGCTCAACCTCTACACCCATCGGGGTCTCCTGCTCAACTCTCGCCACTTGACCCTCCTCTTCATCCATCACTTCCTCAAGGACCTCTTGTTAAACTCCAGCGGCTAGCTTCTCCTCTACCTCCAATGCCTCCTCAGGGCTCACCTCCTCTTCTACGATATCCTCTTCTTACTCTGCTAGCTTCCGTTCCAGCTCTTCTGCCTCCGCCATCCAAGACACAGTGTTGACCGCCGTTACATTGCACTTCCTCGCTACTTTCGGTTCCCCCCTAATCCTGGCCTGCACACCTCCATTGTTAAACTTGAGACATTGATGAAAGGAGGAGGGGATGCAGCGAAAGGCGCTGATGAGGGGACGCCTAAAGATGGCATTCTAGCTGCTTGGGGCATCCACGATCACGAACCTGCAGTTCCGCGACATGCCTCCCAACATCACGTGCAGCCATACTCCCCCTTCAACTTCTTTTCTCTCACACGAGAACCCAAACTACGGTCCATCCGAGGCTAGGATCCTCTTCCCCTCAACCTTCATCTCATCGAAATCCTTATTAAAAATCACATTCACCGAACTCCTGTTATCCACCAGTATCCTAGAGACCGTGATGTTCTCAACTGCTGTCTGAATCACGAGGGCATCGCAGAATGGGTCCTCGAAGTCTGGCATGTCAGCTGATGAAAAGGTGATTTTTTCATCAGGGGGGGGAGCCAGATAGGTTGAGGTGACCCCTCTTCGGAACGTGGTCTGAAGGCTACCCTTGCGAGTTGCCTCAATCCCCACTCCTCCATGAATCACCTCGATCCCTCATCGGGTACCCATATCCACTCTATCCTTGCACCTGTCTTCCACCTCCCCCTGCTTCACTTATACGATCCTTACCGGCGGATCCTGCCTCCCCATTCCTCTAGCTTCCTTCATCTCTAAGAACTCCTGGCAAGTGTCCGTCGCGTGACCTTCCTCCTGGTGGAAGTCACAGAAGGGTGACGCCACCCTTCCCCCTCTTCCTTCTCCACCTCCCCTTCTTCCTGCCCCTCGAATTCCTCTTCTTCCTCCTCTTCCTCTACCAACCTCCATTGCTTCTTGCAACGGCGGGAAGTGATCCCTCGGTCCCTGCTTCCATGCCTGTTGTTCGAACTTCATCTTCTCCCGAAGGTTATCCCTTCCCTGAAAACCTCCTCCTTTACCCCGGGGGTGACCATAATGAGGCCTCTAACCCAAATGGTTGTTTGGCTCCCGGGCCCCCCAAACATGGTGCTGCCCCTGCCTTCGGGGTTCTTCCCTTCTCCTTTCCTCCCTCGTCTTCCCTTGCTCCATCTTATCCCTCTGCCTTCCTGATGTTGGTTCCTTCACATCGTCCTCTGCCAACTGGGCCAACTTCCTAGGTAAAGTCGGGTTGGCTCTTTCAAAATCGATCTCCTTTGTCGTCCTATCCATAAGCTCTTCAAAGGAGAGCAGAGGAACTCTATTCAGCTCGATGCTAAAGAACCCTGGTCTCAACCCCAAGGTGAAGGCGAGCATTAGCGCGTACCCTGGGACCTCTTAGACCAGAAGGATCTCTTCTTGAAATCGGTCAACGTAATGACCCAGCGTCTTGTCCTGCTTCTGCCTTACCGCAAATAGGCATTCCGCCTCCTTCTTATGCTTCTTTGACGTTGAGAACCTTAGCAAGAACCCACGTCGCAGGTCCTCGAAGCTATAGATCGAGCTTGCCGGCAGCTGATGAAACCAGTCTCGGGCCTTGTCCTTTAAATGTGATGGAAAACAACCGACACTTGAAGGCATCCATCATCTACCTTATCGAAACCACATCTTCAAACCACTGCACATGTTGTATGGGGTCGTCTTTTCCTGAGTAGTAGGACATATTGTGCTCGCGGAACCCTTCCGGAACTGGAGCTGAGATGAAAAGCTCGCTAAAGGGTCTCTCGCCTCCCTCCTTGCGAGAGGGCAGGTTTTGTGACCTCTGCTGGCTTGCCCGATCTGCAGTACCGTACCAGGGGAAGAGATCTCGCACTACCGCCTCCCTCTCGCTAACTTCTGCCATAACCTCCTTTCCGTGGTGGTGGCCTGGGAAGACTTCCCGTGCGGCCACGTCCCTCTCGACAACTTCTTCCGGGACCTCCTTCCCGGGGCGCTGCCCATGGGCATTCTCGCCCAGAAGCGGGACCGCCTCCACACGAACCTGAGGCATCTCCCACTCACTCCTTGGCGAGAAGGCCAGGCTGATGGTCTGTAGGACCTCTCGCCTAAAGTCCTCCAACATCTTCCTCATTGCCTCTTCATCTAGGGTGGGGATACTCCCTGAGCCAGACGCTTCACCATCACCCCCAGTCATGAGTCTAAACTCAAGTCTTTCTTGCATCGGCTACCTTCCACGCTCACCGCACCAGAATTGTTGAAGCCAAATTTGACCTCAACGAATGTTCAAAAACCCAGGGCGTTGGCAGCACCTACTTCTCTCGAACCTCAACTCTCGACTGGTTATAATGGACCTAGGACTGACCCAAAAGCCTCAACAGGGAGGTCCTACCTCACACCCGGAAGATCTCTAAGAGCTTCCCCTCCAAAGCAAAAGCTAGGCTTGGAGCTCCTCGAAAATCGCTCTTGATTTTGGGGAACAATGAAGACTTTCTTTCCAAGGAGCCTATATGGGTCTTTTTATAACCTTTTGCTTACGTGAAGTTACCAAAATACCCCTGGCTGGCCTACGAATAGCTAAATCCCGATGTTTGAGAAGTGTTAAATGCAGCCCCTGGGGGTATAAGGTGTAACACCTCTACCCGTCAAGAAGAATATAATAGTGGGTCCGGCCGGGGCCCCACACCATATTCCACAAACAGGCAGAGACGCTACTAAATAATATCATATAACCCAACGAATCCTAACACAGAGCATTCTAGCGGAAGCTTCATGGTTGAATCCTTGAACTCAAGCAAAACAAGAACTGTCCACTAACAAAATAGGAATGTATACAACAAAATTATCTGGCCCTAAGGCCTTACAAATTTCTATTAACAAAGGTATAGTTTACAGACATCGGCACGCAGGCCGGCAACACTTGAACAAGAAGAAACAAAATAAAGCTTTCGAGGGCAACATCGAAGCTTGGGCTTCAGCCCGCTAAGTCCCGCTTGGACCAGCACCTCCTGCACCTGCAAGAACCAATCCACCAAGCAGTGGCAAACAGGGAAACGATCAGCATTCAGCTGACAAATTATAACGACCCTGCCCCTGGAACGGGGCAACGGAATTCCATCCCTGCATAACATTTTTCCAATAGTATGTATAACAAACCATGAAAGACGTACACGACCACACAGTCAATACATATCACAAACGCCGACACGATGGCCCGACGCTTCGTGCACTCAGGGCACATTCGGGTGTACCGGAAACACCGGATCCCACCAATGAGCATTTATTCTTGCACGCAGGCCCAAGACTCTCATTATGCCGCAGACGAATGCCCAATGCCTTGACGCTCTCATGTAAAGCCTACATAACGCTGGTACGGATCAGCCACCCCCCGTTGCTCAAATCGCCATGCCACTACCAAGTACATCGTACTTGAGGCCACAAATAAAGGCGCGGGTCGGTTTATCCTTTCGTGTTCGGCACGAAACCCTTTTTATACAGTTGCATCCCAACGGCTCAACACCACACAAAGTGACAACTCACGGCCACAAGAGTTGATTCAACTCTCACAATTTCCTGAACTTCCTCCAGTAATTCCTGCTGCACCAAGCGAATTGTATGCACCACAGATTACCCACAAACAATCAAATACTCAGAGGCTCCTCCGAATGTAAACACGCATTAACAATCCAGACCACCATGTCCAGATGGGCTTCACACAGCATGCCTAGATCCGTACTCCGATTCTGGACTCTAAAAATGGGTACTTCACATATCTACCCTAAGGGACACCGCAACTCACTGCACACTCGCGGGGAAGGTTTTTCCCGATGAAAATGCAGGAAAGTAGGACTTAACATGTCCAAGAAGGAAATCTTTACCCTTGGAATTCGCTTCGGAGCAATGGAGAGAAAGCAAACAGATGAAAGTCTTCGAAGCAGCCTTGCCTTCGCAAATCCGAACTCGACTCGCGATTTGGACCATTGTAGCACCACCGGCAGCCAGATTCCCTTTCTTCTTCCTTCTCTTGCTCTCCTCTCTCTCTTAGCTTTTAGAAAGAGAAAACACAACTCAAATGAGCTTTCTCAACTCAAATCCCAGCCTTATCAATCCAGGGAACAGCCTAGGACATTAGATCTTGGTCAAAGGAAATGGAAGGCTCAGATTAGCCCTAAAATTAATTTTCCAGGGCCGAACACGGGTTGTGACACGCTCGTGTCACAGGCTGTGTTCCTGAAGCGGTGCACAACCGACTGAAAATAAACCAGAACACGGGTATTGACACGCCCGTGTCAAGCCTGACACGCCCGTGTCACCCAGCACACGGCCATGTATCAAGCTGTGTCACTCCTGTAACACGATCTCCAAAATCACCTGAGCAGGAAACGTCTAAGGCACACGCCCATTTCCATGGCCGGGTGCCCAACACGCCCCTGTGGCACGCCTGTGTTACAGGCTGTGTCGCCTCTCGATGATCAGTTCTCGAGAACTCGAGTCGATCTCTCGAGAAAAGGGGACACGCCCTGGGACACGCCCGTGTCCCATGCCATGTACACCTGACATACCCTGAGGCACGCCCGTGTCTCAAGCCGTGTCAGCCAACCTGAATCCCAATATTAGCCTTTGAGATTTCTAGGGTGTTACAATCCTCCCCTCCTTAAAATAAATTTCGTCCCGAAATTTGGATACAGTGCGGAGATAAAAGTATAACATAATATATACACATATATGTTGCTACAACATATACAAACGAGCCAACAGGTTACAAAAATAACTCGGGAAACTCGGCTCGCATTGTCTGCTCTCGCTCCCATGTTAGCTCTTCTCGGCCTCTATTATCCACCCGGACTTTGACCATCCCGATCGTTTTGTTCTGCAACTGTTTCTCGACTCGATCCTCGATACGAATGGGCATCACCTTTATCATTAGCCCATACTCAACCGGCACCCGATCATTCTCAATCACTTGAGCTGGGTCTTTGACTGCTTTTCGTAGTACCGAGATGTGAAACACATCATGCAGTCCACTCAATTCCGATGAAAGAGCTAGCCGATAGGCAGCTTCCCCAACTCGCTCCACCACTTCAAACGGACCAACATATCGCGGACTTAGCTTTTTCAACCGCCAAATCTGAGATACGCCTTTGAAGGGTTTAATCTTCAAAATTTCCCAGTCACCCACCGCGAACTCCATGTTCCGGTGCATAGCATTCTAATACTTGGCTTACTCATCCTGGGATATTAGTAGCATCTCTCAGAAAGAGCATATTGTTGAGTTAGCATCCTCGACTTTCTTTTGTCCCAAAAGTTTGGACTTGCTAGTTTATGCCCAAGCTAACAGTGTACGGCAGTTGCGACCATACATAGCTTCAAACGGTGCCATACAGATGCTCGCTTGGTAGCTATTATTATAGGCAAACTCCACCATAACAAGATGATCTTCCCATTTCTTACCGAAGTCCAGGGCGCACATACGGAGCATATCCTCCATCGTCCTGTTGGTTCGCTCAGTTTGGCCATCCGTTTGAGGATGAAAGGCCGTACTGAATGCTAACTTTGTGCCCAACAGCTGACGGATTAGCCTCCAATCTTTCGAAGTAAATCGCCCATCTCGGTCACTTACGATGCTCCGGGTGACTCCGTGCAATCGAACAATCTGCTCCACAAAAAGCTTTGCCAACATTTCCACAGAATCGTCATGCTTGTTCAGTAGAAAGTGAGCCACCTTTGTCAACCGGTCTATAATCACCCAGATTGAGTCATTCCCGCATTGATATCTCAGCAATCCGTGCACGAAATCCATAGAAATATCCTAAAACTTCCACTGCGAAACCGGCAACGATTTCAGGAAACCGCAAGGACGTTGACATTCTGACTTCACCAAAGCACAAGTACGACACTTAGCCACATACTCGGCTATTTACTTCTTTAAACCGGGCCACCAGAATAATTTCTTCATATCCTTGTACATTTTTATGCTCCCGGGGTGAATTTAGTACTTTGTAAAGTACGCTTCGTAAAACAATTCTTCTCATAATTTACCCGCACAAGGGATGCAAAATCGGCCATCCTTCCGTAATAAACCGTCATCCCAGGAGAATTGGTCACCAGACCCTTCCTTTGTATAGCTCTGGAGACTTTCATCAAACTCTGTTGCCAGCCGAACCCTGTCTGCAAGGTCATATTGAACCTCCATCCAGTTCAAACATACATCGGTCGAAGAATCCCTTTCAACACAAGATATCTCCAATGCTTCTAACTCCTGTATTAGACGCTAATCATGTATCTGCAACCAACTTTCCCGCACAGGAGTCTGACGACTCAAGGCATCAGCAACCACATTTCCCTTTCCGGGAACATAGTGAATGTCGAAGGTATAGTCCCCTAGGAATTCTATCCACCTCCGTTGTCGTATATTCAAATCCTTCTGATCGAGAAAATACTTTAGGCTTTTATGATCTGTATAAATATCTACTTTCACGCCATAAAGATAGTGCCACCATAACTTTAGTGAAAAGATGACCGCCGCCAACTCCAAGTTGTGGACGGGGTAATTACGTTCATGCACTTTCAATTGACGTGAGCCATATGCAATAACCTTGCCAAACTGCAGGAGAACGCAGCCTAAGCCGCTCCCTGACGCATCGTTGTATATCTCAAAACCGTCTGTACCATATGGCGACGTAAAAACAGGCGCCGTGGTCAAATGACTCTTAAGCTCCTCAAAAGCTCGCGCGCACTTTGGCGTCCAAATGAACTTCTGATCTTTTCTCGTCAACGCAGTCAAAGGCAAAGCAATCCGGGAGAATTTCTCCACAAATCGTCTATAGTAGCCTGCCAGTACAAGAAAACTCCTGACTTCGGCCACCGAAGACATCACTGGCAAATCACGAATGGAACTTATCTTTGCTGGATCCACCGCTATGCCCTCTCCACTTACCACATGTCCAAGAAAAGCCACCGACGAGAGCCAGAACTCACACTTAGAGAACTTGGCATATAACCTATTCCTCCGCAAGGTATGCAATACCAACCGCAAATGGTTTGCATGATCTTCCTCCGACTGTGAGTACATGAGGATATCATCAATGAACATAATCACAAACAGATCCAAGTATTCGCGGAACGTTCGATGCATGAGATCGATGAATACCGAAGGCACATTACATAAGCCAAACTGCATCACTATGAACTCATAATTGCTGTAGCGTGTTCCAAACGCTGTCTTTGGAATGTCACCTTCCCTAATCTGCAATTGGTAATACCCGGATTTCAAATCCAACTTGGAATAGACGGTTGAGCTCGCTAGCTGATCGAACAAGTCATCAATCCGTGGAATCAGATACTTGTTTTTCTCCGTAAGCTTATTCAGTTCGCGATAATCAATACATAGCCGCAAACTACCGTCTTTCTTGTTCACAAAAAGAATAGGCGCACTCCAAGGTGACATACTTGGGCGTATGTATCCATGCTCCAACAACTCTTACTACTGAACTTTTCAGTTCGGCCATCTCTTTTAGCGCTACCCAATACGGTGAACGGCCCACAGGTTTCGCACATGGCACCAGCTCGATAGCGAAGTCGATTTCCCTTTGGGAAGGTAACCCCAGAAGGTCCTTTGTAAACACATCAGCATACTCCGACACAATCGGCACTTCACTCACACTGGCCTTCGGCGCCACCGCCTCTACGAGTGTGAAGAATAACTCCGCACCCTTCCGAACTGCCTTAATGACTTGGAGAGCAGATAACAATATCCCACTCATCCCTTGTATACCAATGAACTTGGTCTCTTGTTCGGTATTCTGTCCGAATGTGAACTCTTTTGAAGTGCAATCTATACAGGCACACTGCTCTGAAAGCCAGTCCATACCAAAGATTATATCAAATTTCTTGATCGGCAATACTAATGTTTCCACCTTGAACTCCCGACTCCCTATCTTGACCTCAAGACTACAAGATTTATTCGCACACATAAAACATCCGTTTGGTAACAACACCTTTACACTGTCTGTCGTTGTCCGTATAGGTACCCAGATACAAAAGACGAAAGCCTCAGACAGTAACGAATGTGAAGCACCTGTATCAAACAGTGCTCGAGCGGGAAAGTCCCGTATAAGGACAAAACCTATAACACCAATATTAAAACCAAGAACAGCACACAATCATACAATAATATTAAAAACTGCGTGCACTTGTGATGACATCGGCCTGTTTAATGGCCTCGTGTTGTCCAAGATTGAAGACCCTGGGCTGCGTGTTCGAGGTAGAAGACTCCACCACAGTCTTCCCTTTCTTCGCATAAGACGCTCCCATCTTCTTGTCACCCTTTGGAGGACCAACTCGGCAATCACGTGCAAAGTGTCCTAACTTCCCGCACATAAAACAAGCGTGAGATCCATACCCAGATATCTCTGTCACAGTCGTAGAAGGAGCTTGTCCAGTATACTTGGACTTCTTTCGCCATCTCTTACGATACCCAAACTTATCCGGACGCGGCGGGTTGAACTCTGGCTTTGTCACAACCCAGTTTTCCTTTGCTTGCCCCCTTCTCATGTCCTTCTACAACGATCAAGCCGTACAGACTAAAGCTCGAAATCCCTGACTCACAGAACTCGAGACCAAATACCACAGCTTATCTCGCAGTCCCGCAAAAAACTAGTAGTCTTACGCTCTTCTTCGACGAAGATTGTACTGGCATATCTTCCCAAACGTGTGAACTCATGCAGGTAATCATCCACACTACGATCTCCTTGAGTTAACTGTTAAAGTTTCATTTCCATCGATATCCTTTGCTGCATTGGTAGATGTTGTGCCAAGAACAACCGAGAAAATTTGTCAATCGAGACCTCTGCCAATTGCCTGCCGGCCAAGTGATACAGGTCAATCTCATCCCACCATAAACGAGCCTCTCCTTCAAGTAGGAAAGTGGCCAACATAACCTTCTGTCCATCCTCAACCTTGATAGCTCTAATGATCCTCTTGATCCTTGCAAGCCAATCCTCTGCTTGGGCCGGTGAACCTGCACTAGTAAATTGTGGAGGAGTGAAGCTAATGAATTGCTTCATTTTTTGATCTGCTGCCCGCAGATCAACTATAGCTTCTACCGGTTCTTGCCGTACCCCAACATGCGTTGGCACCACTACAGGACGTTCCTGCCAAGCCTACTGAGCATTCATCACAGCAAGTACCATTTCCGTGATGAAACGTACCGTTTCAGCGGATGGAGGAGGTGTGGGCACCTCATCTGGTGCCGCACTTTCTACAGAATGTTGAGGTTCGGATTGACCCGCAACACTTCTGGTCACCTATATGTATAAAACACACAGTTTAACGACCAAGTAAAACGACAAACATACAAAAAGAATACACAGGTTCAACAAACAAGTGTATTTGCATTCCTAAGTGGACATTCTTGAGTTCAAGTTAAGTGTTATAACGGCAGCACTAAAACATGCTCGCCAACCCTCAAAATTATTCGACCACGAATTCGGAAGAGAAAGACCAACAGTCTGATACCAAATTGTAAAACCTCTACCCGTCAAGAAGAATATAATAGAGGGTCCGGCCGGGGCCCCACACCATATTCCACAAACAGGCAGATATGCTACTAAATAATATCATAGAACCCAATGAATCCTAACACAGAGCATTCTAGCAGAAGCTTTATGGTTGAATCCTTGAACTCAAGAAAAATAAGAACTGTCCACTAACAAAATAAGAATGTATACAACCAAAGTATCTGGCCCTAAGGCCTTACAAATATCTCTTAACAAAGGTGTGGTTTACATACATCAGCACGTAGGACGGCCACACTTGAACAAGAAGAAACAAAATAAAGCCTTCGAGGGCAGCAGCGCAGCTTGGGCTTCGGCCCGCTAAGTCCCGCTTGGACCAGCACCTCCAGCACCTGCAAGAACCAATCCACCAAGCGGTGGTAAACAGGGAGACGGTCAACATTAAGCTGACCAATTATAACGACCCTGCCCGTGGCACGGGGCAGCAGAATTCCATCCCTGCATAGCATTTTTACAACAGTATGTATAACAAACCACGCAAGACGTACACGACCGCACAGTCAATACATATCACAAACTCCGGCACGACGGCCCGACGCTCTGTGCACTCATGGCACATTTGGGTGTACCGGAAACACCGGATCCCACCAATGAGCATTTAGTCTGGCACGCAGCCCTAAGAATCTCATTATGCCGCCGACGAAAGCCCAATGCCTCGGCGCTCTCATGTCAAGCCTACATAATGCAGGTACGGATCATCCACCCCCCGTTGCTCAAACCGCCTTGCCACTACCAAGTACATCGTCTGTGAGGCCACAAAGAAAGTTACGGGTCAGTTTCACCTTTCTTGTTTGGCACGAAGCCCTTTTTATATAGTTACAGCCCAACGACTCAACACCACACAAAGTGACAACTCACAGCCACAAGAGTTGAACAAACTCTCACAATTTCCTGGACTTCCTCTAGTACTTCCTATTTCACCAAGCGACAGGTATGCACCACAGATTGCACACAAATAATCAAATACTCGGAGGCTCCTCCGAATGCAAACAAGCATCACCAATTCAGACCAACATGTCCGAATGGGCTTCACACAGCATGCCTAGATCTGAACTCCGATTCCGGACTCTAACAAGGGGGACTTCATATATCTACCCCAAGGGACACCGCAACTCACCGCACACTCGAGGGGAAGGGTTTTCCATATGCAAATGCAGGAAAGTAGGACTTCGCATGTCCTAGAAGGAAATTATTACCCTTGGAGTTCACTTCGGATCCATGGAGAGAAATCAAATGGATGGAAGTCTTCGCAGCAGCCTTGTCTTCTCAAATCCGAACTCAGCTCGAGAATTGGACCACCGTAGCACCACTAGCAGCCAGATTCCCTTTCTTCTTCCTTCTCTTGCTCTCCTCTCACTCTTAGCTTTTAGAAAGAGAAAACACAACTGAAATGATCTTTCTCAACTCAAATCCCGGACTTATCAATCCAGGGAATAGCCTAGGCCATTGGATCTTTGTCAAAGGAAATGGAAGGCTCAGATTAGCCCTGAAATTGATTTTCTTGGGCCGAACACGGGTTGTGACATGCCTGTGTCACAGGCCGTGTTCCTGAAGCAGTGCACAACCGATTGAAAATAAACAAGAACACGGGTATTGACACGCCTGTGTCAAGCCTGACACGCCCGTGTCTCCCAGCACACGGCCGTGTATCTGGCCGTGTCACCCCTATAACACGATCTCCAAAATCACCCGAGCAGGACATGGCTAAGGTACACGCCCGTGTCCATGGTCGTGTGCCCAACACGCCCCTGTGGCACGCTCGTGTTACAGGCCGTGTTGCCTCTCGACGATCAGTTCTCGAGAACTCGAGTCAATGTCTCGAGAAAAGGGGAAATGCCATGGGACGCGCCCGTGTTCCAGGTCATATACACTTGACACGCCCTGGGACACGCCCGTGTCTCAGGCCGTGTCAGCCAACCTGAATCCCAATATTGGCCTTTGAGATTTCTGGGGTGTTACATAAGGATAATTTTAGATAAGGGTAATTAAGTAATTTTACCCCGGGCTCTAGTCCCCATTTGGCGAGAACCCTATGCCGAGAACGCCTGAACCTTCCCGCCTGCACTTCCTACGGCACTGAGTGAGAACCCCTGAGCCGAGAATCTTTCCGCCTGCACTTCCTGCGGCGTTTTGTGAGAACCCCTGAGTCGAGAACCTTTTTGCCTGCACTTCCTGCAGCATTGAGTTGACTCGACGCCTTCTCGCCAACCTCCTCGGTCGCATCTGGACGCCAGCCCGTTGCTCGACACTAGTGATCTCGCCATGCCCTTAGGCAAGAGCTCGTCCAAGCCGAGAGATCTTCCTCGGCGAGAGCTCTTCTGGTCCCCAAGGCCCCAAGCTATTTTGAACCTAGTCCAACTCTGACCATTGATGCCTTCGGGACCTACCCAACGAATATTGGTTGTACATTTCTCCTTGGAGAAGCTTGTCTTTGACTATCCACACCTGACTTAGTGTTTTAGCTCATCTGGTGTTGAGTGATCTGTCCTCACTAAATGCTTCTGGACTTAACCAGAATCCTGCCTTTTATTAGCATTCTCCTTGACCTCTAGCGTTAAGGGAGTTATTGTCACAACCTGTATTTTCTATGAATTTTAATGTATATCAGAATAAGAGAAAATATGCGTCGTGATGCCACGCCGTGTAGGTGATAACAGTAGACTCTCATGCAAGACTCCAACTCTACATTTCATATGAAATTCATAAGTTATTATGAGGAAAATCAGTTTAATTTTAATTGATTACCCGTATCCCTCGGCTCACTGGATCAACTAGTACATTAGAAATAAAAATATAACTATAAACTGCGAAAAATTTATCATAAGTATGGAAATATCTTTTACGTTAGTTAAAATATGGTGACTTTAGCTTTGAAATATGACATGGATGAGGTGATAATAATATTACTTTTATACTTCAAAATATCTAACATGCAACTTAGAAGAAAACCTTCCCATAGAGCCAATATAAACTAATAGAATAAGGTAAACTTAGAAGCTAGCAAAGTACTTAACATTCACAAGAAAACCCTATGGGCGTCAACAACCTGACACGAACCCACTGAAAGAACGTATGTATGAACTAAATAGAAAATCAACAACTACCTCATGATGGTTAGGAAAACCACTACAACCACAGCAGCCCACATGCTATAACAAAACCTAGCCGCTCAACCGGATGCTACTCCGAACATGAGGCATTCACAAAACAGAATACCTCAGTAAGAAAATACAAGTGGTGATAGATTTAAACTGTAGATGGAAACAAATAGCCGAAGGGTTACAAAGCAATGACAAGATAATTATAAGGAAACATCAACACTTAACCACATGGAAAATGGGGAGAAAGAACTCACAAGTGTAGAATATCCAAAACTATACCAAGTGCGATAAAGATTAAAGCTTTAATAACATATAAATAAGTACGAGCATAAATAAAAGAATTTGGTTAATTCACCATTTGGAGAGCAAAACACCGGCCAAGTCCGGCACATATAGTGGAAGGGACCAACCAAACACACCAATAGGAAAAACTTTACTAGAACACTTGCAAAGTCCGACACTTATAGTGGAAGGGACCTACCCAACACACCAATAGAAAAACTTCACAAGGGCCCAGGGAAAGGTGGTCTCATGCCTGGACACACCCAAAACCGGGGAAAAACTGGCACTTGTGGTGGAAGGGACCTACCCAATACACCATCAGTCACAAAGACGCACAGGGTAAAGCTGTACAAAACAGGGCACTAAAGGCCAAAATATCCATAATACCAATAAAAATCTCAACCAACACTGGCTTACTTCAATTAAATAAGGAAGAAAAATTCCCAATTTTCCCTAAGGCCCATACCCGATTAATTGGACTTAATTCGGAGAAAATTAACCAAATCTACCATTGATTCGTCGAGTATACTCAATAAATTCAGTAGAAACTCGATGATTCTTACTTTACAAAACTAAGCTACTAGAAATATACGACGAATCGGCGATTTTTCCCAAGTACCCGGAAAAAGTAGCGAGTCAACTCGATGTCGCGTTGAGTGAATTCAACGAACTCAATGCCAACAAGCTAAACTCAACAATTCTGCCTTCACTTAACGTTGCATTGAGTACACTCAATGCTTTTGACTTAGTCTCACAGACCACTCAACACCAAGGCTTCACTCAACACCAAACTAGAATTAATCGACGAATTCATCGAGATTACTCGGCGAATTTTACTTAGACTCAAAGATCACTCAATGCTCTCTGCGCCAAGCATAAGCCTTATACTCGATGAATTCGATGCCAAACCAGCATTACTCGATGAATTCGTCAAGATAAAGTCCAAGACTTATACTCAATAAACTCGATGCCACACCAGCATTACTCGATGAATTTATCGAGATAACTCGACGAATTTTACTTAGACTAAAATCTCACTCAATGCCAAGGTTTATATTCGACAGACTTAATGCTTTTACTTAACGGAGACAGAGACACTCAATGCCAAACTGATATTTGACGAATTCATCGAGATAACTAGACGAATTGAACTTGGTCTAAGACATAACTTAATGCCAAACATTACCCGCCGAAATTCAACGTATACTCGACGAATTTATAATTAGGCTGATGACCCAAAATCGAAGAATTTACACGAAGGCTGATGACACAAACTCGATGAATTTCTAATGGTCTACTACACCTATGTTCGACAAAACACCCTTAGGCTATATGTCATACCCGATGGATTCTGGCCTAAAATTGATGTTACTCTAATGATTCTTTAAACGATAAACCCTTCACTATTACTACTTTCTAAGTAGTGGGATTGAACAAAATGAAAATCAAGAAATGGTTGCAAGAGGAAGATCACCACTTGCCTCAAAACTCTGAAGATCCGCTTCTCCGAGCGTTCCTCGACAAGAATGGGCCGCAAGAAGTTCCAAGCCACAAATACTGAAACTTTTCGAGAGAAAAGAGGTCAAAAATGCAAACCATAAAGCCTATAAATCCATGAAATGGGAAGTACTTACCACACACATGTAAATCTAGGAATGAGAATTCTGAATCTCTATTCCATTAACAAACCGACCACAAATCTCAATCAATTGCCGGTCGGAAGCAAGCGGCAACACCGTCGTTTCTCCTCTTTCTTGAAACAAATGACGGCTCGCTTAAGGAAGAAGATGAATACGGTTTCGACATGACGTTCAATCTATTTATATTAATCAATATTTTAATCAATTAATTACTCAATAAACGTCCAAACGGTCCGAAACTCAATCCAACTCGGAATTTTATGGAAATTTCACTGTAGCTAAATACCAACGCTATGAGTTCAACAGGTAAGTCAAAATCGACATCCAACAAACCAACTCAGGTAAAATATCTCCCGAAGCTAAAATACCACCATCCCTATAAAAGAACCCGTTAATGACTGAGCAAACCCACGCTCCAATAATGGCACCTGTTAACTACGCATTAACGTAACGCACTGATGCCAAAAAATTCACAATAGTAATTAAAATAAACACCAAAAATCAGTGGCCTTACATCCCCCCTTGAAAAGACGTTTTGTCCCAAAACTTGATATAAAAAGGATCAAATCCAAGACAGAAAAAAGTAACCAAAGTCTGTCAAATAAACACTTACCAAAAGCATCAGGAGAAAAGATGAAGATGAGCCTCCCTCATAGGTAACTCCAACTGCCAAGTAGAGCTTTCCACATCATAGTTCCTTCATAAAACTTTAACCATGGGTATTGTCTTTCTTCGCAATACCTGATCTGGAGTATCAAAAACACGACTAGACACTTCCACATAGGAAAGGTTAGGCTCCAACTTGTGCACAACATCAAGAATCTGCTGGTCGGTAAGCACTCACTTCTGTAAGTGGATTACGTGAAAAACATCATGCACACCAGGAAAACTTGCAGCCATATCCTCTCTATAAGCAGTCATTCCAATATGCTCCAAAATTTTGAAGGGTCCCACATACTTAGGATCAAACTTATGGTTCTTACCAAACCTCTAAACTCCAGATATTGGGAAAACCTTAAGAAAAACTATATCCCCGTTAGCAAATTCCAAATCAGTCCTTCATCGATTAGCGTTCTTTTAATAATGATCCTGGGCTATACGAAGCTTCTCTCGAACATGTTTCTCCAAAATATCGATTTCCTCTAAGGATTTTGGATCCAACAACGGCCATTCACCAGCCTCGGCCAAAAACAAGGGAGTTCTGCAATGCCTCCCATAAAAAGCCTCAAACATGGCCATCTGAAAACACTCTTGATAACTATTATTGTAAGAAAATTCAATTAATCTAAAACAATCATCACATGCTACCCCGTGGTCCCAAATATAACATCTGATCATATCCTACACGATCTAATTTCCTCTCTCCGTCTGAACATTTGTCTGCGGATTTTAGGCGGTGGAATATCTCAAATCAGTACCCAACACTTCCTGTAAACTTTTCCAAAAGCGAGACGTAAATCGGGAGTCTCGATCTGACACAATGCTCACTAGCACTCCATGTAATCTGATGACCTCATCCATATAAAACTCCGCCATCTTATTTATGGAGTAGTCGATCTTAAACGTCACAAAGTGAGCACAATTCGTCATTCTGCCCACTATAACCCAAACTGAATAGTGCCCTCGGGGAGATCTCGGACAACAAGAAATAAAATCCATCAAAATAATCTCCCACTTCCAACTTGGAATTTCTAAAGGCAACAACTTTCCTCCAGGCCTTCCATGATCGGCCTTAACTCGCTTGTAAGTAAAATATTTGGATAAAAACATAGCTATATCGCCCTTCATACCCACTCACCAAACAATCTTCTTCAGATCTCTTTACATTTTAGTAGAACCCGTGTGATAGGCAAGACATAAACTTTGCACCTCACTACACAACTCAAGTCGAATGTCCTCAACAACAGGGATACAAAATAAGTCGCGGTACTTCAAGGTACCCGTGTCATTATTTGAAAAGTGTGGTAATTCCCCTTTCTCAATTCTATTATAAAGGTGCAATAATTTTGGATCATCCCTTTGATGTAGCCTTATAAGTGTAATCCATTAAGGATCTATTACTTCCAAACTGCTCGAAGAGTCGCTACTTGTAATATCCCATTTCCAACTAGACCCCTAGGAGTGGTTTTATCATGACAAAACCCTTGGAAGCCCAAGAAAAAGTCAAGTGGGCCTGGTAGTGTTGATAGGATCACTATGGTCTGCATATAGTAAATTCCTAAACCTTAGTTTAGGGTGACCGGGGGCCCTCACCATGACTCCAAGACCTCACCATGATCTCTCCAACCCATGTTAAGGCCCCAAGGACCCATTGGGGTCAACCCTAGAGGCTGAGTTGACCAAAGTCAACTCAAACCCCAAAAAGGTCAAAGTGCCCTTAATATGGGTCATGTGACCTTCAAGATGCCCTATGAACCCTACCCATCCCTACCTACACTCTAGGGGATGCCAATGGGTCACCAAGAACCCATTGATGGTGGCCTAAAAGGTCAATTTGACCAAAGTCAACCGTAGGCTATGTCAAGTCAAACCTAGTTCAAAAAGGGCTAACCCAAGCTTGGATCCACTAGCCACCTTTTCTAACCACCCCCCTAATCAATTTTCATCAGTTTAGTGGGTCTTATATAGGATTAGCATGATGATCAAATCAGCCACGCTGACTAGGAGAGAGAGAGAGAGAGAGAGAGAGAGAGAGAGAGAGAAAGCTTCATTCAT
This sequence comes from Platanthera zijinensis, assembly GCA_039513925.1. Taxonomy (NCBI): domain Eukaryota; kingdom Viridiplantae; phylum Streptophyta; class Magnoliopsida; order Asparagales; family Orchidaceae; genus Platanthera; species Platanthera zijinensis. The sequence goes on along the minus strand of CM077087.1, from coordinate 91,428,451 downwards.
TTTAATGGAGGAGAAAGAATTTTGGGAAGAGGAATAATGGAGTTGGGCTCGGCCAAGGGAGGCCAACAACCACCCTTGATGGCTGCAATCAACTCCTCTAGGGAAGAGGAGTTGATTCCAGCTGTTTCCCGGGCACCAAGAGGCATATTCATCCCCCCTCCTCTCAACCCGAGCCATGCCATTAATGGCTTTGATGGGCAATGAAGGATCCTCCCACTCCCCTCCCCAATTGGCCTTTTAAACACCAGCAGTGGGGGAAGGCAAGTCTTTTCTAACTCTCACCTAGAAGGAACAAGCCTTCCCACTGTGTTGTTGTAGAAGTCGAGCGCCACCGCCGTCGTCCATGGTGTGTAACACCCCGAAACTCAAAAGAGGGACGGGTGATGTTTTAAGCCCAGTCTGAAATTTGGAGCAGGTGTCACGGGCATGACACGGGCGTGACACGGGCGTGTCACGGGCATGACACGGGCGTGTCATGGGCGTGACACAGGCGTGTTCGGCCACGGGTCGTGCGGTCGACGCTTTGGCGATCGACGATCGTCGAGTTGTAGAACACGGCCTAGGACACGGGCGTGTCCCAGGCCGTGTCACTCCAGGGAATCTGCAAGTGTGGTACATGGGCCGTGACACGGGCACAAACACGGGCGTGTAAAATTTGATATGGGCGTGTCTGATGCCGTGTCACAAGGCCGTGTACCTCTCTGACTGCGAAGTGTTGGTCGATTGCATACGGGGGGCATGACACGGATCCCGACACGGGCGTGTCGCAGGTGACACGGGCGTATCGGAGGCCGTGTCAAAGGCCGTGTGCTGGTTTTTCGAATCGATCAAGATGGCGAATGGGTGACACGGCCAGGCACATGGCCGTGTTGCAACCCGTGTTCGGCCTAGATTTTATGATTTCAGATCTAATCTTGGCAGTTCATTTCCTTGACTTTGGATCCGACGGTGGGGGGCTGCTCCTGGGGGTTTTAGCCGGAATTTAGGGTTGGGAATCCTCATTTCCCTTAGCCATTCTCTCTCTAAGAGTTTAGAGAGAAGGGAGAGCAAGGAGGAAGGAGGAGTCCAAGATCCGGCCGCCGGAGGAGCTTCGGAGCTCCGAATCGCGATCCGAGTACAGATCCGCGGAGGTGACGTCGTTGCGGTGCTTTCCAACCGCATAGTTTTCGATGGTGCCGCGGAAGAACGCAAGGGTAACGATTTCTCATCCTTGGGCATGTGAAGCCCTTTTTCCCTTTGCATAGGAAGCCCTCTCTCGCGAGTGAGCGAAGAGTTGGAGCGTTCCTTGGGGTAGATATTTAAAGTCCCCCTTGTGTAGAGTTCGTATGTGAAAATGGACATAGGCATTGTGTGTGAAGCCTATCCGGACAAGTAGAGCCGGATCGGTGATGTTGCATTGCATATGAACCGGGGAAGACTCCGGGTATTTGGGCGTTTTTTGGGTTTTCTACGTGGTAGATTGCATCAGGGAGCCTTGGAGATTAGCTCCAAGGTGCACCCGGAAAACTGGGCAAAAGCGAGTTTTGCCAACACGATGGCCGGGGAGCCAACGTGAACATAACCAGGTTATGTGATTGTTGTGGCGGAAACGGGACTCGGTGAGTCTTGACCTGCGCATATGGCTTAAATTGCTGTTGCGATATGAGCACGGGTCAGGCGGAACCGTACCCGATCTATGTCGTTCAGTGGGACCGTTGGCATGGATGAGAGTCTTCGGCGGTCTATGGCTTAAATTGCCGTGACCAAGGCCAAGAAGACAAAATGCTCATATGGTTGGCCGTCCAAGGGGCGGTGGTGGAACGGGAACGTCTATGGCTTGAATTGACGTGACGTTGGCCGGTTTGCCGTGAATGTGCCCTGTGTGCATGAGGTGTGTGGCCGTGCGAGCCTACGCCTGTGATGATATGTGTTCACACTAATATATTGCCTACACTAATAAAGTGCAGGGAAAGAGCATCGCCGCCCCGATTTTGGGGGCGGGATCGTTATAATTTGGTCAGCATAGCTGACCGTTGCTTTTGTTTGCCACCGGGCGGTGGTTTGTTGCTTGGAGGTGCTGCGGAGCCGAGCGAAAAATAGCAGGCTAAAGCCCATGTCGCAGTGCTGGCCCTCGAAGGCCTAACCCTTTTATGCTTTCCGTTTATTTCATGTATGGCCGGCCTGCGAGCCGAAGTATGTAAGACATGTTTTTGTTAAGCAAACATTGTAAGGCCATAAGGCCGGTACTTTTGTATTATTCATTCCTATTGTTGTTTAGTAGTGGACATTCATGCTGTTGGCAGGGTTCTTAATTGTGCAACTTAATAATTGCTTCCGCTAGGTGTTGTGTAGGACGTTATGATTGGTTGATTGGTTTCAACGCATAACCAACCAGTTTGTCCGTAGTATATGGCGTCGGGCCCCGGCCGGACCTACTGTTATATGCTATACGACGGATAGGGGTGTTACATGGTGCCCCGCCGCTGTTCTCGCCTTCAGGCCGCCGGAAAGGTCCTCCTCCTCACATTACTTCATGGGTAGATCATAGGAATGTTTAGGTTCAATGTTCGGGCTCAATTAAGCCCAAACCAATCTCTGGTTTTAATGGTTTTGAGCCGAAATCTTCTTAGTGGGATCGCCAGAAAAGTCGTCTCCGGCGGCCGTGCCGCCGGCTGGGGGTAGCCCCCACCTCCCCGAAGGTGGTTGTGGCAGTGGCTAGCCGAGGAAGTTGCCGGGTGGTCGGGAAATCAGGCTGCAATGTTGCCCTGGCGTGGGCAATCGTGGTCGTTGGCCTGTTTGAGAAGATGACGGGCAGCCGTCGGATGCGCCCCAAGATTCATGCAGAATCATGTTGTATTATTATTATTGCTTGATTTAATTGCTTTTCTGTCATATTATTTACAACATTTTGAAATAAATATTAAAAATACTTAGGGACCTCTGATGAGAAAACTTGTAACATGTAAGTTGTAGCCCTAGGGGTCTTATTTAATCCAAAATTAATTTGGACCCATTTGGACCTCTGGTTGGACCAAGAAATCCATTTTGGTGGGACCTTAACCTAGGGCTATCCTGATATTTAAATGGGTGCTCACACTTCATCCCTTGTCCAAATGACCTGAAATTTGTGCAGGGGGTCAACCTTAGTCATACCTAGGGTCAGTACAAAAATGGGAATTTTTGGGAATACTTTGTCCTATGGTTTTTGTTATTATTTAATAATAATAGGGTATTTTAATTAAGCGGTATAATTACCTCCAAACCCTCCCAAATTTTGGTGAGTGATCCCTTGTATTAGTTCCTAGCTCTGTAAAAAATTTCAACTCATTTGGATGAGTTATAGTTTTGGAATCACAAAACCCTAGTTTGGCCTTAAGGAGGTGTTTTTGATTAGAAAATGCACTTGTGACTTTTGGTTACCAAACCACATCACCAGTGGCTGAAACTTGGGCCACTGGTTTTTTTTTACCCTTAGCATCCCCTATGGTTTATAGGGTGGTTTGGGGTAGGTATGCCCTAGGACCCAAGTTCAAACCTTTAGGTTGGTCTTAGGGGGATTTGTGAAGGGCATAGGGTCAAATGCCCTTTTATGGTTGTGATTTTTTGGTGGAGAGGTGACTAGTATAGTTAAAGTCCTCTGGCCAAAATCTTAGGAGGTTTGGAGATTGATACACTCCTCAAAACCCCAACCCTAGGGTTAGGGTAGAATCACCTTTGTATAACACAAGCCCATATAACTCATCAAAAGGGTTTGAAACATAAGGAGCATGAGTTTTAAAGTAGAAAGAACCCTTAGAAATTTTACAGTAATTTTATGAGCAATATTTTTGGTACTTCATTTGTTGGTTATGATATAACCCTAATTAATGTTTTAATTATTATGAACCATTCTTTTCTTTGAAACCCCATGGAACCTTGGCAGTGAATGGTTTACATTGAAATTGTTGCCCCTGATTTTTAGTATAATATTTGTTTGATAAAATTTAGTACATCATGCACAAATGATTAAAAAGGGGTTTGGTGGTATAAAATTATTCATAGATGATATATCTGTTGAAAAATTATGAGACTTAGGCATAGATGATTTCAGGCCTAAATATGCTTGTAGTAATTTATTCATAATTTTTAGAGAGTGGATTACAGTACTTTCTTTACAAGTCCATAATATTGAGGTATTTGGAAATTATTTTATTCAGAGTTTAATCCTTGCTAAAAAATTATGAAACTTGGATAAAGATGTTTTTAGAGTTTTATTAGCTCAATATAATTAATTCATAATTTTTGGATTATAATTTTCTGTACTCTTTTCATTAATATTGAAAGATAGAGATTATTTCTAAAATTGTTTTAAGGCCCCTTAGATGCTAGAAAAATTATGATACCTTGGATTTTCATTACTGAGTTAACATAATATTTATAATAATTTTGTTAGTCATCTTGCATGAGTACTTAGGGTAGTCCATGTTCTAACTGATAGCCCTTGGAAGATTAAAAGAAATTAATTAAATGCCAGATAAAATAGGAAAATTACAATTTTCTGGATTTTGTCTATTTGTACCATGATAGGTCTCCAGTAAATAATTTAGGGCATTTGGATGATTATTTGGATTATCTCCTATCCGGTTCGACATATAGCCTAGGTTGGTCTGCATTTGACAAATTGGGTTAGTTGTAGTAGGATATGATTGGATATGGTGTAGGAGTTAGTCATTCTGCTGGTTTGGATAGATGTGGATAAATTCATCATAGAAGGATAGGAAGAGTAGTGAGAAGTGGTTGGGCTAAAGTTTAGAGGTGCTCGGGTTTGACGAAAGATCGTCTTTTCCGAGGAGAGGAAGAGTCAAAATCACCCTAGGATTCGCCTACTGTAATATGAGAAGGGAATGGGTAAAGGAAATCAACCAATAACAATAAGTGTCTTGCGAAAGGGAACGATGGGCTTCAGCTACCATCATAGTTCCTAGTGCCCTTTGAGAGCCGTTCACGGGGTATACCGGGGGCAGTCATAGGCAAACGTAAACTGTAGGAGTGATAAATCTTTAAGAGCAACTAGAATAATTAGGAGTTCACTTTCACACACCCCGGAGTCTCGGGAAGTTAGTTTGACTATGATATTCGAGCGGTAGGCTCGGTGGTTGTGGAGATGGACGGGATAGTCTGGGGTGCTTTGGCTCGGTTAGTTTTGAGTCGGATAGTTTTGTCTGGGGAGCTTTGGCTCGGTTATTAGACACATTAAATATTGCATGTGCATAAAAGGAAAGAAAAAGATAAGGTGGTAGGTATTCGGTATTGGCGGGTCGATTCACCGACACCAATACGCTGACTTGACAAGTGTGGTTAGCACTTCGTCAATAGAAGTCTGGTGCACCAGCCGACAAGAGTATGCAGGAGTCCGCTTCGTGCATCAAGCGTTGAGGCATATGATAGGTCTGAGTGGTAGTGCTTTACTAGTTTAGAGGTGGGCGAGGCCCAACCCACCGCTTCCATATGCCACTGCAGAGGTATCCTGGAAGGTTCGGCTCCAGAAAGGGGGAACGAAAGGTCTGTATACACAGAGTCGGGTGGGTGAGTTGCACTTGTATGATCCCTTCATACCCACTTGCATATCATAACATCAACATTACATTTAACCTATGCCACCAATTGTGTAAGTGGTATGGGGCGCTTACACAATTAGACTCTCGAAACGACCCCTTGGTTTATATGCTTGTGTGGGCAAGTTTATAAATTAAGGTTAAATTCTTCATATATATATATTGCTGTTAATTACTAACACCCCAATGTATAAATTGGTATGGGACTCTTTATACGATGGGAGCCCTGCAGAAGATCCCTGACTTATGCGTTTTCGCACATAACTTAAGGTTACTTTTTATACTTTACTTTACTGCCACATGTACTATAAAATTGCTAGTATAGGTCCACTGTCATCAGTTTCTTGATTACTCTCCACCTTCAAGTCCTCCCCATTCTTCCTCTCAGCTCGGTGCCTAGGGGCCATAGGGCAGGGGTGGGGGATGATAGGACTTAGTATTAAATACTAACTGTTTTGGACCCACATCATTTAGTAGATCGTGGAGCACAGCATGGAGTAGCAGCCCCGGAGGTCAGCCCGTTTGGAGATAGGGCAGTCTAGCTCAGGGGTTCAGAAAGCTGGGACTGTCAGTCCCTTATTCCAGTAGTATTTTATTTCGCTTCCGCTTGAGTGACTATGTAGTGAGGATTTTATGTATCGGACTTAAGCCCTTATTTTCAGTACATTTATATTCTGTAGACTCTCCCTTCGTGGAGATTTTATTACTCTGATATGTGATTCTTCTATGGAGTTGCTTTTACACTATTGTGCTAACTTTCTGTCATCGACTTGCCCGGCAGAATCAGTGTTTTGTGGTGATGACCCTTAAGGGCGTGAAGGTGTCACCGCAAAGCGGCGATTCTGGGCCTAAGACCCCGGTGATTTAAAATAAAAAAATGGGGTCTTACACTACTTCCGACCGAGATACCCATTAATAGAAACTCTTCTACCAGGGATTCCACTGAAAGTCCAAAGATTTGAGCGGTCTTTCTACTTAGGGCATCGACTAACACATTACCTTTGCTTGGATTGTATTGAATCTTAACATCATAATCCACAACATATTCTAACCATCTATGCTGGCACAAATTCAACTCCTTTTGAGTGAAGACGTACTTCAAACTCTTTTGATTCGTGCAAATTTTTCAAAGAGAGCCATACAATAGATGTCTCTATAGCTTTAAGTCGTAAATCACAGCTGTGAATTCCAAATCATGTGTAGAGTAATTCCTCTCATGCATATTTAACTATCTTGACCAATACGAAATCACATTGCCTTCTTGCATCAACACACAACCAAGTACCGCGTGGAATGCTTCCACATACACAACATACTCTATCCCTTCGGTAGGAAAGATCAATAACGAAGTAGTGCACAATCTCCTTTTCAATTCCTAAAAAGCCTTTTCACACTTATCGCTCTACACAAAAGCTACGTTCTCCTGCGTAAGCATAGCCAGCAGCATAGACAACGTTGAGGAACCTTTCACAAACCTCCTATAATATCCTGCCAACCCTAGGAAAACTTCTTATCTCTTTGGGTGTGGTAGTTCATTACCAATGCATCACAGCAGCTATCTTCTCTAGGTCCAAAGATTTTCCATCCTTATTAACAACATGAACCATAAAGGAAACCTTAGGTAACCAAAATTAACATTTGCTTAACTAAGCAAACAACTTATGCTATCTCAAAGCAGACTAAACCAAATGCAAGTGTTTGGCATGCTCCTCAGCAATGCGGGAATAAACCAAAACATCATCAATAAACACGACCACAAAACGGTCCAGAAAATCCTTGAACAATATATTAATCATGTCCATAAAGGTAGAGGGTGCATTATTCAATCCAAAGGACATCTCCAAGAACTCAAAATTTCCATGCCGAGAATGAAAAGCAGTCCGTGGAATATCTGTCTCACGAATCCTCAACTTATGATATCCTGAACGAAGGCCAATCTTCAAAAACACGATGCTACCACGCAACTGATCTAACAAGTCATCTATTCTAGTCAAGGGATACTTGTTCTTGATTGTTACCTTTTTTCAATTCTCTGTAATTAATGCATAGACTCATCGATCCATCCTTTTTCTTCTTGAACAGCACAAAAGCACCCTACGGTAAAGAATTTATTCTAATGAATCCATTCTGCAGAAAATTATCCAACTAGGTACGCAACTCCTCTAGGCCACACGGGGCCTTACTGTATGGTGCCTTAGCAATAGGACGGGTACCCAACTCCAATTCTATGACAAACTCCACGTCCCTCTCAGGTGGAAGACCGGGAATATTATCACGATAAATATCGGAAAGCTCGCGCACTACAAGAATCTCCTCTAGATGCGAAAAACTACCACCGGTCTCCAACACCGAAACCAAATAAGCAAAACATCCGGAATAAAATAGCTTTCGAGCACATACCGCAGAAATGATCGGAGAAACTTGTCGCGAAAAACCCTAAACACTCCTAGGTTGACCGTTGTCCATCTTGAAGTCCGAACGCTTGACCTTGTATTGGATGACTGCATCATACTTGGAGAACCAGTGCATGCCCAAGATCACATCAAAATCTTCCAAGTCTATCACCTTTTGATCAACAATGGCTAGATAATCACGAAACAGAATCGGACAACTCTGAATGCCTTCGTATGACGCCACTAAATCGCTAGAGGGAAACATGACATGAAATGCGTCGCCAACAAGATCGAGGGACAAATGATGACACTCTACAAAGGTCATCGCCATAAATGAGTGGGTAACACCAGAATCGAAGAGAACATGGGCCCAGTGGTTCTTTACCTTCAACTTTCTTATAAAATTACATACGCAACTAAGTGAACGGACGTTGAAACTACTGTTACAAACATAAAGCTAGAACTAGGTAAGTATCTAACCTGAAATTACTAGGGTAGACGTCTGAGCTTCCTCCCAAGACTCCACATTCAGCTTGCCCTTCCCCTTGTCTAAGTGTTGTGGTGGCTGCAAGGCCAAAAGTAGAACCGGCTGTAGTATGGGCTGAGTCTGCGGGCACTTCGCCTTGAAATGACCTTTCTATTTGTAACATCCCTCAGAAAATTAGATCCCTAGGCGTGGTTTTGTCATGACTAGGTCACGACAAAACCCTAGAAAGCCCAAGTGGACCTAGTGGACTTGGGAACAAGGGTGACTGGGGTGAATGGTCTACAAATAGTAGATTCCTAAACTCTAGTGTAGAATGACCTTAAGGCCTCACCATGATTCTAAGATCCCACACATGCCCTCCTAACCCAAGGGTGCGGTCAATGAGCCACCTAGAACCCATTGGAGTCAACCAAAGGGGCTAAGTTGACCAAAGTCAACTCTACCCCTAATTTGGTCAAGTGCCCTACTAAGGGTCAAGTGACCCCCAAGATGCCCAACCAACCATACCCAAGCCTTTCTATACTTTAGGGGAGGCCAATGGGTCACCAAGTACCCCTTGGGGTCAACTATAATGGTCATGTTGACAAAACTCAACTCTAGCCTTAACTTGGTCAAAGTGCCCTTATTAAGGGTAAATTGACCTCCAAGGTGCCAAGGCAACCTACCCAACCCTACCTAAACCCTTGGGGGAGGCCAATTGGTCACCAAGGACCCATTGGTGTCAACCCAAAAGGTCAAAATGACTATAGTCAACCCTAGCCTACTTTGGGGCAACCAAGCCCAAATGGGCTAGCCCAAGCTCAAGCCTCCTCATGTGGCTTCATTATGGAATAATGTGCATATATGGGTTGCAAATATCCCTCCAGGTTGACCAAGTCAACTTGGTGACTAGGAGAGAGGGTGAGCTCCATTCCATGTTAACGGAGGAGAGAGAAAAGAAGAAAGAGGGGGGAATGAAGGGGCTCGGCCAAGGGAGGCCAAAGAACACCCTTAATGGCTGGATTCAACTCCCATGGGGAAGGGTAGAAGTTTTCAGCCATTTCCCAGCAACCAAGGGGCTGGTTCAACCCCCTCATCCTAACGCGAGACTAGCCATTAATGACTTTAATGGCCATTGATAATCCGGCCTCTCCCCTCCTCAACCGAGCCTTTAAACACCATTAGTGGCCCAAGAGGAATGTTTCTCAGCCTTTAACTGAAGATTTCGAGCCCTCCCACTTTGTTGTTGCAGAAACCGAGCGACGCCGACTTCAAAGATGGTTTCTCGACGATCTTCTCGACTTCAGGCTGCCGGCAAGGTCCTCCCCCTCTCCTTTTCTCATGGGTAGATCATAGCAATGCTTAGGTACAAGGTTCGGGCTCAATTGAGCCTAAACTAATTCCTGGTTTTCATTGTTTTGGGCAGAGAAATCCACTTGGTAGAACCGCTAGAATTCGCTCCTCCGGCGGCCGAGTCGCCACCAGTCTATAGCCACCACCTCGACAGAGGTGTTGGTGGCGGTGGCCGGTCAGGGAAGAGCCGGGATGGGTGGCAATGGCAGCTGGATGGTGCTCCAGGCTCGGGCTATCTCAGCCGTTGGCTGGAGGTAGACATTGAGCCACAGCCGCTGGATTTGCGCCAAGATTCCTGCTAGATAAAATGAAAATATTTCATATTAAATTATTTTCTGTCACCTTTATTATAGTATTTTGAATTAAATATTAAAAATAGTTAGGTGCCTCTGATGAAAAAGTACAAAACATAAAAGTTGTAGATCTTGGGTTTAACTTTAATACAAAATTTATTCGAACCAATGTGGACCTCTGGTTGCCCCAGGGAACCCGTTTTGGTGGTACCTATACCTAGTGCTATCCTGAAATTCAAATTGGTACCCACTCTTCATCCCTTGTCCAAATGACCTAAAATTTGGGTAGCGGGTCAACCTTAGCTATACATAGGGTCTGTCCAAAAAAGGGAATTTTTGGAGATACTTTGTCTATGGTTTTTATATTTATTTAATAATACTAGGTTATTTTAATTAAGTTATCTAATTACCTCCAAAACCTCCCGAATTTTGGTGAGTGGTCCCTGGCATCATGATATTGCTCTGTATAAAATTTCACCACATTTGGAGGTGTTTTAGATAGGTAAATATCTAACCCTAATTTTGCCTAAATGAGGGGTTCTTAAGTAAAAAGTGCACCTTCAGGATGAGTGGTCAAATCACCTCAATAGAGGTTGATAATTTGACCACTGACTTGGCATGACCTTTAACACCCCCATAGGGATTAAGGGGTAGTCTAGGGTAGTTTTGCCCTAGGATCCAAACTAAAACACTAAGGAGGGGATTTTGAGGGTTGTGAAGGCCCACTAGTAGAAAATTGCCTTTTAGTGACAAATATTTTTGTCACTTAAAATTAAATTTTGGTCACTAAAGATATTTAGTGACCAAATATAGTCCATCACAAAGTGATCACGAATACCCCGCCACTAAATGTATTTTGTGACCAAAAAGAGTTACGTCACTAATTTTACATATTTAGTGACCCACTTAACTATAGTCACCAAAAGATTCTTTTTGTGACCAAATAGATTTGGTCAGTAAGTTTATTTTTAGTGATTAACTTGAATCGGTCACTAAATGAACTTCTGTGACCATATTGACTCGGTCACAAAATGTTTTTTTGGTGAACAAATAGATTTTGTTATAGAATGAAATTTTTGCTACTATGATGAGCTGGTCACAAAATAAAGTTTTAGTGACCAATCTATTTCGATCTCAAAAAAATTTTTTGTGAAAAAACTGATTCAGTCACTAAATAATGTTTTAGTGACCAAACTAAGTCGGTCATTACATGTATAATTTTAATGATGAAATATGTGGTAACTAAAGAGATAATACAGAATAACAATGGATGTCAATAAATTCTGTTCAATTTCTCAAAAATACCATTTAATTCCATTTACTACTCATTATAATTCAATATTAAGACATTCAAACACAATAATATATTAAATACACAATCATAACAGAAATTTGTTAAACATTATTTTATTAATAGAGATAAAAAGAGGTGAGAGATTTCCCAAATTCCTCAATACAGAATAACAGTTTTAAACTATAACTAAACAGAATACATATTAATTCTTTAGCCCCGACATCTCAAGGCTGAAGGAAGATCTGCTTGACCCTCATCGAACTTCATTTATGAGATGATATTGTCGGAGAAATGAGTTAGGTACTCGCTGATCTCCACCTCGCAAATATCAGTGATAGCGAAGGCGACGCTTAGCATATTGATAGTCTTATTTGTACACTCCACCATGTCCTTATTGAAGAACCAAACTCTGGCCTTTCTAAGATTCTTCTCATTTCAGCCATACTCTGGTCATTTAAACTTCTACAATCACTAAGTCCAACCTGCACTTGGAAATATTATAGATTAGAAATGTGAAGCTACATAATTTGAGTGTTGGGAATGATATGTTAGTAGTGATTAAGCAACTTAAGTTGTGCACCTGTGATCTAATCTCTATCTTGGTAAAGTAGGTCCAATAATATAACTGTTAGAACCTGAAAAGACAAGCACACAATCTGACGGGTAACAAAGAGAATGACATAATTAAAGTAATTCATTGGGACAAAGTATTATATAAGGCAATCACTATTACACATAAATGATTAACACTTACTCATTAAATGATTATCATCATTCTCATTAGCAAACTCAACAAAGCAAATAACATTCCTCATCACAAAGACAATGAGAGTCTGAAATAGAGATAAAAGCAAGAAAGCATATAAAACACAAAATATGGTTAAGAAAAGAAATTGGATCTATTTATTAAACATTATATCAAACAGATTTGCATGAAATACAAACTAGTGCATAACTAATCCAAAGAGGATCACTATTGCTAAAAACAACCACGTTACCTGATAAACAAGAGGAGCTTTGATGAATTCTTCCTCAAATTCACACTCTTCAAGAATTGTTCTTATTATTTTTAAGATTTGAGCCTGAATGATATCCAACAAACAGATGCTACCAACTGTACCTAGTCATCATAAGAGTAAAAATTAAGACCGTAACCAAAAGCAAGGCAGTATGTCTTGATATAAATAGAAGTTGGACACAAGAAAAATAAAAGAAATATGAGTACCGTGGAGCCACTATAATCAAACTTCTTGATGAATGACGCATTTAATAAGCAGCCTAGAGAATTTGTGGGGAAAACTACTAGAAGGATACCATTTCAATTTTGCAAAACAAAATGAAAATGATTAATCCAAAACATTATAAATTATTAAAATGGAAACAAAGAATCTTCTTGTCTCAATTGAAGAAGCTGCAACCCCAAAAAAATTGAAGGACGTAATTGTGATGTGACAAATTTAATTAAGAAAATTAATTTCTAAAAAACTTGGCAAAAGAATATCCACATTCTACTGCATCTTGAAGACCTACATCACCATGTATAATATTTTACACCTGTTAGAAAGAAATGACAACCACCATAACGATTGATGTGATCTCTACAAAAAATCACATATTAATATCGAATATAACTCAAAGTAAACATACAAGACATACAATATCCGTAATTTCTTAACCAACATTAATCGATATTGTGTATGCGGAATTTAAGTAAAATAATTATCTTAGTTTTAAATATAAACTTACGCTTCACACTGAATAATCCATATATAAACAGAAATATGGAGTTATCATATCGCATTTGTACTTTTTAGTACTTTTTTGCAGTAAATGATTGGCGTAGCAGCAACAATGTTTGTAGTGAATACACTTGACAATATTAGAGTAAAAGAATCACTTTAAAATAATTTTACTATTTTTATCTTGGAAGAAATAAGCAATCCATGTTGCTAAACAATCTTAGAAACTAGAAATTTTAGAACTAGAATAAAGATGTTGAACCCCAGAAAGAAATATTGATGTACAACCCCGTAGCCGGGCGAGTGGGACCCTCCCCAAATGTCAGCCTGGGGGCGTGCTGTGGGCGACGAGTTGGCGTCCCTGCTTGAGGACGTGCGGGTGCTCGCGCGTGTGTGCTGAGGTTTTATGTGTATTCCTTTCAATATATGTTATATATATTATATATAATATATATATAGATATATATTAATATATATGTTATTATATAAAGAGAGAGGGAGGGATGAGAAGGAAAAAAGGAAAAAGAAGAGAAAGAAATAAAAAGAAGAGGCAGTGACTTCCCCCCCAGCCCCGATCTAGGGTTCGGCCAAGCAGCCGCCGCCCCGGCCGCCCTCTCCCCTCTCTCCCGTCGACCTGGAGCAAGCCGAGCGCCGGCCCCCTACCTCTCTCTCGTCGACCTGGAGCAAGCCAAGCCTAGGCCGAGCCCCTTTCCCCCCTTCTCTCCCGTAGCCGGCAAGCAGGGCACGACCGAGCCCCTTCCCCCCTCCTCTCCCGTCGCCGGCCGCACCAAGCCCGGGCCGAGCCAGAGCTCCTCCCCTCCCTCTCTCTCTCTCGGCCAGGAGCAGGCCTTGCCCCGAGCTCCCCCGCCTCTCTCTCTCAGCCGCCTGCAGGAGGAGCCAAGCCCGACCCCCACGCTCCCGATCTCCTCTCCCGTTGTCGGCCAAGGAAGGGCCGCCCGACACTCATCTCTCCTGATCTCCCTCTCTCTCTCTCTGTGCAGCAGCAAGGAGGGGCTCTCCCCCGCTCTTTTCCTCTCCTGTCACCGGCTAACAGGGGCAGCCCGAGCCCCTTTCTCCCAAGCCCTTTCCTCGCCCAGTGCCGGCTGATTTCTTGCGGGATTGGGGATCTATTGTTGTTAATTATAACTGATTGGAGCATTGAAGATGCTGTCAGCACCAGAGAGCTCATCATCGTGGATGCCAGCATTCAACAGTCCAGCAACACTCCAGTTGGGCCCTCATCTAGAGATGGAAGAGGAGGGGAGATCTTGAGTGGTCTTCTTAGAGCTCAAACCGTGGCGTCATCAATGCGTGGACAATAACAACGCTCCCTAGACGCCGAGCCTCTTATGAGATGTCCGGTTGCGGCTCCGCCAAACACGCGTCAAGGGTAACGAAGTTTCTACTTGGGCAGGTGAAGCCCTTATTTTTCATATTTGCATGGAAGCACCTCTCCACCAACGAGTGGGGGAAGGGAGCTCTCCGACGGGTTGACGTGTACGTCCCCGCAGTTAATTGCATTAGTGCCCGTCAGTGTGAGTACGGGTTTAGGCATGCTGTGTGAAGCCCATTCGGACGTATGAGCCGAATTGGTGATGTTCTGTGTGGAGCCCGTCCGGACGTATGAGCCGGGTGGGTGATGTTCTGGGGTTCCCGGGGAAGACTCCGTGGAAGTTGTATTTTATTCATTCACAGGGAATACGCACCATAGCCACCAAAAAAGGGGGTGTGCGCAATACGTTTGGTCCGCTTACATTAGTCGACTAGCGTTTAGCTGGCCGCTGCTTGCCGAGACGTTGGCGTACAGACGCTGTAGTACCAAGTGGGGAATAGCGGGCTTAAGCCCAAGCTTGTGCCGGCCCTTGAAGGCCTTGTTTCGTTTATGTTGCCGGCCTGCATGCTGAGTATGGAATATATATTCCTGTAATTATTAAATGCCTGTGATGCCCTATGAATTCTTTTTATCTTGTTCATCTTAGGCGGGCGGTATGTTCGCGAACCGCTCGCCCCGTGGGAGCCCCGAGGTATAGTTGTCGGGAAGCCCCTGATGGCCTGTTGATAGACTTTCAGAACAACTTAGTTACGTTGTTAGCGGCCCAATTGGGGCTGCGTGGATTAGGGCTGCTGGGCGGTATAACGCCATTAAAAGGCGGGCAGGGAACAGTTTTTATAGACCCAGGGAGACACCTCTAGTTCAGGAGTGGATCTTGAGATCCTCCTTAGATGTTCCGGCCGGCCAAGAGAGCCCGCCGAAGGTGTCTTAGCTCAGCCCCTGGTGTGGGAGGGGAAGAGTTTTTTAATCTTCCGGGTATGCGGTGGGACCTCCACGCTGAGGCCTTGGGTCTGTCCCTTGTGTTCCTAGCCTTGAGCCTAGATTGCTCACTTGAGTGTAGTAGGTGTGCGACCACCCCTTCCCCAAGGGTCGAACTCCACAGAGACTGATTTTTCGGTTTCAACACTTTGGTGCGGTGAGCGTGGAGCGTGGCCAGCACGGAAAATCTCAGGTGAATGTCATGGCTTTAGAAGAGGAACCAAGTGACGACCAGGGTCATGCGCGGACTTTATGTGTAAGGTCCTCATACTCGGAGTTGTCCCCTCCCATAGCTGTTGTTAGAATCTCGTAGTATTTGGAGTGGGATTTGCGCCAGCTTGAAGTGCTTCTACCTGTGAAAATGCGTGTATCCTCACTTATCGCATCAGCGAGAAACCTGGAGGTTATTATCTTTAAGGTCAAGTAAGAGAGCGGATGAGAGGTATTTGGAGCCGGGATGACCCAAAAGGGTTCCATCCCTAGCGGTAATATGTTATCTCTTCCTTATGATTCAGTAGCGGTCAAGTTTTCTTTTTATTGCCAATTCGCCTCGAACTTCTGAGGGCTTTAAGGGTTAGCCTCGCGATCGACTCCGGAAGCGAAATGTCCAACCCGTTCCTTTAAAATAGCCTAGTTCGGATGATGGGACGGTGCCGCGTGACTTTAAGCGCTATTGTAAGACCGAGCCTCTGCACTGACGGCCGAGATCAGCTCCCCCCTTGCACGTCGGCCTATGTCCTCCCGATCGCACCTCTCCTCCGACTAGAGGAATTATCAGGAACGAGCCTAGACGCTAACCTCCCATATTTGATAAAGGGCCGATCTCTCCAAGCAATCACAAGTGAAAGCCTTTTTTGTTGAGAAAACAGGATAACATGTAAAAGGGTAGGTTTTGGCCCAAGGGAAGATGTTGGTCTCGAGTGCGTTCTAGAGGACCCTCGCAGGAACATTACCCATCGCCCATGCACTAGCTCTCATCATCGAGTGACATGGCGAAAAGCGATCTTTGTCATTAGATCAGGATACGAGCCGTCGACCTGTTTCTTTTAAATAGCCAAGTTCGGATGATGGGACGATGCCTCGGGACATTAAGCGCTCTTGTAAGACCGAGCCTCTGCACTGACGGCCGAGATCAGCTCCCCCCTTGCACGTCGGCCTATGTCCCCCCGATTGTATCTCTCTTCCGATTGGAGGAATTATTAGGAACAGGCTCGGATGCCAGCTTCCCGATTTGACGACTTCCAGATTGTCTCTCTTATTAAAAGAATGCGTCCTCCAGTTGTAAAAGCATTGGTGTAATTAACTCTCCAACACCTCTTAAGTAAGCAGTATGTCTCCACCTCGAGTAAAGTCAAGTCCTTGAGTAGTAGTGCATTTCCCTATCACCAAAAATAAGGCTGAGTATGAGGCGGTTATTGCGCGACTGTGCCTGGCCAGAGAAATTGGAGAACATGATGTGGAGGTTCAGTATTGTGCAAGACCCCGAGTGCTGCTCGGCCCCGGGTAGACTCGCTGTCAGGCTCTCACTAGCTGGCAGGGCTGTAGGCACACCTGGGGGGAAAGGGAGATAGTTGGGAAAGAGTTTTTGATTTTGAGTATTTTGCTGGACCCCGAGTGATGCTCGGTCCCGGGTAGACCCACTGCCTGGCTCCTACTAGCTGGCAGGTCCGTAGGCTCGCCTGGGGGGTAAGGGACCCCGAGTGCTGCTCGGCCCCGGGTAGACTCGCTGTTAGGCTCTCACTAGCTGGCAGGGCTGTAGGCACACCTTGGGGGAAAGGGAGACAATTTGAAGTTTGGGAAAAATCTGGATATTGTGCATTACCCCGAGTGATGCTCGGCCCCGGGTTGACCCGCTGCCTGGCTCCTACTAGCTGGCAGGTCCGTAGGCTCGCTTGGTGGGGTAAGGGACCCCGAGTACTGCTCGGCCCCGGGTAGACTCGCTGTCAGGCTTTCACTAGCTGGCAGGGCTGTAGGCACACCTGGGGGGAAAGGGAGATAGTTTGATGTTTGGAGAGAATTTGGGTATTTTGCAGGACCCCGAGTGATGCTCGGCCCCGGGTAGACCCGCTGCCTGGCTCCTACTAGCTGGCAGGTCCGTAGGCTCGCCTGGGGGGTAAGGGACCTCGAGTGCAGCTCGGCCCCGGGTAGACTCGCTGTCAGGCTTTCACTAGCTGGCAGGGCTGCAGGCACACCTGGGGGGAAAGGGAGACAATTTGAAGTTTGGGAAAAATCTGGATATTGTGCAGGACCCCGAGTAATGCTCGGCCCCGGGTAGACCCGCTGCCTGGCTCCTACTAGCTGGCAGGTCCGTAGGCTTGCCTGGGGGGTAAGGGACCCTGAGTGCTGCTCGGCCCCGGGTAGACTCGCTGTCAGGCTTTCGCTAGCTGGCAGGGCTGCAGGCACACCTGGGGGGAAAGGGAGATAGTTTGATGTTTGGAGAGAATTTGGGTATTTTGCAGGACCCCGAGTGATGCTCGGCCCCGGGTAGACCCGCTGCCTGGCTCCTACTAGCTGGCAGGTCCGTAGGCTCGCCTGGTGGGTAAGGGACCCCGAGTGCTGCTCGGCCCCAGGTAGACTCGCTATCAGGCTCTCACTAGCTGGCAGGGCTGTAGGCACACCTGGGGGGAAAGGGAGACAATTTGAAGTTTGGGAAAAATCTGGATATTGTGCAGGACCCCGAGTGATGCTCAGCCCCGGGTAGACCCGCTGCCTGGCTCCTACTAGCTGGCAGGTCCATAGGCTCGCCTGGGGGGTAAGGGACCCCGAGGCCTGCTCGGCCCCGGGTAGACTCGCTGTCAGGCTTTCACTAGCTGGCAGGGCTGCAGGCACACCTGGGGGGAAAGGGAGATAGTTTGATGCTTGGAGAGAATTTGGGTATTTTGCAGGACCCCGAGTGATGCTCGGCCCCGGGTAGACCCGCCGCCTGGCTCCTACTAGATGGCAGGTCCGTAGGCTCACCTGGGGGGTAAGGGACCTCGAGTGCAGCTCGGCCTCGGGTAGACTCGCTGTCAGGCTTTCACTAGATGGCAGGGCTGCAGGCACACCTGGGGGGAAAGGGAGACAATTTGAAGTTTGGGAAAAATCTGGATATTGTGCAGGACCCCGAGTGATGCTCGGCCCCGGGTAGACCCGCTGCCTGGCTCCTACTAGCTGGCAGGTCCGTAGGCTCGCCTGGGGGGTAAGGGACCCCGAGTGCTGCTCGGCCCCGGGTAGACTCGCTGTCAGGCTTTCACTAGCTGGCAGGGCTGCAGGCACACCTGGGGGAAAGGGAGATAGTTTGATGTTTGGAGAGAATTTGGGTATTTTGCAGGACCCCGAGTGATGCTCGGCACCGGGTAGACCCGCCACCTGGCTCCTACTAGCTGGCAGGTCCGTAGGCTCGCCTGGGGGGTAAGGGACCTCGAGTGCAGCTCGGCCCCGGGTAGACTCGCTGTCAGGCTTTCACTAGCTGGCAGGGCTGCAGGCACACCTGGGGGGAAAGGGAGACAATTTGAAGTTTGGGAAAAATCTGGATATTGTGTAGGACCCCGAGTGATGCTCGGCCCCGGGTAGACCCGCTTCCTGGCTCCTACTAGCTGGCAGGTCCGTAGGCTCGCCTGGTGGGTAAGGGACCCCGAGTGCTGCTCGGCCCCGGGTAGACTCGCTGTCAGGCTTTCACTAGCTGGCAGGGCTGCAGGCACACCTGGGGGGAATGGGAGATAGTTTGATGTTTGGAGAGAATTTGGGTATTTTGCAGGACCCCGAGTGATGCTCGGCCCCGGGTAGACCCGCTGCCTGGCTCCTACTAGCTGGCAGGTCCGTAAGCTCGCCTGGGGGGTAAGGGACCGCGAGTGCTGCTCGGCCCCGGGTAGACTTGCTGTCAGGCTCTCACTAGCTGGCAGGGCTGTAGGCACACCTGGGGGGAAAGGGAGACAATTTGAAGTTTGGGAAAAATCTGGATATTGTGCAGGACCCCGAGTGATGCTCGGCCCCGGGTAGACCCGCTGCCTGGCTCCTACTTGCTGGCAGGTCCGTAGGCTCGCCTGGGAGGTAAGGGACCCCGAGTGCTGCTCGGACCCGGGTAGACTCGCTGTCAGGCTTTCACTAGCTGGCAGGGCTGCAGGCACACCTGGGGGGAAAGGGAGATAGTTTGATGTTTGGAGAGAATTTGGGTATTTTGTAGGACCCCGAGTGATGCTCGGCCCCGGGTAGACCCGCTGCCTGGCTCCTACTAGCTGGCAGGTCCGTAGGCTCGCCTGGGGGGTAAGGGACCTCGAGTGCAGCTCGGCCCCGGGTAGACTCGCTGTCAGGCTTTCACTAGCTAGCAGGGCTGCAGGCACACCTGGGGAGAAAGGGAGAAAGCTTGAAAAGAATTGGTTTCTTGTTATGTTGTAGTGTATCAGATATTGCGTGTATCGCTGATAATGAGCCTAGGAGGAAAAACACGGGCTAGTGATATTCGTGCTAGAGCCTCTAGCGGGACTATGTGAAAAGTAAGCCCTGGGGTGGAGCTCCCTTTGTACCCAAATTCAGAATTCTCACAAATTTTTTCTTTGGGTCGGCTCCCACTCGCCGGATACGTAGGGTTGGATGATTCTTTCCGAGCTTGTACCAACCTCGAAAAGAGCGGGGATTGTGTACAACCCCGTAGCCGGGCGAGTGGGACCCTCCCCAAATGTCAGCCTGGGGGCGTGCTGTGGGCGACGAGTTGGCGTCCCTTCTCGAGGACGTGCGGGTGCTCGCGCGTGTGTGCTGAGGTTTTATGTGTATTCCTTTCAATATATGTTATATATATTATATATAATATATATATAGATATATATTAAGATATATGTTATTATATAAAGAGAGAGGGAGGGATGAGAAGGAAACAAGGAAAAAGAAGAGAGAAATAAAAAGAAGAGGCAGCGGCTTCCCCCCCCCCCCAGCCCCGATCTAGGGTTCGGCCAAGCAGCCGCCGCCCCGGCCGCCCTCTCCCCTCTCTCCCGTCGACCTGGAGCAAGCCGAGCGCCGGCCCCCTGCCTCTCTCTCGTCGACCTAGAGCAAGCCAAGCCTAGGCCGAGCACCTTTCCCCCCTTCTCTCCCGTAGCCGGCAAGCAGGGCACGACCGAGCCCCTTCCCCCCTCCTCTCCCGTCGCCAGCCGCACCAAGCCCGGGCCGAGCCAGAGCTCCTCCCCTCCCTCTCTCTCTCTCGGCCAGGAGCAGGCCTTGCCCCGAGCTCTCCCGCCTCTCTCTCTCAGCCGCCTGCAGGAGGAGCCAAGCCCGACCCCCACGCTCCCGATCTCCTCTCCCGTTGTCGGCCATGGAAGGGCCGCCCGACACTCATCTCTCCCGATCTCCCTCTCTCTCTGTGCAGCAGCAAGGAGGGGCTCTCCCCCGCTCTTTTCCTCTCCTGTCGCCGGCTAACAGGGGCAGCCCGAGCCCCTTTCTCCCAAGCCCTTTCCTCGCCTAGTGCCGGCTGATTTCTTGCGGGATTGGGGATCTATTGTTGTTAATTATAACTGATTGGAGCATTGAAGATACTGTCAGCACCAGAGAGCTCATCATCGTGGATGCCAGCATTCAACAGTCCAGCAACACTCCAGTTGGGCCCTCATCTAGAAATGGAAGAGGAGGGGAGATCTTGAGTGGTCTTCTTGGAGCTCAAACCGTGGCGTCATCAATGCGTGGACAACAACAACGCTCCCTAGACGTCGAGCCTCTTATGAGATGTCCGGTTGCGGCTCCGCCAAACACGCGTCAAGGGTAACGAAGTTTCTACTTGGGCAGGTGAAGCCCTTATTTTTCATATTTGCATGGAAGCACCTCTCCACCAACGAGTGGGGGAAGGGAGCTCTCCGACGGGTTGACGTGTACGTCCCCGCAGTTAATTGCATTAGTGCCCGGAAGTGTGAGTACGGGTTTAGGCATGCTGTGTGAAGCCCATTCGGACGTATGAGCCGAATTGGTGATGTTCTGTGTGGAGCCCGTCCGGACGCATGAGCCGGGTGGGTGATGTTCTGGGGTTCCCGGGGAAGACTCTGTGGAAGTTGTATTTTATTCATTCACAGGGAATACGCACCATAGCCCCCAAAAAAGGGGGTGTGCGCAATACGTTTGGTCCGCTTACATTAGCCGACTAGCATTTAGCTGGCCACTGCTTGCCGAGACGTTGGCGTACAGACGCTGCAGTACCAAGCGGGAAATAGCGGGCTTCAGCCCAAGCTTGTGCCGGCCCTTGAAGGCCTTGTTTCGTTTATGTTGCCGGCCTGCGTGCTGAGTATGGAATATATATTCCTGTAATTTTTAAATGCCTATGATGCCCTGTGAATTCTTTTTATCTTGTTCATCTTAGGCGGGCGGTATGTTCGCGAACCGCTCGCCCCGTGGGAGCCCCGAGGTATAGTTGTCGGGAAGCCCCTGATGGCCTGTTGATAGCCTTTCAGAACAACGTAGTTACGTTGTTAGCGGCCCAATTGGGGCTGCGTGGAGTAGGGCTGCTGGGCGGTATAACGCCATTAAAAGGTGGGCAGGGAACAGTTTTTATAGACCCAGGGAGACACCTCTAGTTCAGGAGTGGATCTTGAGATCCTCCTTAGATGTTCCGGCCGGCCAAGAGAGCCCGCCGAAGGTGTCTTAGCTCAGCCCCTGGTGTGGGAGGGGAAGCGTTTGTTAATCTTCCGGGTATGCGGTGGGACCTCCACGCTGAGGCCTTGGGTCTGTCCCTTGTGTTCCTAGCCTTGAGCCTAGATTGCTCACTTGAGTGTAGTAGGTGTGCGGCCACCCCTTCCCCAAGGGTCGAACTCCACAGAGACCGATTTTTCGGTTTCAACAATTGAGTATTGGTAATGATGAATAAATAGCATCTAAAATATGCCATATAGAAATACAAAGTGCATTTAATTATATTAAAAATCACTTATATCATGTGAACAGAGATAATTTTAGCACAAAAAAGGGAAGCCATCCCCTGGTACAATGACACCAACATCACATGTTACTAAAGCCAAATCAGCCATTTCTTTTGCTCATAAACCAGCATAAATTCTTACAGCTTTGAATGCTTTTGCAGCAGTAAGACCGCCTGGAATCTATGAAGAAAAAAAAAGATATGCACTTTCCTTCTAAATTTGCCACAATTTACAATATTCTACCAACGTTACCCGTATTTAATAATCTTCTAATTTGCTCAAAAACTTTACTTATAGTTTAGAAAATCTGCATCTCTTCCCTAAAAACAATTATGTCCGTTGTCTCTGCTAGGGCATCAAATCCCTGTCTACTCTTCCCCGATGGCACTCCCTATCTTCAGCTATGGTTACGCATCGATCTTCAGTCGGTAACATCCAACTTCTTCTACGTCTGTGATGGGACAATATGAGCACACTATGTGACTTCTACTTCCAGATAATACCTACTATTTTCAACTCTACTACACCTTTCAAATCAATTCTACCATTTAATATCATTTTCCATTATGATTTAGGGGTTTCGTATTTGTTGAAACCTCCTCTTTACTGTCAACATATAGCTTGCTTACATGTTCTCTTATTTTAATTCCTTATATGGAAAATTTTCAATTGTTTTATAAGTTAATTTCTGCGTTTATAAATTAAGGTTGTATTGGATCTAATTGTGACATTTACATCTTTGTCATGCGTTTGATTTTAAATTAATGTGTTCTTGGATCTGAAGACTTCTAACTCTTCACAACAATATAATTAGATTGGAGGACAAACTCCTTGGCCTCTCCTCTTTCCCACAAGGCCCACATTGATTTCCTATGATGCTTAGAGTTAGAGAGAAAAATGGGACACAAAGAAAATGGGCACTTGGTGAAGAAAAGGGGCACTAGGCCTATGACTTGTGATGTTTTAGAGCTGGATGTTAAATCGGATGCCCGGTTAATTGCATTTTGGGTATGATAGGCTGAACTAAATGTTAGGTCAGATGGATTAGAGGACAGGTCCAACCGAAGAAAAAGGAGTCTGGGTTTCTTCTACAAGAGGAAGAACTTTCAGTAATCGCCGAAGAGCAATAACAGGAGGGGGATTCTTGAGTGGGTAATCAACAATTTATGATGCGAGTTGAAGTGATGGCTTCTACTAAACTCGGCGGGCTATGGAGTTACTATTAGTGCGAAGCAAAGGGGCGTGGACAGTGATATTGGCTATATAGAGTCAAGTCAAAGCTTTTGATACAAACTTTTGGGTAGGGTTCAAGTCCTAAAAATTTAACATCTTCAGCTTTAGGAAAAGCTTCTACATTTTGACTATGGTTAACATCTTTTGAAATTAGATTTAACAAGAGTTTCCAAATTTTGGTTTCAAATTCTAGGTTAAGTAAATTGATCAAAAAAAAAACCGCAAATCTTCACAAACATAATTGATTTTAGA
Organism: Platanthera zijinensis; assembly: GCA_039513925.1. NCBI lineage: Eukaryota > Viridiplantae > Streptophyta > Magnoliopsida > Asparagales > Orchidaceae > Platanthera > Platanthera zijinensis. Next base: position 91,404,675 of record CM077087.1, on the reverse strand, counting down.
TTTGGTAACATATTTTGAAATCAGTTTTATGAAAAGTTCCCAATCATGATTTTAGTCTTTGGTTTTAGATTTCAGTATTATGTAGGAATTATTAAAAAAGACACATATGGTTCCCTCATCGTAACCCTATATATTTTGTGGTTTAAATTGGCTATTATAAGCCTAAACATATTTGCATTTCCTAAAGAACTGATCTTCGTACTAATATATTTACATGGGTCTATACACTTGATGCCCAAAACTTTAATTTATTTTGGTTATAAATTTTTGCACATCTCTATTTTGATTTCAGATTTAGGGAAGCTATTAAAAAGGAAAAGTTCCAATTTATGGTTCCTCTTAATCACATTTTTGTTTATCAAAAAATGATCAGAATATGATTTTAGCAATTCTATGGGAAGATATCACCCTGATGAAGATTTACAAATTTTTATATGCTTCTAAATTTTCTTTACTCAGCTTTGCAATAAAATTATTTACAAATCTTTATGAATAATGTGAAAAAGTTCTATTCAAGTGTAAATAGAAGATTCCAATCCCCGCCCCGTGGAGCCAAAAAAATCAACAACTTCTCCATTACAAATGGTTAGAACAGAGATGAATGTACTTAAATATTCTGCCAGTTGTCTTAAAATTTGATTTGCAGCTTTTTTTTATTTTCAGTAAATCATTATCCATCCTTACCTTTGGTACTAAATTCTTTGTTTAGTGTTAAAATGTTTTGTATGTAGCATGTAAACATCTAATATTTTGAAATCTGCTCATTTAAATTTCATGTAATTTATGATCCAGGTAGCATAGGATGCTGATGAAGTTATCTTCAACACAAAATGTTAGGAAAAAATTTTGTAACATCCCATTTCCGGCTAGACCCCTAGGAGTCGGTTGGTCGAGTCAGAACCCCAGGGAGCACAAAAAGTGAAAATAAATCGACCGAGTTTTCGGGTCAAGGGTTGGTCACGCCCGTGACCGACCCGTCACACCCGTGACTTGGGCGTGACTACTTCGACGATCGTCGATCTCCACGAGACGATCGTCGAACGTGCTGTCTGGGCATGTCACGCCCGTGACCAAGATGTCACGCCCGTGACTATGGGCATGACCCCATCGACGATCGTCGATCGCCGTGAGACGATCGTCGACCTTGCGGCCCGGGCATGTCACGCCCGTGACATGAGTGTCACGCCCGTGACCTAGGGTGTGACCAGCCTTCGACGATCGTCGAACTCAATTCGACGATCGTCGACCTCGAAATTTGCCGTTCGGGCATGTCACGCCCGTGACCTAGAGGTCACGCCCGTGACCTAGGGCGTGACCAGCCTTCGACGATCGTCGATCTCAATTCGACGATCGACCCAAAATCTGCCGTTTGGGACTATCACGCCCGTGACCCAAGGTGTCACGCCCGTGACCATCCATCGACGATCGTCGATCTCAGTTCGACGATCGTCGAACCCAAAATTGGCTATCCGGGCCTGTCACGCCCGTGACCTATGTGTCACGCCTGTGACATTGGCCGAAACGACGATTCAGGCCCGAAATTATTCCAACACGCGTGGTAATAAATGCTGGTATGGGAAGTTACACCAGGAGTAACTTCCGGCCGTTTTCCTTCCATAATTATATAATAAATGAGGAAAAGGTGGTCCAATAGAAAATCGCCAGCTGGACACACCTGTTCAGTTTCCACCATTTCTTATCCCTGCATCATAACCGAAGCGTTAAGGGGAGGAGCCTTCATGGACATAATGGCTTTACCCATTCATCTTCCCACTATCTGACTTATAAAAGCCCACTTGGGGAAAGAGGAGAAGGTTACACGCTCAAGTAATCAGAACAGACCTTTGTTCTTGCTGTAGGAGAAGTTCAGCAAACGCCACCACCGCGCCATGGCACCCCGACGTTCTTCTCGCCTTCAAACCGCGAACAAGGTCCTCCTCTACTCCTTCTCTTTCATGGGTAGATCTTAGGATTCTTAGAAAGGAGGTTCGCCCTCAACGGAGCCGGACCCATCTCTCGTTTCATGGAAAAAACCATGAAAAAGGTATTTTGAGTTCGCCGGAAACCGCCACCTCCGGCGGCCAAACCACCACCGACCGATAGCCATCGCCTCAACGGAGGTGGTGGTGGTGGTGGCTGGCCAGGGAAGTGACCGAACGGCCGGCGACGGATCACGGAATTCTTACAGGAAAAATGATTTTCCTGTGTCTGGTTTTCGGGTTCATGTAGAAGATGAACAGTAGATTCAAATATTATAATACATAGATTATTATATATTACATAATGGAAAAATAGATACTTTGGTTATATGTTGAGGCTGTGAAACGAGGCACTTAGAGGCCGAATTAGGAAAAATGACCAGACACAAAAGTTGTAGCCCTCGGGGTCTACTTTAATTTAAAATTGATTTTATTCAATTTGGGTGAGTGGTTTGACCACAGCACTCATTTTGGTGGGATCAAGACCTAGGCTAACCAGAAATTAAAATGGTTGTCCACGTTTCATAACATGTCCAAATGACTTGAAATTTGGACTGGAGGTCTATAATATGTATATCGAGAGGCTGTCCAGAAATGAGAATTTTTGGAGAACTTTTGCCTAAAGTTTTTGTAAAAATTTTATAAACAATATAAAATTAATTAGGAGATGAAATTAAGTCCAAACTCTGCCAAATTTTGGGTGGTGGTCCCTGGCATCAATATTAAGATCTATACAAAATTTCAACTCGATTGGTCGAGTTTTGAATAGGGAAGTATCAAGTCCTAGATAGGTCTTGGTGAGGGGTACTTTGGGGAAAAGTACGATTGGAGATGGAGTGTGCAAATCTCCTCAAAAGAGGCATAAGTTGTTGGCCACTGATTTGTTGAGTCTATGTCTACCCTCTTGGGTAACATGGTGTGGCTTAGGTGGATTATACCCTAAGAGATTGGCTCAAATCCAACGGGTGGGAGTTTGAGGTTTGTGAAGGACATAGGAGCAAAAGCTCTTGTATGCCCTTGAAATTTGGAGGAGAGGGGGATGAAATGATGAAAACCCTCTGGTGGAAATAGTGAAAGGATTGGAGGTAATTAGGTACCTCGGAAGTTGAGAGTTTGAATTAGGATAGAAACGTAATTTAGTTATTTTAAGCACTAAATCTAATCCAAAAAATTGTGAAACTCGGGAGGAGGGAGTTTTAGGATGTTTTAGACTTAAAGTAAATCTTCTGGAATTTTATGATTAATAAATGTTATACTTCATGTGTTAAAGGAATAATTGCCCGATTTATTGTTTCAATTATTTGGAGGTTTTAACTTAATTATATTCAGTTGAAATTCTGGATTTAGATCTTGATTAGTAGCACCATGATCCCTGGATTTTTATAGAATTTTATGTTGAGTAAATCTAGTACCTTATTCACAAATGATAGAAAGGGCTTTTATGTTTAAAAATTAATTATGGATAAAATACTTGCTGGAAAAATTATGAAACTTGGCCAGTGCTAATTTTAGGCCTTTATCTGTATGTCATGAATTACTTATAATTTTTGGAAGAATATTTTCTGTACTTGCTTCATAAACAATAGAAGTTAGAGATTATTTCTAAAATAGCTTTCATGCCATTTTGATGATTGAAAAATTATGATACTTAGGATTTAACCTATTGAGATAACCTAGTATTTATCGTAAAAGTGCTGGACATCTTGCATGAGAACTTAGGGTAGTTCATGTTCAAACCGATAGTCCTTGGATTTTCGAGGAATTTAATTAAATGCCAAATAAATTAGGAATAATTCCATTTTCTGGATTTAGGTCATTTAGGTCATGGTAAGTCTCCAGTAAATAATTTAGGGCATTTGGATGAGTAATGGATCATTTCATAACCGGTTCGACATGTAGCCTAGGTCGGTCTGCATTTAGTAAATTGTGAAATGCAATAGGACATGATCTGATGAAGATATAAAGAGTAGTGAGTAGTGGTGATAGTTAGAGTTAAGAGGTGCTCGGGTTTGGCGAAAGATCGCTTTTCCCGAAGAGTGGAAGGTTTAAAAATCACCCTAGGATAGTCTATCGTAATATGAGAAGGGAATCGGGCTAAGGGAAAACAACCAATAACAATAAGTGCCTTGCGAAAGGGAACTTCGGGCCGTAATGCCGCCGTCTTGGTTCCTAGTGCCCCTTGAGAGCCCTTCACGGGGTATACCGGGGGCAGTCCTGGGCTAACGTAAACTGTAATAATAAACTGGCAAGAGTAACTTAGTAACTAGGATTGCACTTTTCACAAACACTGTTGGCACAGGAAGATTGATGAGAGCTTCGGCTCGGGTGATTTGGAAACGGACGGGATGGTCCGGGGAGCTTAGGCTCGGTTGTTCTGGAGACGGACGGGTTGGTCCGGGGAGCTTCGGCTCGGTTGGTTGGAGACGGACGTTTGGTCCGGGGAGCTTCGGCTCGGTTTTTGTGTGTTTGCGATTAAACTTGCATGTGCATAAGATAGGAAAAGTTAAGGTGGTGGGTCTTTCGATATCGGGGAGTTCGATTGCACCGACACCGATATCGTTGACTCGGCGAGGTGGTTAGCACTTCGCCAACAGAAGTCCGGTGCGCCAGCCGGCAAGAGTACGCAGGCGTCCGCTTAGTGCACCAAGCGTTGAGGCGTATGATAGGTCAGACTAGTGGTGCTTTTACTGGTTTTGGAGGTGGGCGAGGCCCAACCCACCGCTTCCGTCTGCCACTACGGAGGTATCCTGGGAGGTAACGGCTCCGAAAGGGGGAACTAAAGGTCTGTGTGCACAGAGTCGGGTGTGTGAGTTGCACTTGCATGTTTCATCATACCCACTAGCATGTCATAGCATAATCGATTCATTTAACCCTGACACCTAAAGTATTAGTGGTATGGGACGCTTATACATTAGGACCTGCAAAACGACCCCTTGGTCTATAAGCTTGTGTGGGCAAGTTTATAAATCAAAGGTTAATTTCAATATATAACAACCATTGTTGTTTGATAACCGACACCCCAACGTATAAGTGGTATGGGACACTCTATACGATGGGAGCCTTGCAAAAGATCCCTTTTGCTTATGTGTTCTCGCATAAGTGAAGGTTTAAATTCATATAATTGCTTTTCTTACTGCTAGACCTATTATAACAATTTATTAACTGCTCACCTAACACAACTTGCTAGATTAGTTTCCGCTGCCATCTGTTTCATGTTTAATCTCTACCTTCATGTCCTTCCCTTTTTTCCTCCCCGCTCGGTACCTAGGAGCCATGGGGGAAGGGGTAGGGGATGATAGGGCTTAGTCTTTATGACTAACGGTTTTCGAACCGCATCATTTAGGGGATCGTGGAGCCCAGCATGGAGGAGCAGCCCCAGAGATCGGTGCGCCTAGAGATGGGGCAGTCTAGCTCCGGAGTTCACACAGCCGGCACCGTGAGTCTCGACCCTGAGTAGTTTCTAGTGTTTGCTTCCGCATGAGAGATATTGTAGTGAGGACTCTGATGTACAGGGCTTATGCCCTTATTTTTAGTTTTACATTATGCTGCACTCTGATGTTTCTGTGGACACTCCTTTCGTGGAGCTTTATTATATATATGTGATATTACTATTGTGGACTGCATTGCTCTTACTTCTTATATTGTGCTACCTTTCTGTGATCGAAATGGCCGGCGGAATCGGCGCCTTGTGGTGATGACCCTTCAGGACGTGAAGGTGTCACCGCAAAGCGGCGATTCTGGGCCTAAGACCCCGGGTTTGAAAATTAAAAAAAAGGGGGTCTTACAAGTGGTATCAGAGGAAACATCGATCAGAAGGAAGTAGCAGTCCACAAACCCTAGGTCACCCCCCGCTCGAGTTTAGTTTGGGGACAAACTAAGCAGCGGAAGCAGTGGTGTGCCCATATGGGGATCACATATAATTTGTCCACCTTTATGTAGTATTTGAACGTTTTCTCAGCGTGTGTTTTTGTTACGCAGCCTCCAGCACGGACTACGCCACAAGGTGGAGTTCAACAGGCTCAGGATGTTGCACCACCCCCACCGGCCCCCACTCCTTTCCTTCAGTCAGACATGGGACAGACCCTGACTGCCATTCTGGAGGCCTTCAGGGCCCAGCAGGTTCCGGCCCCGCAGCCAAATCCGGGGGCCAACTGGCTAAGCATCTTCCGAGGACTGGCTCCCCCGTCCTATTTGGGGACAGAGTCGGCTGTTCGGACGGAAGAGTGGCTAGATATCATGTATGAGATGCTGACCGGGATTCGGTGTCCATGGGAGGAGAAGGTGGCTCTGGTTGTCTCCTGCCTGGAGTCCCATGCAAAGAGGTGGTGGAAGACGCTGTTGGACACGACCTTTGCTGATAGGGTGGTTGCGGAGATTACTTGGGAGGAGTTCAGGGCCGCACTGCTGGAGCATTTCGTTCCGCAGTCGGCTAGGGATGACTTGGAGGAGCGGTTCTTACAGCTGAAGCAGGGTACTCGGACCGTGGTGGAGTACCATCGAGAGTTTGACCATCTGGCTCGATACGCAGATTCCTACCAGCTGGACGAGGCAGGGTATATCAGGAGGTTCTATAAGGGCCTGCGGGAGGACTTGAGGGAGGCTCTGTTGTTCGTATCTGACGGGCCCATCTCCCGGATCTTGGAGATGGCCAAAAGGATTGAGGCAGATTGGCACGCCACCCGGGGCCGGAAGCGGCCAGCAGAGGATCAGGGACGGAGAGGTAGAAATGACCAGCGGCGAGGTGCTGTACCAGAGGGGAGGAGGACAGAGGACCAGCCTCGTCAGGACGTGAGGCCGGAGCCGAGGGAATAGGTGGTATTAGCCCCTCCCCCTCTTCGGATGCAGGAGATGCCGAGACCCGGGGGAATGGCGTATCCCCCAGCAGAGTGTTTTCTTTGTCATCAGATTGGGCACATTCAGAGGAACTGCCCCATGAGGGGGGCACCACCTCCACCACATCAGGGCGGCCCACCAGCTCAGCATTATGGAGGCCGAGGACGCGGCCGTGGTCGTGGATACCAGTGGGGAGATCGTAGGCAGGAAAGAGAGCAGGTATATGCTTTGGACCTTGCGCAGCCTCGAAATCCAGAGCAGGTCATCGCAGGTACGCTGCAATGTTTCTTTATTTTCATAAAATCTCCCTTTAAGTTGTTAAAACTCAGAACCGCACTAGATAGATTAACAAGGAAAGAAAACTCTTTATAGAACCCTGAGATATTTAATCACCCCAGGTATAGTCTTCATCAGCGGCAAGCCGGCCTGCACGCTGTTCGATACTGGAGCTACTCACTCCTTTGTGTCGGAGACGTTCGTAGAAGGACTGGAGGGTGTGGAGCGGTTCACAGGCTCGAGGATGAGGGTGCGACTACCGGATGGATCTGAGCTCCTTACCACGGATCACTGCAATATGGAGGCAGAAATTGGTGGAAAAGCGTTCGAGGCTCCAGCGACGATTTTGAAGCTGACGGACTACGACCTGATCCTGGGCATGGCATGGCTGTACTGGAACTATGCCCAGATTGACTGCCAGGCAAAGAGGATCACCGTGAGACACGGGGACTCTTTCATTACCATCGAAGGTATAAGACCTGTCTCTCGTATACTCTTATCTTCGGTACAGGCCGTTAAGGCCCATCTGCAGGGAGAGGAGGTCTATCAGATTCTATTTGAGATGGCGGAGGTTAAGGAGTCGGTGACAGACATCCCGGTGGTGCGAGATTTCGCTGACATCTTTCCAGAGAAACTGCCAGGACTACCTCCACACCGAGAGCATGATTTTCAGATACAGCTTGTGCCGGGAGCCAAGCCGGCGTCTAGGGCCCCTTATCGGATGGCCCCAAAGGAGTTGGCAGAGTTTCGGACTCAGTTGCAGGAATTAGTTGAGGCAAGTTTTGTTAGACCGAGTTCCTCGCCATGGGGAGCACCGGTCCTGTTCGTGAAGAAGAAGGATGGGACTCTCCGCCTGTGCATCGATTACCGAGCACTAAACAGGCTGACCGTCCGGAATACCTATCCGCTCCCACGGATAGACGAATTATTCGACCAGCTAGAGGGGGCCCATTATTTCTCGAAGCTGGACTTGAGATCAGGATACTACCAGCTGCGGATCCAGGAGGAGGATATCCCGAAGACGGCCTTTAGTAGCAGATATGGCCTGTATGAGTTCACCGTGATGCCCTTTGGGCTCACGAATGCTCCGTCGGCATTCATGAGTCTCATGAACCGGGTTTTCGAGGCCTACTTGGATGTGTTCGTCATAGTGTTCATAGACGACATCCTGATCTACTCTAGGACGGAGGAGGAGCACACTCGGCATCTGGCACTGACCTTGGAGAGGTTGCGGGAGCATCGCCTTTATGCAAAATTCAGCAAGTGTCAGTTCTGGTTGAAGTAGGTGGCCTTCCTAGGCCACATCATCAGCGGAGCCGGGTTATCAGTAGATCCAGCAAAGATTCGGGCAGTTCGCGATTGGCCGCAACTGAGGACAACCACCGATGTACGCAGTTTCTTGGGACTTGCCGGTTACTACCGGAAGTTCGTGGAAGGGTTCTCTCGGATTGCCCTCCCCCTCACATCTTTGACAAAGAAGGAGGCACCTTTTGTGTGGACCCCGCAGTGCCAGGCGGCTTTCCAGGAGCTGAAAGACCGACTCATCTCGGCCCCTATCCTGGCCCTTCCATCTGGAAGGGAGGGATTCCAGGTGTATACCGATGCATCATACCAAGGGATGGGAGCGGTGCTGATGCAGAACGGACATGTCATAGCATATGCCTCCCGCAAGCTGAAGATCCATGAGAGGAACTACCCGGTGCACGACCTCGAGATGGGAGCGGTCGTTTTTGCTCTGAAGTTCTGGCGCCATTATCTTTATGGAGTCCACTGCGATATCTTCTCCGATCACAAGAACCTGAAATACGTGGACACGCAGAAGGAGCTGAATATCAGGCAGAGGCGTTGGGTGGAGTTCTTAGCAGATTATCAGTATGAGATGCACTACCATCCAGGGAAGGCAAACGTGGTGGCCGACGCGTTGAGCCGGAGAGCTGCCACTTCCGAAGCTGGGCCCCAGGTTATGTCCATGGAGCTAGTCCAGTCATTCAGAGATATGCAGATATCCCTAGTGTCCGAGGATGACCCAGATCTGTATAGGGAGTATCTGGCATCGATAGTGGCCATTGACGATATTCGGGATCGCATTCGGGACGGACAGAGGACAGATGCGTGGGCGGAGCCGATGTTCCGAGCTGTGGAGGAAGGTTCGACAGGAGATTATTCCCTGAGAGATGGTTTGCTCCACTTCAGAGGCAGAGTATATATACCCGCAGGAGGCCAGATCCGAGAGGATATTATGATGGAGGCGCATTGCAGCCGGTACTCGGTGCACCCGGGGATCACAAAGATGACTGCTGATTTGAAGAGGACGATGTTTTGGCCGGGCATGAAGAAGGACATTACGTACTTCGTGACCCATTGCGAGGCGTGTCAGTTGGTGAAGGCAGAATGCAGGAACCCCGCAGGATTATTACAGCCACTCCCGGTGCCGGAGTGGAAGTTTGACGATATAGCGATGGATTTTATACATGGTCTTCCCCGGTCTCGGACGGGGAACGACTCGATTTGGGTGATTATCGATCAGTTGATGAAGGTGGCCCGCTTTGTACCGATCAGGAAGGATGACTCGGTGGGTGTGCTGGTACGGAAGTTTGTGGAGCAGTATGTCCGGTATCATGGCGTGCCCCGGACGATAGTATCGGACCACGATGGACGGTTTACATCCAGGGAGTGGCGGTCAGTGCAGGCATATTTGGGCACCCGGTTGACTTTTAGCACGGCCTTCCACCCTCAGACGGACGGGCAGACAGAACGCACCAACAGGACCTTGGAGGATCTACTACGATTGTGTATACTGGACCGAGGGGAGTCGTGGGAGAAGATGTTACCGTTGGTCGAGTTCTCCTATAATAACAGCTACCAGTCCAGCATCAGGATGGCACCTTATGAAGCCCTGTATGGAAGAAAATGTAGGACCCCGCTTTCTTGGGTTCAAGACGAGGATCCGAAGCTGTTGGGATCGGATTTTGTGGAAGATACCGAGGCTCAAGTGAGACTGATCAGAGATAGGATGTTGGAGGCGCAGAGCAGACAGGCCAAATACTATGACGCCCGGCATCGTCAGGTGGAGTTTCGGGTAGGGGATCGAGTGTTCTTGAAGATCCGACCCATGCACGGAGTCTCACAGGTGCGCGGTCGGAGGAAGAAACTCAGCCCTAGGTATATGGGCCCTTACCGGATCCTGGAGCGGATCGGACCCCTAGCCTACAGGCTAGAGTTGCCACCGGAGCTGGCAGCTCTACACGACGTCTTCCACATCTCTTCGCTGAGAAGGGCTCTACTATGCCCGGAGCAGCGGATTTTGACCACCGAAGGGCCGGTAGCTTCAGACCGATCTGTTCACTTGGAGCCGGTTCGGATCGACGACAAAGGAGTGCGGATCTTGCGCCGCAAGAAGATACCCTTAGTCAAGGTTCTGTGGAGAAATCACGGTCAGGAGGAGCACACCTGGGAACCGCAAGATCTGATGAGGCAAAGATACCCGGAGTTGTTCAGTCAGGTACATCTCACCACCTCTCGGTATATTATAGACTGCCTTTTTGTTTTGGAATGTTAAGATTAGATAAGGAAAATCCAGGACCTAGGCATGCGCACTTAATCAGAAAGGTAGGGGCTAAACTTTTGTTTATTGGGGAGATTGTCTTCGTTATCAAACGAACAGTCGCCTGAACCCAATAGAAAGATCGTATGGGATGTTACAAGTTTAATTTATTCCGATAGAATCCCCATAGGCTCAACCTCAATTTCGGGGACGAAATTTTTGTTTTGTTTATTGGGATTTGTAACATCTCATTTCCGGCTAGACCCCTAGGAGTCGGTTGGTCGAGTCAGAACCCCAGGGAGCACAAAAAGTGAAAATAAATCGACCGAGTTTTCGGGTCAAGGGTTGGTCACGCCCGTGACCGACCCGTCACGCCCGTGACTTGGGCGTGACTACTTCGACGATCGTCGATCTCCACGAGACGATCGTCGAACGTGCTGTCTGGGCATGTCACGCCCGTGACCAAGATGTCACGCCCGTGACTATGGGCGTGACCCCATCGACGATCGTCGATCGCCGTGAGACGATCGTCGACCTTGCGGCCCGGGCATGTCACGCCCGTGACATGAGTGTCACGCCCGTGACCTAGGGCATGACCAGCCTTCGACGATCGTCGAACTCAATTCGACGATCGTCGACCTCGAAATTTGCCGTTCGGGCATGTCACGCCCGTGACCTAGAGGTCACGCCCGTGACCTAGGGCGTGACCAGCCTTCGACGATCGTCGATCTCAATTCGACGATCGACCCAAAATCTGCCGTTTGGGACTGTCACGCCCGTGACCCAAGGTGTCACGCCCGTGACCATCCATCGACGATCGTCGATCTCAGTTCGACGATTGTCGAACCCAAAATTGGCTATCCGGGCCTGTCACGCCCGTGACCTATGTGTCACGCCTGTGACATTGGCCGAAACGACGATTCAGGCCCGAAATTATTCCAACACGCGTGGTAATAAATGCTGGTATGGGAAGTTACACCAGGAGTAACTTCCGGCCGTTTTCCTTCCGTAATTATATAATAAATGAGGAAAAGGTGGTCCAATAGAAAATCGCCAGCTGGACACACCTGTTCAGTTTCCACCGTTTCTTATCCCTGCATCATAACCGAAGCGTTAAGGGGAGGAGCCTTCATGGACATAATGGATTTACCCATTCATCTTCCCACTATCTGACTTATAAAAGCCCACTTGGGGAAAGAGGAGAAGGTTACACGCTCAAGTAATCAGAACAGACCTTTGTTCTTGCTGTAGGAGAAGTTCAGCAAACGCCACCACCGCGCCATGGCACCCCGACGTTCTTCTCGCCTTCAAACCGCGAACAAGGTCCTCCTCTACTCCTTCTCTTTCATGGGTAGATCTTAGGATTCTTAGAAAGGAGGTTCGCGCTCAACGGAGCCGGACCCATCTCTCGTTTCATGGAAAAAACCATGAAAAAGGTATTTTGAGTTCGCTGGAAACCACCACCTCCGGCGGCCAAACCACCGCCGACCGATAGCCATCGCCTCAACGGAGGTGGTGGTGGTGGTGGCTGGCCAGGGAAGTGACCGAACGGCCGGCGACGGATCACGGAATGCTTACAGGAAAAATGATTTTCCTGTGTCTGGTTTTCGGGTTCATGTAGAAGATGAACAGTAGATTCAAATATTATAATACATAGATTATTATATATTACATAATGGAAAAATAGATGATTTGGGTATATGTTGAGGCTGCGAAACGAGGCACTTAGAGGCCGAATTAGGAAAAATAACCAGACACAAAAGTTGTAGCCCTCGGGGTCTACTTTAATTTAAAATTGATTTTATTCAATTTAGGTGAGTGGTTTGACCACAGCACTCATTTTGGTGGAATCAAGACCTAGGCTAACCAGAAATTAAAATGGTTGCCCACGGTTCATAACATGTCCAAATGACTTGAAATTTGGACTGGAGGTCTATAATATGTATATCGAGAGGCTGTCCAGAAATGAGAATTTTTGGAGAACTTTTGCCTAAAGTTTTTGTAAAAATTTAATAAACAATATAAAATTAATTAGGAGATGAAATTAAGTCCATACTCCCCCAAATTTTGGGTGGTGGTCCCTGGCATCAATATTAAGATCTGTACAAAATTTCAACTCGATTGGTCGAGTTTTGAATAGGGAAGTATCAAGTCCTAGATAGGTCTTGGTGAGGGGTACTTTGGGGAAAAGTACGATTGGAGATGGAGTGTGCAAATCTCCTCAAAAGAGGCTGAAGTTGTTGGCCACTGATTTGTTGAGTCTATGTCTACCCTCTTGGGTAACATGGTGTGGCTTAGGTGGATTTTACCCTAAGAGATTGGCTCAAATCCAACGGGTGGGAGTTTGAGGTTTGTGAAGGACATAGGAGCAAAAGCTCTTGTATGCCCTTGAAATTTGGAGGAGAGGGGGATGAAATGATGAAAACCCTCTGGTGGAAATAGTGAAAGGATTGGAGGTAATTAGGTACCTCGGAAGTTGAGAGTTTGAATTAGGATAGAAACGTAATTTAGTTATTTTAAGCACTAAATCTAATCCAAAAAATTGTGAAACTCGGGAGGAGGGAGTTTTAGGATGTTTTAGACTTAAAGTAAATCTTCTGGAATTTTATGATTAATAAATGTTATACTTCATGTGTTAAAGGAATAATTGCCCGATTTATTGTTTCAATTATTTGGAGGTTTTAAATTAATTATATTCAGTTGAAATTCTGGATTTAGATCTTGATTAGTAGCACCATGATCCCTGGATTTTTATAGAATTTTATGTTGAGTAAATCTAGTACCTTATTCACAGATGATAGAAAGGGCTTTTATGTTTAAAAATTAATTATGGATAAAATACTTGCTGGAAAAATTATGAAACTTGGCCAGTGCTAATTTTAGGCCTTTATCTGTATGTCATGAATTACTTATAATTTTTGGAAGAATATTTTCTGTACTTGCTTCATAAACAATAGAAGTTAGAGATTATTTCTAAAATAGCTTTCATGCCATTTTAATGATTGAAAAATTATGATACTTAGGATTTAACCTATTGAGATAACCTAGTATTTATCGTAAAAGTGCTGGACATCTTGCATGAGAACTTAGGGTAGTTCATGTTCAAACCGGTTGTCCTTGGATTTTCGAGGAATTTAATTAAATGCCAAATAAATTAGGAATAATTCCATTTTCTGGATTTAGGTCATTTAGGTCATGGTAAGTCTCCAGTAAATAATTTAGGGCATTTGGATGAGTAATGGATCATTTCATAACCGGTTTGACATGTAGCCTAGGTCGGTCTGCATTTAGTAAATTGTGAAATGCAATAGGACATGATCTGATGAAGATATAAAGAGTAGTGAGTAGTGGTGATAGTTAGAGTTAAGAGGTGCTCGGGTTTGGCGAAAGATCGCTTTTCCCGAAGAGTGGAAGGTTTAAAAATCACCCTAGGATAGTCTATCGTAATATGAGAAGGGAATCGGGCTAAGAGAAAACAACCAATAACAATAAGTGCCTTGCGAAAGGGAACTTCGGGCCGTAATGCCGCCGTCTTGGTTCCTAGTGCCCCTTGAGAGCCCTTCACGGGGTATACCGGGGGCAGTCCTGGGCTAACGTAAACTGTAATAATAAACTGGCAAGAGTAACTTAGTAACTAGGATTGCACTTTTCACAAACACTGTTGGCACAGGAAGATTGATGAGAGCTTCGGCTCGGGTGATTTGGAAACGGACGGGATGGTCCGGGGAGCTTCGGCTCGGTTGTTCTGGAGACGGACGGGTTGGTCCGGGGAGCTTCGGCTCGGTTGGTTGGAGACGGACGTTTGGTCCGGGGAGCTTCGGCTCGGTTTTTGTGTGTTTGCGATTAAACTTGCATGTGCATAAGATAGGAAAAGTTAAGGTGGTGGGTCTTTCGATATCGGGGAGTTCGATTGCACCGACACCGATATCGTTGACTCGGCGAGGTGGTTAGCACTTCGCCAACAGAAGTCCGGTACGCCAGCCGGCAAGAGTACGCAGGCGTCCGCTTAGTGCACCAAGCGTTGAGGCGTACGATAGGTCAGACCAGTGGTGCTTTTACTGGTTTTGGAGGTGGGCGAGGCCCAACCCACCGCTTCCGTCTGCCACTACGGAGGTATCCTGGGAGGTAACGGCTCCGAAAGGGGGAACTAAAGGTCTGTGTGCACAGAGTCGGGTGTGTGAGTTGCACTTGCATGTTTCATCATACCCACTAGCATGTCATAGCATAATCGATTCATTTAACCCTGACACCTAAAGTATAAGTGGTATGGGACGCTTATACATTAGGACCTGCAAAACGACCCCTTGGTCTATAAGCTTGTGTGGGCAAGTTTATAAATCAAAGGTTAATTTCAATATATAACAACCATTGTTGTTTGATAACCGACACCCCAACGTATAAGTGGTATGGGACACTCTATACGATGGGAGCCTTGCAAAAGATCCCTTTTGCTTATGTGTTCTCGCATAAGTGAAGGTTTAAATTCATATAATTGCTTTTCTTACTGCTAGACCTATTATAACAATTTATTAACTGCTCACCTAACACAACTTGCTAGATTAGTTTCCGCTGCCATCTGTTTCATGTTTAATCTCTACCTTCATGTCCTTCCCTTTCTTCCTCCCCGCTCGGTACCTAGGAGCCATGGGGGAAGGGGTAGGGGATGATAAGGCTTAGTCTTTATGACTAACGGTTTTCGAACCGCATCATTTAGGGGATCGTGGAGCCCAGCATGGAGGAGCAGCCCCAGAGATCGGTGCGCCTAGAGATGGGGCAGTCTAGCTCCGGAGTTCACACAGCCGGCACCGTGAGTCTCGACCCTGAGTAGTTTCTAGTGTTTGCTTCCGCATGAGAGATATTGTAGTGAGGACTCTGATGTACAGGGCTTATGCCCTTATTTTTAGTTTTATATTATGCTGCACTCTGATGTTTCTGTGGACACTCCCTTCGTGGAGCTTTATTATATATATGTGATATTACTATTGTGGACTGCATTGCTCTTACTTCTTATACTGTGCTACCTTTCTGTGATCGAAATGGCCGGCGGAATCGGCGCCTTGTGGTGATGACCCTTCAGGACGTGATGGTGTCACCGCAAAGCGGCGATTCTGGGCCTAAGACCCCGGGTTTGAAAAAGAAAAAAAAAAGGGGGGTCTTACAAATTTTTAGGCTACATAAGTGATATTCTGCTTGAATTTTGAGTATTTGATTCATATTTTTCATTTCCTAGCATCAAAGAGAGTTATATGTTAAATTGGTTTGAGATGAATATGATCCACATATAGTTTGAGTGACACCTATTGCGGAATACTTAACTTGTATGGACATACAAAATGGAAGTATAAAATGTACCAATTAATGAGCAGATAAAATTGTTGTTGATGGTTAGAATTGAGAAGCTTAGATCTAAAACAAGATGTAAAGAGGTTGTTCATAATGATTTATAAGGAAGAGGTTCAACGCCATTCATAAAATTCAACAACAAGTGGATAGGGATTGTAAAATTGACCACAAATTGTTTACAGATGACTAATGATGATGGTGTTAAAAAATCCAGACAAACACACAGTTACTTATTCAAAAGTATTTGTGGTGAGGATACCACCTATGTTTCTTCAGTACGCCACTTTAAAATTTAATAACTTTTCTATGAGTGATATATGATTAATACTAATAATGTCCCAAATAAACCATTTACAAATTTATGTTTCATGGTGCATGCCTTGCAGATTCATCATAATACTACACTTCAATGGATGTTTCTTTAAATAGTGATATATTTTGTTGCAAGGAGGTAATTTGTTCTAAATGACTCCTATGCATCTTTTGTCTACTTGTACAAGTAAACATCAACTTTTGTTGCAAATATATAGTATATATTAAAGGTATTGATTAGACTGTATTTTTTCTTCCCAGCATTGCTTCTATTTCAACATAATTACATATTTGTATTCATCATATTTAACATTTTTATTAAAAATGAAAATATATAATATAAATTCTTGGTAATTAATGTTACATTTTGAATGAAAAATAATGGTTTTGATTAAATACACTAGCAATACGTGCACGTCTCTTATGCATAGTGTGCGGTGGTGACAGTAATTATAGTCGTTGCTCGTTATCCTACCATACTTCCACTGCAGCACATGCACATGGATCAAATATAGTTTGCCAATGAAATGATTTGACATTATTTTTATGAGTATGTACCCTCATTCCAGACCATGAAATAGATAAATCCTAATATGCAAGTTTTAATGTGGTTCTTGATGAAAATGAAGTACCTAATGTTATCACTGATGGAGTCACCATTATTAGGTCCATTGAACTGTCTGATGCATTTTGTTCTATTTAGAAAGTTCAAAAACATAGGTAATTAACTAAAATTTCTTTGGGAATCAAATGCGTACTCATAGAAATGACTAAGCTTAATGTTAATTAGAAGTTGTGTTTTTAGGACGATATGGATTTTGGTAAGAGGACAATCATTTGAATAGTTTTCATTGCTATTTGACTATTCTTTTGCTAGGCCAGCGGAAACATGGAACCATGTTGGAAACCCAAAATAATAATGAAGCAGAAAATAAAGAATAAAGAGCAGAATACCTGCAGTAGTGTGGGAGAAATGTTGCAGCCATAGGAAAGTTTCAGAGTAGTTGTCCGAGATTGGATGTTGGAAGGTGGTTGGGAGTTCCCGTAAAAGGAGCGATAGTGGCGGGTGCAGTGGAGGAAGAGCAGCAGCGGCGGGGGCTTCGAGTGGTGGCTAGAGTCTAGTGGTAGCAAGATCCAGGCCGTCGATGCAGAGAAGGCGAAGGGGTTGTGCATGAGTTGCAAGGGCTTTTTGTGCGTAAATGAAATGGGTTAGGAGGGTTTTCTGCGTGCTTCTTTTTTGTTTAGGATGAGGCGGTTGTTTTGTTCCATAAGCCTATTGCGGGTGCGGCGGGTTAGGGCAGAGGAAGTTACGATATTCGGTGTTCGTGGAAGTTACGGAGATGGTGTTCATGGAATTTACGGAGATGGTTAGGGTAGAGGTGCAGAACTTTCGATTCTCATTGTGGATTAAATTTGATCAAGGGACTGTGTAAATTAAAATAATGGTAATTGTGAGATAGATATATAAATTAAAAGATGAATGATACGTACAAACCAATTTTTGGGAGGTGGAAGTGCAAATCACTTTAATAATAAAATATTAATATTTTTTTATTAATACTTCTAAATTGATGAGTGCAAATAACCTCCTGCTCTCCCATCTCGCTCCAGAAACCATAGTCGTTCCCTCCCGTCAAGGAAGAAGAAGAAGGCTTCCTTGTCCAAGAAGAAGCTTGCGCTCACTCTTCCCACCACTGACGACAAACACCTAAAAGCCTCATTCTCCCATCAGCCTCCTCGGGGTATGCCAACCTCCATTCTAGCAAAAGCAAAGTTTCCCCCATGCTCATGTTTCTCATTCAGCCTCCAGGCTATGCTTAAAGGTTCTTGTCGGCCTCTGGGTTATGCTTGGGTTCATCATCTTGAAGTGCATCGTTGAAATCCATGTTTTCGTTGTTCCCTGCCCTACAATACCCGTGAATCATTTTGGAGTGCATCACTGTAAATTGTTTATGAGATCCTTTTAGGCATAAATCATGTAATGATCAACCAAAATTGATTTGCACGTAACAACACCAGATTTTATTTTTATCACATATGATTAATAAAATTATTCAAATTTGATCATTACTTTCCTTCCGTTAGTGATGTCATAGAAAGCCCAAAAAGACTTGTGCGAGGAATACAATTTTTTTTTATTTGCACATAATAATTTGATTTGCACTTATAATATTTTGGTATGCACGCATAATTCATTTGCACGTATCCAAAACTGGTTTGGACAAAATAGCGCACAAATTAAAATCATGGTAAGAGCTCAAAATTCATAAATGTGTCTTAGGCTCCATTTGGTTCGGCGGTGGCGGGTCGATCCGGCGGGTGGAAACAGAGTATTCGAACCGAAGGGGAGAGGTGGCTGCTCCAAACGGAGCTTTTTGGGGAGTTTCTCAAGGCGGGCAGGTGGAAACGGGCAAACGTCACTGGAGGTTCATTTGTTTACCCTCATTCCGGCGACATTTTCCCAAAACGGAGCAGCGAAACGCCCAAACAAATAGAACCTTAATTTGTTAACACATTAATGTTTTAAGATAATTTTTATTTAAGATTATATAGTCGTCCTGTAAGCGTGATGGCGAAAACGTGCTTCAAACCCTCAACTTCATCCCTGCCTCCAAGCAGCTTCTTTGTTCACCTCCTCACCTTCTCGCCTCAGTCAAATTCCATTTATATAATAAACAATATTTTTGTGTAAGATCTCTCCTAGCAGACTCGCCATAGATGACCAAAATCATATGTCAAAAGATTACAGGAAGAAGCGATCAGATGCTTGATAAAACTCAAGATCTACAACTTTGGATTTTTGTTTTGTTCTAAAAAAAATTGGGGGTTCTAAATAGCATCTTAGAGTACAATTATAATTCTAGGATTTGCAAATAGCCAAATAGGATCGATGAATATCAACACCCATCAAATATTAGATAAGTGGGAAAAATAAAACCTATTATGTATATGTAAGTATAAATAATTAAGTATAATTAAGATGAAATATCAATTTTTTATAATTTTCGGTCACTCAAAGCTAGTGGCGTGCAGAGAAAGGACTCATGCAGATGCACCTAACACGTTGATGCATCCTTCGTCGACTCGTTGCTGGAGTTGTTCGGCCATAACCTAAATTGCGAAAAAAGTCATAGCTTTCTGCTTGTGAAAATGGAAGCAAAAATGTGTAATACGAATATAGTTGTAATTATAGACATGATAACTTTATAATAAACTAGGATAGATATAAATTATGTCTCAAGCTTTTTTTTCTATATAAATATTTTTGTAGAAAAAATATTTTTATCATTGAAAATGAGTTATAGTGAAAATTTTATATTACGTCACTAAAACACTATTTAGTGACAAAATATATTTCATCACAAAATCTCAGACACTAAAAATGCACGTTTAATGACCGAACTTTAATTTCATCCTTGTAGCCATGTCTTTAGTGACCTAACTTTAATTTCGTCACTGTAGTCATGTCTTTAGTGACCGAACTTTAATTTTGGCACTAAAGTCATTTCTTTAGTGACTGACATTAATTTCATCACTAAAGACATAGATTTACTAACCGAAATTATTTTTGTCACTAAAACAATGCCTTTAGTGTCAAAAAATATTTCGTCACTAAAATTTGGTCACGAAAACTCAATTTTCTTATAGTGAGGGTATGGGGGCAAATGCCCTTGTGTGATCTTGTAACTTGGTGGAAATGATGATTGAGTAGCCTAAGTCCTCTGGTATGAAATTTAGAGGATTTGGAGATGGATGGACATCTCAAAACCCTAACCCTAGCTTAGGAAATAATCACTTTTGTATAGAATAAGCCACCAAACCTTAGTAAAAAGGGTGTGAAACTTAAGTAGCATCGACTTTAAGTTAGATAGGACATCTGGTAAATTTATTGGAATTTTATGAGTAATATTATTTGCATCTTCTTTGTTATACATGATATGACCCTAAATGTTATTTTATTTATTATGATAACACTGTACATTATAGACTCATGAAATTTGGGCAGAAGATGTTTTAAGTAAAAGTTATTGTTTCTGAATTTTATTATAAATTTTAGTTGAATACCTTTAGTACTTTCTTCACAAGTTTAAAAAGGTACAATTATGGTCAATAAATTATTTAGAGTCATTTACTTGTTGCAAAAATTGGGAAATTAGGTCCACAATAATTTTATGGCAATAACCACTTAGAGAAATTAATTCATGATTTTTAGATGACTATTTGCAGTACATACTTTACAAACCCAAAATTTTGGGGATTTGATGTATAATTTATTCAGAGCTTATTTCCTATTGGAAAAATTAAGAATCTTGGTCAGTGGTGTTGGTATGTCAGTAGTTGCATAATGAAATTTATTCTCAATTTTTTGATGATTATTTTCTGTACTTACTTCATTAATATGGGAAAATATGACATATTACCAAAATAATTTTAGGGTACTTAAGGTACTGGAAAAATTGTTAAATCTTGGATTTACAGTACTAATAAAGCCTACAATTTATCATAATTATTTTAGGCATCTTGAATGAATATATAGGGTACTTCATGTTCAAACTGGTGGCACCTAGATCTTTGGGGAAAATTAAATAAATTCCAGAATAATTAGGAAAAATATAATTTACTGTATTTAGCCTAGTTAGGTCATGATAGACCCCCATTATTTATCTTGAGGCATTTGGATGGATAATTATAGTACTACCTACTATGTACTTCATATCGCTAAGGATGGTTTGCAGATAGCAAAAGTGCGGGACATAGGTTGGTATGTGAGTGTTGGCATAGGGTTTGGGATTCTAATATTCTGTTGAATTGGATCAATAATTGGGGGCATCTCTGGAAGACAGGTTTAGTAAAGTTTGGAGTTGACTAGTGTTAGGTGGCATTCGGGGTCGGCGAACGATCGTCTTCCCCGTAGAAAGAGAAGGAAGGTCAAATCACACTAGGACTAGTTCCATTTTAACATAAAGGGATCAGGAATCAGGGTATTAACTTATAATATTAAGTTCCTTGCGAAAGGGAATGGTGGGCTTCAGCTACCATCATAGTTCCTAGTGCCCTTTGAGAACCCTTCACGGGGTATACCGGGGGCAGTCCTGGGCTAACCTAAACTATAGGCAAACTAATTTGCAAGAGTAACTAGCGTAATTAGGGATTCACTTTCACTCACCTTGATGTTTCAGAATGCTAGGTTGGTTCATACAGGCTGTTGCCCTGGGGGTTTTGGTGATGGGAAGGTTGGCTCGGTGAGCTTTGGCTCGGGTTGAGATTGAGACGGACGGGATAGTCCGGTGAGCTTTGGATCAGAGATTTGATTCATAACTATTGCATGTTCATAAAAGGAAAGGTGGTGGGACTTCGGTATTGGAGGGACGATGCACCGATGCCAATACATCAACTCAGCAAGTGAGGTTCAGCACTCGGCCAAATAAAGTCCGGTGTGCAAGCCGGCAAGAGTACGCAGGAGTCTACTTTGTGCACCAGCGTTGAGGCGTATGATAGGTCTGACCGATAGTGCAATTACATGTTTAGAGTTGGGCGACGCCACACCCACCACTTCCATTTTCCACTACGGAGGTATCCTGGGAGGTTCGACTCTAGAAAGGTCGAACTAAATGTCTGTGTATACAGAGTCGAGTGTGTGAGTTGCACTTGCATGTTCAAATCATGGCATAATTGCATGTCATAGCATAATAATTGCATATAACCTTGTCACCTATTGTATTTATTGGTATGGGATGCTTTATACAATATGCTCTGCAAAACGACCCCTTGGTTTATAAGTTTGCGCAAGCATGCTTATAAATCAAGGTTTTTATTCATTAGATTTATATATTATGTCCGCTAGAAAACTGACACCCTAACTTATAAGTTGGTATGGGACTTTTTAAACGCTAGGAGCCTTACAAAAGATCCCTTAGCTTATGTTCTCTCATATAAGTTAAGGTTACTTTCATATTTTCACTTACTGTCATTATACTCATAGAACTGCTAGCATAGGTTCACCGTAATCTGTTACTTGATTATTCTCACCTATCATATCCTCTCCTATCTTCCTCCCAGCTCGGTGCCTAGGAGCCATGGGGGAAGGGGTGGGGGATGATAGGGCTTAGTATTATAGACTAATGGTTTTCGGACCACATCATTTAGGGGATCGTGGAGCCCAGCATGGACGAGCAGCACCAGAGGTCGACACGCTTGGAGATGGGGCAGTCTAGCACCGGAGTACATACAGATGTGACTGTAAGTCCAGATCTTTAGTAGTGTTCCGTTTTTCTTCCGCGATGAGTGACCTTGTAGTGAGGATTTTGATGTACCGGGCATAAGCCCTCATTTCAGTACTTTTATTTCTGTTATTATATATATGGACACTCCCTTCGTGGAGATTATTTCTTCTATTTTTATATGTGATCTTTTGTTGACATATATGTTACAGTTTGTTTTATAAACTCTTATATACATTGCTACTAATCTGTGATCGATATGGCTGGAAGAATTGGCGCCTTATAGTGGCGACCTTCCCGGGCATGAAGGTGTCACCAAAAAGTGGCGGTTCTTGGCCTAAGACCCCGGGGTTTGAAAAGAAAAGAAAAAAATGGGGTCTTAAAAGTTGTATTAGAGCAAACCTCGATTGAAGGAGTAGAATTCAAGAAACCCTGGGACACCCCCGCTCGAGTTTAGTTTGGGGACAAACTAAGCAGCGAAAGCGCGGTGTGCCCATTTGGGGATCACATGTATTGGTCAACTTCCAATTAGGCTTGAGCTAATTGCTTACAAATGGTTTTTTTTTGGATATGCAGCCTCTAACACAGCCTACAGCACAGGGCGGAGTCCAGCAGACTCCAAATGTTGCACCACCTCCCCCGGTTCCCACTCCGTTCCAACAGTCATAGATGGGGCAGACTCTAACAACATTTCTGGAGGCTTTCAGGGCCCAGCAGGTTCCGGCTTCGCACCCAAACCCGGGGGCCAACTGGCTGAGCATCTTTTGAGGACTCTCTCCTCCATCGTACTTAGGGACAAAGTCAGCTGTTTAGACGGGGGAGTGGCTGGACATTATGTACAAGATGTTGACCGGGATACGGTGCCCCTGGGAGGAGAGGGTGCCATTGGTGGTCTCTTGCTTGGAGTCTCATGCGAAGAGATGGTGGAAGACATTGATGGATACGACTTTTGCGGATATGGAGGTTGTAGAGAATACTTGGGAGGAGTTTTGGGCCGCGTTACTTGAGCATTTAGTTCCACACACGACTAGGGATTAGCTGGAGGGCAGGTTCCTGTAGTTGAACTAGGGAAACAAGAAAGTTGTAGAATACCACCGAGAGTTCAACCATTTAGCCCAGTTTATGGACTCCTATCAGCTGGATGAGGCAGGATACACCAAGAGATTCTATAAGGGCCTGCGAGAGGAGTTGAGGGAGGACCTTATGTTCGTATCTGACGGGCCTACACCTCGGATGTTAGAGATGGACAAGAGGATTGAGGTTGATTGGAACACGACTCGGTGTCTGAAGAGGCCAACGGAGGATCAGGGCCGGGGATCCAGCAATTATCAGCGGCAGGGCCGCATAACTGATGGGAGAGAGGGAAGAAGAGAAGAGGACCATCCTCGTCAGGAGCTAAGACAGGAGCCGAGGGAGCTGTTAGTAGTGGCTCCTCGGCCTCTTCAGATACGGGAAGCCTTGACACCCGGTGGTATGGCATTTCCCCCGCCGGAGTGTTAGAAATACCACTAGACATGGCACATCCAGATAAACTGCTCCATTAGGGGAGCACCTCTACCAGCACAACATGTTGCCCTGCATGCTTAGCAGTTTGGAGGTCGATTACGTTGTCGAGGACGTGGATACTAGGGTGGAGATTGCAGGTAGGACAGGGAGCAAGTTTATGCACTGGATCTTGCCCAACCTCAGAACCCAGAGCAAGTGATCACAGGTATGCCATAAAGTTTTAAGTTTTTCTTTCCTGAACACTTAAACTTATGGATATAGAATTTATAATCTAGGAAAGAAAACAATAACTGGATTCTAAGACATTTAACTCCACCCAGGCATAGTTTTTGTCTGCGGAAAGCCTGCTTATACGCTGTTCGATACGGGTGCTTTGCACTCGTTCGTATTGAAGGCCTTCGTGGAAGGGTTGTAAGGCGTGGAGCGATTCACGGGCTTGATG
The DNA here is from genome assembly GCA_039513925.1 of Platanthera zijinensis. Classification (NCBI taxonomy): domain Eukaryota; kingdom Viridiplantae; phylum Streptophyta; class Magnoliopsida; order Asparagales; family Orchidaceae; genus Platanthera; species Platanthera zijinensis. The sequence continues at coordinate 91,380,219 of CM077087.1, read as the reverse complement.
ATGAGGATACGATTACCCGACGGATCGGAGCTGTTCACCTCGGACCACTGTGACTTGGAGGCGGAGATTGTGGGAAAGGCATTCGAAGCACCAGCGGGGATCATAAGGATGCCAGTATTTGACCTGATTCTGGGCATGAAGTGGCTGCGATGGAACCACGCCCAGATTGACTGCCTAGCGAAGAGAGTCACCTTAAGGCACGAGGACTCCTTTGTCGTCATCGAAGGTATTAGACCTATTTCCCCTCACTTCTTATCGTCTGTACAGGCCGTTAAGGACCACTTGCCAGGGGAAGAGGTTTATGAGGATCTGTTTGAAATTGCTGAGGCCAAGGTTTCCATCTCTGATATCCTGGTGGTGCGGGATTTTGATGACGTATTCCCAGAAAAGCTGCTAGGGCTACCCCGCACCGAGAGCAGGATTTCCCAATACAGCAGGTGCCAGGAGCTAAGCCGACATCTAGAGCCCCTTACCGGATGGCCCTAAAGGAGTAGATGGAGTTTCGAAGCCAGCTGCAGGAATTAGTGGAAGCTGGATTTTTCCGACCAAGCTCTTCACCAAGGGGAGCCCCGATGCTGTTCGTCAAGAAGAAAGATGGTACACTCAGACTATGCATTGAATACCGAGCGCTAAACAGATGGACAGTCTGGAAAACCTATCCCTTGCCACGGATAGATGAGCTTTTTGATCATTTGGAAGGGGCATATTTCTTCTCAAAACTGGATTTGAGGTCGGGCTACTATCAACTGCGGATTCAGGAGGAGGACATTCCGAAGATTGCCTTCAGTAGCAGATATGGGTTATTTGAGTTTACCGTGATGCCCTTCGGGCTCATGAATGCACCATCAGCCTTCAAGAGTTTGATGAACCAGGTATTCCAGCTATATCTCGACCGGTTCGTCATAGTATTCATAAATGACATCCTCATCTATTCAAGGACGAAGGAGGAACATACACAAAATCTAGCCTTTACCTTTGGGAAGCTCAGGGAACATCAGCTATACGCCAAGTTCAACAAGTGCCAGTTTTGGCTGACGAAGGAGGCCTTCCTAGGCCATATCATCAGTAGAGCGGGACTCGTAGTGGACCCCACAAAGATTCAGGCAGTATGACATTGGCCTCAGCTGAAGATGGCCATGGATGTCCGAAGTTTCTTGGGTTTTGCCAAATATTACCGAAAGTTTGTGCAGGGATTTTCTCAGATAGCCCTCCCACTCACTATGTTGACAAATAAGGACGCTCCGTTCATTTGGACGTCGCGGTGTGAGGCGACCTTTCAGGAGTTGAAGAGTCATCTTACGTCAGCCCCAATTCTCGCTCTCCTGTCAAGGAAGGAGGTCTTCCATGTGTACGCCGATGCGTCCTTCTAGGGGATGGGAGCTGTGCTGATGCAGCAAGGGTATGTGATAGCATACCCCTCGCGGAAGCTAAAGAAACACGAGCAGAACTACCCGGTGCATGATCTAGATATGGGAGCGGTAGTGTTTGCTCTAAAGATTTGGCAGAATTATCTTTATGGTGTGCACTACGACATATTCTCGGATCACAAAAATCTGAAATATGTTGATACCCATACGGAGTTGAACGTTCGCTAGAGACGATGGGTGGAGTTCCTATCTAATTATGAGTACACGATGCACTACCATCCCGGGAAGGTAAACATGGTGGAAGACGCTCTGAGCCGGAGAGCAACTACGATAGAGGCAGGGCCTTAGCTAATGGCCTTGGAGTTGGTGAAGATGTTAGAGGACATGCAAATATCATTAGTGTAAGACCCCCCTCCCGGAACACAAAATACGGCATGAGGGGAGTCTTATGCCTAGAATAGCCGCCTTGCGGTAGCACTAACACACGGGTTTGCCTGTACTACATGACGCCTATTCTGCCGGCTACAACCAATATCAATAAATCATGCTAACCCAACCATAAGATTAAAGAAAGTCAAATCACACACAATTTATAGTCCAAAACGAAGCGGAAAATAAGAAGCATAACAAGCTTCTAAAATATCAGAGTCTAAAAACTGTTTTCCAAAAAGGCTACAACAAAACACTGACAATTGTCACGGACAGTATCGACGGTACCATCACCTCAGGTCCTGTCGTCCGGGCCTGGATGTCCTGCAGCTGGCCTATCTGCGGGGTTTCCTCCTAAAATAGAAGACGTAGCAACCGTTAGTCCTAAAGACTAAGTGGCTTCACATCCGCTCCCCCGGCAACTCCTCGGCACCGGGCGGAGAAAGGAAACAAGTACAATACGTATATATAAAGCAGGAGTAATAAAGCAGGTGACAAGGAACTGGTAAGAATAATATCTCTACGAAGTAGGCTAGCAGTTCTATTAAATCAAATAATTAATCAGCAGGTAATCTAAAACAGGAAAAGTAACTTAACTTATAAGAGTGCCCATACAAACTTATTAGTTAAGGTTCGGCTTAACGGAAAAGTAACTAATCATATAAGAGTGCCCATACAAACTTATAAGCTAAGGATCTTGTGCATGATATGAATGGTATGATATGAGTGCTATGCAATTACCGACCCATATTCACATACATGCAAGTTGCTATATCGGCATAGACTTGAAGTTCCCACTTTTCGAGCAGGTAGCTAACCTCTCAGGCGTCAACCGTCATGGACAGACGGTGACAGTGGAGCGGGCGTCTCCACTACTTGGTGGTATCCACACTACCTATCCTAGGCCTCCGTACTCCTCGACGCTAAGAACACAACAGCGGAGCTCACACGCGTACTATGGCTCAGAAGGGGTCTTGGGTAGATGTGCACCAAGAACACAGCCCAACCTGGCCTTTGATTACGAATCGGAAGGAGCCTCGGAATCGCACGAGGCGCAAGCCAAACCATTCTCATTCCGCGGAGGAGACCTCGGGTTATGGACACCAAGGGTCTAGCCCTATCGCCCAAGGTCTAACTATTGGCTTCCATCGGTGTGACGACTGGCGAGCCCGTAGACCTTCTACATTCATTATCTCAGTATCACGACACAACGAGTCGTCGCACACCGCTTGCACCATCACAACTCACTCAATTTTATGCGTAGGGAGACTACATCTCTAAGCATCGGTTATCAACAAAACCCATTAGGCTCTGATCGCGGGTACAAAATACTTTCCAAATAGAGTTCATCACATTCACAACTATCTATTCAATCAATCACCTCAATTCATCACATGATAGATATATTCTACCACCAAGCTCAACCTCCATAGATCACTAGCCATCCTATCTCAATTCACATCACCATTAACCTAGATGGCTACCAATGTTAAGAACAACATTCATAAGGTTAACTATACCAACATAATTGAAGGAACCAAATGATATAAATTGCACATCATAACTTTCACAAGAGTACACTTAACCATGAGTTAACATGAGCATTATTATTATATAGCCTGCCACCAAAATTTGAATTCCTGGAGCTATAAGAATCCGCTATAAACGCTCAACCCCTCGTTGGAAAGGTATTTGTGAGGGCTACGACTTTCATGCTGAGTCGAAAACCCAGATCTAGTCGCATCACACAAGAAATTCGACTTAAAGTCTGCTGCGTACAGGATACAGATTTCCTGGACACAATTTCCTCCAATCGCAGCAGACTCGAACGGACTTTCCCGTGGCTACAAGTATCGCCTGGAAACATGAAACCACTAGTTGGAAAGGTATTTTCAAGGGCTACGACTTTTATGTGGAGTTGAAAACCCTGATATGAACATAACCCCTCCGAAACTGGCGGTGAAGATCGCTCCGTGCAGAAGTCAGATTTATTCACGCATCTTAAGGTGAGATGAACGGCATCCGTTCATCTTCCTCCATGAACAAACCTCCCAAACCTCCTCCAGAAATTCATCCACCCTTATTCACCCTCACAAAGCCGTACTTCTCCACGAATCACTCTCTCATCTTCACTTTGAATGATGAAGAGGTTGAAGAAGACTTAAGCCTAGAAAACAACCTAGGAATGGCTTTCCCTAAGAAATCTCCTCCTCACCATCAAGACTCTATGGAGTCGATGTCTCTCCTAGAATATTAACTACAAATCTAGCACCAAGGGAGAGGGGAGGAAGCTCACCTCATTTCCAGCGGTACCAACATTCCCGGTCATGGATCTAGTCATCCTTCTTTGTGGCATCTCTTACTTGGTGCAGTTGTTCTTCACGGCAATGAAGGAGAGAGAGAGAAAGAGAGAAAGAAGACCGCCTCCAAGAGCTCCGCCTGCTTCCCTTGGCTCCATCATTCGCGAGGTTCATGATGACGGCTAGGGTTCGGCTTTCTCTCCTCTTATAGACTGATGTATTAGGTTAAATTCCTTCTGCCACATGTCAACGCCTCATTGGACCGCCCATAATGGGTCATATTGAAGTGACCCGGTCTAAGGAATCATCGAGCACGAATCCCAAAGTCCGGTTCGGTATGCCTGTACAAGCCGACGAATCTTTCTGGGCGAAGAAAATGCACAAGTAAAATTCGACGGGAATCAACCGTCATTCTCGACGATCGGCGAGAATCGTCGGGCATTCTCGACGAATTCGTCGGGTATCAACAATGATACCCGACGAATTTCACTTAGCCAACTTATCAGAAAATCTGGCGTTGAGTGCGTTGAGTATTCTCAGCGATACTAGACGATCGGTGAGAATCGTCGTGCATTCTCGACGAATTCGTCTGGTATCAACAGAGATACCCGACGAATTTCACTTAGCAAACTTAGCGGAAAATCTGGCGTTGAGTTCGTGGAGTATTCTCAGCGATACTCGACAATCGGTGAGAATCGTCGGGCATTCTCGACGAATTTACCTTAGCCTGATTCTCAATCTGTAGTTCTGAACCCGGCGGGTATCGACCATCGATACCCATCGAATCGGCGAGTATCATTCCCGATACCAGTCGAATCGGCGAGTATCATTCGCGATACCCGTCGATCGGCGAGTATCATCCTCCATTCTCGTCGATCTTCCCTTGGGCCATTTCCTTTCGATCCGTTGGATATCACTCAACCCTACACTCCATTCAACGAACTTGACACCTTTTTTCCTAGTGTGTCCTGAGCCTGAGTCAAGTCTGTTGACTCAAAACTCGTGCGAGGGGCCTAGCTTGAATAGGGACGTTACAAATTTTATAAACAAAAGAAAAGATTTCGTCCCCGAAATCAGGTTAGGGATATGGGGATGCAGGTACAAAATAATATGTGCTATAAAATGTTACCTTGGGAGAACAACTCCGAGTAGCGCTTCTGCATTAAGTCCACCGGCTCCCAAGTAAATTCTTCCTTCCCATGATTAGACCATAGCACTTTTACCAGAGGCACAGTTTTACGGCGCAGAGCTCTCTCCTCCTTGTCAACTATCCGCACCGGCTCCAATCGCACAAACCTATCAGACGCCATAGCACCATAAGTTATGAGGGTGTATTGGTCAGGCCGCATCAATGCTTTCCAAAGAGATGATACATGGAACATGTCGCGGAGGTTCTCCAATTCTGGTGGCAACTCTAACCGGTAGTCCAACGGGCCAATCCTTTCCACTATGACATAAGATCCAATGTACCTTGGGCTTAGCTTCTTCATGCCTCGTACTCGTGATACTCCATGCATCAGCCGGATTTTCAGAAACACCCTGTCTCCCACATGAAATTCCACCATCCGGTGTTTCACATTATAATACTTTGCTTGCCGACTCTGAGCCTCAAGCATGAGATCCCGTATCAATCTGACTACCGCATCAGTATCATCAATATACTCTATGCCCAATGCCTTCGGGTCTTCGTCTTGCACCCAAGACAAGGGGGTCCTACACCTCCTTCCGTATAGAGCTTTATGGGGTGTCATGCCAATGCTAGCTTGATGGCTGTTGTTATAGGACAATTCCACTAAGGGCAAGAGTCTTTCCCACGGCTCCCCCCTATCTATCACACACAATCTCAACAGATCCTCCAATATTCGAATGGTCCGTTCAGATTACCAGTCCGTCTGAGGATGAAAAGTTGTGCAGAAAGTGAGACGCGAGCCCAAGTAAGCCTGTACAACCCTCCATTCTTTTGACGTAAACCGACCATCTCGGTCAGAGACAATCGTCTTCGGCACTCCATGATACCGCACAAACTGTTCTACGAATAGGCGCACCAAAACATCCACACGCGCCTCCTTCTTCATTGGGATAAACCGGGCTACTTTGGTCAAGCGATCAACAATCACCCACACCGAATCATTCCCCGAGCGTGAGCGAGGTAATCCGTGGACGAAGTCCATGGAGATATCCTCAAACTTCCATTCTGGGATGGGAAATGACTGTAACATTCCACTGGGACTTCTACACTCTGCCTTCACAATTTGGCAGGCCACCGAATGGGTAACAAAATACTTGACATCTCTCTTCTTGCCCGGCCAACATACCATCTTCCGCAAATCGGTGTACATCTTTGCAATCCCAGGATGTACTGAATATTGGGTGCAATGAGCCTCATTTAGGATATCCTCCCGAATATTGCCACCTTCGGGAATATAAAGCCGTCCACGAAAATGGACGAGGCTGTCTTTTAAGGAGTACTCTTCCGTCGTCCCATCCTCAATTGACTTGAAAACCGAAATTAGACCGACATCCTTTTTCTGCTCCATCTGAATCCGGTCTCGTATGTTGCAAACTATACTCACTGCGGCCAAGTATTCTGTATACTCTTCCGGTTGATCCTTAAATACAAAGGTGATCTCCATCTCTTTAAGTATCCGGGCTAACTCCATGCTCATCAAATGGGACTCAGTGCTCGATCCCGGTACTTTTCAGCTCAAAGCATCAGCTACGGAATTAACTTTTCCGGGGTAGTAGTTAAAGGTGAATTCATAGTCACACAAAAACTCCAACCACCGTCGTTCTCTCAAATTCAACTCCTTTTGAGTATGGACGTACTTTAAGTTCTTATGATCCGAGAAGATCCCGCAGTGGACGCCATACAGATAGTGTCTCCAAATCTTTAGGGCGAACACCACCGCTCCCAACTCCAAATCAGGCACCGGATAGTTGGCTTCATGCTTCTTCAACTGTCTTGAAGCATAAGCAATCACATGCCCATTCTGCATCAACACGGCTCCCATCCCTTGGTACGATGCATCCGTGTAAACTTGAAAGCCTTCCTTCCCCGACGGGATGGCTAGGATGGGTGCGGTCGTGAGCCGGTCCTTCAACTCTTGGAACGCGGCTTCGCACTGGGGTGTCCATTCGTACAACATACCTTTCTTCTTCAGTGTTATAAGGGGAAGGGCGACCTTCGAGAAGCCTTTCACAAACATGTGATAGTACCCGGCAAGTCCAAGAAAGCTCCGTACATTGGCCGCCAACTTCAATGGCGACCAATCCTTCACGGCCCGCACCTTTGCCGGATCCACCGTTAGCCCAGCCCCACTAATCACATGGCCCAAGAAGGCAACCTCTTGGAGCCAAAACAAGCATTTGCTGAACTTGGCAAATAAAGCATGTTCCTTTAACTTCTTCAGTACTAAGGCTAGATGTTCGTCGTGCTCCGCTTCTGTCTTGGAGCAGACCAGAATGTCATCGATGAACAAGATGACAAAGATGTCCAAAAAGGGGCCGAACACCTTGTTCATCAAACTCACAAAGGCTGAAGGGGCGTTCGTGAGCCCGAATGGCATCACGGTGAACTCATATAGGCCGTATCTCGAGCAAAATGCCGTTTTCTGAATATCGTCCTCTTGTATTCTCAGCTGATAATACCCCGACCGTAGGTCCAACTTGGAGAACCAATGTGATCCCACCAACTGATCAAATAGTTCATCGATGCGGGGTAGAGGGTAGGTTTTCCACACCGTAAACTGATTCAATTCTCGATAATCTATGCACAACCGTAGGGTGCCATCCTTGTTCTTAACGAACAAAACAGGAGCTCCCCAAGGTGACGAACTCGGGAGATTGAAGCCTGCTTCCACCAACTCCTGAAGTTGGACTCTAAACTCTGCAAGTTCCTTCGGAGCCATTCGGTAAGGAGCCCGAGAAACGGGCTTGGCACCCGGAACTAGCTTGATTTGGAAATCCACCTCCCTATGCGGGGGTAGTCCCGACAATTTCTCGGGGAATACCTCGGGGAAATCCCGCACCACCCGCACATCTTTGACATTCAATGCCATATTCTTCAACTCGAAACAAATTACATTGACTTCGTCCCCCTCCATATGAGATTTTATAACCTGAATTAAATATAATAGTTTACGAAGTGCGAAACAAATACCTTGGATGACGACCTCCGAGTCTCCATGCCTCAAGGTAACTTGCTTCTCCGCACAATTAATTCTGGCGTGGTGCCAGTCCAACCATTGCATGCCCAAAAAAAGGTCGAACTCCGGAATCTTCAATACTGTCGCTGCAGTTTCAAAGAACTTCCCTCCTATAAGCGTGTCGAAGTCACAACTGGTAGAGGACGTCATTTCGGATCCGTCCGGGAGACGCACCCTTTGAGTAGTTCTAGTGAAATGGTGCACCCTCTCTAAGTCTTTCACGAAGTCCGCCGAAATGAACGTGTGAGATACGCCCGTATCTAATAACGCATAAGCAGGGCTCCCACTAACCATGACGGTGCCTAAAATATCAAGATATAACCACTAGCTAGGAATGTGCATGTTCTATGTATCATAAAAATAAACATGTCCGTGCACTATTAATAAACTCAGTACATACCTGCCATAACCTCTTGCGGGTTCCGCTCTTGGGTCATATCCAATGCGAACACCTGCTCCCGCGCATGTCCCTGATTTCTCCCTGGTGGTCCCCATCCTCGACCACGCATATGCCCCCATCCACGAGGAGATGCTAGAGAGAGAGCAAGAGGAGCATTCGCGAACAACCGCTAGCAGAAATGCCAGACGTTCCCCGGTTGGTTGCACTCGAAACACACTATGTCACGTCGGCCCCCAGGTTGTTGAAATTGTTGCTGTTGTGGTGGTGGAGGCAAAGCTTGTGGCTGCGGAATCGGGTGCTCCACTCTATAGTTCCGGTTGAACCACCGGCTACCTCTCTGATTTCCTCTTCCTCTACCATGATCATGTCTCCTTCTATTAATGGGGCCGACTTCCATCACCCCTTCTGAAGGTCTCTTATTAGTTTCCATTTGATCTGCTTCTAGTCTCTTTGCCATGTCAATAATTTCCGCCAGGCTAGCTTCAACTATAAACAAAAGGGCTTGTCTCAGGGGGTCCCTTAACCCTTTGTAAAAGCGCTTCACATAGCCTCTATCATCCAAGTCATAAGAATCGGCAAACCTAGCGAGGTGTTGGAACTCTTGCTGGTATTCCGTCACCGATTTCGATCCCTGCTTCAGTTGTAGAAATCTCTCCTCAAGTCCATCTCATGCGGAAGAGGGGATGAAATGTTCCAAGAAAGCTTAAGAGAATTCACTCCAGCTAATGTCTTTGTACACTCGCCCTCGAAAGGTGGAGCCCATGAGGGACTTCCAACATCGTTTGGCGTGCATGATGAGTTATAAATATACTTATATTTTCGTATTTTATTTAAGTCAATTTTGTTTATTTTTGTCCTTTTTATTAGTTTTATTCAATAAATTGCTTATTTTTGTAAATATTATTTCTAACTTAGCTTTATTTTTATTCCAGAAAAATTCCAGAAAAAGTCAAAAAGTTGACTGACACGCCCGTGTCACGCCCTCGACGATCGCCGACCACAGGTTGCCAGCTCGACGATCGGAGATCATCAAACTGAGCTCGAGACGCCTCCAGACACGCCCGTGTCAAAATGTGACACGGGCGTGACAACTCCACCTGGCCCGACGTGACGCGCGCGACTTTGCGGCCGGACCGCGCCCAGATCGAACTCCCCGACATGCCCAAGTCACGCCCGTGACTGACACATGTCACGCCCGTGACCTGGGGCGTGACCGCCACGTTTTCAGCCGAAGTAAACTTTCCAGTCAAATCACCCGATCAGCTCATGAACAGTAGTCACACGCCCCACTGTCACGCCCTAGTCACGGGCGTGACCAACCCGAAATTTTTCCTATAAATAAGAGTTTTCTGTAAAACACAAGGGTTCACCTTTTTGAGCCAAATTTAGTGTCTTTTGTGGGCTGCCCTTGGTGCACTTTCATCTTCATGTAAGGAGACTTTCTCTCTCTTCCTTCTTATGTTTGTTTTAGCTTTTCCTTTTGCTTTGTAATAGTTTTTTTTATCATAAATAAAATGTTGTTTTTTCTCTTTCTACATGGAATGAAAATGAAATTTGGTTGGCTCACTCTCTTTCTCCTTTTTATCCTTAGTTCATCTTTGTTTTTCCTCTTTAAGAAAGTGTGTGTGTGTGTATGAGTTTAACTGGTCTTAATTTTTCATGCAATATGTTATAATGTTAGGCTTTATTTTAGGCCTTTATCAAAAAATTCGAGCCATTATAATGGCAAAATTTAGTTTAAGTCTTTTTTTTAAAGAATCAAAGTTGTATTGAAAACTTTCTAAAGGGTTATATTTTCATTCCTATGAAGTTGTAAAAGTGGTTTTAAGGTGTTTTTGTTTTTTTACTTAGATTTGCTTTAGGATTGTAAAACCTGTTTTGGTCCTTTAATTTTTCTTTTCGCTTTTTAATCATTTCTACAAAATCCTATGGATGAAAATGTAAACGTTTTAATTTTCAACAACTTTGATTTCAACTTTGTTTTCAATTCCAAGTGTTCAAACAATTTTTATTTCATCTTTTTATTTGTTTTTGGCAAGTTCTAAGGGTAGAAAAGTTGTAGTTTTAATTTTTAGATAACTTTTGTTTTCATGATATTCTTATGTGTGTGTGAGTGTAAGAGAATAAATTTTCATGCTTTCTTTTATGCTTCCTTCAATTATGAAGTGTGTGTGAGTGTTTGAGGATAACTTTTAATGCTTTGTTTAAAGCTTTATTCAATTATGTAGAGTGTGTGCGTGTGAGCATTTATTTCCGCCTACTCTTTAAGAGTTAAACGGCGCTTTGCTTTAATTTACCGCACACTCATTTGAGTGGGACTTGTAATTTTCATTTTTTGTAACTTAGTTTCTTTTTATTTATGCATTTATTTCCGCCTACTCGTTAAGAGTTAAATGGCGCATTGCTTTAATTTACCGCCTACTCAGTTTTGAGTAGGACTTGTACTTGCATTTATTTCCCCCTACTCATTCGAGTAGGGCTTCCTTTATTTACTTTCTTTATGGTTTTGAAGTGTGCGTGAGTTCCTGCATCAATTAGCTATCCTTCAATATATCTAAATGTCCTATTTTTTATGTTTTCTCTTATAATTGTTTAATGCTTAATTTCAAACTCACGTTTTGTTAAACCATATAGCCGTCCCCATACCGATGAGTGGCTAATCTCTTTTAGCCTTCGGCATCGAAGAGCATTGGGACATATAAAATGATTTGAAATAATTAAAAAATTTTATTTTTATTTTATTTTAAGGACTTAAGGTTTGCCCCGGGTTAACGACACATAGGACCACATAATCGATGTGTGGGCTCTATTTCCGTTATCCATACGCGACGCCGAGAGGCTGCACATATGGACCGATCCCCCTTGGGTAAAGAGAACTGCGTACGCCCCCTCGAAAGAGGAGAAGCGTAGTTTTGCCGGATTGGGTTCCCCACCCAATAGCGGGGTTCTTAGCGTAAAGCGGGCATTAAGAGGAATCCTTCGTCGGTCTAACGATCGGTCGAATAGTCTTAATGTTTAGGTTAGCAATATTCCTAGAGATAAGTGCGCTCATATTTTTGGAACCCCCACGGCCAAGTGCCTTTTATTAATTTAAAAACAAACTTTAATAATTGTTGAGAATTATTTTAGTCTTAATCCGATTCGATGCCGAGCGTTAACCCGTCATCGAACTAACTTAGCAAAATTCAGCTCTCTTTCTTTCCGTTTTAATTAAACTAAAAAATCCCACCTTACTGATAGTAAGATAATAGTGTTCCTGGATGAGTAGATATAATCAACGCGTCCCCGAGAATAATACGACCTCGGTATTTTCCCAAATACCGAGTACTACTTGCGATAGGTGCACTTGCCTCCTCTCGTTAGAAAACTCGATCATCTAACTCGGCCCGCGGAATCTGACCATTTCGAACCAACCACAGTCGGTCTCTGTTCCGTGACCATCAAGTTTTTGGCGCCGTTGCCGGGGAGCACGGTTGTTATATTGAATCTGGGACTCTATTAATTTTACTTTATTTTCAAATAAAAAATTTTATACAAAAAAATCCTTCCCCCTTTCATTGTTTTTTTAGGGTGTATGACCCGTGGATAACCTTCGAGTTCTGAAAATCTTGAATTCGACCCTGAGATCGACCGCTCTCTTGCGCGTATCCGATCTCTCCGTCGAATTCCCTTTTTAAACCTCACAGAATCTATCAGAGAACCCTCTTTCTCTTCTATGGCCGACCCAAATAATGCCCAAGCGGCCGAGCGTACGATGTCTTACTACGCTTGACCTAACTTGGATGATACGGGGTCGAGTATTGTTCGGCCTGCTGTGGCGAACAATAATTTTGAAATTAAGTCAAGTGTTATACAAATGATCCAAAATGTCGTGCAGTTCGACGGACAGACGGATGAGGACCCGAATAATCACTTGTCTAATTTTTTGGAAATTTGCGATACTTTTAAGATTAAAGGCGTCACTGATGACGCCATTCGTTTGCGCCTTTTTCCCTTCTCCCTTAAGTCCAAAGCTAAGGAGTGGCTGGTCTCCCTCCCGCGGGGATCCATCACGACTTGGGTGGAGTTGGCGGAAAAATTCCTTACTAAATATTTTCCTCCCGCAAAAACTGCAAGATTGCGGGCGGACATTTCCTCTTTTACGCAAATCGACTCCCAGTCTCTTTATGAGACTTGGGAGCGTTTTAAGGAATTTATCCGCTGGTGCCCGCACCACGCGCTGTCAACGTGGTTACAAGTACAAATTTTTTTATAATGGACTGAACAGTCAGACGCGTCAAATGATTGACGCGGCTGCCGGGGGCACTCTGAATAAAAAGACCCCCGAGGCCGCCCAGGCCCTTTTCGAAGAGATGGCTATGAATGCCTATCAATGGAATGTCCCGCGGGCGCGCCATAAGCAGGCGGGCCTTTATGAAGTGGATGCCACGGCTCATCAAGCCCTTCAAGTCGAAAGGCTAACTAAGCAGGTGGCGGAGATGTCTGTTGCCTCCTCCACTCCGCCTTGTTTTCTTCCCCCCTCTAACATCTGCGTAGTCAGTGACGTCTTTAATTGCCTCGGTGAACTCGTTCCAACTGATGTCCGTGTACAACCGCCCTTGGAAGGTGGAGCCCATGAGGGACTTCCACCACCTTTTGGCGTGTAGCTCTAGCAGCGTCACTACCAATGTCACCGCCATGTTGTTCGGACATCTTATGCCAGCCATCAATTCCTGCACGGTATCAAGCCATTCCTCGGTGCGCACCGGCGATTCTGTCCCAAGATAGGCAAGAGGGGACAGGGCACGGAAGGTGCTCACCCAGTTGGAGCCTGGCGCCTGTTGTTGCACCGGAGCTTGCTGGGCTTTAAATGCATCCAATATGGCAGACAGCGTTTGTCCCAGTTCCGACTGCTGGAATTGTGAAGGGACGGAAGGGGTAGGAGTGCCCCCAACCGGCTCCACCTGCGCTGGGACCTATACGCAAGGTACAAACTAGGGTCAGGTTGGCTAAAACTAATGTCAAAGTTGGACAACTTAGTGTGAATTACATATGGGCACACCACTGCTTCCGCTAAGTCGGTTTGTCCCCAAACCGACTAATCGAACGGGAGTGGCCCATTGTTACCTGACTGCTGTAGGTGAAGATCGGCTTAGTCTGATACCATTTGTAAGACCCCCCCCTCCTGGAACACAACACACGGCACGAGGGGAGTCTTATGCCCGAAATAGCCGCCTTGCGGTAGCACTAACACACGGGTTAGCCTTTACCACAAGACGCCTATTCCGCCGGCTACAATCCATATCACAACAATTATGCCAACCCAACCATAACAGAAAAGTAAAGCTAAAAGCAGTTCAGTTCACAGCTAAGTTAAAGTCCAAAAATAGCGGAAGATAACAAGCACAACTGGCTTGTACAAAAGAAACAAGAGTCTAGAAATGTTTTGCCAAACGGCTACATGAAAACACTCACTACTATCACTGACGGTGCCGATGGCACCACCACCTCAGGTCCTATCATCCGGGCCTGGCTGTCCTGCTGCATAGTCCGTTGCCGCTCTACCTGCGGGGTTTCCTCCTAAAAAGGAAGACGTAGCAACCGTTAGTCATAAGACTAAGTGGCTTCACATCCGCTCCCCCGGCGACTCCTCGGCACCGGGCGGAGAAAGGAACACAGGTACAATATATATACATAAGCAAGTAAACAAGCAGGTGATAGTAAGTATGGTGAAGTTTAAACTACGCTACACAACTAGCAGTTCTACGAATATCAGTAATATATAAATGACAGCAGGTATAAATAATCAGAATAATAACTTAACTTATAAGAGTGCCCATACAAACTTATAAGTTAAGGATCGGCTTAACAGTAAAGTAACTCATCGTATAAGAGTGCCCATACAAACTTATACGATGAGGATCTTGTGTATGCAATGAATGACATGATATGAATGTTATGTAATGACCGAATCATACGCACGCACATGCAAGTTGCTATGTCGACACAGACTAGAAGTTCCCACTTTTCGAGCAGGTAGCTAACCTCTCAGGCGTCGTCCGTCGTGGCCAGACGGCGACAGTGGAGCGGGCGTCTCCACTACTAGGTGGTATCACACTACCTATCCTAGGCCCCCGTACGCCTCAACGCTAAGAACACAACAGCGGAGCTCACATGCGTACTACGGCTTAGAAGGGGTCTTGGGTAAATGTGCACCAAGAACACAGCCCAACCTGGCCTTTGATTTCGAACCGGAAGGAACCTCGGAAACGCACGAGGTGCAAGCCCAACCGTTCTCATGGCGCGGAGGAGATCTCGGGTTATGGACACCAAGTATCTAACCCTACCGCCCAAGGTCTACCCATTGGCTCCCATCGGTGTGACGACTGGCGAACCCGTAGACCTGCCACAATCATTATCTCAACATCGCGACACGATGAATCGTCGCACATCACATGCCCCAAAACAACTCACTCGATGCTACCCGTAGGGAGACTTCAACTCTAAGCATCGGTTGTTAATAAACCCCTTGGGCTCGGATTACAGTTACAAAATACTCTTCACATAGTGTTCATCATGTTCACGCCCACTTATTCAAAGGATTCACCTCAACACTACGCATAATAGATATGTTCAACACCAAATTGTATAAATATATCCTATACCAATCTCAACTCCTAATATCTAACCTTCCCATCCAATCCATTTCTCTACCATTACATGGTTATTCCCCAATACACAACCAAATGAGTAACCATGCTAAATTATAGCAACAACAACATTATAGATATATGGGAGCAAGATATCAAATAAGCAAATCACAAACATTGCAAGAGTGCTAACATTATAAATTAACAAGTGCATTAACATAGGATAGCCCAATACTAAAACTGGGATTCCCGGAGCTACAGGAATCCGATCACAATGCACAACCCCTCGTTGGAAAGGTATTCGCGAGGGCTACGACTTTCGTGTTGAGTCGATCGCCCAGTTCTGGTCGCAACATACCAGAAATTCAACTCGAATACGTACAGGAAACAGTTTCCTGAACAGGAATTTTCCCGAACGCAGCGGACTCGAACCAGCTTTCCCATGGCTACAGGTATCGCATGGAAACGAGAAACCCCTCGTTGGAAAGGTAATTTCAAGGGCTACGACTTTCGTGTTGAGTCAATCACCCAGATTTGGCCAGAACACCTCCGAAATTGGCCACGAAGGTCTCCGCGTGCAGAAATCAGATTTCTGCACGCATCTTAAGGCGAGATGAACGGCATCCGTTCATCTTCTTCCTTGCAACAACCTCGCATAAACTTCTCCAGAAATCACACCCAACCTTATTTCTCCTTTCAAAGCCAAACCCTCAACGAAAACCCCTCTCATCTCCACTTTGAATGATGAGAAGGTTGAGGGAGACTAAGCCTAAAACCTAGGCATGGCTTATCCTAAGAACTCTCCTCCTCACCATCAAGACTCTATGGAGTCGATGTCTCTCCTAAAATAACTATAGATCTAGCACCAAGGGAGAGGGGAGGAAGCTCACCTCAAGTCCAACGGTACCACCATGGCCGGGCATGAGCCTCGCACTCCTTCGCGGCGGCATTGTTTTTCCCTTGACGGTGGCGGCGTTTTGATTCCTCCAAGGATGGCTCCGGCAAGCTCTTCCTCCTCCTCCAGCCAAGAACCCTCTCAGGAATTTCGGGGCAGAAGAAAGGAGATGAAATGCTAGGGTTTCCCAACTTTTTCCTTTTTATACATCGCAGACACGGGTAGGCACACGGCCGTGTTCCTACACGTGTTCAGGTGACACGGCCGTGTGGCCTGCCGTGTCTAGGGCCGTGTTCATCCCAGAACCACTTTCTGCCGGGTCAGGGTTGTGGCACACGGGTAGGGACACGGCCGTGTCCCGACCCGTGTCCTTGGCACACGGCTAGGGACACGCCCGTGTCCCAATGCCCGTGTACCTCTCTGACTGGTAAACCTATTTTTATGAGGCACACGGGTAAGGACACGGCCGTGTCCATACCCGTGTCAGCCAAAAATGCTGTTTTGCCTTGTTTTCCTCATTTCCCATACGTCCGCACCTGTTCACCCACACCCCCATTGGGCTCACCATAGCCCCCTTGACTCAAATACGCAATCAAGGGGCCTAGCGCGAATTGGGACGTTACAAATCCTTTAAACAAAATAAAAGATTTCGTCCCCGAAATCAGGGTAAGGCTATGAGAGTGAAACACATAAAAAAAGGAACTATGCTTTCAAATAAAATTTTTACCTGGAGTAAATAATTCCGGGTAGCGCTCTTGCATCAAATCCCTTGGCTCCCATGTGCACTCTTCCTTCCCGTGATTAGACCATAGCACTTTCACCAAGGGAACACTTTTGCGGCGCAAGGTTCTTGTCTCGTTATCAACGATCCGCACCGGCTCCAGTCGCACAGACCTATCAGACGCCACGGCGCCATCCGCCGTGGGGATATACTGTTCAGGCCGCAACAAAGCCTTCCGAAGCGACGATACATGGAACACGTCGTGAAGGTTCTCCAGCTCCGGTGGTAACTCCAATCGATAGGCTAGAGGGCCAATCCTTTCCACTATAACATAGGGCCCGACATACCTTGGGCTGAGCTTCTTGACTCCACGTACCCGCGACACTCCGTGCATCGGTCGAATCTTCAGGAACACCTTATCACCCACTTGAAACTCCACCATACGGTGCCTTGCGTTATAATATTTCGCCTGTCGGCTTTGAGCCTCTAGCATTCGATCCCAGATCAACCTAACCACCGCGTCCGTGTCATCAATATACTCATTTCCCAATGTCTTCGGATCTTCGTCTTGCACCCAGGACAAGGGTGTTCTACACCTCCTTCCATACAAAGCTTCATGAGGTGCCATTCCAATACTAGCTTGATGACTGTTATTATAAGAGAACTCCACGAGAGGTAAGAGCCTCTCCCATGGTTCTCCTTTATCTAGCACACACAACCTCAATAGGTCCTCCAATGTTCGGATGGTTCGTTCAGATTGCTCGTCCGTTTGTGGGTGAAAGGCTGTGCTAAAGGCGAGGCGCGAGCCCAAATAAGCCTGTACAGCCCTCCATTCTCTTGAAGTAAACCGACCATCCCGATCGGAGACGATCGTCTTCGGCACACCATGGTACCGCACAAATTGCTCCACAAAGAGACGCACTAGGACGCCCACCTGCGCCTCCTTCTTCATTGGGATAAATCGGGCTACCTTGGTCAACCGGTCAACTATCACCCACACAAAATCATTCCCCGAGCGCGAGCGAGGTAACCCGTGGACGAAATCCATGGAGATGTCCTCAAATTTCCATTCGGGGATGGGCAACGACTGTAGCATTCCACCGGGGCTTCTACATTCCGCCTTCACCATTTGGCAGGCCACACAATGAGTAACAAAGTACTTGACATCCCTCTTCATGCCCGGCCAACACATCGTTTTTCTCAAATCGGTGTACATCTTCGCGATCCCCGGGTGCACCGAGTACTTGGAGCAATGGGCCTCCTTTAGAATATCCTCCCGAATGTTGTCACCTTCGGGGATGTAAAGCCGGCCACGAAAATGGACGAGGCCGTCTTTTAGGGAGTATTCTTCCGTAGTCCCATCCTACATTGACTTGAAAGCCGGGGTTAAAGCCGCATCCTTCTTTTGTTCCGTACGGATCCGGTCTCGTATGTTGCAAACTATACTCATCGCGGCCAAATATTCTGTATACTCTTCCGGTTGATTCTTAAAGACCAAAGTGATTTCCATCTCTTGTAGTGTCCGGATTAACTCCATCCTCATCAAGCGGGATTCCGTGCTCGTTCCCGGTGCCTTTCGGCTCAAGGCATCAGCTACGGAATTAACCTTCCCGGGGTGGTAATTCAAGGTGAATTCGTAATCGCACAAGAACTCCAACCACTGCCGCTGTCTCAAGTTTAACTCCTTTTGGGTGTGAACGTACTTCAGATTTTTGTGATCCGAGTAGATCTCGCAGTGGACGCCGTATAAATAATGCCTCCACATCTTCAAGGCGAATACCACCGCTCCCAACTCTAGATCATGCACCGGGTAGCTGGCTTCATGCTTCTTCAACTGTCTTGAAGCATAAGCGATCACATGCCCATTCTGCATCAACACAGCTCCCATCCCTTGATACGACGCATCCGTGTAAACTTGAAAGCCCTCCTTCCCAGATGGAAGAGCTAGGATGGGTGCAGTCGTCAATCTGTCCTTCAACTCTTGGAATGCAGCTTCGCACTGGGGTGTCCATTCAAACGGCACACCCTTCTTGGTCAGCGTAGTAAGGGGAAGGGCGATTTTCGAGAAGCCTTTCACGAACTTGCGATAGTACCCGGCAAGTCCAAGAAAGCTCCGTATGTCGGCCGCTGACTTCAATGGCGACCACTCGTTCACGGCCCGCACCTTGGCCGGATCTACAGCTAGCCCCGCCCCACTAATCACATGGCCCAAGAACGCGACCTCTCGAAGCCAAAACTCGCATTTGCTGAACTTGGCAAACAACGTGTGCTCCTTTAGTCTCCTCAGCACAAAAGTTAGATGTTCGGCGTGTTCTGCTTCAGTCTTTGAGTAGACTAGGATATCATCGATGAACACGATGACAAAGATGTCCAAATAAGGGCCGAACACCTTGTTCATCAAGCTCATAAAGGCGGAAGGGGCGTTTGTGAGCCCAAACGGCATCACGGTGAATTCATACAAACCATATCTCGAACTGAATGCCGTCTTCTGAATGTCATCTTCTTGTATCCTCAGCTGATAATATCCCGAACGCAGATCTAACTTGGAGAACCAATACGATCCCACCAATTGATCAAATAATTCATCAATGCGCGGTAGGGGATAGGTGTTCCGCACCGTTAACCGGTTCAACTCTCGATAATCAATACATAACCGCAAGGTGCCATCCTTCTTTTTGACGAACAACACGGGCGCTCCCCAAGGCGACGAGCTTGGGCGAACGAACCCTGCTTCCACCAATTCCTGAAGCTGGACTCTAAACTCTGCAAGTTCCTTCGGAGCCATTCGGTATGGAGCTCGCGAGACGGGCTTGGCACCCGGAATTAGCTTGATTTGGAAGTCCACTTCCCTATGCGGGGGTAGTCCCGACAATTTCTCGGGGAATACCTCGGGAAATTCTCGCACCACCCGCACATCCTTGACCTCTAATGTCAATTTCTTCAACTCGAAGCAAATTACATAGACCTCGTCCCCTTCCATATGAGATTTCATAACTTGGATTGAAGACAATAATTTACGGGGTGCGAATTTAATACCTTGGAAGATGACTTCCGAGTCTCCATGCCTCAACATAACTTGCTTCTCCGCACAATTGATCCTGGCGTGGTGCCAGTCCAACCACCTCATGCCCAGGATGAGATCGAACTCCGGGATTCTTAACACTGTCGCCGGAGTTTCAAAGAACTTTCCTCCAATAAGGGTGTCGAAGTCGCAACTTGCTGACGACGTCATCTCAGAGCCGTCCGGAAGGCGCACCCTTTGAGTAGTGCCCGTGAAGTGTTGCACTCCCTCCAAGTCCTTCACGAAGTCCTCCGAGATGAACGAGTGAGACGCACCCGTGTCAAATAACGTATAGGCGGGTTTCCCGCTAACCATGACAGTGCCTAAGTTCCAAAAAGGTAATCACTATTCAAAATTGCGCTTATCATTTGTATCGTAAATCCAACAAGTCATATAATATTAATAAATTTTGCACGTACCGGTGATGACTTCCTGCGGATTTCTCTCCTGAGTCATATCCAATGCGAATACATGCTCCCGTGCATGTCCTTGATTTCTCCCTGGTGGTCCTCTTCCTCGGCCACACATGTGCCCTCGCCCCCGTGGAGCTACTGGAGGGGGAGCAATAGGGACATCCCCGATCAGTCGCGGGCAAACTCTTCGGACATGCCCCAGTTGGTTGCACTCAAAACGTATCACCTCACGTCGGCCCCCAGGTTGTTGATAATATTGCTGCTGCGGTGGTGGTGGTAAAGGTAGTGGTTGCGGAATTGGGTACTCCACCCGATAGTTCCGGTTGACCCACCGACCGCCTCTGTGGTTTCCGCTTCCTCTGCCATGATCATTCCGCCTTCTATTACCAGGGCCGACTTCAATTACTCCTTCCGCAGGTCTCTTGCACATCCCATGTGGTCTGCCTCCAGTCTCTTTGCCATGTCAATGATTTCTGCCAGGCTTCCATCGGCTATAAACAAAAGGGCCTGCCTCAGGGGGTCCCTTAACCCTTTGTAGAAGCGCTTCGCATAGCCTCTATCGTCCAAATCATAGGAATCAGCAAATCTAGCGAGGTGTTGGAACTCCCTCTGGTACTCCGTTACCGATTTCGATCCTTGCTTCAGCTGCAGAAATCTTTCTTCAAGTTCATCCCGAGCAGAAGAAGGAATGAAGTGATCCAGAAAAGCCTCGGTGAACTCGTTCCAACTGATGTCCGTGTACAACCGCCCTTAGAAGGTGGAGCCCATGAGGGACTTCCACCACCTTTTGGCGTGTAGCTCTAGCAGCGTCACTACCAATGTCACCGCCATGTTGTTCGGACATCTTATGCCAGCCATCAATTCCTGCACGGTATCAAGCCATTCCTCGGTGCGCACCGGCGATTCTGTGCCAAGATAGGCAGGAGGGGACAGGGCACGGAAGGTGCTCACCTAGTTGGAGCCTGGCGCCTGTTGTTGCACCGGAGCTTGCTGGGCTTTAAATGCATCCAATATGGCTGACAGCGTTTGTCCCAGTTCCGACTGCTGGAATTGTGAAGGGACGGAAGGGGTAGGAGTGCCCCCAACCGGCTCCACCTGCGCTGGGACCTATACGCAAGGTACAAACTAGGGTCAGGTTGGCTAAAACTAATGTCAAAGTTGGACAACTTAGTGTGAATTATATATGGGCACACCACTGCTTCCGCTAAGTCGGTTTGTCCCCAAACCGACTAATCGAACGGGAGTGGCCCATTGTTACCTGACTGCTGTAGGTGAAGATCGGCTTAGTCTGATACCATTTGTAAGACCCCCCCTCCCGGAACACAACACACGGCACGAGGGGAGTCTTATGCCCGAAATAGCCGCCTTGCGGTAGCACTAACACACGGGTTAGCCTTTACCACAAGACGCCTATTCCGCCGGCTACAATCCATATCACAACAATTATGCCAACCCAACCATAACAGAAAAGTAAAGCTAAAAGCAGTTCAGTTCACAGCTAAGTTAAAGTCCAAAAATAGCGGAAGATAACAAGCACAACAGGCTTGTACAAAAGAAACAAGAGTCTAGAAATGTTTTGCCAAACGCCTACATGAAAACACTCACTACTGTCACTGACGGTGCCGATGGCACCACCACCTCAGGTCCTATCATCCGGGCCTGGCTGTCCTGCTGCATAGTCCGTTGCCGCTCTACCTGCGGGGTTTCCTCCTAAAAAGGAAGACGTAGCAACCGTTAGTCATAAGACTAAGTGGCTTCACATTCGCTCCCCCGGCGACTCCTCGGCACCGGGCGGAGAAAGGAACACAGGTACAATATATATACATAAGCAAGTAAACAAGCAGGTGACAGTAAGTATGGTGAAGTTTAAACTACGCTACACAACTAGCAGTTCTACGAATATCAGTAATATATAAATGACAGCAGGTATAAATAATCAGAATAATAACTTAGCTTATAAGAGTGCCCATACAAACTTATAAGTTAAGGATCGGCTTAACAGTAAAGTAACTCATCGTATAAGAGTGCCTATACAAACTTATACGATGAGGATCTTGTGTATGCAATGAATGACATGATATGAATGTTATGCAATGACCAAATCATACGCACGCACATGCAAGTTGTTATGTCGACACAGACTAGAAGTTCCCACTTTTCGAGCAGGTAGCTAACCTCTCAGGCGTCGTCCGTCGTGGCCAGACGGCGATAGTGGAGCGGGCGTCTCCACTACTAGGTGGTATCACACTACCTATCCTAGGCCCCCGTACGCCTCAACGCTAAGAACACAACAGCGGAGCTCACATGCGTACTACGGCTCAGAAGGGGTCTTGGGTAAATGTGCACCAAGAACACAGCCCAACCTGGCCTTTGATTTCGAACCGGATGGAACCTCGGAAACGCACGAGGTGCAAGCCCAACCGTTCTCATGGCGCGGAGGAGATCTCGGGTTATGGACACCAAGTATCTAACCCTACCGCCCAAGGTCTACCCATTGGCTCCCATCGGTGTGACGACTGGCGAACCCGTAGACCTGCCACAATCATTATATCAACATCGCGACACGATGAATCGTCGCACATCACATGCCCCAAAACAACTCACTCAATGCTACCCGTAGGGAGACTTCAACTCTAAGCATCGGTTGTTAATAAACCCCTTGGGCTCGGATTACAGTTACAAAATACTCTTCACATAGTGTTCATCATGTTCACTCCCACTTATTCAAAGGATTCACCTCAACACTACGCATAATAGATATGTTCAACACCAAATTGTATAAATATATCCTATACCAATCTCAACTCCTAATATCTAACCTTCCCATCCAATCCATTTCTCTACCATTACATGGTTATTCCCCAATACACAACCAAATGAGTAACCATGCTAAATTATAGCAACAACAACATTTTAGATATATGGGAGCAAGATATCAAATGAGCAAATCACAAACATTGCAAGAGTGCTAACATTATAAATTAACAAGTGCATTAACATAGGATAGCCCAATACTAAAACTGGGATTCCCGGAGCTACAGGAATCCGATCACAATGCACAACCCCTCGTTGGAAAGGTATTAGCGAGGGCTATGACTTTCGTGTTGAGTCGATCGCCCAGATCTGGTCGCAACATACCAGAAATTCAACTCGAATACGTACAGGAAACAGTTTCCTGTACAGGAATTTTCCCGAACGCAGCGGACTCGAACCAGCTTTCCCGTGGCTACAGGTATCGCATGGAAACGAGCAACCCCTCATTGGAAAGGTAATTTCAAGGGCTACGACTTTCGTGTTGAGTCGATTACTCAGATTTGGCCAGAACACCTCCGAAATTGGCCACGAAGGTCGCCGCGTGCAGAAATCAGATTTCTGCACGCATCTTAAGGCGAGATGAACGGCATCCGTTCATCTTCTTCCTTGCAACGACCTCGCATAAACTTCTCCAGAAATCACACCCAACCTTATTTCTCCTTTCAAAGCCAAACCCTCAACGAAAACCCCTCTCATCTCCACTTTGAATGATGAGAAGGTTGAGGGAGACTAAGCCTAAAACCTAGGCATGGCTTATCCTAAGAACTCTCCTCCTCACCATCAACACTCTATGGAGTCGATGTCTCTCCTAAAATAACTATAGATCTAGCACCAAGGGAGAGGGGAGGAAGCTCACCTCAAGTCCAGCGGTACCACCATGGCCGGCCATGAGCCTCGCACTCCTTCGCGGCGGCATTGTTTTTCCCTTGACGGTGGCGGCGTTTTGATTCCTCCAAGGATGGCTCCGGCAAGCTCTTCCTCCTCCTCCAGCCAAGAACCCTCTCAGGAATTTCGGGGCAGAAGAAAGGAGATGAAATGCTAGGGTTTCCCAACTTTTTCCTTTTTATACATCGCAGACACGGGTAGGCACACGGCCGTGTTCCTACCCGTGTTCAGGTGACACGGCCGTGTGGCCTACCGTGTCTAGGGCCGTGTTCATCCCAGAACCACTTTCTGCCGGGTCAGGGTTGCGGCACACGGGTAGGGACACGGCCGTGTCCCGACCCGTGTCCTTGGCACACGGCTAGGGACACGCCCGTGTCCCAATGCCCGTGTACCTCTCTGACTGGTAAACCTATTTTTATGAGGCACACGGGTATGGACACGGCCGTGTCCATACCCGTGTCAGCCAAAAATGCTGTTTTGCCTTCTTTTCCTCATTTCCCGTACGTCCGCACCTGTTCACCCACACCCCCATTGGGCTCACCACAGCCCCCTTGACTCAAATACGCAATCAAGGGGCCTAGCGCGAATTGGGACGTTACATGGACAACCTTCGAGTTCTGAAAATCTTGAATTCGACCCTGAGATCGACCGCTCTCTTGCGCGTATCCGATCTCTCCGTAGAATTCCCTTTTTAAACCTCGCAGAATCTATCAGAGAACCCTCTTTCTCTTCTATGGCCGACCCAAATAATGCCCAAGTGGCCGAGCGTACGATGTCTTACTACGCTTGACCCAACTTGGATGATACGGGGTCGAGTATTGTTCGGCCTGCTGTGGCGAACAATAATTTTGAAATTAAGTCAAGTGTTATACAAATGATCCAAAATGTCGTGCAGTTCGACGGACAGACGGATGAGGACCCGAATAATCACTTGTCTAATTTTTTGGAAATTTGCGATACTTTTAAGATTAAAGGCGTCACTGATGACGCCATTCGTTTGCGCCTTTTTCCCTTCTCCCTTAAGTCCAAAGCTAAGGAGTGGCTGGTCTCCCTCCCGCGGGGATCCATCATGACTTGGGTGGAGTTGGCGGAAAAATTCCTTACTAAATATTTTCCTCCCGCAAAAACTGCAAGATTGCGGGCGGACATTTCCTCTTTTACGCAAATCGACTCCCAGTCTCTTTATGAGACTTGGGAGCGTTTTAAGGAATTTATCCGCTGGTGCCCGCACCACGCGCTGTCAACGTGGTTGCAAGTACAAATTTTTTTATAATGGACTGAACAGTCAGACGCGTCAAATGATTGACGCGGCTGCCGGGGGCACTCTGAATAAAAAGACCCCCGAGGCCACCCAGGCCCTTTTCGAAGAGATGGCTATGAATGCTTATCAATGGAATGTCCCGCGGGCGCGCCATAAGCAGGCGGGCCTTTATGAAGTGGATGCCACGGCTCAGCAAGCCCTTCAAGTCGAAAGGCTAACTAAGCAGGTGGCGGAGATGTCTGTTGCCTCCTCCACTCCGTCTTGTTTTCTTCCCCCCTCTAACATCTGCGTAGTCGACGAGTTCGTGGACTACATGGGAAATCCGGTGCGTCCCTCCATTCAAAACAACCCTTATAGTAGCCACTATAATCCGGGTTGGAGGAACCACCCGAATTTCTCATGGAGCAACCCGAACAACACGCAGCGCCCTCCTCCCCCTCCTTTTTCGCCCACGTTTCCTCCTCCCCCTCCTATGAAGCCATCTCCGATGGAGGACAATTTTAATCGTTATGTCGCGTCCAACGAGTCATATATCCGGAACATCACCGGATCACTAAAAAATTTAGAAATCCAGGTTGGACAGCTGGCGCGACTTATGTTGGAATGCGCTCTGGGGGCACTGCCAGGGAACACGGAGCCCAATCCAAGGGAAACTGCCAACGCTATAACCCTCCGTAGCGGTAAGGAGGTGGTCGATCCAAAATGGATCGATCCTCAGGTACATATTTCACCTCCGACCCCTCTTCCCTCTTCTTCGATTACGCAACCCTTACCAATTTTTAACGACAAAACTATTTTAAATAAGGCGTTGCCCTATCCGCATAAGTTAGATAACGAGCGAGTGAATGCGCAATATGAAAAATTTATTTTATTACTTAAACAAATTCATATTAATGTTCCTTTTTGCGAGGCTATCTCGCAAATGTCTAAATATGCGAAATTTTTAAAAGAACTACTTTCTAATAAACGCAAACTCGAGGATATTTCGCATATATCTCTCAACGCTGTCTGCTCGGCGGCTCTAACTAATAAATTGCCCTCAAAACAAAATGACCGGGGACGGTTTTCTATCCCGTGCCTTTTTGGCGATGTATTATTAAAATATGCCTTAGCAGACTTAGGCGCGAGCATTATTTTGATGCCGTTCTCGATCTTCCTGCGATTAGGTTTGGGTACTCCTGCTCCTACCAATATGCGCATCCAACTAGCGGATCGCTCGGTTAGGTTCCCCATCGGGGTTGTTGAGGATGTCCTTGTCCGAGTAGACAAGTTCACCTTCCCGGTGGACTTCTTCATCTTGGACATCGAGGAAGACGCCAACGTACCAATAATACTTGGTCGCCCTTTCCTCGCGACCTCACGTGCGTTAATCGATGTAAGTAATGGGCAGCTTCTCCTTCGGGTAGGAGACGACCAAGTTACTTTTTCTATTAACTCCTCAAAGGAAGACACGTCGGCAAGCGACGATTTCAGCTACTCTTTAGATTCTTTTTATGGAGATTATTCTTCTCTGGTTTTCGAGTCCGAGTTTTTAAACGAAAATATTTTTTCGCTCGAAAATTTTTATTGCGATGAGGATGCGTCTACGAATATGCCTTTTGAACCAATTGGTTCAAAAGACATTAGCACTAAAACCTCACTAGAAGAACCGCCCACCCTAGATCTCAAACCATTACCCGAATCCCTCAAATACGCCTTTTTCGGGAAATATGATACACTCACGCTAATCATTTCTTCCTATTTAAGCGATTCGGAGACCTCCGATTTATTGGAGGTTTTGCTTAAACATCGCCACGCAATTGCGTGGCAAATTTCTGACCTAAAGGGGATTAACCCTTCTTTCTGCACTCACAAAATTTTCTTAAACGATAATTGCCGCAAAACCATTCAGCCGCAGCGACGTCTTAACCCAAACATGAAAGACGTCGTGAAAACTGAGATAATTAAATTATTAGATGCGGGGATTATTTATCCCATTTTTGATAGTGCGTGGGTTAGTCCCATTCATGTCGTGCCCAAGAAGGGCGGTCTGACCGTAGTGGCGAATGAGTACAACGAGCTCGTCCCAACTCGTACTATTACGGGTTGGCGTGTGTGCATCGATTATCGCAAACTTAATGATGCCACCCGCATGGACCATTTCCCACTACCGTTCCTTGACCAGATTCTCGAGCGTCTCTCCGGTCATCCATATTATTGTTTTCTCGACGGTTTATCGGGGTTTTTCCAAATCCCCATTTCCCCCGAGGACCAAGAGAAAACAACTTTTACTTGCCCCTTTGGCACCTTCGCCTACCGAAGGATGCCATTTGGCATCTGCAATGCGCCAGCTACATTCCAAAGATGTATGTTGGCAATCTTTGGTGAGCTAGTAGAAGATATTATGGAAGTATTTATGGATGACTTTTCTGTATTCTGATGCTCATTCCCGGATTGTCTTCGAAATCTCGATCGTGTCCTCCAGCGATGCAAGGACACACATCTTGTTTTAAATTGGGAATAGTGTAACTTTATGGTTCGAGGAGGTTTGGTCCTCGGCCATAAGATTTCGATTAAGGGGATAGAGGTCGATAAGGCCAAAGTAGAAATCATAGAAAAGCTTCCTCAGCCGACAAACATAAAATCCATTAGGAGTTTCTAAGGCCATGCGGGCTTTTATAGGCGCTTCATTCAAGATTTTTCAAAAATAACAAAGCCGCTAACTCACCTCTTGGAAAAGGAATCACCTTTTTTCTTTAGTAGTGATTGCGAGTCTGCTTTTAATTTTATAAAACAAAATCTTATCAATTCTCCAATTCTTGTGGCCCCTAATTGGTCCCTTCCGTTCGAAATCATGTGCGACGCTAGTGATATTGCCTTAGGAGCCGTTCTTGGCCAACGCATAGAAAAACATTTTCATCCTATTTATTACGCTAGCAAGACGCTCACTTCCGCACAAGTGAATTACACGACGACGGAAAAGGAACTCTTAGCTGTCGTTTTCGCTTTCGATAAGTTTCGCTCGTACCTTACACTATCTAAAGTTATCGTTTTCACCGATCACTCCGCCCTTAAGTATTTACTAGCCAAAACCGACGTGAAGCCACACCTTCTTCGATGGATTCTCCTCCTTCAAGAATTTGACTTGGAGATCCGGGATAAGAAGGGCGCGGAGAATCTAGCGGCAGACCACCTCTCCCGTTTAGAAAATCCGGGTGCGGAAGCGCTCGTCGAATCTGAAATAAATGACAGATTCCCAGAGGAATGCCTTCTCGCCATTCGGTTGTCTTCGTCATCTTCGCCTTGGTTTGCAGATTTTGCGAAGTACTTAGTCGCACGGGTACTTCCAAAAGATTTTTCAAGTCATCAAAAGAAGAAATTCTTTTCCGACTTGAAAATTTCTTTTGGGATGACCCATTTCTTTTCCGTATTTGCGCGGACCAAGCGGTTCGAAGATTCGTCGCGGGAGTGGAGTGCACACAAATATCAAGGCACTGCCACGAGTGTCCAGCCGGGGGGCACTATCAAGCCAACCGGACCGCTAGGAAGGCGCTAGAGGCGGGGTACTTTTGGCCCACTCACTTCAAAGACGCGCACAATTTTGTGTGCGCATGCGATAGCTGTCAGCGGTCGGGTAACATCTCACGTCGAGACGAGATGCCACAAAACATGTTTTTAGAATACAAAGTCTTCGATTTATGGGGCATAGATTTTGTTGGCCCCCTACCTCCTTCTTATAAAAATTCCTATATTTTAGTGGCGGTCGACTATGTATCACGGTGGGCGGAAGCGCAAGCTCTCCCCACCAACGATGCGCGAGTCATCGTTACATTTCTAAAAAAATTATTTTCTCGCTTCGGCACGCCTCGCTCTATTGTTAGTGATAGGGGAACACATTTCTGTAATGCTCTAATGGCTAAGACATTAGCTAAATACGGAGTCACGCACAAACTTGCCACCCCTAACACCCGCAAACAAGTGGCCAAGTTGAGGTAGTAAATCGAGAGATAAAACGCATATTAGAAAAAACCGTTTCACTTAATGGGAAAGATTGGTCCGTTAAGCTTGACGACGCGTTATTGGCGTATCGTACGGCGTACAAAACCGCTACCGGTTGTACTCCGTTTCGATTAGTCTATGCCAAAGCATGTCATTTACCCGTAGAACTGGAGCACCGCGCACTTTGGGCAGTAAAACTCTTAAACCTCGACTCTAACTTAGCTGCTCAGAATAGAAAACTGCAACTAAACGAGCTCGATGAATGGCGTGCGAACGCTTACGAGAGCAATAAGTTCTATAAGGAGCGTTCTAAGTTCTATCACGATCGAAAAATTAAAACCCCCAAAAATTTTTCTCCGGGCGATCTATTCCTTCTTTATAATTCCCGTCTTAAACTTTTTCCTGGCAAACTCAAATCCCGTTGGTCCGGTCCCTTCTTAGTTGAAGAAGTTTTTCCATATGGGACCGTACTCGTCTCCCACCCGGAAAAAGGCTCGTTTAAAGTAAACGGTCATCGGTTAAAGTCTTACATAGCGGGCGACCCAGTGATCGAGTATAGTGAAACCATATCCCTCCTTGACTTATAAACCCGCCACTATAATCAAGCTACGCGACTATAAACAAAGCGCTCCTGGGAGGCACCCCACGCTTATCTTTACGCCTTTATTTATCATGTTTTCTATTTTTCTAATACCTGCAGGGTTTCTAATGGGCTTCCCCGAGCGCGGATCAGGGACGTTTTCTGCCCCCCTCTTTTCCTTTTTTGTACATATACCTGCTGTCTTGTTCCTCATGCTTAGTATACAACATTGGGGACAATGTTGGATCTAAGTATGGGGGTGTTTTTGTATTTTCGTACTTTCTTTTTCACTTACAAAAACAAAACAAAAAAAAATTTCAAAAACAAAACAAAAAAATTTTAAAAACAAAACTTCAAAAAAATATATATATAACACATAAATAAAAAAAAAAGTAATTAAAAATTTTGAAGTTTCATTTTTGAAACTTTGACTTATTTTTAACACGGTCCGCGAGATCCGGCTCATCGAGCCATCCACATAATGAGTCATCTCGCGACAACCTAGTTTATATTTTTGTAAATATTCTTGTAAATATTTTGTATAAGTACTTTTTTGTAAATATTCTTTCTCTTTCCCCTCTCCCTTTTTCCCTCTCATTCTTGTAAATATTTTTTCTTTTTTTCCCAAATTTTTGTAAATAGAATGAAAATTTTATTAAAAATACAAAAAAAATTCACAAAACATAAAAATACAAAAAAAATCACAAAACTTAAAAATAAAAAAAAAATAAAAAAAAAATTTCTTTCGCAAAACTTAAAAATCCAAAAAAATTTATTTTCGCATTTTTTTATTTTTTCTTAAGTATGTATATATTAAAGATATAAATAAAAAAATACAAAAAAAAGAGCATAACTTCAAAAAAATTCAAAAAATTATGTAAGTTATGAAACAAATAAATTAAACATCTTATTCTTAAGTTTCTTGCTATCCAAAAATTTAGTTTTGAGTTTATTTATATGCGAATTTGATCAATTCTTTGTTCACTATTCATTTGTTAATTATAGATTGAAAAATCTAAATAGCCGGGGTTAAGTTTTAAAGAATTTATTATACTTTGTTAAAAATAGGGGACTCGCTTTAGCCACTACTTCTAATTTTTCATAGATAGGAGCACGTGTACCATGTTAGAAAATAACGACTATAGAATTCAATTATGCTTGCTTTTAGTTTTCTGAAAAATTGGAACGTACAATTTATAAAGGTTGCTCTCAATTATTTTTCAATTAAAAATCTAGTTCTCTTTTCTCCCCTTACTTATCATAACCGTCTTGGTATGATAAAAAAAAATTCCCCTCCCCAAAAAAAAAGATCCTATGTCAATGGGAATAAGATTTCATTCCGTAAACATAGGCACCCAATAAATTAAAAGATTATACGTTACGGAGTAAGAGGATAAAATTCATTACTCCAATACATATACATTGGGTTATTTTTATTTATGAAGAAGAAGAAAATTTATGTTAAGGAAAATAAGATTTCGTTTTCCTTTAACATCCAAATCAAAAAAATGGAGGTTCGAAAAAAATAGTAATCTCGCCTCAAAATCCAAGCACCTTCATAAACCAACATCAACCCCCCTTAGCCAATTTCATGACTCTAGAATTAATTCAAAAATTTTTTTGAGAGCATAATTCGTAAATTGCATTATTTCCGGTAAAACTCTTATAAGCTAAAGTTCGAATAACTCCAAACTATTTTCTGTTAATCTAACCAATACAATTATTGCTTTCTATTTGAT
Organism: Platanthera zijinensis; assembly: GCA_039513925.1. Lineage (NCBI taxonomy): Eukaryota > Viridiplantae > Streptophyta > Magnoliopsida > Asparagales > Orchidaceae > Platanthera > Platanthera zijinensis. The sequence continues at coordinate 91,348,542 of CM077087.1, read as the reverse complement.
TACATCAAGAATTCTTTTGGCCAAAACTTTTGCCCTGTCTAAATCATCTAAATGATTTTAGGACTTAACTCTTATACCCCGTATATTTAATTTGATCTCTCTTATAATTAATTTAGCGGTAGCAGAACTTAGGTTTTTTTATTATTCCTTATAAGTTCACCTCAAACTTTTGCTCTAGAATAGCAAAAGCTTAAGTATGGGGGTATTTGATGAGTTGTAAATATACTTATATTTTTGTATTTTATTTAAGTCAATTTTGTTTATTTTTGTCCTTTTTATTAGTTTTATTCAATAAATTGCTTATTTTTGTAAATATTATTTCTAACTTAGCTTTATTTTTATTCCAGAAAAATTCCAGAAAAATTCCAGAAAAAGTCAAAAAGTTGACTGACACGCCTGTGCCACATGCCCGACACGCTCGTGTCATGCCCTCGACGATCACCGACAACAGTTGCCAGCTCGACGATCGACGATCATCAAACTGAGCTCGACACGCCTCCAGACACGCCCGTGTCAAAATGTGACACGGGCGTGACAACTCCACCTGGCCCGACGTGACACGCGCGACTTTGCGGCCGGACCACGCCCAGATCGACCTCCCCGACACGCCCAAGTCACGCCCGTGACTGACACATGTCACGCCCGTTACCTAGGGCGTGACCGCCACGTTTTCAGCCGAAGTCAACTTTCCAGTCAAATCACTCGATCAGCTCATGAACAGTAGTGACACGCCCCACTGTCACGCCCTAGTCACGGGCGTGACCAACCCGAAATTTTTCCTATAAATAAGAGTTTTCTGTAATACCCAAAGGTTCACCTTTTTGAGCCAAATTTAGCGTCTTTTGTGGGCTACCCTAGGTGCACTTTCATCTTCATGTAAGGAGACTTTCTCTCTCTTCCTTCTTATGTTTGTTTTAGCTTTTCCTTTTGCTTTGTAATAGTTTGTAAAAGCTTTTTTTATCATAAATAAAATGTTGTTTTTTCTCTTTCTACATGGAATGAAAATGAAATTTGGTTGGCTCACTCTCTTTCTCCTTTTTATCCTTAGTTCATCTTTGTTTTTCCTCTTTAAGAAAGTGTGTGTGTATGTATGAGTATAACTTGTCTTAATTTTTCATGCAATATGTTGTAATGTTAGGCTTTATTTTAGGCCTTTATCAAAAAATTCGAGCCGTTATAATGGCAAAATTTAGTTTAAGTCTTTTTTTTAAGAATCAAAGTGTATTGAAAACTTTCTAAAGGGTTATATTTTCATTCCGATGAAGTTGTAAAAGTTGTTTTAAGGTGTTTTTGTTTTTTTTACTTAGATTTGCCTTAGGATTGTAAAACCTGTTTTGGTCCTTTAATTTTTCTTTTCGCTTTTTAATCATTTCTACGAAATCCTATGGATGAAAATGTAAACGTTTTAATTTTTCAACAACTTTGATTTCAACTTTGTTTTCAATTCCAAGTGTTCAAACAATTTTTATTTCATCATTTCATTTGTTTTTGGCAAGTTCTAAGGGTAGAAAAGTTGTAGTTTTAATTTTTAGATAACTTTTGTTTTCATGATATTCTTATGTGTGTATGAGTGTAAGAGAATAACTTTTCATGCTTTCTTTTATGCTTCCTTCAATTATGAAGTGTGTGTGAGTGTTTGAGGATAACTTTTAATGCTTTGTTTAATGCTTTATTCAATTATGTAGAGTGTGTGCGTGTGAGCATTTATTTCCGCTTACTCGTTAAGAGTTAAATGACACTCTGCTTTAATTTACCGCCCACTCATTTGAGTGGGACTTGTAATTTTCATTTTTTGTAACTTAGTTTCTTTTTATTTATGCATTTATTTCCTCCTACTCGTTAAGAGTTAAATGGCGCATTGCTTTAATTTATCGCCTACTTAGTTTTGAGTAGGACTTGTACTTACATTTATTTCCCCTACTCATTCGAGTAGGGCTTGCTTTATTTACTTTCTTTATGGTTTTGAAGTGTGCGTGAGTGCCTGCATCAATTAGCTTTCCTTCAATATATCTAAATGTCCTGTTTTTTTATGTTTTCTCTTATAATTGTTTAGTGCTTAATTTCAAACTCACGTTTCACTAAAACCATAAAGTCGTCCCCATACCGATGAGTGGCTAATCTCTTTTAGACTTCGGCATCGAAGAGCATTGGGACATATAAAATGATTTGAAATAATTAAAAAACTTTATTTTTATTTTAATTTAAGGACTTAAGGTTTGCCCCGGGTTAACGACGCATAGGACCACATAATCGATGAGTGGGCTCTATTTCCGTTATCCATACGCGACGCCGAGAGGCTGCACGTATGGACCGATCCCCCTTGGGTAAAGAGAACTGCGTACGCCCCCTCGAAGAGGAGAAGCGTAGTTTTGCCGGATTGGGTTCCCCACCCAATAGCGGGGTTCTTAGCGTAAAGCGGGCATTAAGAGGAATCCTTTGTCGGTCTAACGATCAGTCGAATAGTCTTAATGTTTTGGTGAGCAATATTCCTAGAGATAAGTGCGCTCATATTTTTGGAACCCCCACGGCCTAGTGCCTTGTATTAATTTAAAAACAAAGTTTAATAATTATTGAGAATTATTTTAGTCTTAATCCGATTCGATGCCGAGCGTTAACCCGTCATCGAACTAACTTAGCAAAATTCAGCTCTCTTTCTTTCCGTTTTAATTAAACTAAAAAATCCCACCTTACTGATAGTAAGATAATAGTGTTCCTGGAAGAGTAGATATAATCAATGCGTCCCCGAGAATAATACGACCTCGGTATTTTCCCGAATACCGAGTACTACTTGCGATAGGTGCACTTGCCTCCTCTCGTTAGAAAACTCGATCATCTAACTTGGCCCGCGGAATCTGACCATTTCGAACCAACCACAGTCGGTCTCTGTTCCGCGACCATCAGTGCAGCTCCAACAACGTCACCACCAAGGTCACTGCCATATTGCTCGGGCATCTTATACCGGCCATCAGCTCTTGAACGAAATCAATCCACGCTTCGGTGCGCACTGCCGACTCTATCCCTAGGTAAGCATGAGGGGACAGGGCACGGAAGGTGCTCAACCAGTTGGACCCCGGAGCTTGCTGCTGCACCGGAGCTTGTTGGGCTCTAAAAGCATCTAATATTGCTGACAGCGTTTTCCCCAGCTCTGATTGTTGGAATTGTGAAGGAACGGAAGGGGTAGGAGTACCCCCAACCGGCTCCATCTGCGCTGGGACCTACGCATAAGGTACGAACTAGGGTCAGGTTGGCTAAAACTAAGGTCAAAGTTGGACAAACTTAGTGTGAATTACATATGGGCACACCACTGCTTCCGCTAAGTCAGTTTGTCCCCAAGCTGACTAATCGAACGGGAGTGGCCCATTGTTAAATGACTTCTTTAGGTGAGGATCGTAGCAAACTGATACAATTTGTAAGACCCCCCTCCCGGAACACAAAACACGGCACGGGGGGAGTCTTATGCCCAGAATAGCCGTCTTGCGGTAGCACTAACACACGGGTTAGCTTGTACTACAAGACACCTATTCCTCCGGCTACAACCAATATCGATAAATCATGCCAACCCAACCATAATATAAAAGAAAGTAAAATCACACACAGTTTATAGTCCAAAATGAAGCGGAAAAAAAGAAGCATAATAAGCTTCTTAAATTTCAGAGTCTTAAAAGTGTTTGCCAAAAAGGCTACAACAAAACACTCACAACTATCACGGGCGGTATCGACGGTACCGTCACCTCATGTCCTGTCGTCTGGGCCTGGATGTCCTGCTGCCAGCCTATTTGCGGGGTTTGCTCCTAAAATGGAAGACATAGCAACCATTAGTCCTAAAGACTAAGTGGCTTCAAATCCGCTCCCCCGGCGACTCCTCGGCACTGGGCGGAGAAAGGAAACAAGTACAATACGTATATATAAAGTAGGAGTAATCAAGCAGGTGACAAGGAACTAGTAAGAATAATATCTCTACGAAGTAAGCTAGCAGTTCTATTAAATCAAATAATTAATCAGCAGGTAATCTACAATAGGAACAGTAACTTAACTTATAAGTGTGCCCATACAAACTTATAAGTTAAGGTTCGGCTTAACAGAAAAGTAACTCATCGTATAAGAGTGCCCATACAAACTTATACGCTAAGGATCTTGTGCATGATATGAATGGTATGATATGAATGCTATGCAATGACCGACCCATGTTCACACACATACAAGTTGCTATGTCGACACAGACTTGAAGTTCCCACTTTTCGAGCAGGTAGCTAACCTCTCAGGCGTCAACCGTCGTGGCCAGACGGTGACAGTGGAGTGGGCGTCTCCACTACTAGGTGGTATCCACACAACCTTTCGGAGGCCTCCGTACGCCTCGATGCTAAGAACACAACAGCGGAGCTCACACGTGTACTACGGCTCAGAAGGGGTCTTGGGTAGATGTGCACAAAGAACACAGGCCAACCTGGCCTTTGATTTCGAATCGGATAGAACTTCGGAATCGCACGAGGCGCAAGCCAAACCGTTCTTATGGAGCGGAGGAGACCTCGGTTATGGACACCAAGTGTCTAGCACTACTGCCCAAGGTCTAACTATTGGCTTCCATCGGTGTGATGACTGGCGAGCACGTAGACCTGCCACATTCGTTATCTCAGTATCATGACACATCGAGCCATCGCACACCGCTTGCACCATCACAACTCACTCGATGCTACCCGTAGGGAGACTACATCTATAAGCATCGGTTATCAACAAAACCCATTAGGCTTGGATCGCGGGTACAAAATACTCTCCCAATAGATTCCATCACATTCATAACTATCTATTCAATCGATCACCTCAATTCATCACATGATAGATATATTTTACCACCAAGCTCAACCTCCATTGATCACTAGCCATCCTATCTGAATTCACATCACCATTAACCTAGATGGCTACCAATGTTAAGAATAACATTCATAAGGTTTACTATAGCATCATAATTGAAGGAACCAAATGATATTAATTGCACATCATAACTTTCACAAGAGTACACTTAACCATGAGTTAACATGAGCATTATTATTATATAGCCTGCCACCAAAACTTGAATTCCTGGAGCTACAGGAAACCGCTATAAACGCTCAACCCCTCGTTAGAAAGGTATTCGTGAGGGCTACGACTTTCATGTTTAGTCAAAAAACCAGATCTGGTCGCATCACACCAGAAATTCGACTCGAAGTCTTCTGCATACAGGATACAGATTTCCTGGACACAATTTCCTCCAATCACAGCAGCCTCGAACGTACGTTCCCGTGGCTACAGGTATCGCCTGGAAACATGCATCCACTCGTTGGAAATGTATTTTCGAGGGCTACGACTTTTATGTTGAGTCGAAAACCCCGATATGAACAGAACCCCTCCGAAACTGGTGGTGAAGATCGCTGCGTGCAGAAGTCAGATTTCTACACGCATCTTAAGGTGAGATGAATGGCATCCATTCATCTTCCTCCTTGCACCGACCTCCCAAACCTCCTCCAGGAATTCTTCGACCCTTATTCACCCTCACAAAGACGTACTTCTCCACGAATCACTCTCTCATCTTCACTTTGAATGATGAAGAGGTTGAAGAAGACTAAAGCCTAGAAAACAAACTAGGCATGGCTTTCCCTAAGAAATCATCTCCTCACCATCAAGACTCTATGTAGTCGATGTCTCTCCTAGAATATTAACTACAGATCTAGCACCAAGGGAGAGGGGAGGAAGCTCACCTCATTTCCAACGGTACCAACATTCCCGGCCATGGATCTAGTCATCCTTCTTTGCGGCATCTCTTGCTTGGTGCAGTTGTTCTTCACGGAAAGGAAGGAGAGAGAGAGAAAGAGAGAAAGAAGACCGCCTCCAAGAGCTCCGCCTGCTTCACTTGGCTCCGTCGTTCGCGAGGTCCGTGATGACGGCTAGGGTTCGGCTTTCTCTCCTCTTATAGACTGATGTATTAGGTTAAATCCCTTCTGCCACGTGTCAACGCCTTATTGGACCGCCCATAATGGGTCATATTGAAGTGACCCGGTATAAGGAATCATCCAGCACGAATCCTGAAGTCCGGTTCGGTCCGCCTATACAAGCCGGCGAATCTGCCTGGTCAAAGAAAACGAACAAGTAAAATTCGACGGGAATCAACCGTCATTCTCGACGATCGGCGAGAATCGTCGGTCATTCTCGACGAATTCTTTGGGTATCAACAATGATACCCGGCGAATTTCACTTAGCCAACTTATCAGAAAATCTGGCGTTGAGTGCGTTGAGTATTCTATGCAATACTCGACGATCGGTGAGAATCGTCGGGCATTCTCGACGAATTCGTCGGGTATCAACAGTGATACTCGGCGAATTTCACTTGGCAAACTTATCGAAAAATCTGGCATTGATTGCGCTAAGTATTCTCAGCGATACTCGACGATCGGTGAGAATCGTCGGGCATTCTCGACGAATTTCCCTTAGCCTGATTCTCAATCTGTAGTTCTTAACCCGGCGGGTATAGACCATCGATACCCGTTGAATCGGCGAGCATCATTCCCGATACCCGTCGAATCGGCGAGTATCATTCCCGATACCCATCGATCGGCGAGTATCATCCTCCATTCTCGTCGATCTTCCCTTGGGCCATTTCCTTTCGATCCGATGGATATCACTCAACCCTACACTCCATTCAACAAACTTGACACCTTTTTTTCTTGTGCGTCCCGAGCCCGAGTCAAGTCTCTTGACTCAAAACTCGTGCGAGGGGACTAGCGCGAATTGGAACGTTATAATTAGTGTCCGAGAATGATCCAGAGATGTACATGGAGTATGATGATGATTTTCTAGAAGTTAAATTACAACCAAACTAGAATCCCGAATAGGCAAGCGTACCTATCGAAATGCAGTATAGGAAGTGTCGTATTGCGAATCGGGGCCTGTTGAGCACTTGTACTCACAAGGAAAGCTATTATAATATCGACAGAATACTTGGTTTTATTATGCTAATTAATAAAACAAAAGTTGATGCTAAAGAGAAATCCGATATTGAGAAAACTAGCACTTGATCTAGAATCCCCTTGGACTAAAATAAATCTTCTTGAAAATAATGTAATGCGAGTTCTTAATTATACTCACTCGACCGTGGAGTGCATTCAACTCTTTTTTTCTTTGAGTGATCTCCTCGTATCCGCAACCACTCTGTCATTTAGGATACGGATCTTAGATCAAAGATCATATCCGCGTAATATGAATTCGATGAAATTAAAATCAAAGATAAATCGTAGCGAGAACAATTAAGAACAAGACATTTAATTAGAAGGAGAAAGATCTATTTTATTCTAAGGTTCATCATGATCAAGTGCTAAAAGAAGATTAGCTACTCATCATGATTGGGGAAATAAAAAATAAAGTAGGAAAAGACATGATTGAAATGAAAATAACTAAAATTATAGTTACAACAAAGGTAATCTAGGCTAGGAAATGAAAATTACAGAGAATAAAACAGCAAAGCAGAAAAGTACAACTCCCAAAAATCCGACCCTGAGCATCTGAAGTTGTCTGGAATTTATAGAAAAAATTCTGTTTGGTCATGCCCTAGGTCACGACCGTGACCTAGGGCATGTTAGGCTCGGAACCGTCGTCTTGAAACCCCGGGAACGTTGGAAGAGAAACCGCCAAATTCTGTTAACTTACGGGTCACACCCCTAGGTCACGCACGTGGCCTAGGGCGTGTCAAGGCTGTTTCATCAAAACGGCGGGAAGCTGAAAATGGCGGGAGTAAAAGTGGTCTTCAAGGAGGTGTCACGCCCTCTAGTCACGCCCGTGACTAGAGGCATGTCAAGCTGGAACAGCTTCTGGCGGCAACGGCTGGAACGGAAGAGTAACTGGCTAGAAAACGCCACGGATACGCCCTGGGTCATGCCCGTGACCCAGGCGTGTAATTTTAATCCGACGTGGTAGTGGTCAATGGTCTCTTTCTGGCTGTCACGCCCCGTGTAAATGGTACACGGGCATGTCATATTTCGACACAGGCGTGACTTAGTCGGTCGACGAACGTCGGGCGCGGGTCGGCGAGATTCAGCAGCAGTCTCGATTATCACGTGTCACGCCCCTGTGTCACGCCCAGGTAGGGCGTGTCATAGGGCGTGTCTAAGCAGAAAACGGGAAAATTCTTTTTGTTTCTAAATAACCTGTAGATCAGCCCTGCAAGATTGAAAATGATTTTATTAGAACAAATAGATATCAATTATAGAAACAAGTTAAAATAAACTTAATATTATAAAATTGATATAAAATATCTAACTATTAATATAAAATAGTAAATAAAAAGATAGAAATAATTTGAGTTATCAAATACCCCCATACTTATCCGTTTGCTAGTCCCGAGCAAACAACTTTCTATAGGGAGTAGAAAAATTTTAAATGTTAGAAAAGAAAATTGAACCTAAGGAGTAAAATGAGAAGTCTTATGCCTATGTTTGTAGATATTTTTGTAGAAAGACTTACTCAGCATACAAATTAAGTTTTTAATTTTCTTAAAATGCGTTTTCAGTATTATTTTTACTTTTAAGATGAAAATCCGGTAAATCTTAAAATTATCTTTAGGTAGAGTGTAGTGTGCGTACTAAGATAACATTGTACAAACAAAGATTAAGATACCCTCCAAAGAAATCCATCAATGTCGATGGCCATAGGCTTGCCCTTTCACACTCTCGCCACGACACTAGTCTAACTTATAAAAAAAAATCAATAGGGCTTAATTAGGTTGAAATGTACGCTTAGGTTTTTGGTGAGGATGGTCAAAGATAAACACGATGGCTTGTCACACCAAAGCCTAGAGAAGCTTGTACATAAAGATTTGTTATGGCTCTTAAGAACGTAACCAAATTCTTATTTCTTTTGTTTTTTATTCTTATTTTTTAACTCTCTCATCATCTTGAAATTTTTTTTCTACCTCTTCATTTTTTTAATGATAATTTTTTCTTTATTTTGAAGAGGGGAGAAAAAATAAATCAACTCTTTTTTTATAAGAAAAGAGCCACCAAAAATAAAAGGCTCCTAATCACTCACAAACCATGTTTGTATATTTATGTTCAATCTTGGTCTTAGGTGGGCAATTAGGTTGCTTTCTAGGCTTTGGTAAAGTGCTTGGTGGGGCTAAAACAAAGGAATAGGGAAATAGGCTCAAAATGGCTTAACAAAGATAAAATTTTTAGGTACGGGTACAAAAGCTCAAACTGGCCAAAAGAAGTGCCTAAATCATTTTTATGCTAATGAGTTTAACCTATGCAAAGTCTTGAGAATAGTTAGAGGGCAAGTTCTAGACATCGAAAAAGAATACCTCTCTCTTGGTCAGCGAAATATCTCTCTAGTAAACTTCTACTTACTCACCTAAATTATTTAAAAGTTTTACCGGTTTTCATAATTGAAGTAAAATAAGTTGTTTCTACGCATTTAGAAAAACAAAACTTTAATTGTATGCTGAATATTTAATTCTACTTAAATTCTACTTATATGTGCATTTAACTAGAAACACAGCATGACCAACAGTTCTACTCCAAAATTCAAAATTCAATTAAAACATCAAAATTCTCTAAACACTATAAAGAAATTGAATTACGAGGAATTTTGCATGTGAATAAATATAGAAATAAAGACTTCTCTAATTAAGTTTTAAACCTAATTTTTTTTTGTTAATTCATAGACTTCCCGAGGTATACCCTGTGAAGGGCTCTCAACGGTACTAGGAGGTAAGATGGGGTGATATCCCAAACGTCCCTTTCTAAGAAATTTAATTTTTGATTTTCTAAAATTTTTTTGTATTTTGAAAAACAAAATTCAAGAAAGAAAATAAAAGATACCCTTTTTTTTGAAATTTTTGAAATATAATTTTTTTTTAGTTTTAATGTTTTAAAAATAATTTTAAGTTTTTGTTTTAACAATTTTTTTTTAAATATTTTTGTATGTTTTGCTTGAGAAATATCCCTCCCCCATACTTAAGCAATACATTGTCCCCAATGTAAAAATAAAGAAAAGAAAAGAGAGGAGACTTCCCTGAAAATGCAAGCCAGCATCAAAAGAGACCTGTACAAGATGATGAAAGAAAAACATAATATTTTATAAATTTTTTTGGATTTTTTTTTCATCATAATAATAAAAACACATACAGAAGAATAAAAATACAGATACAAAGAGGGGGCCCTCTAAATGTCCAAAGAAATGAAAAGGTAGCTAGCTATTCCTGGTCTGGAGCATCCTCGTGTTCCTGATAGAAGGTCCGCATGTTCGCGAACTCGCGGGTAATGTGCGTCATGGATGAAGCATTATTTCGCTCGAGCACGGTGAAGCGCTCATCAAAAGAAGCCAAGCGACCGTCAAAATGGGTTTGCATCTGGTCTATGCGAGTATGGAGCAACCCAAATTGCCGGTCCCAATAATTGGAAGGATCGGGAGCTGGAGCAGAGTGCAGCGGTGGTGGCGGAATCTCCGGGGAATGATGAGTACCACTGGTACCGGCACCATGATCAAGATCAAGATTACCGCCACCAACTAACGGGGGAATAGCCTCAAACTCGCCGTCGCGTCGGCGAGCTAAACCAAGAGCATGAAGGGTCGGGAACTGAAGAGGCTGCGGTGTTTGTATGCAAGTGAGCCGCGGAATAGCGTCCCAAATGCCGGTCTGCTTGGCGAGGAAAGTGATGAAATTCCCGTCGTGCACCGCTCCCAATCTCACATTTTCGGCCTGGTGCCGAAAGAAAATGGCGAGCATGTAACCAAGGTTGAGTGGGACCCGGTAAAACATACTATACAAGTATAGTAAGTCTGCCCGAGTCACCACGCCATGGCTATCGCCGCATCCGGAAAGGGTAAAAGAAAGAAGGTTGTGTAGAATGCGTAAAGCGGGGGAGATGAGGTGGCTACCCTTAGATTTCTTTGGAGTGTAGGGGGCAACGTCATTACTAATTTCTGACCAAAAAGTGGGGAGACTGAAGTCGGGAGGGAAATCAGTTTTTAGGTCGGGGTAGGCGGGGGAAGTGGAAAAGCCTCCGAGCAAAAGCCCATGATGACATTGAGCTGGCGGATGGTGAACTGGTGCGTCACTCCGCCTAGGCGAAAGATGATGAAATCATCTTGCGCTGCCCACCGAAACTCAAAAGAGGCCAAGAACTCAATAGTGAGTTCGAGGAAAGCGGGCTCAAAAATGGCGAAAAGGGGAGCCCACCCTTGGGTAGAGATGAGCTCCCGAACTAGCTCCGCTGCTCCGAATTGGGCGAGGATGGCCCAATCCAAGATCCGGAACACGCCAAAGGGTTTGGCGCGCAGTCTCTCGCTTCGATCTTGCTAGGTTGCATTCTCGAATAGGAGCATGGCCCCGCCGAGGCTGGATCGGCGGGGTGCTCGGAGGAAGAAGCGACAGATCGAGGGTGGTGGCGAGGCATGGTGAGAAATGTGGAGGAAATTTCGGCCAAAGGGAGGAGAGAAGAGAGGGTTGAAGGGTGGAGGTGTGAAGAGAAAAGAAGGAGAAAACTTCCTATTTATAGGGTTTTTCGGGTCGGTCACGCCCCCCTGTCACGCCCGTGACAGGGGGCGTGACAAGCACAGGTCAAAGGGGGAAGGAATCCGAGGCTGACCGCCTCGGATTCGGATGTCACGCCTCAGAGTCAAGCCCGTGACTTTGAGTGACACACCCGTGACTTCGGGCGTGAAGGGGGAATCCAAAAAGCATCCGATGTGAATGCATCGGATTCTTCAGACACACCCCAGAGTCATGCCCGTGACTCTGGACGTGTCAGTTAAATCTGACCCCGTGAAGAAGGAATCCGAGGCGTGACTGGTCAATGCCTCGGATACCCGTGACTCGGGCTGGTCACTCCCGTGACCATTATGGTCACGCCCGTGTCATGTCCGAATGACGGGCGGGAAAACCGAAAGAGGAGGGCCTCCTGCTAGTTTGGCAAAACACGCGCTGGGCACGCCCGTGACTGACGCGTCTACTAGAAAAAAAATATAATTTTTTTTTTCTTTTTGTTTACATTTTTTTATATCATCATTATGTTTAAGAGCCAAATAAAAATAAATTAAAATTTACCGACTTGAAGAAATACGAAAATTCGACGTTCGACCCCAACCGATCGTCATGCACCGATGTCCTTCAAACCTGTAAAAACTTTTAAAAAAAAGGATAACCGTGGGGTGCCTCCCACGAGCGCTTTGTTTATGGTCGGTGAGCTCGACCATAGTGACGCACGCGCTACGTTATTGGATTTTCAAAAGGATAAACCGACGCATTAACAGGGCGTTTGAAACCATCCGCTTGAGTTGAATTTTGTAAATAAGTGAACATACGTTCACGTTCTAAAAATGGAGGTTTCTCAAACGAAGTTCTGAAGGAGTCACCACCTAATTCAAGAGGTTCTAAAATAGATGTGTGTGTGACCAAATGATTATCACTAAATTCATGAGAAATTAAATTTAAAGTTTCAAAATTTTCATCATGAAAAACAGGTGAATAATAATTTTTAAAAAAATAAGATGGAGTCTTCTTCAGGAGAAGCCTCCAAATATTAGCATGAGTCGTCATTTGAGAGCGAATTTTTCATGGACGAGTCAATAGTAAAGGTAACTTCTTCATCACCGACTCTAAGGAGAAGTTTACCGTTACTAACGTCTATAATGGCACGCGCAGTGGCAAGAATAGGGCGACCAAGAATGAGTGGTACCTTGGTGTCCTCTTCGATGTCAAAGATGACAAAATCTACCGGAAAGATAAATTTGTCAACTTTGACAAGCACATCCTCAATAATACCCATCGGATATCTTATAGACCGATCCGCCAATTGAATGCTCATTCTTGTGGGTTTAGGTTCTCCTAAACCCAATTTCTTAACTAAAGAATAAGGCATTAAATTTATTGAGGCACCTAAATTGGCTAACGCACGTTTAACCAATAAAGCGCCAAATGAACAAGGTATAGAGAAACTACCCAGATCAGGTAATTTCTTAGGCAATTTATTAAGTAAAACCGCCGAGCACTCCGTATTCAATTGAACCTTACATATATCCTCAAGTTTCTTTTTATTTGATAAAAGATCCTTGAGGTACTTAGCATATTTCTGCGTTTGTGGTATCACTTCGCATAACGGTAAATTTATTTGGATTTGTTTAAACATATCTAAAAATTTACCGTGATGCTCATCTATCCGGTCTTTTTGCATTCTAGATGGATAGGGAAGAGGCGGTTGATAAGCTTGTGGTTTAGTATAATTAGAAGGCTTAGATGGAGGAGAAGATGAAGAAATTGGTACCTCCATATCAACCGAAATTGGGGAAGTAGTTGTTACCTCCTTCCCGCTCCGTAGAGTGATGGCTTTGGCTTGCTCCCTTGGGTTGGGCTCTGTATTGCCCAGTAGCGCTCCTTGTTGTCGATCGGAGAGCATCTTTGCAATTTGCCCAATTTGAGTCTCCAAATTACGAAGAGATCCGGTAAGATTCCGGATATTGGCATCATTTGTACTCGTATATTTGGCAAACTACTCCTCGATTGGGAGCTTTTGGGGCTTGTGGTGGAAAATATCCTGGTGGGATTGTGTTTGGTGGGCGAGCCGCGCTCCCTGGATTACTCCAAGAGAAGTTGAGGTGATTCCTTATACCCGGGTGATAGGTATTACCAAAATTATGACCCGGATTATAAGGTGGCCGATTCGGATTACCCATGTAATCCACATGCTCGGCAATAGTAGAAGGCTCCCAAAATTGGGGCTCACAGGAATGCGTAGACGAGGAAGCAGTCATCTCATTCATCTGTTTTTGCATCTTCTCCATCTGAAGAGATAAATTAGAAATCGTATCAATTTCGTACATCCCGACCGGTTTAGGTGGACGAGACCGAGGTGTACTCCATTGATACGTATTCATGGACATACCTTCTATAAGCTCTTGGGCGGCCGCCGGTGTTTTGTTATTTAACGTTCCACCGGCGGCTGCATCGATATGTTGCCTTGTTTGAGAGTTTAGGCCATTATAGAAGGTCTGCACTTGCAACCAATCGGGGATTGCATGATGCGGACAACGGCGAAGTAATTCCTTAAATCGCTCCCAAGTGTCATATAATGTTTCAGTATCAACTTGGGAGAAATAAGTAATATCATTGCGCAATTTGGCCGTCTTAGTGGGCGGAAAATATTTCGTGAGAAATTTTTTTGTCATCTCGGCCCATGTAGAGATTGAGCCTCTTGGTAGAGTACCCAACCACTGCTTAGCTTTGGTGCGCAATGTAAAAGGAAAAAGCCTTAGCCAGATGGCATCATCCGAAACTCCGTTGATTTTAAAAGTATCGCATATTTCTAAAAAGTTAGAAATATGCGCATTTGGGTCCTCATCTTGAAGCCCATCAAATTGTACAGATTGATGTACCATTTGAATGATGCTTAGCTTCAATTCAAAATTATTGTTCGCAATAGCGGGTCGAACAATACTTGATTGCTGCTCATCCAAATTTGGCCGGTCATAATAGGACATAGTCCGTTCTTCGGCCATATTTGGATTTTGATTACCCAAATTAAAGGAAAATTGAAAAGAAGGAGAAGATGAAGAAGAAGAAGAAGACGACGTAGATGAAGAAGAAGAAAAAGTGTTACCTACAGATTGCTCAACCAAATCTGGAGAATTGAGGTCACGGAGTCTTAGGCGTCGCCGTAAGCTTTGCTCGATCTCCGAATCCAAATCAAATAGATTTGATGGATTCCCTCGGGTCATACACAAAAACAAAACAAAAAGATAAAAGTTTTAAGATTTAAAAATTTATAAAATAAAATTTCCCGGACTTCCCAAGGGCTACCCAGTGACGGGTTCGCAAGGTACTAGGCGGTATTGCGGGACTAAAACCCGGCACGGCCCTTTCGCAAGAAATTTTTAATATAAAAATTTAAAGATAAAACTTTTGAAAGAAAAAGTTCAAAGTTCTTTTTTTTTAAAATAAAAAAAATGATAAAACTAATAGATCCTTGCTTTCAAAATATCAACAAAGAAAAGTCCCCGGCAACGGCGCCAAAAACTTGATGATGATTTTCTAGAAGTTAAATTACAACCAAACTAGAATCCCGAATAGGCAAGCGTACCTATCGAAATGCAGTATAGGATGTGTCGTATTGCAAATCGGGGCCTGTTGAGCACCTGTACTCACAAGGAAAGCTATTTTCTTATCGACAGAAAACTTGGTTTGATTATGCTAATTAATAAAACTAAAGTTGATGCTAAAGAGAAATCCAATATTGAAAAAACTAGCACTTGATCTAGAATCCCCTTGGACTAAAAAAACTTCTTGAAAATAATGTAATGCGAGTTCTTAATTATACTCACTCGACCGTGGAGGTTCCTAAAATATAGAAGCGTCTCTCTCGAGCTCATGATTCTAACTAACCTTAGGTTGATCGATTAAGACCTTTCGGCCAGTCGAAACCCCTAAGCTTGCTTTAGGCGGTGAACCCTAATATCTGATTTCACTCCAATGCGGAAGATTTACGTCGTCCTCTCTCGAGGAGTGCATTCAACTCTTTTTTTCTTTGAGTGATCTCCTCGTATCCGCAACCTCTCAGTCATTTAGGATACGGATCTTAGATCGAAGATCATATCCGCGTAATATGAATTCGATGAAATAAAAATCAAAGATAAATCATAGCGAGAACAATTAAGAACAAGACATTTAATAAGAAGGAGAAAGATCTTTTTTATTCTAAGGTTCATCATGATCAAGTGCTAAAAGAAGATTAGCTAATCATCATGATTGGGGAAATACAAAATAAAGTAGGAAAAGACATGATTGATATGAAAATAACTAAAATTAAAGTTACAACAAAGGTAATCTAGGCTAGGAAATGAAAATTACAGAGAATAAAACAGCAAAGCAGAAAAGTACAACTCCCAAAAATCTGACCCTGAGCATCTGAAGTTGTATGGAATTTATAGGAAAGTTTCTGTTTGGTCACGCCCTAGGTTACGCCCATGACCTAGGGCGTGTCAGGCTCGGAACCGTCATCTTGAAACCCTGGGAACGTTGGAAGAGAAACCGCCAAATTCTGTTAACTGACGGGTCACGCCCCTCGGTCACGCTCGTGACCTAGGGCGTATCAAGGCTGTTTCTTCAAAACGGCGTGAAGCTTAAAACGGCGGGAGTAAAAGTGGTCTTCAAGGAGGTGTCACGCCCTCTAGTCACGCCCGTGACTAGAGGCGTGTCAAGCTGGAACGGCTTCTAGCGGCAACGGCTGGAACGGAAGAGTAACTGGCTGGAAAACGCCACGGACACGCCCTGGGTCACGCCCGTGACCCAAACATGTAATTTTAATCCGACGTGGTAGTGGTCAACGGTCTCTTTCTGGCTGTCACGCCCCGTACAAATGGTACACGGGCGTGTCATATTTCGACACGGGCGTGACTTAGTCGGTCGACGAACGTCGGGCGCGGGTCGGCGAGATTCAGCAGCAGTCTCGATTATCACGTGTCACGCCCCTGTGTCACGCCCAGGTAGGGCGTGTCATAGGGCGTGTCTAAGCAGAAAATGGGAAAATTCTTTTTGTTTCCAAATAACCTGTAGATCAGCCCTGCAAGATTGAAAATGATTTTATTAGAACAAATAGATATCAATTATAGAAACAAGTTAAAATAAACTTAATATTATAAAATTGATATAAAATATCTAACTATTAATATAAAATAGTAAATAAAAAGATAGAAATAATTAGAGTTATCAGAGTATCTAGCATCGATGGTTGCCATAGATGGCATTCAGGACCGCATTAGGGATGGGCAGATGCTGGACGAGAAGGCAGAGCCAATATTCAGGACCTTGGAGGGAGGCCCGACATGAGATTATTCCTTTAGTGATGGACTCTTATGTTTTTGAGGTTGGGCCTTTATACCCGCATGAGGCCAAATCCGGGAGGACATCATGACAGAGGCACATTGCAGCAGATACTCGGTGCACCCAGGCATCACCAAGATGACGGACGACTTGAAATGGACGATTTACTGGCCAGACATGAATATGGACATAACATATTTTGTGACCCACTACGAGGCTTACTAGTTTGTGAAGGCGTAGTAAAGGAACTCGGCCGGGTTTTTGCAGCCACTTCCGGTGCCAGAGTGGAAGTTCGACGACATTGTCATGGACTTCATATATGGTCTTCCTCGGTCGCATATGGAGAATGACTCGATATGTGTGATCGTCGACCAACTAACGAATGTTGTCAGGTTTCTACCTATGAGGAAGGATGTTCCAGTGAGTTACTTGGTACGAAAGTTTGTGGAGCAGTTCATTCGATATCATGGGGTGCCGAGGACGATAATGTCTGATCGGGATGGAAGATTTATGTCTAAGGAATCGAGGTCGATTCAGGCATATTTGGGGTCACGGTTGACTTTCAGCACCGCCTTCCAACCTCAGACGGATGGGCAGACAGAGCGCACCAATCGGACCCTGAATGATTTACTTCAGCTGTGCATACTGGACCGTGTAGAGCTGCTGGAGAGGCAGCTACCGTTGATCGAGTTCCCATACAATAATATCCATCAGTCCATCATCGGAATGGCCCCTTATATGGCTTTATACGGGCGGAGATGCAGGACTCCTTTGTCTTAGATCAAGGATGAGGATCCAAAGGCATATTGCTCGGAGTTCGTGGAGGATATTGATGCTCAAGTGCGGTTGATCTGAGACAGGATGCTGGAAGCCCAGAGCAGACAGGATAAGTATTATGATGCTCAACACCGTCAGGTAAAGTTTCAGGTCGAGGATCGGGTATTCTTGAAGATCCGACCGATGCATGGAGTCTCACAGGTGCGTGGTCGAAAGAAGCTTAGTCCAAGATACATATGGCCTTACAGGGTCATGGAACAGATTTACCCCTTTTCTTATAGACTAGAGCTGCCGCCAGAGCTAGTTAGTTTGCATGATGTTTTTCATGTCTCCTCCCTGAGGAGAGCTCTACTTCGGCCAGAGCAGCAGATTACTGCTACAGATAGGCCTATAGCCTCTGATCGATCGGTGCACTTGGAGCTGGTTCGAATAGACGATACTGGGATGCGGGCCTGGCAGCCCAAGAAGGTCCCATTGGTAAAAGTCTTGTGGAGGTATCTCGGGAAGGAGGAGCACACGTGGGAGCCACGGGACCTGATGCAAAAGAAGTATCCGGAGCTTTTGGGTCAGGTACTCCTCACAACCTCTCGAGATGTTACAATTTACTTTATATTTCAAACCCCGTATGCCTAACTAGAATTTAGAGGATGAAATTTTTTTGTTATATATTGGGATTTCTAACATCCCTCAGACAACTAGACCCCTAGGAGTGGTTTTGTCATTACTAGGTCATGACAAAACCCTAGGAAGCCCAAGTGGACCTAGTGTACTTTGGAACAAGGGTGACTTGGGTGAATGGTCTGTAAATAGTAAATTCCTAAACTCTAGTGTAGAATGATCTTGAGGCCTCACCATGAATGTAAGATCCCACACATGCCCTCCTAACCCAAGGGTGTGGTCAATGGGCCACCTAGGACCCATTAGAGTCAACCAAAGGGGCTAAGTTGACCAAAGTCAACTCTAGCCCTAATTTGGTCAAGTGCCCCTACTAAGGGTCAAGTGACCCCCAAGAGGCCCAACCAACCCTACAGAAGCCTTTCTACACTTTAGGGGAGGCCAATGGGTCAGCAAGGATGTAACACCCCAAAAACCCAAAATCCCAAAATGGGTTTAGGCTAGGTGACACGGCCTAGGACACGGGCGTTTCCCAGGATGTGTCCGGTGCACACGGCCTGTAACATGGTCATGTCACAGGGCATGTCCTGTGTGGTGTATGTGGACATGGCTGAGGGCACAGGCGTGTGTCTTATCTGTTTTCTTCTAGGATATTTTGGCCTAGTGTTGATGAGGTTACACAGCCAACGACATGGCCTTGTACTGGTTGACACAGACGTGTCAGGAAGTGACCCCGTCGTGTCGTAGCCCATGTTCTGTTCCAGAATGAGTCGGTTCTCTAACCGCTCAAAGAACACGTCCTGTGACACGGGTATGTCACAGGCCGTGTCATCTCTGTTTAGATGCTTTTCAAAGCAATCGAGGTCGTTTGTTCCCTTCAATTTAGATCATGTGGTCCAAGTTCATCCCTGCTATTATAAGGCTGAGAATGGAGATGAATCTCTCATTCTTATGTTAGCCTTTATCTTTCTAAAGAGAAGAGAGAGAGGAGAGCAAGCTTTCCTGCCGCCGGTGGAGCGTCCGTGGTCCAAATTGAGAGCCTAGTTCAGCGTTGCGGAGGCAAGTCCGCTGCGGTGTTTTTCATCCAGCTAATTCTTTCATGGCGCCGAAGCGATCGTCAAGGGTAACGGTCTTTCTTCCTTGGGCAGGTGAAGCCCTTTGTTTATGCATGTATATCTGTGGAATCCTCCATCAAAAGATGGAAGAGCATAAGTGATTCTAGCGGTTGAGTCTGCATCTAGAGCCAGAAATGTATATTACGGCATGGTCATGCTGTGTGAAGCCCATCTAGATGGATATCTGGATTGGTGATGCTGCGAACTGAAGAAGACTCCGTGTATAAATCGTTTAACCTACGGAGATTGTGAGGACGATTGTGATGGTTAGAAGGAAGCTTTGTATAGCTCGTTTGGTTGTATGCTCGGCACGAGCAATATTGATGGAATGGAAAGTGGCACCATGTGCCTATGTTATGAGATGAATATGAGATGGATTATGAGAACCTCTGAGTGGGTGGGTACGAGAGGCCTCCAATATGGGTTTGGCGGCTGATGCCCATAGCCAACATGTTAAGAACCTCTGAGTGGGTGGGCAACCCAACAAGTTCCATGGTTTGATCGGGTGAGAAGTCGATTGGTAGCAATGCAGCGGGGCTACATCCGTGGTCCGAATCGAGAGCCATGTTCTATTCCAGAATGAGTCGGTTCTCTAACCGCTCAAGGAACACGTTCTGTGACACGGGCATGTCAAAGGCCGTGTCAGCTCTGTTTAGATGCTTTTCAAAGCAATCGAGGTCGTTGGTTCCCTTCAATTTGGATCCTAGGTCTAAGTTCATCCCTGCTATTATAAGGTTGAGATTGGAGATGAATCTTTCATTCTTATGTTAGCCTTTCTCTTTCTAAAGAAAAGAGAGACAGGAGTGCAAGGGAAGAAGAAGGAGAAGCTTTCCTACCGCCAGGCACACGCCCGTGTACTCGGCCATGGAAGATGAAATGCGGGCTCTTTGGGCTAACCAGACCTGGGATCTGGTACCTCTTCCTACTGGTCATACCTTAGTGAGCTGAAAATGGGTCTTTGTTGTAAAGCATGTGGCGGATGGAACTGTTGACCGTCTGAAGGCATGCCTCGTGGCCCGCGGCTTTACTCAGCAACATGGCCTGTATTATGAGGAAACTTTCTCTCTAGTGGCCAAATTGAACACGGTCCGCGACCTTCTTTCCTTGGCAGTTCATTGTAGTTGTCCGCTTTATCAGTTGGATATTAAGAATGCCTTCATCAATGGCAATCTGCACGAGACCGTTTATATTAAGATACCTCCTGGGTTTGAGACCACGGGGGAGTCTTTGGTATGACAGCTTCAGAAATCCATTTATGCTCTCAAACAGTCCCCGTGTATGTGGTTTTAAAATTCAGTAAAGTGGTCTTTGCTAGTGGCTTCACTCGGAGCTCGGCTTATTTTTCTCTCTTCACCCTCCACCGGTCAACCGGCACTGTGATCATTGTGGTCTACGTTGATGATATCCGGATTACTGGTAACGATACGACAGGAATACAACAGATCAAAGAACAGTTAAATTACGCCTTTCAGACTAAAGATCTGGGCAACCTTCGGTACTCTCTTGGGCTCGAGGTCGCACGACGCGCTGATGGTCTTGTGTTATCTCAAAGGAAGTACTGTATAGACCTCCTTCATGATGCAGGTTATTCTGGATGCAAACCTCCAGAGACTCCTATGGACGCCAATCACAAGCTCTCGGCCCATAGTTCTGACTCTGACAAGCTACTTACAAATCCGGAATATTACAGACGCTTGGTTGGGAAGCTGATCTACCTTTCGGTGACTCGACCAGACATCTCATTTGATGTAGGAGTTGTGAGTCGGTTCATGCACGCTCCTCGGACATCTAATCTTCAAGCGGTCGAGTGCATCCTTCGATATCTCAAGATCGCCCTCGGACAAGGACTTGTATATAAGCCATCCACATCTCTATCACTCGTCGCTTACTCTGACACTGACTATGTAGGATCTATCGATGATAGGCGCTCCACTACAAGGTTCAGCACTTACTTTGGTGGTCATCTCATAACATGGCGTAGCAAGAAACAATCCGTGGTTGCACGCTCTTCTGCTGAAGCCGAGTACCAGCAGTAGTCTTCAATTCAAAAGACATACTTTTTATGGCCTAAGATATACCCAAGTCTGGTCTGTTGACAGACTTGCCCTTGTTTTGGTAGTTGGTTGGGAGGACCTGAGAGAAGTCTGCCTCCTTACTCTTGAGTGTTGGGGCTGGTCACCGAACACGAATGGTCCATAATGGGCCATTTGGATATCCTCATGGTATGCCCTGATGGCACTTAAACCCTTCCTATTCTTACCACCATAGTGTAGAACATCTTTGTTCGCGCTAGTGGATTTACCATTCTCCTAGTGACCATAGATACTCCCTTGGTCATACCTATTAGAAGGTAACATAACTAAATTGAATGGAACAAGATACTTGGAGGCTAGTGGCTGCACTGGAGCTTTGCCCTTTCCTTTAAATTTGGCAAATTTTGTGTGACACTTGAAGCCCAACCAATCCTACCCTTTTAGGATGTGAAGGAGTCTTTCATGGGAAGCACTAAACTTATCTTTGTTTAACTAGCCTCTGTCCTCTTCTCCCTCTCAAGCAGCTCTTCCAGGTCACTTATTTGATTTTCCTAGTACTCTATGGCGCCTAACTAGATGAAGGAAATAGTTTCTCGTTCACAGATTTCCTTCATCTTCAAATCTAGTAGGGAAGCTGATTCTGCGTGCTTAGAAGCAGCAAGCTGAAGGGAGGAAATTTCCTTAGCTTGCTTCTTATCAGCAACTTGCTTTTCTTGAAGACATTTAACAAGAAACCAAACTTATCAATAATAGAATTGACATCTTCCTCATATTCAGAGTCTCCTTCATCTCTTGATGAATGAGCTTCAGAATCTAGGATGGTCTCAAAGCCTTACTCAGATGGAAATTTTGACAGAGAATGAACCTTTTGTTGACTAGGCTCATCCTGGCTGTATTCTTCATCAATTATAGTCATCAGCCCATAGCAGCAGTTGTCTTCTTATTCTACTTCATCCACCTCTGAATCACTATCTGACTGTGATAGAGGGGCCCTGATTTCAATTAAGGAAGCAGGATACTTTTCCTCTTCGTCCAGCACAATAATAATTAACCTAATATATGATTTATCTTCTTCCTCTTCTTCTGGTTTTTATGACGAAGAGTCAGACCAGCTCTTATATTTCTTAGCAATGAAGGATTTCTCCTTCTTGCCTTTGTGTTGGTGATTTTGCTTCTTATCTCCATGCACTCTTCTCTCTACTAGGCAGTCGGCTACAATATGCACTCGCTTGCTATAATAATAATAGATAACATTAGTATAAATATGCTTACTAGGTTTAGAACCATACCTGTCCTCCTTGGAAGATTTCATATTTCCCCTGTAGTACTCCTCCTTTTGAAGAAAGGATGAGGATGGTCTACTCTTTCTCTGCTTTTGCATCATGAACTTCTGAAATTGTCTGGAGAAGGCAGCAAAGTCTTCATCAGGCATGTGGCAGTCTGATGTGCTTGACTCTGAGTCATCTGAATCAGACTCTACATCCCTCCTTGTTAGAGAAGGAGTCTTCCTTATACTCCTCCTTGAGGCTTCAACTTTGAAGACCACATACTTTTCTTTGTCCTGAGACTTGCTATTTTTCTCCTCCTCCTTCATGGAAACCAGATGCATTTCATAGGACAGTAGCTTCCCAAACAATTTTGCTGGTAGAGTGTTAACAAGCTTTGCTACCTCTCTAATGACACAAATATTAGTATCCCAAACTCTAGTTAGAGACTTGAGAAACTAGTCATTCAGCTCATAAGTGCTGAAAACCCTGCCATAGGCTCTCAGTTCAATGACTATCCTAAAGAATCTCGCATAGCACTCTATTATGTTGTCAGTCAAGTTCTGCCTAAAGGCTTCATACTCTTGGTTCAGCATTGACTTTCTGTCATCTCTGACTTCCATGTATACCACTAGTGTGTCCCATATTTCCTTTATAGTTTTACAATGGATCAGATTCTAAAGGGTAGAATCATCAATAGCACTGACAATTATATTCTGAGCCCTTTTGTCCTTGGTGGCAAGGATGACTTCATCCTTTATCATCTCTGCATAAGTCTTAGGTGTTTGATCATTTGAATTCAAAACTGATACTTTCATGGGGATGGAAGGTCCCTCTTTGACAGTAATAAAGGTCCTGGGACTAGCTGCTTCCATGAACAGCCTAACCCTCTCCCTCGAGATCTACTCAGATTGTTAGGCCTTTCATGAGTAACCTCCTTCTGATACCACTTGAAAGAATTTGTTTTCAAGGTTAGGTAACACTTTCAGGGGGTGAATTGGTTTTAGACCTCTTTAAAATTATTTAGACCTATACCTGATTAATCTATGATTAGTGTTATGATTATTCTATCTTTCAAGACATGAACACAGAAGACATAGATATTTATAATGGTTCCCTAGATTATGGGTACATCCACTGTCCCTCCCAACTTTCTAATAGTGTGTTAGATAAGGCTCTACTCAAATTTCTAAACTCCTAAGAGCTTACACAATGATCTCGCAGGACAACTCAATCTCCTTCAAGACCTACACCTCAGCCACTCAGCCCTACCACTCAGTGATTAAATAATCACTTACCTCAGTCTCAAAAGCCCTACAACTCAGTCTAGAAGGACAACCCTACCTCAGATCCATGGGATCCTACAACTCTGGCCTAAGCCCTACAATCATATCCACCCTGGATCCTACCTCAGGCTTTATTATCACAGGCCTAAAACTCAGATTCACACAGGAATCTTACACTCAGATCCAAGACTGGATCCTATAGAAAATAAAAGTGGGGTGATATTATTTGACACCATAGAGATTTCCCTGTGCCTATCTTCCTGGGCTGAGAGTTATTCTGCCCAACTTCTTCTCTGTAACAAGATGAAAAATATCTTCCAAAAAATGCTACTTGTGCTGGAAGAAACTGCTATTGAAGTCTGAAGATTTGACGGTGCTTTTATTCTTCAAACAACTACCTGGATTTTGAAGACCACATAAATCTCTACTTCTCTACCCAATCAGAAATCAATTCTGAACTGCCGTCACTGGTGAAGAATGCAACAACTAACATTTTGTCATTTTCAGGTTAACTCAACTGAACAAGATCTTCAAGCTCGACAACAATGGCGAGGAAGAAGAAGAAGTTTAGTCGCTATGCGAAATAAGAAAACCCTAAATATGCTTTTTTTCATCCAATCTTATCCTTTTATAGTCAGCTGATCAATGGCTCTTTGTACTGTGGGCCCAGCCCAAATAGGACAAGTTACCACCTTCCATCAACAACTATCCGCTGGCTCCATTAAAGGCATACTGCAACTTTCCAGCATAGAATTTTAACTGCGTTTACTTTGTTGACCTTTTCTGACATCACCAATTCTGGACTTAGCCAAATTCATAGAATGACTCCCGACGTTGAGTGCATTGAGTGAACTGGTTTCACTCAACGATTCTGGACTTAGCTTATTCTTCAGCTCTTTCTGTATCCATGACATTGAGAACATTGAGTGGTTGGCCTTCACTCAACAACATTTGCCTTAGCTCCTTCTAAACTATGCCAACTACTGAAGTGTTGAGTGAAATGGCCTCACTCAACGCTTCTGTACTTGGAAACTTTTCTTCAAAATGAAGGCATTGAGTATGTTGACTTCACTCAATACTTCCTGCCTTAGCCTAATCTATTGACTAGGCATTGATTGAACTGGCATCACTCAACACTTTTGGGCTTACTCAAATTCCGATTTCTTCTTAGGCTTTGAATGTCAAGGCTTGTTTCAACGCTTTCTGTCATTTGGCGTTGAGTGAACTTCACTCAACGCTTTTGTACTTGAAAAGATTTTTTGTTTTTCTTCTTGGGCTTTGACTGAATTATCATGGCGTTGAGTGAACTTGATTAACTCAATGCTTTTGCACTTAAAAACTTTTCCTTTGACAGAATCACTCCTACTTTGACTGTGGCAGCTTTACTCAACGAATTTGCTGCATGGAGTTGAATGAGTTGACATCACATGACTTACGAGGGTATTTTCCCGGGGCTGTGGTATTCCTTCCCTACAAGCATAGAATTTCACAAGCAGATATAACACATAATGTGCACTCACGCAAAATCAATCTATCAAAAACGTCAGCCACGCGACCCGATGCTCCATGCACTTAGGGCACATTGTTTGTGTACCGAAAAACCAAGTTCCCACCACCGTTCAAGGTCCGAAACCCAACGGTAAAACTGAGCATTATGCTCCACAACCTCTCGTCGGAGACTTTACTCCTAAAGGCGCACATGCCTAAGACTCTCATTATATGAACCTGACGAATGCCACAATTCCAGGCACTCATGTCAGACAATCATAACGCGGATACAGTTCAGCCCTTGCCCATTGCTCAAATCACCAATTCAATGTATAGACTGAAGCGGGTCGGCATCCCCTTGTCCGTTCGGCACAATGCCTTTGAAGAGCTCGCAGCTCACAATAGCCATACTGTCCACCAAGGACTGGCTTTACAATCCAAAAGGGGAGCTAGTGCCAGATTTCCTCGTTGTCGCTTAGCGGGTTCAGCAGAAGCTCCCTTTCTACACCCAAACTTAGCATACATCACATGACTTACGAGTGTATTTTCTAGGAATTCCACTCCAGTACTTCCTTTTACTATCCTTCACAGGAACAACCCACCGACTCCACAAACTACTCTTTTATACGCGGAGTCTTCTCCGGTGAACGAAATAAAACATCACCAATCCAGACCAACCGGTTAAGATGGGCTTTACATAGCATGCCTATTCTGTACTACATATTTTCGGATCTATATGCAAGAATTATTGGGGATTTTAAGTATCAACCCATGGGAAATCCCTCAATCATCCACCTTTTGGTGGGTGAAATCCATGCATATGCCAAAGAAGGACTTCACATGTCCATGAAGGAAGATCATTACCCTTGATGACATCTTTGGAGCCATGGAAAATTAGTAGGATGGAAATCGACGCAACGGCCTTGCCTCTACGGATCTGGACTCGGCGCGCGATTCGGGGATCTGAACTCCACCGGCGGCCAGATTTCTCCTCCTCCTCCTTCCTTGCACTCCCCACTCTCTAACTCTTTCGAGAGATAAAGAAATTAGAGAAATGAGTATTTATCCCTCAATTCCCGGCCTTAAAACAGCAGGGAGATTTCTGGACCGTTGGATCCTAAATGAAGTAAATGAATGGTCACGAATCGCCCTGAAAAGCACTTTCCTTGGATGAACCCAGATTGTGACACGCCCGTGTCACAGGCTATATGCCTTAAGCGGCAAAGAAACCACCTCTTCCAGACAGTGAAACGGCCAAGTGAAACGCCCATTACATAGGTCGTGTGCCCGTATTAATCAGTCCTCACCGAGCTGACAAAACATAGAGAAGGACACGGCTCTTGACAAGCCCGTATCACAGGCCATGCGCTCAAAATGACTTGCCTCTTGAAGATCATCGAGTGCATTAAATGAAGTGGGTACAGGGCAAGAGGGACTTCTCGGTGATAAAGCACGAGTTTAAAATATCACGTCCTGGAAAGTATGATTACCAGAAGAGATAGAATAAGAAGTCCAAGTCTTCTAGACAGGATCCCTCTACTAGTACTTCTGGAGCAACATCAAGGCGAGGCCCTCTCATGTGTTATACTTGTGGCAAGGCAAGACATTTTTCCTGTGAATGTAGAAGTGGTACTCCAAAGGTTGATAAGAAGGCAGGAGCATCGTATGATAAGAAGGGAAAGACGATGGAGTCTACTGCATCCCAATATTCTCCAGCTCAGCCAAGGGTGTACAATCTTGGCCAATAGTAGGCCATCTAACAGACAGATGTTGTCACAAGTACGAGTAGTATATTGTTTTCATGCTTTTTATACTTTATACCTTGTAGATTACTCGTGTATAACTTGATAATTCTAGGATTTGTACTTATTCAGGACTATTCGGTGAGAGCACTATTCGATACAAGTGCTTCTCATTCTTTTCTATCTAAGGACTTAGTATCGCGGATCAGAGTACCTACTTTAATATCGATTGATTGAGCAAGGTGTTGTCACCTAACAGATGCGTGATGCGTGCCGATAGATCTTGATGTCTTGAGTTACGGATTGGAAGTCAGGATTTTAGATTTGAAGTGTCTGTGGGGCAGATATCTGAGTTTGATGTAATCATTAGCATGGACTGGCTCTCGAAGCAGCGTGCCTGTATAGATTGCAACTCTAAGGAAGTCACACTGGGAAAAAACACCAAACGAGAGAATAAATTTGCAGGTATCCGAGGATCGAGCAAGATATTGATGTTTGATCTCCCGGTAGTCAAGGGTGTTTGGAGGGGCGCAGAATTGTTCTTCACACTGTTGGAGGGTGTTGAGCCGAAGTCAAGTTTGTGTGACGTTCCTAAGGATCTTCCTTGGTTACTGCCCCAATGGGAGATTGACTTCTCTATAGAGTTAGTTTTAGGTGTGAAACCAGTGTCCCGCTCACCGTACCATGTTGTTCCAAAAGTAATAGAAGAATAAAAAGTTCAATTGCAAGAGTGCAAGGTTATATACCTCAAAGTATGTCACCTTGGAGTGAATTAGTTCTCTGTGTGAAGAATAAGGGCGAAAGCTTACGGCTATGCATTGATTATCTAGAGTTAAATAAGCTGATGGAAAAGTACAAGTATTCGATTGCGCTGATTGATGACTTATTTGATCAGGTGGTAGGTTCAACTATCTGCTCGAAGCTAAACATAAAATTTGGTTATTATGAGTTTAGGATTTTGGAAGAGGACATTCCCAACAAGGCGATTGGTACATGCTACGGTTATTATGAGTTCATTGTAATGCCTTTTGGGCTAACAAATGCGCCACTGGTATTCATGGAATAGATGCATCAAACCTTTAGAGAGTACTTGGACCTATTTGTGACAATCTTTATTGACAACATATTGCTGTACTCTCAGTCCGAAAAAGATCATGCAAATCATTTGTAGATGGTTTTGCACACCCTGAGAAGAAACAAGCTCTGTGCCAAGTTCTCAAAGTGCTAGTTTTTGCTGTCGTCAGTGGCTTTTCTTAGCCATATGGTTAGTGGTGAAGATTGTTGAAGTTGGTGACCGGGCGGTCTGGCGGCCTATCTTGGCGGATTGAAGACCGCACGGTCTGTCGGTTTCACTTCAGTGATTTGGTTGTTGTATTATTGTTGTCTGGAGTCTGAGCGGTCTAGCGATTTGTCTCTGGCGGCTTGGAGACCGGGAGGTCTAGCGGTCTTCCATAGTGATCTCTCCTTCCTCTGTAGTGGTAGCCGAGCGTTTAGCCCTTCCGTCTAACCACACATCTTCTACGGGTTATTTCTGTATAGACCGCTTAGTCCTGTAATTTTTTAGTCCCACATCACTTATTTGTATTCTCTCTTCTCTTCTCCATTCTATAAAAGGAGGCCATACCTTTGTAATAGATACTTTTTTCAGATAATTAAATTTTCGTTATACCTCTTCCGGTTTGTTTTTTGTTCGTTTCTTACATGGTATCAGAGAACTCGATCTACTCCTCCTGATTCTGTGTGCCTTCTCTATTTGCGCGACCTGTCCGCGCGGCTTGCTTCTTCTCGCGACCTGGCCTCGCGACTTGTTTCTTCTGCCTTCTTGCGCCCTATTCGTGTAGCTTCTTTCTCTCCCTGTCGTTTCCCTTTGTGTGTGCGACCTCTTCTTCTCGCCGCGACCTGTGCTTATTTGTCGCGACCTCTTCTTTAGTTGTTGATAATTATTTTCACATAACATGGTAATAACTTGTTGCAAAATCATTCTATAATTTAATGATAACTATGTAGAAAGGCATAAGCTAAATTGAATTCTACATAGTATAGGAAAATTCTACATCTCGTGTCGTATTCCACAGGGTCTTTTCAAATACTCGTACTCGCCCTCACTCTATTATCATACCGATAATTAACATTGAATTCTAACTTATATTAATCTAACTATGACTATTTAGATAAAGATACATTGGAGTGTTAAATTGATGAAAAGATGAAAGTTAGGAGCATTCACATGAAACTACTTTTGCATTGATTCAAATCTATTTAATCATGTAATATCAACATTATCAAATACATTGTAATGTATGGGTATATCATTCATTAAATTCTCTCTCGAGCAATTAAAAATCTAATCTAAGTGAGTAAACTTTCACTCGAACAGTTTACGATACTCAAATTTTCACTAAGTACGTTACCCTAAATATTACACAAACATATGAAAGGTTATCTCTAACATATCCTAAAATCATTTATACATATCAAAATTGTGCAATTAACATATCTCTCGATCATGAAAGTTGCGGTGTAAACAAACATAACTCCTAATTATTAAATTATTAACATCATTTCAAACATCCAATTTCTCAATCTAAAGGTTTGAAATTCATGAATAACAAAAGTTAAATTCATATATAGGATAATCATTTTTGTTCCAAGAAGTATATATGCATAAACTACCACAAATTTGAGGAAAACAATGCGATGCATGATTAAACAAATTGTTCAAATACAAAGTTCATGTAAAAATATGAAATAAGAAAAGTTGAATCACCAAAATAAGATCAAAATTATGAAAATACAATGAAGAATTAAAGGCATACAAAAAAATCCTCTTAAATTATCCTTCTATTGGGTGCTCCACTTTCGTCCTCTAGAAAAGCTCCATTGCAAATTGATCCAAAAGTCCAGAATAAAATTTTCTCCGGGTTTTTATAGTCTCATCGCAAACATGGTCGAACACGGGTACCGACACGGCCGTATTGCAGGCCGTGTCGGCAGTTCAAGGGCGGTTCCACACGAGCAAACGTGTTTGGTCATGGGCCGTATTAGATGACACGAGTAATGACACGGCCGTGTTGTCAAACACGGTCGTGTTGTTCTTCATGTTCTTCAGACACGGGTAGGCTGGATTTAAATCTTCAATTTGTCCCGAAAAGGACACAGGCTAGACACACGGGCGTGTTCCCACCCGTGTGGTGCTTTGAGTCTTCCTTCATTAAACCGTTTCAGCTAGGATAGAATACGGGTGGGCACACAGGCGTATTCCTAACCGTGTTTGACCAATTCTTCTCCTGTGATCAGCCCTATTGGTCCCGTCAACTCCCCTGTTTGCTCCAAGACTTTTAGTTCCACTTGTTAGTCGTACCTGCATTAGAGAAATGACGTAGTAAGTGGGGAGTTCAATACATAAAATAGTAAAAACTCTAAACTATGCTCTACTATTCATGACCATACCAATTCTCAACTATTTTGCGCAATTACTTGAGTAAAGAGGTAGAAAACAGCGGACATTATTACAATTATCTAATAAAAATCTACCATAATTGTAATCATCAGTTGTCGCGACCTATTGTCGTGACCTGTTAGTCTCTTTCGCCTTGTTTGTCTTCCCGCGAACCTTTCTCTAACCGCGCAGTCTTCTCTTTCTTCTGTTCGCGTTGGCTTCTTTCTAGTCGCTCGACTTCTTCCCCTTGCTTGGTTTTGCGGCTTGGTCGTGGCTTTTCTGGCCGCTGGTGTCTATCATCGTGACCGCCGCAGATCTCTTTCTTCTAACCGCTGCCATTTCTCCCTATTCGCGCGGCTTGTTTCCAAACCGCTCGGCTTCCTATTGTTTTTTCATATGGCTCTTTCTGATGCTTCTACTGCTACCACTCTTGTCTCTAATTCAGCTCTGCCTCTTCCTCCTACTCCTTCAGGGAACCTTGGCACCATTTCGAAACTTGTCGGCTCCAATTACCCGGATTGGAGCGTCTCCTTCATCTTTCTCCTTTGCTCGCAACGCAAATGCGACCATCTCGTTGATGACCCCCCCCTCCCACCACTTCACCTCTCTTTGATGACTGGGATGCGAGTGATGCAATTGTGCGTACTTGGCTCGCTAACAACCTCTCCGATGAAGCCTCTCAGTCATCCGTCAAGATGAGACGGTCAAGGACGCTTGGCTTCATCGTGTCGCTCTGTACTCAAAGGGGGATCATGTAATACCCCAGACGTCCTGCATCTATACATTGTATGCGGACCTCTTTGCCCGTCCTATATTGTCTCCTGCTGCTGCCTACCAATAGGTTCAGGCTCTTGGGACTGAGATTCTTCAGAATCGCTCCTTTTCTATGTATTTGTCTCAACAACACAAGCCTTTAAAGGAGCTTCTCGTTGTGTGTTATCTGCTCCGGCTTCCTGATACTTATGATATGATCTGCCAGCAAATTCTGGGTGAAGTAGAATCTCCTACCTTATATGCCACCGCTGCCCGCATCTCTGCTATCACATCCCTCCTTCAGCACCCTCTTCTGACCGCTCCTTCTCCACCAGACAACTATGCTCACCAAACTCAGCAAAGTGGCTTTGGTAGCCGCAGTCACTAGTCTGGCGGACTTTCTCCTTCCCGCTACCTCTGCTCTCACTGTGGCCGCGCCGGCAAAACTATGGAACGCTGCTAGACGAAGCATCCCCATCTTCACCCCTCGGGTGAATCTTCCGCCTCCTCTTCCAAGCCGTCTGCCTCCGTGGTCACATCATCAGGTATTGCCCATGTGGTGACCCAAGGTAAATGGCTTATCGACTCTGGTGCGACTATCACATGACGGGGAATCCTTAGTGCTTCTCTCTACTCAAACTGCATGATCGGTTGCCTCCTGTCCTCATTGCAGACGGTTCTCCCTCCCTGGTTCATGCGTAGGGAGTGGTTCATGTTACTTCGTCTCTTTGCCAAGCGGACACTCTCTATGTGCCCAAATTTTTGTGCAATTTATTGTCGGTTACCTCTTTATTCAAGCAGCTTCAGTGGTCTGTGACGTTTACTCTGACTTCTTGTTCTTTTCAGGATCCGAGCTCCCAATGGACGATTGCTACTGGGACTGAGAGCGGCGGCCTCTACTTCCTCGACAACGTTTCCGCCTTGTCTGCCTTCTCCTCTTCTTCTACGGATCTACTTTAGTGGAATCTCCGCCTCGGTCATCCTCCTCCATGACTTCTACATCAGCTTCTGCCCCACCTCCCCCCTTCCAGTACTCCTCTCAACTTCGACGCATGTCAGCTTGTCAAGCATCACCGTTCCTCCTTACCTCCAAAGCAAGGTCGGGGCTCTACCCTTCCATTTGATCTAGTCCACTCCGATGTCTGGGGCCCTGCTCCAACCCTCACCATTGGTCGGGGTAGTTCTTATTTTGTAAATTTTATTGATGATTTTTCTAGATGTACTTGGGTGTATCTCTTACGAGATCGCTTTGAACTTTTGGTTGTATGGATCTTTTTTTATCAATTAATTAAATCCCAGTTTGGTGTTTGTATTAAAACATTTTGCTCAAACAATGCTAAATAATTTCTGAGTCATGTATTTACATCTTTCTGTGTGCAACATGACATTATTCATCAGACTAACTGTGTTTATTCCTCCCAGCAAAATGGGGTGGAGGAACGCAAAAACTGTCATCTCCTCGATGTCGCTCGTAACTTGATGACCTAGATGCATGTTCCTCGCTCCTATTAGGGCTATGCTGTTCTCTTTGACTGCTACTTCATTAATCGCATTCCCTCCACAGTTCTCGACGGGAAAACCCCATTCTCCATTATGTATCAGGGAAAGGAGCCTTTCCCTCCCCCTCTTCGAATATTTGGGTGCACTACCTTTGTGCATGCCCCATCTGATACCCAAGATAAGCTCTTCCCTCGCTCCACCAAATGTGTCTTTCTGGGGGGTACTCCCCCACTTAGAAAGGGTATTTTTGCTTTGAACCTGTTCTTCGTAAGCAGTTCGTCTCTGCTGGTATCACCTTCTTCGAGAATTCCTCCTACTTCTCGGATGAATCCTTTCCTCTCCCCCAGCTTCTGATACTCCTGGTGTTCTCTGTGTTCCCTCGTCTCCTACTGCGATCTTAACCCCTACTCTGTCTCCGTCCACTCCTCTCCCTCCACCTCTCTCTCCCTCTTCTCAACAACCGTCTCCCTCATCTCTGTCGTCGTTGCTCTCTACTCCTGGACTAGCTATCTCTGCCACGGATGCTCTGGATGCTGAGGAACTCGCCGACCTGGATCTTCCTATAGCTCGTTGCAAAGGGGTGCAGACGTGTACTTTAAACCCCCTTGCTGATGTTGTTTCTTATGATCTCCTTACCTCTTCTCGCAGGGCCTTTGCTCTGGCTCTCTCTGCCACTACAACACCCCATTCGTACCAGGAGTCCCTTGTTATTCCTCATTGGAAGATGGACATGCATGAGGAAATGGAGACCCAAACTGAGCGGGGTACCTGGAATCTTGTTCCTCCTCCCTTCGGTACTGATGTTTTTGGCTGCCGCTTTGTTATTGTGGTCAAATTTTGCTCGGACGACACTGTGGATTGTTATAAGGAACACCTTGTTGCTATGAGCTTTACTCAGACCTATGGGGTTAATTACTTTGACATCTTCTCTCCCGTGGCTCGTCTCAGCACTATCCAGGTCCTACTCTCTGTGAATATCAATATAGATTGGTTGATTTCTCAACTGGATGTTAAGAATGCCTTCCATTATGGTGATCTTCAGGAGGCCGTATACATGGAGCAACTTCCTGGGTATGTTGCTTAGGGGGAGACACGGGTATGCCGGCTGAAGAAGGCCATCTATGGCCTCAAGCAGAGCCCTCGAGCTTGGTTGGACAAGTTCTGTGGCATCGTGGCGGCCGTTGGCTTTACACGAAGCTTGTCGATCACTCGTTATTCATTCGCAAAACCTCCTCGGGACTGGTGGTTCTTATTGTGTACGTCGATGATATTCTTCTCACTGGCGATGACCAGGAAGGGGTTGCCTTGATAAAGCGGAATCTTCGTCAACATCTGGTCACGAAAGATATTGGCTCTCCGAAGTACTTTCTTGGGATTGAAATCTCTAGGAAGCCCAACTCCTTAGTCCTCTCCCAACGTAAGTATGCTCTTGATCTATTAAAAGAGGCAAGATTGATTGGAGCCAAACCTGGCTGATTCCCCATGGCAACTAGAGAAGACAAAACCTGGACAGATGATTCGCCTCCTCTTTCACATATTATGTGATACAGGCGTTTGGTTGGTAAGCTCATATATCTCACAGTGACCAGGCCCAACATTTCTTATGATATGGGCAAGGTGAGTCAATACATGCAAGCGCCTAGGGAGTGCCATCTACAATCTGCCTTGCGGATCTTTGAGTATGTCAAAGCAGCACCTGGGAAAGGATTACTCTTTAAGAATAATGGTCATCTAAGGGTTGAAGCATACTAACATGCAAGTTACGCTAATGGCAAAGGGGATCTCAAGTCAACCTCGGGTTTTTGCACCTTTGTTGGGGAAATATGTTGAGCTTGAAGAGCAAGAAGCAGTCTGTAATTTCTAGATCCAGTGCAGAAGCAGAGTATCGTAGTATGGCATCGACCACTTGTGAGTTAAAGTTGTTATGGGCACTCATGATGGATTTAGGAGAGGTCTACAACCATCCTCTACCTATGTTCTGTGATAACAAGCCAGCCATATACATCTCCAAAAATCCGGTCTTTCATGAAAGAACCAAGCACAATGAGGTCGACTGTCATTTCATTCGTGAAGAGATTTTGAAGGAACAAATTTGCACTCCCTTCGTCACTTCTGATAAAGAGTTGGCTGACATCTTCAACAAGCCAGTATTCCCCTCGTATATTCATATTTGTGACAAGCTGGGCATGATTGATATATATGCTCCAGCTTGAGGGGGAGAGTTGAAGTTTGTGATCGGGTGGTCTGGCGGCCTGTCTTGGAGGATTGAAGACCGCGCAGTTTGGCGGTTTCCCTTTAGTGGTTTGTTTGCTGTGCTATTGCTGTCTGGAGTCCAAGCGGTCTAGCGGTTTGTCTCTGGCGGCTTGGAGACCGTGTGGTCTAGCGGTCTCCTATGGCAATCTCTCCTTCCTCTCTGGTGGTAGCCGAGCAGTTAGCCCTTCTATCTAACCGAGTGGCTTGTGCGGGTTGTTTCTGTATAGACCACTTAGTCCTGTAATTTTTTAGTCTCACATCTCTTATTTGTATTCTCTCTTCTCTCCTCCATTCTATAAAAGGGAGGCCATACCTTTTTAATAGATACCTTTTTCAGATAATAAAATTTTTGTTATACCTCTTCCGGTTTGTTTTTTGTTCGTTTCTTACAAAGCTATTGTTGGGGATCTAGCGAAGATAGTTGCGACACGGGATTGTCCTGTGTTGTCTACTGTAGCAGAAGTCAGTAGTTTCCTTATACTTACTGGTTACTATTGGCGCTTCGTAAAGAACTTTTCACGGATAGCCTTACCTCTTACTATGCTGACGAGGAAAGATCAGAAGTTCATTTAGATACCTGAGTGTGCACGAGCTTTTGAGCAGTTAAAGATTCGTTTGACCATGATGTCGATCATGAGTTCGCCATATGGTACGAAATGCTATGAGATTTATAGTGATGCTTCAGGGTGTGGCATAGGGTGCATTTTTCTTCAGTTCGGAAATCTTATTGCTTATGGATCACGCTAGTTGAAAGTGCATGTGCGAAATTATCCAGTCTACGACTTGGAGTGAGCGGCTTTTATTTTTTCACTTAAGCTGTGGCATCACTACTTATATGGCGTGAAAGTTTATATCTTCACGGACCATAAGAGCCTTTTGTTCTTAAAAGATCAGGATCTGAATATGCGGCAGTGGAGGTGGATGGAGTTCCTCTAGGACTACATCTTTCAGATACACTATACTCCAGGGAAGGGAAAGGTGATTGCAGATGCCTTGAGTCGGCGGACTCTGGTAGGGCAAATTGGTTGCAAATGCATAATGAGCTTCTGATCCAGGAGTTGGAGGCCTTAGATATTTCTTTTGTTGACAAGAGTGCTACTACAATTGTATTCCTAAACTGGATGGAGGTATAGTATGACCATACGGATAGGGTTCGACGAACAACATAACTCAATGAGTGTATGAAATGCTTAGCAGCGGATGGGTCAAATCTCCAATTCTCCTTAAATGGTGGTTGATGCGAATGTGACAACAAGTGTACCGGTCGCACAAGTAATATAAAATGGGCGAATTTCCCCAAGTATTGATCTCTCAAGGAAAACAGTGAGGTGGAGTTAATTTCAAGGAGGACTTGAGATTGAATTCCTTAAGTTGGCTTTTAACTAACGAGGGTTTTTGTAATTGAGGAAAAGGAAATTAAAATACTAACAACTACTCCTATGCAATGCCGCTATGTGATGCTTCGCCAGGCAGGATGGAAGACTAGTCGGGCCGCTATGCATCGAATCGCAGGGCAAATGGGCGAGAAGGCTTGCGGAATTGAGGGTCGTAATCACGTCCTTGCTACGCTCACACCTAGCACTTGCTAGTGTAGCAAACACAAGCATTCACACAATAAGTAACTAAAGCAAACAAAAAACCTAATCACTCACAAGCATGAACAAAAGTAAATGGCATTAAGCCCAAGGTTCATCAAAGGTCTTGCATCGAATAATAATGAAAATCCCATACAAAAACCTAGAAATATGGAAGAGAAAGGTTGTGATGCAAACAACGAACGAGTCTTTCTCGTAGACTTGGGAGGAAGCATCGGGTTGTCAATCCGTGTCCAGCGTGCCACTCATCGGTTGCGTCCGGGGTCAGGGAAGGCTACCACTGCTTCCTAAGCGCCCGTCTTCTCATTGGTCTACGTTGTCCACATCAAACCTTCACTTTTTCCTTACTTCGCGGACATTGTAGAGTGCAAACTCACTTCTTTATGCCATGGATGCAAGGGAACATCATAAGGAGCAAACCCTATCTTTGAGGATGAAGAACGGGGCCAAACCACCTTCTGGTGGAAGAAATCGGCTCCAAAATCACGTCCTTCAAACCCTGAAAAATAGCGGTTTAAATAGAAATCGCGCAACATTTTCTTAACACACGGGCAAAACGCACGGGCGCAGACCGTGTGTGAAGAAAAACGCACGAGCAAAAACATAACTTAGTATTTTTGTTAAATGATCGCGCACAACCTGCCCAAAATGTGTGTGAAGGAAACGCACGACCGTGCGATCAGGAATAAGTAATAGAAGCATGTGAAAATAGTTACGCACGATTTGAATCAACCGTGCGAGGCCAACACGCACGGGTAACCAAAGAGCACCCAAAACAAGGCAAAAACCAGCAGGACGTGTGATTCCTTCTCGCACGGTTTGGAAAACACCGTGCGGGAACCAAACACACGGGTAGAATAGAAATCCCAGGAAACCACTTAGTAAAATGCAAGATTATGCTGAAACAGTGCGCGAAGAAAACACACGACCATGCGTTTTACACAGGCGATAATCTGTAAGCTGGGCTTTCTGACCACCTACTCAGCAAACCTCACAATGGGGAATAAGCCACCAATATACATAACAAGAAGAAAGAATAAAAGAGAGACTTGGGGAGCACTATGTGCTTACCCCCAACAGAATAGTGCGCAATTGCACACCACACCGAGCCAAAATGTGCACTTCATGTGGAAATAAAGCTAGAAGAAATATAAACAATATAGAACTAAAAGTGAAGTGCAAACGCGTGAAAACTAACCCGGATGAGTCCAAAAAATCCAATATAAATAGGACTCATCAGTGGTCTTTCTAGAAAAAAAGGTCATTTGTGCGTCCCGAATGTGGGTAAGTTGTGAGAGAAATTGATGTATAAAGCACACTTCAGGAAGTACTCAATTCAGGCAGGGAGCACAAAGATGTACAAGGACATGAAAAAGTTGTTCTAGTGGCTGGGTTTGAAGAAAGACATAGCTCTTTAAGTGGCAAAGTGCCAAACTTTTGCCTTAGTAAAAGCTGAATGTCAAAAGCCTGGAGGTTTTCTGAAGTCATTATAAATTCCAGTGTGGAAGTTCGATGATCTCTCTATGGATTTCATGCATGAGCTGCCGAGATCATAGAGAGGTAATGATGTTGTGTTGGTGATCGTTTAACGATTGACAAAGGTATTACACTTCATACCGAACAAGAGGGACGATTCAGTGGAAAAGTTTGCTAAGTTGTACGTGGAAAAGATAGTATGATTGCACGGTGTGCCCCGTAACATCGTCAGTGACCGAGCGGACGCTTTACTTCAAATGATTGGAGGCTAATCCACCAGTTGTTGGGTACAAATCTACAGTTCAGTACGGCTTTTCAACCACTGATGGATGGTTATACCGAAAGGAGCAACAAAACAATGGAGCATATGCTCTGGATGTGCGCCTTGGATTTTGGGAAGGGGTGGGAGGACCATCTCTATATGTTCGAGTTTGCCAATAATAATAGCTATAAAGCTAGCATTCAGATTGTGCCCTTCGAAGCTTTATATGGTAGAAAGTGACGTACTCCTTGAGCTTAGGCGGAAACTAGTAAATCAAAATTGTTTAAGCATAAAGAGGTCGAAGATGCAAATTCGACTATATGCGCTATACGAGAGCGGTAATTGGTAGCCCAGAATAGGCAGGAAAAGAAATACAATGCAAAGAAAAATAATGTGGAGTTTGCGGTGGGCGATTAGGTATATCTAAAGATAAAGCCATTCAAAGGCGGGTCCATGATTCAACGCTTAAAAAGTTGTGTCTGAGGTATCTTGCTCTGTTTGAAGTGGTTGGGCGAATTATAGGAGTAGCCTATCGATTAGCTTTGTTGGCAAAGCTAATTGGTTTGCACGATGAGTTTCACCAATCAGTACTGCGGAAATCCTTGAAATAGCCGACACAACTACCGGCTTATGTTCATGTACCTGTCTATGGTAGGTTGATGACAAAGGTTAGACCCATTTAGATCAAGGATATGGATGCTAGGCAGCTACGAAATAAAACAATCGGAATGGTCAAAGTCTGTTGTGACAATTGCGACCGATAAGAATTGACATGGGAGCTTTTGCATACCTTGCGAGATGAGTTTCCCGAGTTGTTTTTGTACGACTGAAAGCTGACCGTTGCCTTGTTTGCCAACATCTAGTGGAATGTCCCCGTACAGGTGTTGGAGAGTCGAGTAGGAAATATTGGGTTGCATCCCTTAACCGATGCCATCCCTCGAAGGCTAAGCGAAGTTATTGCTTTCATGTGTGACCGGCCTGTATATCGAATTCTGTAAACCACACTACTAAAGTATAATTGTAAGGCCTTAAGGCTGTAAAAGTTTTTCTATTGTTGACTGCCGTCGACCGACTGTGACTATCGCTGGTGATAGTATCTTTTGTGTATTTTGTAAGAAAATTCCATTGTATTTATAGTGGACATTGTTGTGATACTTTAGTTCAAAAAGTTAACCCTTAAAGCTTCTGCTAGAATGCTCTGTGTTAGGATTCGTTTAGTCTATTATTTTTATAGTGATGGATGGAGGTGTTTCAAGTCAAAAGAACGGTAGATAAACATATAACACGGGTACTTGATGGAACTCGTAAACATCTACAAATATAAGCAAAATAGATGTCAAAAGTAGGTAAATTTAAACTATAATGTGAGTGCCTGATGAAAACTCGAGAACACCTGCTAATCTCTACAAAATAGAAGTCAAAAGTTGGTAAATAAACATATAACGTGCGTACCTGAGGAGAAATCGTGAACACCTGCTAATCTTTGCCAAAGTTAAGTCAAACTAGCTAAATAAATATATAACGCAGGTACTTGAGGAGAACTCGCGAACATCTACTAATCTCTGCAAAAGATAAGTCAAAAGTAGATAAATTTTAAATTTTACTCGAGTACCTGAAGACAACTTGCGAACTCTTGCTAATCATTAAAAAAGAGATATCAAAAAGCAATTAAATAAACATATAATGCGAGTATCTGAGTTGAACTTGCAAACATCTGCTAATCTATACAAAAGAGAAGTCAAAAGCAGGTAAATTTAAAATATAACGCGAGTACCTGAAGAGAACTCGAGAATACCTACTAATCTCTGTAAAAGAGAAGTCAAAAGCAGGTAAATAAACATATAACGTGATAACCTGAGGTGAACTCGTAAATATCTGCTCATCTTTGCAAAATAGAAGTCAGAAGCAAGTAAATTTATAATTTAACGCGAGTACCTGAAGAGAACTCACGAAAACCTACTGATCTCAACAAAAGAGAACTCAAAAGAAGGTAAAAAAAACATATAACGCGAGTACCTGAGATGAACTCGCGAACTCCTGCTAATCTCAGCAAAAGATAAGTCAAAAGAAGGTAAATTAAAAATATAATCAGAGTACCTGAAGAGAACTCGCGAACACCTGCTCATCTATAAAAAAAATAAGTCAAAAGTAGTTAAATAACCATTAACGCGAGTTCTAATGGTGAACTCGTAAACACCTGCTAATCTTTGCAAAATAGAAGTCAAAAGTAGGTAAATTAAAATATAATGTGAGTTCATATAATGTTAGAACCTTACATGAACACGTAAACACCTGCGAATCACTACAAAAGAGAAGTCAAAAGCAAGTAAATAAACATTTAACTTGAGTACTAAAGGTGAACTCGCGAACACCTACTAATCTCTAAAAAAGAGAAGTCAAAAGTAGGTAAATTTAAAATATCACGTGACTAACTTATGAGAACTCGCGAATACCTGTTAATCTCTATAAAAGAGAAGTTAAAAGAAGGTAAATTTAAAATATAATGTGAGTACCTTATCGGAACCC
This sequence comes from Platanthera zijinensis, assembly GCA_039513925.1. NCBI lineage: Eukaryota > Viridiplantae > Streptophyta > Magnoliopsida > Asparagales > Orchidaceae > Platanthera > Platanthera zijinensis. The sequence continues at coordinate 91,307,580 of CM077087.1, read as the reverse complement.
GCAAACACCTGCTAATCTCTGCAATAGAGAAGTCAAAAGCAGGTAAATAAACATATAATGTGAGTACCTGTGAAGAACTCATGAACATCTGCTAATCTCTGCAAAAGTTAAGTCAAAAGTAGGTACCTAAACATATAACATTAGTAACTGAGGTGAACTCGCAAACATATGGTAATATCTGCAAAAGGGAAGTCAAAGCAGGAAAATTTTAAATATAATGCGAGTACGCAAAGAGAACTCGCGAACACTTATTAATCTATGCAAAAGATAAGTCAAAAAAGGTAAATAAACATAAAATATGAGTACCTGAGGAGATCTCGCGAACACCTGCTAATCTTGGCAAAATTGATGTCAAAAACAGCAAAATAAACATGTAACGCGAGTACTAGAGGAGAACTCACTAACATCTACTAATCTCTGCAAAAGATAAGTCAAATACAGGTATATTTAAAATTTAGCGCGAGTACATGAAGCTAACTTGCGAACACTTACTAATCTTTCCAAAAAAGAAGTCCAAAAGCAGCTAAATAAACATATAATACTATTTTTTGAGGTGAACTTGCAAACATCTGCTAATCTATGCAAAAGAGAAGTCAAAAGCAGGTAAATTTAAAATATAACACGAGTACCTGAAGAAAACTCGAGAACTCCTTCTAATCTCTGCAAAAGAGAAGTAAAAAGGAGGTAAAAAAACATATAATGCGATAACTTGAGGTGAACTCGTGAACATCTACTTATCTTTGCAAAAAAGAAGTCAGAAGTAGGTAAATTTAAAATATAACGTGAGTACCTGAATAAAACTCACGAAAACTTGCTAATCTCCGGAAAAGAGGAGTCCAAAGAAGGTAAATAAACATATAACATGAGTATCTGAGGATACCTCGCGAACACCTACTAATCTCTGCAAAATATAAGTCAAAAGCAGGTAAATTTTAAATATAATGAGAGTACCTAAAAATAAACTCGTGAACATCTGCACATCTTTATAAAAGTGAAGTCAAAAAAAGGTAAATAACAATATAAAGCGAGATCCTATGGTGAACTCGCAAACACCTGCTAATCTTTGCAAAGTAGAAGTGAAGAGTAGGTAAATTAACATATAATGCGAGTACTGGAGGTGAACTAGCAAACACTTGGTAATCACTACAAAAGAGAAGTCAAAAGCAGGTAAATAAACATATAACGCGAGTACCTGAGGTGAACTCGCGAACACCTGCTAATCTCTACAAAAAAGAAGTAAAAAATATGTAGATTTAAAATATCATGCGAGTAACTAATGTGAACTTGCGAACACCTGCTAATCTCTATAAACGAGATGTCAAAAAAAGGTAAATTTATAATATAATGCGAGTACCTAAAGAGAACTCACGAACACCTGCTAATCTTTTTAAAAGAGAAGTCAAAAGCAAGAAAATAAACATATAATGCGAGTACCTAAGGAGAACTCAAGAATACATGCGAATCTCTGCAAAAGTGAAGTCAAAAGTAGGTAAATAAACATATAATATGAGTACTTGAGGTGAACTCGCGAACATCTGCTAATCTTTATAAAAGAGATATCAAAAGTAGGTAAATTTAAAATATAACGAGAGTACCCTAACAGAACTCGCGAACAACCGCTAATCTCTGCAAAAGAGAAGTCAAAAGCAGGCAAATAAACATATAATGTGAGTACCTAAGGAGAACTCACGAACACCTACTAATCTCTGCAAAAGTAATGTCAAAAGCGGCTAAATAAACATATAACGCGAGTAATAGAGGAGAACACCTGAACATTTGGCAATTTTTGCAAAAGATAAGTCAAATGCAGGTAAATTTAAAATTTAATGTGAGTAGCTGAAGACAACTTGCGAACACCTACTAATCTTTCCTATAGTGAAGCCACAAAGCAGTTAAATAAACATATAATGCGAGTATCTAAGGTGAACTTGCGAACATCTGCTAATTTATGCCAAAGATATGTAAAAAGTTTGTAATTTTAATATATAATGCGAGTACCTGAAGACAACTCGCGAACACCTACTATTTTTCATAAAAGAGAATTCAAAAGCAGGTAAATAAACATATAATGCGAGTACCTATGGTAAACTCACAAACATCTGCTAATCTAAGTAAAAGAGAAGTAAAAAGTAGGTAAATTTAAAATATAATGCGAGAACCTGAAGAGATCTGGCAAACACCTGCTAATCTCTACAAAAGAGAAGTCAAAAGCCAATAAATAAACATAAAACGCGAGTACCTGAGGAGAACTCATGAACACTTGCTAATCCATGCAAAAGTGAAGTCAAAAGAATGCTAAATAAATATATAACGTGAGTACCTGGGGTGAACTCACGAACATCTGCTATTCTAAGAAAAAGAGAAGACAAAAGTAGTTAAATTTAAAATATAACGCGAGCACTTGAAGAGAACTCGAGAACACCTTCTAATTTCAACTAAAGAGAAGTCAAAAGCAGGTAGAAAATATGTAATGCGAGTACCATTGGATAACTCGCGAACTCATGCTAATCTCTGCAAAAGTGAAGTCAAAAACAGCTAAATAACATTTAACACGAGTACCTGAGGAGAACTCGATAACATCTCCGCAAAAGATAAGTCAAATCTGCTCGGGGTCTAGGGCAGAATCCCTTTAGTGATATCTAGCCATGCCAGCTAGGTGAGAGCCTGACAGTGGAATCTGCTCGGGGTCTGGGGCAGACTCCCTCGAGTGATATCCATCCCTACCAGCTATGTGAGATCCTGGATGCAGGATCTACTTGGGGTCTAGGGCAGACTCCCTCAAGTGACATTCTGCCCTACCAGCTAGGTGAGATCCTGACAGCGGGATCTGCTCGGGGTCTGGGGAACTCCGTCAAGTAACATATAGCCCTGCTAGCTAGGTGGGAGCCGGACAACGGGATGTGCTCGAGGTCTAGGGCAGACTCCCTCGAGTGACATCCAGCCATACAAGCTGTAACGTCCCAATTCACGCTAGGCCCCTCGCACGAGTTCTGAGTCAAGAGACTTGACTCGGTGTCGGGGTGCACTGGCAAAAGGTGTCAAGTGCGTTGAATGGAGTGTAGGGTTGAGTGATATCCAACGGATCGAAAGGAAATGGTCTAAGGAAAATTTGCCGGGTATCATTTTGATACCCGACGAATTCGTCGAGAATGCCCGGCGATTCTCACCGATCGTCGAGAATGCCCAGTGATACCCACCGTTCGTCGATTATCGCTGATTGATACTCAACGCACTCAATACCAGGATTTTCAATAAGTTGGCTAAGTGAAATTCGCCGGGTATCATTGTTGATATACGACGAATTCGTCGAGAATGCTCTGCAATTCTCACCGATCGTCGGGAATGCCCGGTGATACCCACCGATCGTCTAGTATCGCTGACTGATACTCAACGCACTCAACGCCGGTATTTTTGATAAGTTGGCTAAGTGAAATTCTCCGGGTATCATTGTTGATACACGACGAATTCGTCGAGAATGCCCAACGATTCTCACCGATTGTCGAGAATTCCCGGTGATACCCACCGATCGTCGAGTATCGCTGACTGATACTCAACGCACTCAATGCCAAAATTTCCGATAAGTTGGCTAAGTGAAATTCGTCGGGTATCCTTGTTGATACCCAACGAATTCGTCGAGAATGCTCGGCGATTCTCACCGATCGTCGAGAATGACAATTGATTCCCGTCAAATTTGACCTGTGCATTTTCTTCGCCCAAGCAGATTCGCCGGCTTGTACAGGCGGACCGAACTGGACTTCGGGATTTGTGCTGGATGATTCCTTGGACCGGTCATTTCAAGTAAAACCTAATTTGGGCGGTCCAATCAGAGGGTGACACGTGGCAGAAGGGATTTAACCTAATACATCGGTTTATAAGAGAAGATAAAGCCAAACCCTAGCCATCCTTGTCGATCAATCTTCCCGTCATCGCGGACCTCGCGAAACCGACCGAGCCAAGGGAAGCCGTCAGAGCTCCTGGAGGCGGCCTTCTCTCTCTCTCTCTCTCCCTCCTTACGTTGCCATGAAGAACAATGACACCAAGCAAGAGATGTCGCAAAGAAGGATGACTAGATCCATTGCTGGGAATGATGGTACCGTTGGAAACAAGGTGAGCTTCCTCCCCTCTCCCTTGGTGCTAGATCTGTAGTTATATTCTAGGAGAAATATCGACTCCATAGGGTCTTGATGGTGAGGAGATGATTTCCTAGGGAAGCCATGCCTAGATTTGTAAATCTAGGTTTAGGTGTCTTCACCCTCCTCATCATTCAAAGTGAAGGTGAGAGAGGGATTCGTGGAGAAATATGTCTTCATGAGGGTGAATAAGGGTGGACGATTTTCTGGAGGAGTTTTTAGGAGATTGGTGCAAGGAGGAAGATGAACGGATGTCGTTCATCTAACCTTAAGATGCGTGCAGAAATCTTATTTCTGCACGCAACGATCTTTGTGGCAAATTTCGGGGGTATTTTGGCAAGATCTGGGTTTTCTACTCAACATAAAAGTCGTAGCCCTCGAAATTATCTTTCCAACGAGTGGTTGCACGTTTCTAGACAATACTTGTAGCCACGGGAAAGTCAGTTCGAAACTGCTGCAATTGGGGGAAATTCCACCCAGGAAATCTGTATCCTGTACGCAGCAAGCTTCGAGTTAATTTCTGGTGTGATGCGATCAAATCTGTGCTTTCAACTAAACACGAAAGTTTTAGCCCTTGAAATTATCTTACCAATGAGTGGTTACACGCACTCGTCGGATTTCTGTAGCCTCGGGAATACTTTGTCGAAGTTGCTGCCCGGATTAAGGCTGCACCTAAATTCTAGGCTGTGTAACGTGGAATGCGATTTGGTGGAATTTAATGTTGTTATCCAACTCTATGCTTGGGTGAACTCTTTCGACATAATCATCATAGTGATATGATAAGTTGAGGATATAAATCTGAATTCGTATAACGAGTTGTGGACAAGCTTAATTGAAGGAAAGACCCTGATATAAATGGGTAGTTATAAATTGATAGATGTATAAATGATTTAACTATAGCCATGATGTATGTTGAATGGATAAAAGGGATTTAGTAATCCAATACTTAGAGTGTCGTCTCCCTACGTGTAGCACTGTGGAAGTAACAAGTGCGGTGTTGACCGTCACTAGTTGGAATGAGATTGAGATGAGTAAAGTTGGACGGTTGGGCTTGGCCCTCAGTGTCCACATCCCGAGGATCCTTCCGCATTTGATGGATGGTTGGGCTTGGTCCTCGGTGTTCATGTCCCGAGGCTCCTTCCATGCCACGATATTGTGAAATTGCATGTGGTGTGAGTCGACACGTGGTATCGTAATCCTGGGTTAAGGATAGTGTGACAGGTCTACGGGCTCGCCAATCGTCACACCGATGGGAGTTTACAGTTAGACCTTGGATGGTTGGGCTTGGTCCTCGTTATTCACGTCCCGAGGCTCCTTCCGTGCCAAGTGAACGGTTGGGCTTGGTCCTCGTGTTCATTTTCGAGGATCCTTCTGTGTCACGCATAGGCTAGTTCGGGGCTAGGATCTTGGTGCTCATTTACCCAAGAGAACCCGCTTAGCCATAGTACGCATGTGAGCTCCGCTGTTGTATTCTTAGCATTGAGGCGTACAGAGGCCTAGGCTAGGTAGTGTGGAGACAAGCCTAGTAGTGAAGATGCCCGCTCTACTGTCACCGTTTGGCCACGACGGTTGATGCCTGATAGGTTAGCTACCTGCTCGAATAGTGGGAACTATAAGTCCGTGTCGACATAACGATTGCATGTGCTTTATCATAGGTGTGTAATTGCATTGCATACATAGCATTTCACTTCATTACATACACAAGACCCTCATCGTATAAGTTTGTATGGGCACTCCTATACGATGAGTTACTTATTGCTAAATGACCCTCAACTTATATGCTGGTATGGGCATCCATATAAGTTGAGTTACATACTGTTATAACATTATACTCTCTTACTGCTGTAGATGGTAGAATTGTAGAATAAAAGCTTGTTCATTAATACACTACTTTTATTGCTACCTATGATTTGTTTACTTACTTCACCTGCTTGTACTACTGTTTTATATATATTGTACCTGTTCCTTTCTCCGCCCGGTGCCGAGGAGTCGCCGGGGGAGCGGATGTGAAGCCACTTAGTCTTTATGACTAACGATTGCTACGTCTTCCTTTTTAGGAGGAAACCCCGCAGGTGGAGAAGCAGGCTATGTAGCTGGACAGCCAGGCCAGGACGACAGGGCCTGAGGGGACGGTACTGTCGCTACCGTCGGTTACAGATGTTAGTGAGAGAGAATTTGTTGTAGCCCTTTGGGAAAATTCTATTTACGTACTCTGATTATGTAGAAGCTTGGTTAGCTTCTCTTTTGCTGTACTTATGGACTTATGCTTTGTGTGGGTTTACTTCAATTATTATTATGGTTGGGTTGGCATTTATATGTTGATATTGGTTTAAGCCGGCAGGATAGGCGTCCTGTGGTACAGGCTGACCCGAGTGAAAGTGTTAATGCAAGGCGGCTGTTCTGGGAATAAGACCCCTCTCGTGCCGTGTTCTGTATTCCAGGAGGGTGGGGGGTCTTACACAAGCTAGGTGAGAGCCTGAAAACGGGATCTGCTTGGGGTGTGGGGAAAACTCCCTCGAGTGAAACCCAGCCCTGCTAGTTATGTGAGAGCCTGACAGCGGGATCTGCTCGGGGTCTGGGCCATACTCTCTCGAGTGATATCTAGCCATGCCAGATAGGTGAGAGACTGATAGAGGGATCTGCTCGGGGTCTCGAGCAGACTCCCTCGAGTGACCTCCAGCCCTACCAGCTAAGTGATAGATTGACAGCGGGATCTGCTCGGGGTCTGGGGTAGACTCCCTCGAGTTACATCCAACCTTGCCAGGTAGGTTAGAGCCTGACAACGGGAACTGCTTGGGGTCTAGGGCAGACTCCCTTAAGTGATATCCAGCCCTGCCAGCTAGGTGAGAGCCTAACAGCGGGATCTGCTCGGGGGTCTATTAAACGAACACTTCTACCGTCTACATAGATCGCAGCGAGAGCATTGACACTTTAAATTTCATTTCCCAATCCAAAGAAAAATCCATCCACAAGATGTGTGGAGGAAGCTCACACAACGGTGGTTGAATCAATCTACACGCAAAGTTCCCGGTTCCGCGCCGGACCATAAAATCGCAAGCCATTCTTCCTTTTACAAAACCCTTGGAGAGAGGGAAACTTGGTGGCCGAAATTTTGCAAGGGAAAATAGAGGGTGGTGGCTAGGAGGTTCGCCGAAATTCTTGGAGTAGAAGGAAGGAGAGGTAGAGGTGGGGATTCTCATAAAGAGGAGGAGGAGGAGGAGAAGGAGAGAGTGGTCATGTAACATCCCCATATTATATGGGGGAACTAGGAATTTTGCTAACAAAAAAAGTACCTTGGCCCCACCCCTCCCCTTGACTTTAGTGGACCCATTAGTACACCTAAGAGCCAAGTTGATGCACTACCTAACTCTTAAGAGAGAAGGTGTGCACATAGCCACCCTTGAGCCCTTGACTCAACCCAAACCTTCCCACATAACTCCAAGACCATAAACCTCATGATGGCACTCCAAAACATGCACCAAACCCATTGGAAAGCCCTTAAGGCTAAGTGGTATTCACTTAGTATTTTTGACACAAAACACCCTTCCCTTACACTTTTTACCCAAGGATTGGACCCACATCAATCCAAGGCCATGGCCAACCCTACCAAAAAAATGTAATTTTTGGTCAACCCAAAAAGTCAACAAGAGCTTAGACCTAAACCTAGACTAAACCTTAACTTAAGAAAACTTAGCCTAAAGAGGCAAACAAAAAATTCTCCTAACTTAAGCCCCTTTCCCCTTTTAGAATGCAGTCCCATCACCTAGGCAACCTTATCTTGAACTCCTGTAGACTACAAGGTTGCTGGAAGTACCCCTACACCATATCCATGATCGACCATGGTGAGCAAAAGAGCTCAAAACAAAAACTCACCCCTAGCCTATAAAAGAGACACCAAGGTCATTAAAATGCTCACATCAGTCCCCAGCTTTCCCCCTATGCAAAGAAATTGAGTGGAAGCCCTCTACAAACACTCCCCCTACTCAACCCGTGAAAAGACATGGACAACCGACCATGAACCAGGTGAGCTCGCCCCTATGAGGTGAGATTCCTCTTCCTTCTTCTTCCCCTCATCCTTGTGAAAGTTTTCGAACCAAAATCGAGCCAAATTGGGCATTGTTTTCTCCCGTTGCAGTGACGGATTTCAAGTAAAAATCAACTTTAGTTCTGCCGTCGACAGCGGTTTCCGGCGACTCCACCACCGCCAAAATATTGCCCTAGCCTCTTGGAAACTTTCTAGTGAACCAGAAGTGGTCGGCGATCACCGGGATGCGGTGGAAAATCCCTGCAATTTTTTCTCTAGCGGGATCAATCTCAGCCGTTGCTGGAGGTTGAAGATGAAATCAGTACCGTTGATTAACCACAACAATGATTGGTTAACCCCCACAACGAATTTAATAGCGGATCCGCTATGAGGGAAGGTAATTTTATCATCTGTCGTGTTTCTTGAGCGTTTGATCTGCGCCAAGATCCATGCTCCGCCTTTTCTTTTAATTAATTTAATTCAATTAAATGGCTATTTGCATCCCATTAACAGAACTTATTTGCTCAAAATAAGCACCATTGAGGCTTATCCAGGCCAAGTGATCAACATGTAAGTTGTAGGGCTTTGTCTGCGATATTCAAAAAGTGGTGGCCCATTTTCAGGGGTGGTATAGAACTCCTGGAATCTCCTTTTAAAGTTCCCTTCTTTATTATTAATTCCTATAAATTGAAAAATGTTGAAGACCCCTCTCATGACCTCAAAATCCCCTAAAATAATTATGGCTTGTTTCTCTAAATATTCCTAACTCAAGAGCAGAACCTTGGATCCTCTTTCTTTTTTATGTAAATTATTTAATTACCCTAACATATTTTCTTAATAAAAAAACTGTTTCCTTATGAAAATTTATAATAATGCCTAAATGAACTCCAGCAAATACAAATTTTTTTCAGAGCACTAATTAGTCATAAACAATCTTGGAAAAATATTTGGACCCTAGATCTTATTTATTTACTTAAATTCTCATCCTTTATCATAATTACCAAAAATATCTATTTGCACCCCAGAGCTTATCACCCTTCATCACACACCTATTTAGGTCACTCTAGACCTTAGGAAAAGTTTTAGGTGAATAGTGAAACCTTGTTGTGGGTCGGGTAACTTCATGCTTCATCTTATTTACATTATTAAACCCTTGTACTCATAAAATAAAAATTTCCTATTTTCACACTCCAAATATCATAACCCTTTTCTTTATATATCATGTACTCACTAATGACCTTGGAAAATATTTTGGATGGACGGTGGAGTGTCGTGGGATTTTATAATCTCATACTTTTATAAGAAAACCCTTATCCTAGTAAATGTAGGAAACATCTACTTGCATCCAAACAATCATCACCTTTAAATATTAAGCCTATTTAGGTCACCAAATGGAGTTCGAAATTGTTTGTGAATCTTTCTTAACTTGTTATAACTCCATGCTTATGCTTTCTTGATTGTTTGGGATATTCAATCCTGATCACTTCAAGCCTACGGAAAAACTTTTGATATCACATAAAATATTTCTTATGTGGCTGCACGTAAGTAGTATACCATGATCCTGACTCATTTTGCATCATTATTCGCTTAATTATAGTAGATCTTAACTGGTAAAACTACAAGTACAACCTTATATACGTTAAATGAATTTGTTTTTAAATTACCTAATTGGTGTCGAGGAATGTAGTTAGGGGTGAGCCAATATCCCCCGAAAGGATGGTGGTGTATAACGTTACACAGTGCGACCACCAACCTTATTCTTACCTGGCCAATACGTAATTTAAATCAAGCACCCTGAAAGTATGTTAAGGCAAACTCTTGATTTCTTCCAGTTATGGGTTGTTTTCATTTAAGTTCATTTCATCACAATAACAAGTTGTAATGTCTGGGTGGTAAGCCCAGTAAAAAGCTTTCTTAAATAAAATAATAAATAAACTTTGTGGCTGGTATAACCACTCTACCTTATAGCACACTGTCGGAGAGACTAGCGTGTTAGATTCTTTGGAATTTGAAGGGAATTCTGTCTTGTGGTTAAAATCCGATGGACAAATCCCCTTAGTCTGTGTCGTTGTACGTATGGTTTTTTAGGAACAATGGGTGGAGTACAAAACACGGTCCAGTGTTGTATGTGAGGCCTAGGGTGGTGGTGTGCACCTAACTAGGAGAGAAGAAGTCTGATCCACTATTATCATCCGCCATGATGATAAGGCATGTTTGGTTTGCTACCCACTTAACAAGTGGATTGGGTAAGGACTTAGACATAAATATTCTTATTAAACAAATCAGTCTTACTTAGCATACATTGCACTTTAAAATTACTTATAATACAAGTATGTATGGGCATTCTTGTAAAATAAGAAATTCATGAGACCCTTAACTTATATGTTTGTATGGGCATTCATATAAGTTAAGTTATAGCTTAGAAACTATATCTTCCTTGTACATATACTTTTTAAATGAATTAAAACAAAGATCCTCAACTTATAAGGATGTATGTGCATTCTTATAAGCTGATTTATTTTTATTTTCCCTCTCCTATTTCTTACTTGTCTTTTAACTTATAAAAACCTACGGTATATAAAATGTTTCTACTAATGCTATATTTTTATCATGGGTGTGTTGAGGAAAGCGAGGTAATCCAACTGAGTATTTATGACTAATGGTTTTCAATAAAACCATCCAGGTTCCCCAACAGCAGCAAGCCCCGCAATACTACATCCATCCCTAGTTCCAACCCTTGCAAGGAATCCCAAAAGTGGACATGGATATACCTGCAGTCAAGGACCCTATCCTTGATCTAGTGCCCATAGCGGAGGAGATCGTAAGAGAAGTAAGGAGTTGCTTGTCCAACATAGCCCTCTCCTGGGTATAAGTCTTTATAGTATAGTAGTTTGGGTGCCTAGTATCCCCTTTTTTCCTGAGGCACTCTGTCGCATTAGTAGGTTTTTACTTAGCTCCTTTTTGTCTAAAGCGGTATGCCACTTTAGTACCCTTTTGTGGTGCTCCCTATTATCTGAGGCATTTTGTACAGTCTCAGCTGGGCATTTTTGAGGCCCAGGACCCCTAGTTGTACTCTAACTCTGATTCTACTCATCTTTTGGATATATATAGTTTGACTTTCATTTCTTTTTTCTTCTATTTATGGTTGGAGAACTGTGCTGTAATGATTACTCGCCTCAAGGGACAAATGGCATATGATATTATTTAGCTTAAGTGCTTATACCGTAATATGGCAATTTTCCCTTACGTAAGAACTTCCCCTGAACATTGAATAATGACCGTGAGATGATGTTCTTAAAAATGGTATCAGAGGCCACAAGATCCTTCTATAGACTAAACTCCATCTCCACCTGGCTCCATCAGTTAGTTCGAGGACTAACTAGCACAGCGGAAGCTGGTGAGCACAACTATAGATTAGAACACCTATACTATCTACAAACTCCTTCCTTTTTATCCAAACAGCTTATACTCTCTAATTTTTTTTTCACATATAGATACCATTGAAACCCAGAGCAAATACTCAAACGTCTACTGTTCCGCCAACCAACACCTCCGTTCAAATAGAATTGAACCATACATTATCAGATATCTTGTCCACCTTTTGAGACACTATGTCCCACCAAGAGAGGAGTCGTCCCACCGAACCACCAACAAATTTGTTTTGCATCTTCCGTGGCTTATCTCCACCAAACATCAACGACACCGAATCAGCAGTACAAACCGAGGAATCAGGTGTCCCAGGGGCATGACCATCATCTTCACCGTATCTTTTTTCGTCAGTTATGCTCGACGATGGTGGAAGTCAACCATGGATAGCACCTTATTTGTAAAAATCTATGGGGAAATAAAGTGGATGGAATTCACCGACATATTCAGCGATCACTTCATCACGACGATATCCCAGGATGAGCTCCAAGAAAGGTTCCTACACCTTAAGCAAGACAACCATTCCGTCCTAGACTATGAGAGGGAGTACTCTCACTTGTCTCGTTTTGCTGGAGGATTTGCACTTAGTGATCACAACTATGTAAAATGCTTCTACGACGGCCTCAAGGACTCCATCTGACAACCACTCATCCTCGCAACACACTCCTAATTCTCTCAAATCATCGCATCAGCAAAAACACTTGAAGCAAACCACCAGATGGTTCAAAACCATCGGAAGAGATTAACAAAAATAGAATATAGATCCATGAGAAATGCTCCTCCCTCGGGGGACAATAGCAGAGAGGGATGAATGGATACACAACCTTTTTACCCCACCCAAAAGCCAGACCAACAAACACAATAACCAACCTCAACCCCGACACAACAACCATCACACAATAACTTGGGACCATTCATAGGAAACTGCTTCAACTGCAACCAACCCAGCCACTTGAAACGCAACTTCCCACAAAGGAATATTTTCCCAAGGATGGAGGCAACAGAACCATACCAGGGAAATCCAGCACCATGCAAAGGAAGAGGGAGAGTTCGTGGAGGAGGGTACCATGGTAGGACTTGGAGTAATCCAAGAAATCCCTTTCCCCCGACACAACAGGCCTATGCCCTGGATCTAACTCAAAACCACCAACCCCAAGATAATGTGACGGGTAATATCCTGCTTTTAGTATTTCATCTTCACATATTAAGTAAAACTAGTTCTATTCACCACCTCTTCATAAATCAATAAGTATATGCACAATAAATGCGAAACTCACACGCAGCCTGTTCGACACAAGAGCCTCACATTCTTTTGTATCAAAAAGTTTCATTCAGGATGTGCCTAATGTTTAACGATCTTTTGGTCTATGTCTAAGGGTGCAACTCCCTGATGGATAAGAGATGCTTTCTTCCGATTAATGAACATTCTTTATATGCCATCATAACGGATTAATTGTGGCTACCACAAAAATTCTGAACCACCCAGACTTCGACCTCATTCTAGGGATGGAATGGTTAGGAAGACACAAAGCATTGATAAATTGCTCAACCAAAGAAGTCACCCTGCATACGGATTCGACTACGAAACCTACTTCCAAAGGTACGAAACCATTATCCCCCATCTACTTAACGTTCATACAAATGGTAAAAGAATACGTTAATGGATAAGAGGTGTACGCAGTTTACTTCAGAATGATGGGTAAGAATGATGACCTTCTAAAATTACCCGTAGTAAAAGAATTCCCCGAAGTTTTCCCCGAAAAACTGCCCGGACTAGCCCAATCACAGGAGGTCAAGTTCAAAATTTAATTAGTCCCAAGGGCCCGACCAGTATCTCAGACCCCTTACCAAATGGCCCCAAAAGATTTGACTGAGTATCAACAACAACTAGATGAACTCGTTTGGGATGGTTTCGTCCGTCCAAGTTCATCACCATAGGGAGCACAAGTCTTATTCGTAAAAAAGAAATATGGAACCCTTCATCTTTTCATCGATTATAGAGAACTTAACAAACTAACGGTATGTAACGACCCCATCCGTTACATGACGTATAGTAGAAGGTCCGGCCGGGGCCCCACACCATATGCCACAAACAGATGGTAAGGTCACAGGATAATACCAAACCATACACGAATCCTAACTCAGAGCATTCTAGCGGAAGCTTTAAGTTGTAATTTGAACTCTAACCAGGAATGTCCAATATATAAACCACCTTTATATATATAGCCACGGAATGTACAACAAATACATAGAGTTTGGCCTTAAGGCCTTACAGTTCCTCTTTCCACACCGTATGGTTTACAAACCTCGGCGTGCAGGCCGGCCATACATGAGTAAAAGAAAACAAGCAAAAGCATTCGCTTAGCCTTCAAGGGCTAGCCGCAGCAGCAGCAGCAACAGTAGTAGGGCTTCAGCCCTTCATTTACCACTTGGCTCTCCAGCACCTGCATAGGGACAATCCACCCAACCGGTGGCAAACAATGCAACGGTCAGCATTCAGCTGACCCAATTATAACAATCCTACCCCTTTCTCGGGGCATTAGCATTCTTTCCCTGCATAGCATGGCATCATCATATAGCAACTATGTGCGCGCAGGCACATTCAAGCCATCACAACTATCGGCCACACGGCCCAACAGTCCGTGCACTCAGGGCACATTCTTGGTGTATCGGAATACCAGGGTCAACACCACCGTCTACACGGTATTTGAGCATTCTAGTCTTTCCGGCGTGCGGGCCTAAGACTCTCATTAGGCGCTCCAACAAAACCTATAACCAGGCTTCCAAGTCGGACGGACCTAACGCAGGTACGGATCAGCCACCCCCCGTTTCTCAAGTCGTCGTGCCACCTCGAATACGGAAGTATCCATGGCTATTTATAGGCGCGGGTCGGTTTCACCTTTCCTGTTCGGCAATCTGCCTTTTCATCGAGTTGCAGCCCAACGGCTCAACCGCTCATACAGTGGCAACGCACGGCCACAAGAGTTGCATCCAACCCTCTTCATTTCCTGCACTTCATCCAGTACTTCCTGCTGCACCAAGCAACAGGTAGGCACAAGGCAACACAAGTCATAATCACGGAGCCTTCTCCGATATGCAAACAAGCATCACCAATCCAGACCATGTCCAGATGGGCTTCACACAGCATGCCTAGAGCCGTACTCCAATTCTGGCCTCTAACAAGGGAGACTTCACATATCTACCCCAAGGGACACCACAACCCACCGCACACTCGCGGGGAAGGGTTTTCCCTATGCAATGCAGAAAAGAAGGACTTCACATGTCCAAGAAGGGAGATCGTTACCCTTGTCGATCTCTTGGGAGCCATCGCAAACTAGCCGGTGAGAAAGAACCGCAGCAGCTTTGCCTTCACAACGCTGGCCTCGGATCACGAATCGGACCACGGGAGCTCCGCCGGTGGCTTGATCTCCTCCTCCTTCTTCTTCCACCTCTCTCTTTCTCTCTTCAATTTACCAAGTGAAGAATTACTCAAGCTTCTGCTGATTTAAACCAGCCAGGAATCACCTGAGCCCTTGGATCCAAAGAGAGAAAAATGAACGGCCACGATTTCCAAAAATCACACTTTTTTGGCTGACACGGCCTGTGACACGCCCTTGTCACAGGCCGTGTACCCTTAAGCGGCACACGCGGTATTCGTACCGACTGATCTTTACCAGAACACGGGCATCGACACGCCCGTGTCGAACCTGCCACGCCCGTATCAATCATGAGACACGCCCGTGTCACCCCTGCCTCATCGAGCTCCAAACTCAACCAGCAGTACACGGGTAGGGACACGGTATCGGACACGCCCGTGTCCAACCTGACACGCCTGTGTTCAAGGCTTGGTTCCAGGCCGTGTAATCTTCTGACTCATAACGCATTTTATTTGAGTGACACGCCCTGGGACACGACCGTGTCCCAGGCCGTGTACCCCCGACACGCCCTAGGGCACGCCCGTGTCCCAGGCCGTGTAAAATGACCTGCACCTCAAAACCATTTTTGAGTCTTTTTGGGGTGTTACAATCCTCCCCCCCCCTTAACAAAATTTCATCCCGAAATTTGCACGGTAAGGAAACAAGAACCAACAATGCTATAACTTGATAACTCTGTTATAACAAAAAGGTACACGGTCTACAGTTTATACAAACAGTTCGGGAAATTCAGCTCGCATGGTCTGCTCTCGCTCCCATGTTAGCTCTTCACGGCCACAATTGTCACAACGGACCTTGACCATCCCGATCACTTTGTTCCGTAACTGTTTCTCGGCTCTATCCTCGATTCGAATGGGTCTAACCCTCGTCGTTAGCCCATACTCGACCGGTACCCGATCATTCTCCACTACTTGAGCTGGATCCTTGACAGCCTTACGAAGCACTGAGATGTGAAATACATCATGTAATCCACCCAAGTCTGCTGAAAGTGCTAGTCGTTAAGCAGCTTCCCCAACTCACTCCACCACCTCAAATGGACCAAGGTACCTTGGACTTAGCTTTTTCAAACGTCGAATCCTGGACACGCCTTTGAGGGGTTTGATCTTCAAATATACCCAATCACCCACCTCGAACTCCACGTTCCGGTGTTTGGCATTATAGTACTTTGCTTGACGATCTTGGGCTATCAATAGCCTCTCCCGAATAGAGCGTATGAGCGAGGTAGCTTCTTCGACTTCCTTTTTCCCACTCAGCTTAGATTCGCCTGCTTCTGCCCAAGCTAACGGTGTACGGCATTTACGACCATATAAAGCCTCAAATGGTGCCATACCGATACTCGCTTGGTAGCTATTATTATAGGCAAATTCGACAAGAAATATTTAATCTTCCCATCTTTTAACAAAGTCTAGGGCGCACATGCGGAGCATGTCCTCCATCGTCCTGTTGGTTCGTTCAGTCTGGCCATCCGTTTGGGGATGAAAGGTCGTACTAAACGCTAACTTTGTACCCAACATTTGATGAACTAGCCGCCAGTCATTCGATGTGAATCACCCATCACGGTCACTGACAATGCTCCGAGGAACACCGTGCAATCGAACAACCTGCTCCACATAAAGCTTGGCCAAGGTTTCCACTGAATCGTCTCTTCTGTTTGGATGGAAGTGCGCCACTTTTGTCAACTGGTCCATAATCACCCAGATTGAATCATGACCGCGTTGAGATCTCGGCAATCCGTGCACGAAATCCATCGAAATGTCATCGAACTTCCACTCTAGAATAGGTAACGACTTTAGGAAACCGCCAGGCTTCTGGCATTTTGCTTTCACCAACGCACAGGTATTGCATTCAGCCACATAACGTGCTACATCTTTCTTTAGTCCGGGCCACCAGAACAGCTTTTTCAGATCTTTGTACATCTTTGTGCTCCCTGGGTGAACTGAGTACTTTGCAAAGTGAGCTTCGTACATCAACTCTTCCCTCAATTTACCCACACTCGGGACGCACACTCGACCATTTCTTCGTAACAACCCGTTATCCCAAGAGAATTGGTCATCCGGCCCATCTTTTACATAGCGCTGGAGACTTTCATCAAGCTCCGTTGCTCGCCGAACTCTGTCCGTAAGGTCAAATTGCACCTCCGTCCAGTTCAAGCATGCATCAGTCGACGAACCCTTGTCAACACAAGATATCTCCAAGGCTTCTAATTCCTGGATTAAACGCTGATCATGCCTCTACAACCAGCTTGCTCGTACCGGATTCTTCCGACTCAAAGCATCAGCGACCACATTTCCCTTCCCGGGAGTATAGTGAATCTCAAAGGTGTAGTCCCCAAGGAACTCCATCCATCTTCGTTGTCGCATATTCAGATCTTTCTGATCCAACAAATACTTTAGGCTTTTGTGATCTGTATAGATGTCCACTTTAACGCCATAAAGGTAGTGCCGCCACAACTTGAGCGCAAAGATTACCGCCGCCAACTCCAAATAATGGACGGGGTAATTCCGCTCATGCACTTTCAACTGGCGCGAGCCATAAGCAATCACTTTACCAAACTGCAGAAGAACGCAGCCTAAGCCACTCCCGGAAGCATCACTATAGATCTCTTACCCAATTGTACCACATGGCGATGTCAACACAGGCGCCGTGGTCAAACGACTCTTCAAGTCTTCAAAAGCTCGCGTGCACTCCGGCGTCCAAATGAACTTTTGATCTTTTCTCGTCAGCGTGGTCAGAGGTAAAGCAATCCGTGAGAAGTTTTCCACAAATCGCCTATAGTAGCCCGCAAGTCCAAGGAAGCTCCTGACCTCGGCCACTGAAGACATCACTGGCCAATCTCGAATGGTACTTATCTTCAACGGATCCACCGCGATACCTTCTCCACTTACCACATGGCCTAAAAAGGCTACTGAAGAGAGCCAGAACTCACACTTTGAGAACTTGGCAGAAAGCTTATTCCTCCACAGGGTATGTAAGACCAACCGCAAATGGTTTGCATGATCCTCTTCCGACTGAGAGTATACTAAGATGTCATCGATAAACACAATAACGAACAAATCCAAGTACTCTCGGAACGTTCGATGCATTAGGTCCATAAATACCGAAGGCGCATTACATAGGCCAAACGGCATTACCGTGAACTCATAATGCCCGTAGCGTGTTCCAAACGCCGTCTTGGGAATGTCACCTTCCCGAATCCTCAGCTGATAATATCCCGATTTCAAATCCAACTTGGAATAGACCGTTGATCCTGCCAGCTGATCGAATAGGTCATCAATTCGCGGAATCGGATATTTGTTTTTCTCCGTCAGCTTATTCAATTCGCGGTAGTCAATACATAACCGTAAACTACCGTCCTTCTTTTTCACAAATAGAACAGGCGCTCTCCAAGGTGACATACTTGGGCGTATGTATCCCTGCTCCAACAACTCTTGCAATTGGACTTTCAACTCAGCCATCTCTTTTGGCGCGACGCGATATGGTGAGCGGGCCACAGGTTACGCACCTGGCACCAACTCAATAGAGAAGTCAATCTCCCGCTGGGGTGGTAACCCAAGAAGATCTTTAGGAAACACATCGGCAAACTCTTACACAACCAGTACTTCACCGACACTGGCCTTTGGCTCAACAGCCTGAATTAGCGTGAAGAATAACTCCGCGCCCTTCCGAACAGCATTGACGACTTGGAGTGCAGACAACAGAGTCCCGCCAACTCCTCGCATACCAGCGAACTTCGTCACCAGTCCGGTATTCTGGCCTAGTATAATCTCCTTGGAGTTGCAATCAATACAGGCACGCTGCTCCGAGAGCCAGTCCATACCAAAGATCACATCAAACTCCGACAACGGTAGCACGGCTGCACTCAAACCGAAATCAGTACAGACAAAACATACTTAAGTATTAGCTTCAACTGCTAACTTGCTCTGCGATTTTTCAATAATGATGTTATGCTTAACCTAGGATGATTCACCACAATCACACTAACTCATGTGCTTAGACCATGAATGCATGAATTTATATTCCTTTTGACTCAAAACCATGTGTGTACATATGTCATCATGTAAATCTCTTGCATGGCACGTTGTGCTTATGCTATGTTATGCTAAGCATGTTGTGCTGTGCATTCTAAAAAAGGCCTTAATGCATGTTATGAGCGACATACACATGGAAATGTTATGCATCACATAATATATAACATTGCATGCAACGAAAAGAGAAAACGTGCTATTGGGCATTCATGTGGTAGGGTAATGCATCCCATACTACATAACCCTCACAAGTTTCCACCTATGATGGATACATATACAAACACATATTATGTATCCCATACTATATAATATGCCCCGTATACTTCTAATCATGCTTATGAGTGTAATGTTCATGCTTCAGCCAAGACGTACTAATAACACATTGGTGTGTGTATGATATGACACTAAACTACTAACACTAATAAGGGAAGGTTGCCCGGCCAATTGTCAAGCAACCTCCCTCTGATACCAACTGTCATGACTAGCATTTTTCTCAGCAACAAACTTTTATCAGAGTAAGAGAAAATACGTGACGTGATTCCATGCCATGCAGGGGATAACTGCGGATGCTCAGTCAAGGCACCAACCTAAACAAGTTAAACAGAAATAATAAGTTATTATGAAAAACATCTTTCAAATTAGATGGATGGCCGTATCCCTCAGCACAGTGGATCAACTAGTCCATAAGTAAAAATATATTTATACGCTGCGGAAAAATACCTTGGTTAAGCTTATTTGACTTCTTACATGTGTGTAATCATCCCCAAAGGACAACTCATGAAATGCAGGACTTTAAATTTAGTATAATATGAAATTATTCTTTATGTTACTTTGTAAAATAGTACCTTAGGTTTAGAAATATGACATGTATGAAGTACATATAGTAATGCTTTTACGAGTTAAAATACCTTACATGCATCCTAGCATAAACCATTCCAAGAGAGCAAGTAAACAACCACCAAATAGGCAAAAATAGCAGTTTAAGTAACATACTTAGCATCAAAAGGAAAACCACCAGTGGGCGTCAACAACCTGACACGAACCCACTAGTAAGTATTCTTGTCTATACAGAAGGAAATAAGAAAAGATCTACCTTACAGACTGAGGAAGGGGAATCTAGACAGCCCAGGAGATCACTAGCAAACTCCCAAAAGAAAACTAGCTGCCCAACTGACTACTGCTCTAACCTGAGGCATTCAAAGAAAGAACACCTCAGTAAAAATATAATCAAATAGAAATGGAGCATTAAGTCATAATAAATAAAAAGGAAGGGATTTACCGCACCCTTACAATAGAATGCTATCAAACTTAGCAAAAGGAAATAAACTAGAAAGCAAAAGTAAAACACTATACAAAGAATAAATTAAGCGCACCAAGTTCGAGAAGTTAGCAACATGCCCTACTAAAAACCTGCAGCAGCAAAAAGGCAAACATATGCAAAAATATAGCCATTTAGAAAAGGAAAGGAACTAACTGTCCTAACTTGTGAATTAATAGAAGTGGTAAATCCTTGGGTTCGGGCTGGTAGCCAAAAGCAGCCCTCTTCTAAAAACCAGACCCAAAAACTCTCCAGGGTGAAAACAACCAGTGGCATCTCAAGGGTCCACACACCTAACCAAACCATCCCAAACTGGGGCCTAATAGGTGATGGCCACAGCTCATCACAAACAAATCACCCCTTTGTCGAGCCACTAGAAAAACCATCTGCCATAATTCACGATTCGGCATCAAAAAACTAGCCAAAAACACAACACCAGACAAAAATAAAACCCACACTAACTAACTCAGGAGAATAACACCAACCTAAGGAAAAAGGGTCGAGTCCACTCAACGCAGCGTTGAGTGTGTACTACTCACTCAACGCCAAACACTAAGAAGATAAGGCATCGAGTCCACTCGACGCCGCGTTGAGTGAGTACCATTCCCTCAACGCAAAAATCTAAGTAGGGAAGGTGTCGAGTCTACTCGACGCCGAGTTGAGTGAGCTCCACTCACTCAACGCCAAAAGACTTAGCCGCAAAAACTCGCTGGACGACAACGTTGAGTGAGTTCAGCCCACTCAACGTTGTCAATGCTAAAAGCCGAAGTCATTGAGTGACTTCACCACACTCAATGCTTTTGATTTAGAAAAAAAATCGGACTAGACGACATTGAGTGAGCTCAACTCACTGAACGCCAAACGCAGACGATGTTGAGTGAGCTCAACTCACTCAACGCCAAAAGACAGACGGCGTTGAGTGAGCTCAACTCAGTCAATGCCAAAAGACTTATCAAAATTCCAAGACTGACGGCGTTGAGTGAGATCAACTAACTCAACGCCAAAAGACTTAGAAAAAGTCTTTGGCAAGACGGCATTGAGTGAGCTCAACTGACTCAACGCAAAAAGCAGACGACGTTGAGTGAGCTCACCTCACTCAACGCTATCAACGCTTCTGTACTTAGTCACCAGACCAAACAGCTAGGTGTTTAGTGTGTCCACTACACTCAACGCTTTTACATTTAGCCTACAAAATGACTTCTGTCCTAAGCTAACACTCAACGCCTGCTATCTAGTGAACTAAAAAAAATTCTAATTTCCTCTCCCCTACCCCTTCAACCCGGCTACAACTACCAACCAAGCTGGGATAAAACTAGCAAACCAAAATCCTACCTCCAGCAACTACCTGGAAATAAATCTGTGAATAAGAACAGAGAAAATAAGTTAAAATTGGAAAAAACTTAGTAGATCTATCTAGGATTAAAACTGCAGCAATTGAAGCTTCTAGGAGAAAAAGGAATGAGCTAATAAAACAAGATAAGTTAAGTAAAAATCAAGATTTGCAAGGGCAAAGAGCTCCACTTGCCTCTACCTCCAGGAACAGCAGATGCCCTACCAAAATTCGGCTCTGGCGGCAAGATCAGCCACCTAGAAGGAAAACCTGAAGCTTTTAGAGGGAAGAAGAGCAAACCCGAAAAACCCAAGCTTACTAAGACAACTCTTAAGAAAGAAATACTTACCTAGGGAGGAAGATCCGGGTGAGAGAAGTCTAGATCTGCCCTTACCCGAAAAAAAAGGACTAGATTGCAAGAAATCACCGGCCAGAGCTCCAACACTTCTATCGCCAGAAGCCTTCCGCTGAAAGCTTTCTGTCCTTTATTTTTTGGGAAGATGAAGTGGATATACTAAAATAAGCTATAATATAATATATCCAGCCACTATAGAAAATACATATAATATAATATCACCCACTAAGCTATTATAATACTATTATAAATCTGCCACTAGTATATATTTATAAATAACTAAAATTATATATACTATATAATTATATATGATAATATAATTTTATAATATAATCTTATATGTGTACAACACTAAATACGACCATGGAAAACCGGCCAAGCATATCATTATATCAGCTAATTAAATAACACGCCAAAACGACGCAAAAAACAAACGATCTAAGAATTTGACGAAATTCACACCGTATTTCAATACCCACACTACGAATCTAGTGGAGAAGTCGGAATCGTCATCCAACAAACAAAACTTTGGCAAACACTTCCCGAAGCCACAACACAAGCATTCCCGGTGAGGCTCCACCGAGTCACCAAAAAAAACTCCGGCTCACTATGGAACCTTACAAACAGGCTACAACACAAGCCACTCAGAAAGCCTAAAAAGCCTAAACCACGCTCTAAAAATGCAAAAGGCCTAAAATACGCCAACGTAGTGCCAAACAAAGATTAAACAATCACAGAAAAACCGGGGGCATTATAGAGAAGGTGTTTTTCTCATGCTCCTTCTTGTAGCTTTAGATTTGAAGGCCACTAACTTGTCCTTGACTGCAGGCTTGATAATTTTCTCCTCCTCCTTTCTGGATGTCAGCTGCATTTTATAGGACAATAACTTTCCAAACAAAATTGGTGGTGGTGTGTCTGCAAGTTTTGTCACTTCTCTGATGGAACAGATTTTGTGTCCGAATCTTTAGTTAGAGGTCTGAGACACTTGTCATTTAATTTATATGCGCTAAAGAATCTACCATATGTCATCAACTCATTTACAATCCCAAAGAACTTTTCAGAGCACTAACCTATGCCATCTTTCTTGTTCTGCCTGAAGCTTTCATACTCTTGATTGAGCATGGACTTCCTATCGTCCCTCACTTCTACTGTCCCCTCCATGTAGACAACTAGTGTGTCCCACATCTCCTTAGATGTCTTGCAGTGAACTAGGTTTTGGAAGGTGGAGTCATCAATGGAACTAACTATTATATCTTGTGCCATCTTATCCATTCCTACAAGAATCACTTCATCTTTAGTCATTTCTGAGTATGTCTTTAGAGTCTAGACATTAGCATCCAGAGATGAGACCTTCATAGGTATGAATGGTCCCTTTTGGACAGACTAAAAATTCTAGGGTCAGCTGCTTCCATAAACAACCTAACTTCCTCCTTCCATATGCCAAACCCTTACTTCCTACAGATAGGAAGCTTCTTGGCCACAAGATCTTTGTGGTTCACTCTTGAACCTATAAGTGTTATCTTTCATTATTGACCATGGAGATCTACTGACACTATTAAGTCTTTAATGAGCAAAGTCACTCTGATACCACTTGAAAGTCTTGATTTCAAGGTCAACTAGATACCTAGATGGGGGTGAATAGTTTTTGTTCTTTTTAAATACTATGATTTATATCTGAGTTCTTGATGTTTAGTGATTAATTGATTTGTTCTTTCAAGAACAATCACAGAAGACTCAGAAATTTTATAGTGGTTCCCCAATTTTGGGTATGTCCACGGTCCCTCTATACCTTTCTAACAATGTGTTAAACAAGGATGTTCACCAATTCCTCGGCTCCTTCAATGCTTACAACACGATCCCGCAGGATCACTAGGTCTTATCCAAGACCTATAACTCAGGCACTAAGCCCTACCTCTCAGATCCCAACTGGATCCTACCTTGGCATTTATAACATAGGCCTACACTCAAGCACTAAGCCTTACTAGTCAGATTCTAACAAGAATTATACCTCGGGCTTTATAACACAGAACTACCTTCAGGAACTTAGCATTACCCCTTAGGTTCTTACAAGAATCCTACCTCGGCCTTTATAATATAGGCCTACACTAAGATTCCCTAGAGAATCCTACCCTAAGATCCAAATTGAATCTTACAGTGAATATCAAAGAGGTGAATTAATCAGACACAAAATAAAGTTCTCTGTGTATGTCTTCCTGGACTGAGCAGATATCAGCCCTATCTTCTTCTTCGCAGCAACAAGTTGAGAAAGAAATCTTCTATTGAATCCAGGCTTGTTCTAGAAGCAACTTGCAGAAAACTCTGCTTCTTCTTGTTCAGGAATCAATACTGATCTTGATGTCGCAGATGAGTATTGTTACAGCTAACTCTCTTGGCATTAAGGTTCTCTTAACTAAACTCCTTCGGACACGGCGAGAAAACAAAGAAGAAGACGTCGTCCAGCCACAAGATTGTGAACCCAGAGAACCCTAATGACATCTCTTCTCGATGTTGACTGTGATTACTTTGATTGATTACTACTATATTATTTATTTCGATCTGATGATGCTCCTTTTATTGACAGTCGATTTGCGTCACATTGAGCAGTTTCCCCACTAGAATTGGTGGTTGTGATTCAGCCACCTACATTCCATTAAGGACTAATTCAATGGCCCTTTTCTTTGTGTGGTCCTCAGTGAGTAATTTCTTTCTTAGCGCAGAAAATCATGATAGCTAGCCCCCAGGGCCTCTAGCAACATTCTCGCAACATTTGAACCTTCTTTGACTTGTTGACTTTATTGACGCCAGCATCATTCTGGACTTAGAAAAAATCAACCCTCATTCAAGAAATCCTTAGTTCGACGAACTCAAACCTTAGATCGATGAACCCAGAGCTCAGCTCGGTGAAATAAAACATCATTCCAGAAATCCTTAGTTCGACGAACTCAAA
The DNA here is from genome assembly GCA_039513925.1 of Platanthera zijinensis. Taxonomy (NCBI): domain Eukaryota; kingdom Viridiplantae; phylum Streptophyta; class Magnoliopsida; order Asparagales; family Orchidaceae; genus Platanthera; species Platanthera zijinensis. Next base: position 91,282,591 of record CM077087.1, on the reverse strand, counting down.
TCACAGTTCGATGAACCCAGAGCTCAGCTCGATGAAATCAAGCATTATTCCAGAAATCCTTAGTTCGACGAATAATTGAAAGCTGAGTTCGACGAACTCTGAATTTAGTTCGACAAACTTAAAAGTCAGCTCGATGAAAAGGTGATAAGCAATACTCAACGATTCAGGACTTAGAATTTTCATCAGCTATGCTTGGCGTTGAGAGCGTTAAGTATATATGCCTTTCTCAACACTTTTTGCCTCAGACATATTCTTCTGCCCTTTCTGCTTAAAAGCGTTGAGAGCATTGAGTGTAAGCTTCACTCATCGCTTTTATACTTAGCCTTATTTTCTGCAATCTTTCCTTATTTCTTGTAATATTCCTCAAAAAAACTAGATCCCTATGAGTGGTTTTGTCATGACTAGGTCATGACAAATCCCTAAGAAGCTCGCAGACCAAGTGAGCAAAGGCACAAGGTGAAAATCACATTGTTCTACATATAGCAAAGCCTCACCACCAGACCAAGGGTTTGACCATAGGGCTTCAACTTGACTCTATGACCACACCACGACACCCCTAACCCCTTGGGTGGTCCATAGGGTCACTAAGGACCCATTGGGGGAAATCCAGGTGGTCAAGTTGACCTACGTCCACCCTAACCCTAAATGGGTCAAACTAACCTATATGTTGCTAATTAACCTTCCCTTAGATAAATGGACCCCACCTATACCTTCCAATCCCTAAAAGGAGGTCAATAGGTCATCAAGGACCCATTAGGGTCAACCCAAAAGGTCAATTTGACCGAAGTCAATCCTAGCCCCAAAGTGGTCAAAGTGCCCTAACTAAGGGTCAAGTTGCCTTCTAGGTGCCAAGACAATACTACAAAACCATACCTAGGAATTAGGGGTGTCCATTGGGTTACCAAGGACCGATTGGATTCAACACAAAAGGTCAATTTGACCAAGGTTAACTCCACCCTAGTATTAGGTCAAACTAGCTCAAATAGGCTTACTCAAGCTCAAGCCCAATACACTTGGGCTAACCTTATTTCCATTAATAATATGGGTTAGTGGGGTGCCTTTCGGCTGAATTAGCCATCAAATTCGGCATTGGTGACTAGGAGAGAGAAAAACTCCACTACCCCTTTTATGGAGGAGAGAGGGGGGGAAGAGAGCCACTCATTTCCAAGGGAGGCCAAGAGCCCTCTCCCTACATCTCCAATGAGCTGATTAATCTCCACTATTAGTGTAGAGGAGATTGAAAGATAGGGTAAGCCCTAAACAACTCTAGAGGGGGGTGAATAGAGTTTTTAAAGTCTTTTTGATTTTTGCAGAAATAACAAGTCTTTAATCAAATATGTTACTATGATATAAGTGTATAAGTGTACAAGTGCAGCAAGTGAATTAGAGAAAAAGTTTACTAAGCTACACAGCAAAATGTATAACAGTACAAGTAATTATATCACAACACAAGCAAACAGGAAAATCACAGCAATACAGACAACACAAGAATTTTATAGTGGTTCCCCAAACTTGGGTACATCCACTCTTCTACCACCCTAGGTAGGAATCCGCTACAGATTTTGATCAGGTGACTGCCACCAATGAGCTTTTGATCAGGTGCTCAAAAACCAACCGAAGTCTTTTGGAAGGAGACTTGAAATCAGAATAATTTTAAAGGGAATTAAAACCCTATACAGAGGTGGGAAAGAGAGGTTGATTGAAGTCTTCTTTTCTCAAATCAAAATGAGAAGACTTTGTGGATTCTATGATGTTGTCAATGCTCCCCCTGAGATCTTCAATGGTTCAGGAGTGGAAGCTTTGCAAGGGGTGAGTAGGCCTTCTGCTGTAAGATCAACTTTCTGAGATCCTTTGACTGATTTTAATATTTTTGTCACTTGAGATTCTAGAAAACAAAGAAGGAGAAGAAAGACTCTTGATAGTGATTATTGTTCTTTATTCTTCTTTTGAGAGCAGTTGATTTTTCTTCAGAGAGCTGTATGCACTGCCAAGTATTCTGAAAGGTTTCTCGTGTGTATTTTTTCTTTAGTAGAGAGATGATCCCCTTGATAACTGCCTCTTGGTCGAATTCAAAATCCTGCAATTATTGCTCAGCCGAAATCTAGGGAATGAAAATGGCAAGAATGTTGTCATATATTCTATTCTATGTCTGTCCCGAGATATAAGCAATTAATTCCATGGGGGATATTTGGAATCAATGCTGCCAGTAATATGAAAGTTGCAAGTTGTCAAACTAAATCACCTAGAGGGGGTGAATAGGTGAGATGTGCGTCTAATGAGGAATAAAAAATTTAGATACTAGCACAAATAAGTAAGCAAGCAATCACATAGACGACATGAGATTTATAGTGGTTCCCCGATCATGGGTACGTCCACTTTCCTCACCGATCAAGCAAATCACTAGACTCGGCTACTCCACTATCTCGGATTGCAAACCAATCCTACACTTCGGAACCAAGTTCCTACAAAACTCGATCCAAATGGATCTACACTCGGAAGATACACAAACTTCCTATCACTCGGAGCACAACGCTCCTACACTCGGAGAATAATCTCCTACAAGATTTACAAATAGAGATTGAAAATACAAACAGAAATATTCTCAGATCTGCAAGAATTAAGTCTTTAGGTCTTCTTCTTGAAGTTATGGCCCTTTAAAAATTGTTGAAGAAGACTAGTAGATCTGACCTGAGAAATTCTTGAATCTACTCGATAAAGGAAGAAAGAACGTTTCTTGAATCAGTAGATCTTCTAGATCAAAAGGATGAGGATCGATCTTGACGAGAGTGGTGGCGGCGGCTTCAAGACGTCGAGCTTGAGAAGAGATCGGTCGAACCAGAGCTTTTTGGAAAGTATGAGATCCGCTCAATTATTTCTCTTAATCCTTATTAGGGTTATGTCTTAGTGACAAGACCTTATATAGGATATCTCTTAACGGTTGGAAATATCATTAATGATGATACGTGGATCCTTCCTGTTGGGTTATTTTAAATTTCGGCTGTCTTGGACTTAGAAGAAATTCTCTGGAAAAAAATCCGAATTAGTTCTCGAGAAGTGAATATAGTTCTCGAGAACTATGAACTGAGTTTTCGAGAACTATGGAGACTTCTCGAAATCTAATCTCTTTAGAAAGGGTTGGACTTCTCGAGAACACCAGAGTATAGTTCTCGAGAAATAATAGAGGACTTCTCGAGAACTTATAGAAGACTTCTCGAGAACTTTCCTTAGAATCAACTTCTGATTGAATTTCTGAACTTGAGAATCAAAGGAATACTTCTCGAGAACTAAATTGAGTTTTTGAGAACTTATAGAATAGTTCTCTAGAGCTTTACTGACTTCTCGAGAACTTAACTTAGAGAAATTCTTGAACTGTCCTGACTTCTCGAGAAGTAGAGTCTGAGCTTCTCGAGAACTATACCATACTTCTCGAGAACTCTGAGATTACTTCTCGAGAACTGGACTTAAAAAGTTTTTTCAAGAACTTTAGAGAAAATTTCCTTCTGGCCCTATCTCCATCTTTTGCTCCCAATGTTTGAACATAAAGTGTATCCCAATTAAGAGGCTACACATGAGTCAACACTTTGGATCAACCAGTAAGGGATTACACTGAATGGTCTTGTGTTCCTGACCCACTGTAGAATTACATTGATCTACACTTAGCACTGAGAATCTGCAAACATTCAACTAGAGCACATATGTCAAATATAACTTAATTCATCTTAGTTAAAGGGTGACTTTATGAAAATCAGGGTTATTGTGGAGACAATACCCAACAATCTCCCCCTATTTGTAGAAGTTAGAACCCTCTATACTAAGGTGAATTTAATAATAAAGAATGAACTGGAAGAAAGGAAATTGAATATAAATGCAAAGACAGATTAATAGAAAGCACAATTAAGCAAAACTAGGAAATGTTATATATATTAATAATGTTTTAAAAGTTATCAACTTCCATTTCCTCAACATTTCTCAACACCACAACATCATGAATCATCCTTGTTCTGTTGTTTCCTGTCTTGCTTTGCTTGTTGTCTTCTCTGATAGCTGAAAGGTTTTGGATAGTACCTTGGAGGTTTGGGAGGAGCTTTAGGATTATTCTTTCCATATTCTCTGTCATAAATCTTCCTTTTTGTCATGGATTTTTCATATAACTCCCACTCAACTGAACTGTAGTGCAAATGTCTATTCTCATTAAAGTCTATGACAAGCTTAAGAGTGTCAACAATTAGAGCTTTGGATGTTGGGCTCCAAACTTCAACAAATTCCTTTGCTTTTCTTCTTTCTGCCTCTGGCTGGGGAACAGATCTGCTAGCAGAAGGACCTTCCCCATACTTCCTTTTCTTGGGGATGTTAATCTCTAGTAGATCTTGAGGAATGATGTCATCCCAAACCCAGGAATTGGAAGCTGAATGAGGTGCCTGATCTTCTGGTCTAGGAGAAAATGTAGGCATATGAGGTTGAGGAACTTGGCTAGATTCACCTTGAGCAAGAGGATTTATGTGATGAGGAATAATGTTGGGATCAGCCTGAAAGTCTGGGAAAATCTGATTGTGCATCCAAAAAGCTGTATCATCTGTATGGAATTTTACTGATTGAATCTGTTCTAAGACATTCTTGTTGATTGCAGTTAGTTTCCCATCCCAGATAGTTTTGGCATTTGCAGTAAGCTCTCTACCGATTATTTCCCTATTGTCTCCCCCTTTCTGATTTCTACAGATAGCTTGTCTATTGAGTCTTCTTTGAAAGTAATAACTTCATTACATACCTTCATGACATTCTCTTCAGCTCTTTTGTCCAACTGTATTTGATTGTTTGCTAGGGTGATATATTGGTCCATGACTTGACCAATGCTTTTGATGGTGTGATCTATGGCTTTTCCTCCAATTCTGAACAATCCTTTGAGAGAACCAGTGTTGGCTTGAATCTCTACCAAGCCTCTGCTCATTTCTTTCTCAAGGGCAGATACCTGTTCTTTGACAGATTGAAGAGATTCATCAAAATATTTCCTCTGCTTAGCAAACATTTCTTCAATCTTTGACAGAATATCTGAACTAGCAAATACAGCAGCAACAGTAGGGGTGGTAGAATCAATCTGAGGTGATGGAGGAGCTTTCTATAGGGAGATTTAATCCAATATTACAGAGCTCTAGGCCCTTATAGTATGAGATACTATATCTCCATCCTCATCAACAAATCTGGGAAGGGAGAAATCAAGATTCCTAATAGAGGCTTCCACCTCCTTAGGGGCTTGCACATCCTCTTCAGATAGAAGGACGTTTTATAGTGGTGTTGAATCTTTTCTAGGAGAAGGAGAAGGAGTAGCTTGGGGTGAGGGATCTCTGGATTGGTCTTTAGGGAGATCTTTGGAAAGGGGGGAGGTTCTTCTGAAGTAAGATCTTCTATAATCTTGTCTATAGCTTCATTTGTGTCTTTGAGAACTTCTTGGGCTGGAGCATATGATTGGTTTGGCACTGGAGAGGCTTCCATAGGGCTCCTGACTGGAGATATCACTGGGCTGCTTAGAGGAGATCTGGCTGGAGGATTAGGAATTCTGATAACTGGGGCAAAGTGTAAAGGCTCCCCCTCAGCTGCTACACTAGATGGTTCAGCAACATGATGTAGAGGAGGAGAGATGGGTTCCTCACTTTTGAGACAGAAGCTCAAACTTCTTTAGCTAACTGCCTTGGGTTTTTCAGCTTTAGCTCCCACCTCTGGATGGAGGTGAAGGAGATTTTTTCAGGTGATGAACTGGAGTACCTTTGGAGAGTTTGAAGGTGACTGGATCAATCTCACTAAGCAGTAAAGAGATAATCTTGGTAAAATTGGGTTCTTGGATACTGTCTCTGATCATCTCAAACACCATCATTCAAAACTAAAATTTCTTTCTACAGACTACAACTGTCATTACTCCAAACAAGTCATGAGAAATAAACTGACTGACCCTGTTATGCACCACAGTATTTTTCCAATAATATCTACAAGAAGTTTCCCTACATTATTTAGAAGATTTATCCTTAGGGAGATGTATTCCTCAGGAATTCCCCAGAAAGAATAGGTTCTGACATTATCTTCTAGAGTTAGGTCGTCTTCCTCATCAACAATAGGCATTTTCAGAAGCTTGGAAATCCTGTGCTTGTCAAGCTTGATTTAGATCCCTTTAAATTTTTTCTTCAAAATTATTCCATTCCTCCTTACCTTAGCATTCCTGAAAAATTATTCGACATCTGGAAATACTATCTTGACGGGCTCAGAGAGAACGAACATCAATCCGGCCGTTTCCAGAAGAATCAGCAAGTTCTGGAAATCGTCAGAAATGTCTGCCAGTCCTTCGACAACGAGTTTGCTGCCGATTCCAATCTTGGAATAGTAAGCCATTGATGTCGACGGTGGCAACGAACGGAGCGGGGAACAGCAGCAGAGACGGAGCTTTCGTTCAGCGGAAGATAAAGAGTTGCGAGAGGAATGTTTGAAATGGCAGTTGATTAAGGATTCTAAAATATTATAGATATATATATTTTCCTAGTAACGTTAATTAAATGACTAATTAGTCTTAGGTTAGGGCAGAAATCAAGAATTTGCAAAATAATAGAGTTAAGAAGTATCGGCAGAAGGACGGGCCAGCTATCGAGAGGTAGATTATATTTTCGAGAAGTGACCAATAGTTTTTGAGAAGTAAGAAAGTTCTCGAGAACTGGATTTCAGAGTTCTCGAGAGATAGGGTGACTTCTCGAGATCTATTTTTCAGAGTTCTCGAGAGATAGGCTGAATTCTCGAGAACTAGTTCTCAAGAACTTATGATGGACTTTTCGAGAATTTTAAGTATTTCTCGAGAACTTAAGATACTTTTCTAGAGCTAATTTCTTCCTCTCGAGAAGTGTACTTAGGTTTTTAGAGAAATGACTTTTACTTTTCGAGAAGTGAAGTAGGTTTTTGAGAACTACCTTCCACTAGGTAAATTCTAACCTTTTAGGAGTATCCTCGATTCTTGAGCCTTTGAACTGATCACTTTGGTCTAATCCTCCTTATTCAGCAACCCAAGTTCAGTTTTGAAGAAATTGAACTTGGTCTCATCCATCGGCTTTGTGAAAATATCTACAACCTGCCGATATATTGGCACATACTTCTGATCCATATCCCCTTGCTCCACATGCTCCCAGATGAAGTGGTATCTCAGCTCGATGTGTTTTGTCCGGCCGTGAGAGACTGGGTTGTTTGCGATTGCGATTGCGCTGGAGGAGTCACAAAATAATAGAATATCCTTGACCTTCATATTTTAATCTTCTAGCTGGTTCTTTAGCTAAAGAAACTGTGCACAACAACTACAGGCAGAAATGTATTCTAACTCGGCCGTTGAGATTGCGACACAGTTTTGCTTTTTGCTGCTCCAATAGATAAGCCTTCTTCCTAGGAATTGGCAAGTCCCAGAAGTTCTTTTCTTGTCGTCTTTGCTTCCTGAAAAATCTGCATCTGAAAATCCAATCAGTTCACTATCATTACTTCTTGGGTACCATAAGCCAAGATTTGGTGTACCTATAAGGTATCTCAAAATTTGCTTTGTAGCAAAATAGTGAGATTCCTTAGAGTTCACCTGGAATCTAGCGCATACACATGTTGAGAACATTATATCTTGTCTACTTGCGGTAAGGTAGGGCAAGGACCCAATTATGCTTCTGTACTTGGTTTCATCAAAAGGTTTCCCTTTCTACTCCTTGTCCAGAGACACAGCTAAGGCCATTAGAGTCTTCATAGAGCTTGCATTCTCCATTCCAAATTTCGTAAGTAGCTCTTGGGTGAACTTGGTCGGTGAGATGAAGATTCCATCCTCAGATTGTTTCACCTGAAGCCCTAAGAAATAATTCAGCTCTCCCATACTGCTCATTTCAAACTTCTCTTGCATAAGTTTAGAAAACATTTTGTAGAGGTTGTTATCCGTAGAGCCAAAAATAATTTCATCGACATAGATTTGCACTAGCAAAATCTTGCCATTTATTTCCTTAAGAAATAATATCTGGTCTATCTTTCCTCTTGTGAACTTGTTATCAAGAAGAAAGCTAGACAACGTCTCATACCAAGCTAAAGGAGCTTGTTTAGGACCATATAATGCTTTTTGCAGAACATAATTAGGAAAAGTTGAGTCAACAAAACCTGGCGGTTGCTCAACATACACTTCTTCCTTTATGTCACTATTTAGGAAGGCGGATTTTACATCCATCTGATAGACGGTAAAGCCATTTAGTGCAGCATAAGCAAGGAATAACTTGATCGCCTCCAGTCTTGCCACTAGAGCATACTTTTGATCGAAGTTGATTCCTTCTTCTTGACGATAGCCCTTGGCAACGAGTCTGGCTTTGTTCTTTATAATAGTTCCTTCTTCGTCCATCTTGTTCTGGTAGACCCATTTTGTCCCGATGACGTTCCTAATCTTGGGTCTAGGAACAAGTGTCCAAACTTTGCAACGTTTGAACTGATTTAACTCTTCTTCCATGGCTAGTATCCAAGATGTATCCGAGTTTGCTTCCTCAAACTTCTTAGGTTCAACCTGTGATAGAAAACTTAAGAATAAATTCTCGTTAGTTGTACCTCGACGAGTTCTGACACCATCCCGGGGATCTCCTATGATCTGGTCCAAGGGATCATCCTTCAGGTGTCTGATCTCTAGAGTCCTTGCATCTCGGATCTCCTTAGCCACTGGAGTTGCATCTTTAGCTGGGATTAATTCTTCATCTTGATCATCTACCTATTCAATCGGGGTTGTAGAGGTGATCTTGATGAACTTTTCATCTTTATCTTCAGTAGGTTCATCCAAGCTGAGTTCCTTTATCTTTGTACCTTCATCTTCAATAAGCACACTAGAAGAGTTGCTTTGCAACAAACTCGTCTCATCAAATACAATGTGTATTGATTCTTTTACAACCAGGGTATTTATATTGAATACTCTATAGGCCTTACTATGACTACTATAACCTACAAAAATACCTTCAAAGCTTTTCTCGCTAAACTTGGTAGTGTGATACTTGCCGTTGTTAAGTATGAAGCACTTACAGCTAAAGATTCTAAAATATGAAATGGTCGGTTTCCTGCCTTTTAGAAGTTCGTAAGGAGTCTTATCATGGTTCTTGTTGATGAGTGCTCGATTTTGAAAGTCCACCTAGTGTCAACTACTTACACCTATGAGAGGGGAATAGGTGTCTTTGCAGTGTATTTGCGGAATTAAGGTTTTACCTGCATAAGAAAACAAAACAACATAGCACAAAAAGTACACAAGCAATTTATAGTGGTTCCCCGATTTGGGTACGTCCACTTTCCCCCTTCGGCCTATCTCCCAACCAGGGACGACTCGGTCACTTCACCAACAGGATTGAAATCCAATCCTTGCACTACCGGAAGGAACCCTTCCACACGTAGGAGTCAACACTCCCACAACACGGGTTGCACCCAACCCTACAACTAAAGACCTATCGGTCCTTTACAAAGAATTAAAAATAGCTTGTAAGAAATACAAACAACGTATGGAGACTAAGGTGTCCCTCTTCATTCGACAACGTGTTCTTGAAGTCAACGAAGAGTCCACAACCCTAGATCTCACTTGGAGAGAATCTCCCCGAGACCGGCGGTGGCGACGAGCGGTGGCGAGGCTCTCGGTGTTGGCGGCGGCAACTGTAAACAGCAGCAAAGCACTGGAGATCCAATCTTCTTAGCGAAGTCGGCAAGGTCTACCAACGGTCACACGAGGATCGATCGTCTCGATCGATTCGGACGGGGAAAGATTTCCCTATCTCAAATCAAGAGACAAAAGATCTCTGGATAGACACGTGAGACGCTGTGCAGGACTTGGCTTCTATCACCGAGGATCTGGAGGAGATCGAGATCGGCTTCGGTGATCGGCTGCGGCGACGGAGGCGGAGCAAGTTCGCGAGATTAGGGTTAGACGGCCGCTCTGTATCGTATATCGTCTCTGTGTGTACTGTTCACAAATACAGAGTATTTATACACTAGGTCAAGAGATGACCGTTGTGGGCCCCACCAGCAGTAAGACCAAAGTCCGGTTCAAAATCCCACAGATGTCGTGGACCGGTCCAGACAGAGTCGGAAAAATACCCAAGTCAAATTCGGCGAGAATCGTGGGCGATTCTCGACGAATCGGCGAGAATCACTTACGATTCTCGCCGAATTCTACTTAGAGAACTCTGGCTGCACAGGTTAAAGAGGCCGGGGAGAATCGGTGGGAATCACCTTGGATTCTCTCCGACTCGTCGAGAATGCCAAGTCATTCTCGACGAATCGGCGAGAATCACTTAGTGATTCTCGACGATTTTGCCTTAGATGATTTTTCTGACTGCGTCGAGACAGCCGGCCCAACCCGGCAAGAATCAACTAGTGATTCTCGGCGACTAGTCGAGAATCACTGGCGATTCTCGATGACTAGTCGAGAATCACTGGCGATTCTCGACGAATCGGTGAGAATCACTTAGTGATTCTCAACGATTTACACTTAGACGATTCTCGTCTTTCAACCCGTGAGATGGTCTTTGGCCCATCCTTGCTCCATGTCTGCTCTAGCTTTATCATAGCCCTGTACTTGAAATTAAGTACACCCCAATAGAGAGAGTACACATAGGCCAACACACTGATCTGCTCAACGAGGGATTACGTTGCACAGACCCGTGTATATTGACCCACTACACCCTGACATTGGTGTGTACTTAGCATGGAATAACTGCAAGCACAACTAGAAATATTTCATCAAATACATTGTCTATTTACCTTAGCTTGTACAGGGGCTTCTTCAAATCAGGTACATTGTGGATACAATACCCAACAATCTCCCCTATTTGAAGAAGCCTAAACCCTACAAGCTAAGGTGAATAGAGCATATAGGAATGAAAATCATAAACTTAAAATTGAGTTGAGAGAGATATTCATTACCAATTTCTTGAGAGCAAACTTGGATCCACCTTAGCCTTAGCCAAGAGGGTAATCTCCCCCTTTTCGGCTTCTGCAAATCGGGGACTGAAGCATGTGACACCATCCTCCCCCTCAGTTCTTGTACCTTTGCTTTCACTAAATTCCTAGCAGAGGCTCCCCCTAGACGCATGAGCCTTGAACTCCTGTAGTCTTCATTCTTCGTAGTTTAGCATCCCCAATTCAGTTTTGAACATACTGAACTTGGCCTCGTCAAGGGGCTTTGTGAAAATGTCTGCAATCTGCTTGTCAGTGGGAACATAGCAGAGAGAGATGTCCTTGTTCTCCACGTGCTCCCGAATGAAATGGTAACGCACTTCAATATGCTTTGTTCTGCTGTGCGATACCGGATTGTTGGCAATAGCAATTACACTGGAGGAGTCGCAGTACATCGGTACTTCCTTGAACTGGAGGTCATAGTCGGCTAACCGGTTTCTTATCCATAGGAGTTGTGTGCAACAGCTGCCAGCCGAGATGTACTCAGACTCTGCAATGGAGGTTGCTACACAATTCTGCTTCTTGCTGTTCCATGAAATAAGCCTTCTTCCGATGAATTAACACGTCCCGGAGTTGCTTTTCCTGTCATCCCTAGTTCCTGGAGGTTGAGCAACGTATACTTCCAGATAGGACATGGTTGGTTTCTTGCCTTTCAGTAGCTCATAAGGAGTCTTACGATGGCTCTTGTTAATCAACGCCGGGTTTGTACATGACAGGCCGTATTGACAGCCTCGGCCCAGAAGTATTCTGGGAGAGAAGCGTCATTCAACATTGTCGTGCACGCTTCAATGAGTGTTCTATTCCTCCTCTCCGCCACTCCATTCTGTTGAGGAGTGCGAGGGGAGGAGAACTCATGAAAGATACCAAGCTCTTCACAGAACTCTGTCATAGCCCCAGACTCAAACTCTGTTCCGTGGTCACTTCTGATTTTGACCACTGAGCAGTTAAGTTCGTTCTGTATCTGCTTGACAAAACTGGTGAAGATATCAAACGTATCAGACTTGCGTTTTAAAAAGAACACCCACGTAAACCGAGAGTGATCATCTAAAATCACTAGCGTATTCGACTTCCCTCCTAAGCTAGGAACTTGCATTGGACCAAACATGTCCATGTGCAGAAGATATAGACATCTGGAGGAATCTTTGTCTGGGATGCCCTTAAAGGTAGCCCGAGTCTGCTTGCCCATCTGACATGCAGGACATGGACTATCTTTGATGCACTTAATAATGGGAGCATCCCTTACTAAGTCTTTGGAAAACAGCATATTAATTATCTTGTAATTAATGTGTGCCAATCTCTTGTGCCATTATTCACAAAGAGATGCACTGCCTTTAGCAACGAGGCATACTGGGGTAGAAGAATCTAAACTAAGAAAATCTAAACAGAAAATATTTCTGCACCTAATGCCTGTTAATACGGTCTCCGAAGAGTCACATGATATTATCAGGCATTTATCCTTACAGAACTTAACTTTATACCCTTTATCACATAACTGGCTTACGCTGATCAGGTTGTGATTTAACCCTTCAACATAAGCTACGTTAGTGATAGAGAGTATACCGTTGGAAATCGTACCGTAACCTCTGGTGACTCCCCGATCAGATCACCTAAATATGACTTTGGGTCCATCCTCGACTGGAGAGTACTCCCTCAGCAGGCTTCTTGTCCCGGTCATGTGACGAGAGCATCCACTGTCCAAATACCAAATAGGAGTTTTGTTGGCCTTTGGACATCCCTGCAAAACAGAATTAATTTGCCTTAGGAACCCAATCGAACTTGGGTGCTAGATTCCTTGTTAGCATACTCCCCCTCGATTGGTTAACTCTACGAGTGGTCGGCCTCGCATTGCTAACATAAGGAGTCTCGTTATACCTTGGATTAAACCAACAATCCACGGCAAAGTGACCAATTTTGCCACAGCACCAGCAGTCAAACCTGTTATACTTCCTCTTGGGCGCCTGCTTTACCCTTGAAACGTGGGGTTCAGCTGGGGCCGAAGACCTGGAGGTGGAGGCAACATGATGACCACAGTCACATGACTTCTTCACCTCTTGGCTTTTCAGTGTAACAGGCTTGTCCTTAGGTGCCTGCTTCCTATTATGGCCGCTAGAGAATTGACCATAATTTCCCAAGTGGATTTCCTCATAAGGTGCCTTGAAGACACTCTCACTAAAGTTACGGGGAAAGGTCCACCCATCATATCGGCTCTTCGGCTTTGCAACCGAGGGCCTGAAGTGATGCCCATATGTTGACTCAAAGTCATGTTGGTTACAGGGAAAGCTAGGCTTTCTGAACTCAACAGGGCTGAGTGGGGCCTTTCCTTTCTCATCAGCAGAGGCTTTCTTGGCAGCCTTATTCTTCCTCCTATTCCTGTTTCTCCTGGATGAGTAGCTAGATACCCCTACATGCCCCAAGCCAGCTCCTTTGGCTTGAGCAGAGAAGGTATCAACTAATGGAAGAACAGTTTTTGGCATAGAGAAGCTCTTGATGATCTTCCTTTCTGCCGCAAGTTGTTCTTCCAACTTGTCGACTTCCTCCTGCTTAAGATCAAGGAGCTTAAGAGATTCTGAATGCTTTGAGGTCAGGTCCAAGTGCTCTTGTCGGAGGGAGATCAAACTGGTGATATCTTCCCTCAGGGATACACTCTCACCTTTAAGGAATTTAACTTCCTTTTTCTCAGCCTTTAGTTTCTTTCGACATTTCAGGAATGTATTGAGTAGAAGCTCATACTTATCGAGGAGCTCAGCTTCAAGGGCAGAAGGGCTATCCTCAAGGTCATCATCCTGAGACTCAGGATCAGAGTCAGAGTCGGAGAGAGGGGTGTGAGCTTTTACCCTCCCAGTAAATGGGGGGCATTTTCCTTCTGAGTCAGAGCGACCCATTAGCCCAAAGTAGGCTTCCTCATCATCGCTGGGGTCTGACGTGTCAGATTCACTCAGCGTATTTGGCTTCTTTGCGATGTAACTCCTCTCCTTCTTCTTGTCTTTTGAGGACCTGTGCTCCTCTCCCTTTACCTTTTCCCTCTTGTCTTGATGGCAGTCGGCCACGACATGTCCTAGCTTGTTGCAACCAAAGCATATAATGTCAGAAGAGCGGTGTTTGTTCGGTTTAGAAACATACCTGTCAGAGGAATAGTTCTTCTTCTGATCCCATGAGGAGGAGCCGTTTCTCTTTCTCTGATTCCTCAGCTTGAGGAACTTCTTGAATTCCCGTGTGATAAGGGATAAATCTTCCTCTGATAACTCTGAGCCGGAGGAGCTTGGCTCAGAGTCTTCCTCTTCATCCCTCTTCCACGCACGGGAAGAGGCGGCACCCTTGCCCTTTCTGGATTGAATGGCTTTCAGGTCCACCGTCTTTTCCTTGGCCGCGGCTTTCTCTGCATCCTCTTCAGCCTTCCTTGTACTCGACTGAAGCTCATAGGACATGAGCTTCCCGAACAGAATCTGTGGATCAGTTTCGGTGAGTTTGCCAAACTCGCGGATGGCACAGATCTTTGTGTCCCATTCCTTAGTGAGGGACCTAAGGAACTTATCATTGAGTTCACCGTCAGTGAACACTCTTCCATATCCTTTGAGTGCATTGACGATCTTGAGGAAGTTTTCGAAGGTGACTCCGATTTCCTCCTTTGGCCCTTGTCGGAAGGCCTCATATTTCTGATTGAGGAGGGATCTCCGATCGTCCCTCACTTCATCTGTGCCCTCCATTAGGACAATTAGACAGCTCCAGAGATCCCAGGATGTCCTGCAGTTGCTGAAGTTCTGCATCATAGAGTCGTCAACTGCGCTTACCAGGATGTTCTGAGCTTTCTTGTCGAGTCCGAACAGCACCATTTCGTCCTTGTCCATTTCCGAAAGTTTCTTGGGCACTTTCCTGGTTGGATCAATGGTGGAGGCCTTGGTGGGAATGTAAGGTCCCTCCTCCACTATCATGAAGAGCCGGGGGTCGACTGCTTCCATGTAGAATCTGATTCTTTCCTTCCAGATAGGAAAGTTCAGTCTTGTGCATACTGGGATTTTGCCGGAGTGCTTGAGTCCGTCCATGGAAGATATCGGTCTTCTTCTTGACACTGGTGGCAGGATTTTACTCAAGGTGTGAACCTTTTTGATGAGTAACCTCCCTCTGATACCACTTGAAAGTCCACCTAGTGTAAACTACTTACACCTATGGGGGGGGGGAATAGGTGTCTTTGCAGTGTATTTGCAGAATTAAGGTTTTACCTGCACAAGAAAACAAAACAACACAGCACAAAAAGTACACAAGCAATTTATAGTGCTTCCCAGATTTGGGTACGTCCACTTTCCCCCTTCGACCTATCTCCCAACCAGGGATGACTCGGTCACTTCACCAATAGGATTGAAATCCAATCCTTGCACTACCGGAAGGAACCCTTCCACACGTAGGAGTCAACACTCCCACAACACGGGTCGCACCCAACCCTACAATTAAAGACCAATCGGTCCTTTACAAAGAATTAAAAATAGCTTGTAAGAAATACAAACAATGTATGGAGACTAAGGTGTCCCTCTTCGTTCGACGACGTGTTCTTGAAGTCAACGAAGAGTCCACAACCCTAGATCTCACTTGGAGAGAATCTCCCCGAGACCGGCGGCGGCGACGAGCGGCGGCGAGGCTCTCGGTGTTGGCGGCGGCAACTGAAAACAGCAGCAAAGCACTGGAGATCCAATCTTCTTAGGGAAGTCGGCAAGGTCTACCAACGGTCACACGAGGATCGATCATCTCGATCGATTCGGACGGGGAAAGATTTCCGTATCTCAAATCAAGAAACAAAAGATCTATGGATAGACACGTGAGACGCTGTGCAAGACTTGGCTTCTATCACCGAGGATCTGGAGGAGATCGAGATCGGATACGGTGATCGGCTGCGACGACGGAGGCGAAGCAAGTTCGCGAGATTAGGGTTAGACGGCCGCTCTGTATAGTATATCGTCTCTGTGTGTACTGTTCACAAATACAGAGTATTTGTACACTAGGTCAAGAGATGACCGTTGTGGGCCCCACCAGCAGTAAGACCAAAGTCCGGTTCAAAATCCCGCAGATGTCGGGGACCGGTCCAGACAGAGTCGGAAAAATACCCAAGTCAAATTCGGCGAGAATCGTGGGCGATTCTCGATGAATCGGCGAGAATCACTTACGATTCTCGCCGAATTCTACTTAGAAAACTCTGGCTGCACAGGTTATAGAGGCCGGTGAGAATCGGTGGGAATCACCTTGGATTCTCGCCGACTCGTCGAGAATGCAAAGTCATTCTCGACGAATCGGCGAGAATCACTTGGTGATTCTCGACGATTCTGCCTTAGATGATTTTTCTGACTGCGTCGAGACAGCCGGCCCAACCCGGAAAGAATCAACTAGTGATTCTCGACGACTCGTCGAGAATCACTGGTGATTCTCGACGAATCGGTGCGAATCACTTAGTGATTCTCGACGATTTATACTTAGACGATTCTCGTCTTTCAACCCGTGAGATGGTCTTTGGCCCATCCTTGCTCCATGTCTGCTCTAGCTTTATCATAGCCTTGTACTTGAAATTAAGTACACCCCAATAGAGAGAGTACACGTAGGCCAACACACTGATCTGCTCAACGAGGGATTACATTGCACAGACCCGTGTATATTGACCCACTGCACCCTGACATTGGTGTATACTTAGCATAGAATAACTGCAAGCACAACTAGAAATATTTCATCAAATATATTGTCTATTTACCTTAGCTTGTACAGGAGCTTCTTAAAATCAGGTACATTGTGGATACAATACCCAACAGATTTTGCACGTGATAAGCGTTGTTGACGGCTTCAGCCCAGAAGTACTCTGGAAGTGAGGCATCACTCAACATAGTCCTGCAAACCTCTATGAGTGTTCTGTTCCTTCTCTCAGCTACTCCATTTTGCTGTGGAGTGCGAGGAGAGGAAAACTCATGAAAGATACCTTAACTTTCATAGTATTCTGTTATGGCCCAAGACTTGAATTCCGTTCCATTGTCACTTCTGATTTTGACTACGGAGCTGTTGTATTCATTCTTGTCTTGCTTAACAAAATTAGTGAAAATATTAAAGGTATATGACTTTTGTTTCAGAAAGAACACCCACGCAAAGCGCGAGTAATCATCCACAATAACCAACGTATATTCCTTACCTCCCAAACTTCTAACTTATAGTGGACTAAACAAGTCCATATGAAGAAGCTGTAAGCTTAAATCAGAATCCTTGCCTATAATGCTTTTAAATGAACTCCTTGTTTGCTTGCCTTTTATACAGGCATGACAAAGGCTGTCCTTAACGCACTTGACATTAGGGGCATCACGTACTAAGTTTTGAGAGAATAGTTTATTTATAGTTTTAAATTAATATGTGCTAGTCTCTTGTGCCATGGGTCAGCAAGAGATTCACTACTTTTAGCTAAAAGACATACTGGTGTAGAGGAGTCAATACAAATGAAATTTAAACAGAAAATATTTATGCTTTGAGTGCCTGATAAAATTGTTTCCATGTTGTCAATCGATTTTATCAATCAATTGTCAGCATGGAATTCAACCACGTATCCTTTGTCGCATAGTTGGCTTATGCTGATGAGATTGTGTTCAAATCCTTTAACATAGGCTACATTCGAAAAGGATACGTTACCATTAGTAATCATACCGTAGCCTTTGGTGATTCCCCGGTCTGAACCTCCAAAGATGACATTTGGTCTGCTAAACACCGGTGAAAAGTCTTGGAGTATGCTCCTTGTCCCGGTCATATGCCGAGAACATCAACTGTCCAAATACCAGATTGGCGTTTTAATGGCCTTTGGACGTACCTGCTATTAAAATCACTTAGCCTTAGGAACCCAAACACGTTTGCGTCCTTGGTCTCAAGTTAGAGTACTCCCTCTACGAGTATTAGCCTCAAGAGTGGTAATTCTCACGTTGCTAACTTGAGGAGTTATAGCATTTTTATGATTGAACAACCAACCTATGGCAAAGTGACCAACTCTACCGCAGCACCAACAGTCGAATCTGTTGTATCTTTACCTTATAATCTCCTTCTTGACCTTCTTGAGAGGAGGTCTTGCAGGGGTAGCATCCTTGGAGGAAGAAGCTTCATGATGATGGCAGCTGCATGAAGTCTTCTCCTTCAAAGGCTTTTCTACAACAGGTTTTACCTTTTGTGCCTTCTTGATGTTATGACCATGAGTATAAGGTCCATAGCTCTGAAGTTAAATCTCTTCATAAGCTGCCTTGAAGACACTCTCACAAAAGTCACGATGGTGAGTCAAACCTTGGTACCTTGACTTAGGCTTCTCTTGTATCGGCCTATTGAAGTGTCCATAGGTGGACTCAAAGTCTAATTCGTTCGCAGGAAAGATAACTTTCTTGAACGAGACTGGATCCAAAGGAGCTTTCCCTTTTTCCTCGGCCAAGGCCTTCTTGGAATCCTTATTCTTTCTCTTGTCCTTCCTTCTCCTAGAGGATTTACTAGGAGCACCTCTATGGCATAGACCAGCACCCTTGCCCTTAGCTGAGAATTCAGCAATCAGAGGAAGTACAGTCATAGGCTTAGAAAAACCTTCTACAAGTTTCTTTTCAGCTAAGAGTTGTTCTTCCAACTCCTTGATGATTTTCTCCTTAAGATCAAGGTACTCAAGAGCCTTGTTATATTCTTTAATAGATTTATTGAAGTCTTCCTTGAGAGAGTCAGTCTTTGAGACTTCTTCTCTTAAGGCGCTCTCTGTGGCCTTTAGGGACTTTATCTCTTTAACTTGAGTTTTCACGACTCGGCGACATTTATCGTAAGCCTCGAGTAACTCCTTATATCGTAAGCCTCGAGTAACTCCTTAATAGGGTAAAGGTCCTTGACTGTGGAGGTTCCTAAAGTTTGAACGAGCTTATCTCGAAGTTGTGCCCAACTGAGTTTACGAAGGTCCAACCGAACTCTCGTCCAAATCGGAGGCCTAAATCTAGCTTTACACGGAGAACCCCACTATTGGATTTTGCTCCAATCTGGGAGATTTGGATGTAAGACCCGCATTTTTTTTTAAAAAACACTGGGGTCTTAGGCCCAGGATCGCCGCTTTGCGGTGACACCTTGACGTCCCGAAGGGTCGTCACCACAAGGCGCCGATTCTGCCTGCCAATTCGATCACAGAACGATTGCACAATAATTGAAAAGCAAGTCCACAGAAATCACATGCATAAAAATAAAAGTCTCCATGAAGGGAGAGTCCACAGAAATAGTATAAAAGGTACTGAAAGTAAGGGCTTATGCCAGATACATCATAATCCTCACTACAGGTAACTCATGCGGAAGCAAACTAAAACATCTACTATAAGTCAGGACTCATAGTCCAAGATGTCTGAACTCCTGAGCTAGACTGCCCTATCTCCAAGCGGGCCGACCTCCGGGGCTACTCGTCCATGCTGGGCTCCACGATCCACTAAATGATGTGGTCTGAAAACCGTTAGTCATAAAGACTAAGCCCTATCATCCCCTACCCCTTCCTCCATGGCTCCTAGGTACCGAGCGGAGAGAAAGAAAGGGGAGGACATGAAGGTGGAGAATGAAACAAAAGCAGGTGACAGCGGACCTATGCTAGTAATTCTATAGTAAATATAACAAAAACAAAAAGTAGGAAAAGTAACCTTATCTTGTGTGTGGAAGCACCTAAGCCAAGGGATCTTCTGCAAGGCTCCCATCGTATAAAGTATCCCATACCACTTATATGTTGGGGTGTCAGTTATCAAATAGCAGCATATATATATAGAATTTAACCTTAATTTATAAACTTGCCCACACAAGCTTATTGACCAAGGGGTCGTTTTGCAAGTCCTAATGTATAAGCGTCCCATTCCACTTATACATTAGGTGTCGAGGGTTAAATCAATCGATTATGCCATGACATGCTAGTGGGTATGATGAATCATGTAAGTGAAACACACACACCAGAATCTGTGTACACAGACCTTTAGTTCCCCCTTTTGGAGCCGTTACCTTCCAGGATACCTGCATAGTGGAAGACGGAAGCGGTGGGTTGGGCCTCAACCACCTCTAAACCAGTAAAGCACTACCGATAAGACCTATCGTACGCCTCAACGCTTGGTGCACAAAGCGGACTCCTACGTACTCTTGCCGGCTGGCGTACCGGACTTCTGTCTACGAAGTGCTAACCACACTTGCCGAGTCTGCTTTAGTGCATCGATGCATCGACCCTCCAATACCAAAGACCCACCACCTTAATTTTCTTTCCTGACTATGCACATGCAATATTTATCGTATCAAAACAATCGAGTTGAATCTCCCCGGACCATCCTGTCCATCTCTTAACCAACCGAGTCGAAGCTCCCCGGACCATTATGTCCGTCTCTTAACCAACCGAGCCGAAGCTCCCGACTATCATCCTGTGCTAACAGTGTTTGTGAAACATGCAACCCTAATTACTAAGTTACTCTTATCAGTTTGTTAATACAGTTTACGTTAGCCCAGGACTGCCCCCGGTATTCCTTGTGAAGGGCTCTCAAAGGGCACTAGGAACTATAATGGTAGCTGATGCCCATCGTTCCCTTTCGCAAGGAACTTATTAATATTGGTTGATTCCCTTAACCCATTCCCTTCTTATATTACAGTGGGCTAATCCTAGGGTGATTTTGACTCTTCCTCTCCTCCGGAAAGACGATCTTTCATCGAACCCGAACACCTCTAGACTATAGCCAAACCACTTCTCACTACTCTTCCTATCCCCATATAGTGAATCATCCACATCAGTCTACCCAGCTATAATGACTAACTCCAACAACTATCCCAGATCATGTCCTATTGCAATTTAACATTTTGCTATATGCAGACCAACCTAGGCTATATGTCGAACCGAAAAGGAGAAAATCTAGATAATCATCCAAAGTCCCTAAAATATTTACTAGAGACTTATCATGATATAGATAGACTAAATCCAGAAAATTGTAATTTTCCTAATTTATCTGGCATTTAATTAATTTTCTTTAAAGCTTCTAAGGGCTACTGATTGAACATAAAGTGCACTTTTCAGGTATTTATAAAGCTTCATAAAATCCTGACAAATCCTAAACAACAATTTAACAGTAACGCCAAGATTTAACAATTTTTCCAGTAATTTAAGGACTCAAATTTCATTTTGATAAAAAATCCTATCTCATTTCATTAATGAAGTAAGTGCAGTAGATAATCATCCAAAAATTCTTAATTAATCTTGTAGAGCAGATAATATCCTAAAAACATCAGTGGCCAAATTTCGTAATTCTTTAATGAGGATTGAGCTCTAGAATAAATAATTACCAAATTCTCAAAGAGCTATATTTGTGAAGCAAGTATAGTAAATATTCTTCTAAAAATCATGAATAAAATTATACAACTAGATATTTATCTGAAAACATCATTGGCCAGGTTTCATAATTTTACAATTGGTAATTTGCTCTAAATGATTTATTGACCATAATTACCATTTTTTGAACTTGTGAATGAAAGTGGAAAGTTGTAAACCTAAATCACCTAGAGGGGGGTGAATAGGTGAGTTGTGCGTTTGTTTGCGGAATAAAAATTTAGAGAACTAGCACACGCAATCAAGCAATCACAAAAGGACACAAAAGATTTATAGTGGTTCCCCGTCCTTGGGTACGTCCACTTTACCTCACCTTTCTAGCAAATCAATAGATCCGGCTACTCCATTATCTCGGATTGCAAACCAATCCTACGCCTCGGAACCACGTTCCTACAAACTCGATCCAAATGGATCTACACTCGGAAGATGAACTCTTCATACAACTCGGAGAACCACGCTCCTACACTCGGAGATTAATCTCCTACAAGATTTACAAAAGATATGAAAAATATAATCACAAAAATATCTCAGATCTGCAAGAAATATACCTTTAGGTCATCTTCTTGAAGTTGCGGCCCTTTTAAGATTTGTGGAAGAAACCTTGTAGATTGACCTGAGAGATTCTTGAATCTACCGAATGAAGAAGGACAAAACCTTTCTTGAATAAGTAGATCTTCTTAGATCGATGATGCAACTTGCTTCTAACAGTCGAAGAGATGAAGATCGATTAGAACGAGAGCGTCGGAGGCGGCTTTAGGTCGTTGGGCTTGAGAGAAATGCGGCCGAACCAGTGATTTTGGAAAGTACGGAATTGCTCGATCAAACTCTTAATCCTTCTTCAGGTTATGTCTTAGTGATAATACATTTTATAGGATGTCTCTAACGGTTGGAAATATCATAAATGATGACACGTGGACCAATCCTGTCGGGTTGAAATAAATTCCGGCTGATCTAGACTTAGAGAAAATTTCTGGAAAAGAATGGACTTAGTTCTCGAGAAGTTGAGATAGTTCTCGAGAACTATGTACTAAGCTTTCGAAAACTATGGCTGCATCTCGATCACTGATCTCCTTGAAATACCCTTGGACTTCTCGAGAACACAGGATTATAGTTCTCGAGAGCTAAATCGATATTTCGAGAACTTGACAGAAAATTTTTCGAGAACCAAAAACTTCTCGAAAACTTATATAGCACTTCTCGAGAACTTTACTTAGAGTCAACTTCTAAAATGCCTGAACTGAATACTTCTCGAGAACTTTTTCAAGTAGTTCTCGAGAACTTTGTCAAGTAGTTCTCGAGAACATTATTGACCTCTCGAGAACTTATGGAATAGTTCTCGAGAACTTGAAATGAGTCCAATTCATGAAGAGAAAGCAGAATTTTTCGAGAGCCAAGGAGTACTTCTCGAGAACTTCTATAGTCGTTCTCGAGAACTTTATGAACCTCTCGAAAACTTCAACTTAGAGAAATTCTTGAACTGTCCTGACTTCTCGAGAAGTAGGGTCTGAGCCTTTCGAGAACTATAGCATACATCTCGAGAACTCTGAGAGAACTTCTCGAGATATGGACTTAGATATTTTTCAAGAACTTCAGGTAAGATTTCCTTCTTCACTTGTCTCCATCTTTTGCTTCATAGTTTGAGTATGAAGTGTATCCCAATTAAGAGGCTACACATGAGTCAACACTTTGGATCACCCAGTGAGGGATTACACTGAGTGGTCCTGTGTTCCTGACCCACTGTGGACTGACATTGGTCTACACTTAGAACATAGGATCTACAAACATACACTAGAACACAGATGTCAAATACAACTTAATTCATCTTAGTTCAAAGGGTGACTACATGCAAATCTAGGTTATTGTTGAGACAATACCCAACAATCTCCCCCTATTTGTAGAAGTCAGAACCCTTTATACTAAGGTAAATTATTATAACAAAAAAAATAGAGCATGAAAGAAGAAAGGTAAGAGTAGTAAAAGCACAGAAAGAAAAATTAGAAATTCTAATTAAGCAAAACTACGAAATGTTATATATATAGAAAAACTTTTAGGATTTTAATAAACATTCATTTCCTTTCCAGTTCTCAACACCACAATCATAAAGAATCATCTTTTTTTCTACTATTGCTTGTCTTGTTTAGCCTATTGTCTTATATGGTAGCTGAACGGTTTGGGATAGTATCAGGGAGGTTTTGGAGGAGCTTTAGGATTGTTTTTACCATATTCTCTGTCATGTAGTCTCCTTTTAGTCATTGACTTATCATATAACTCCCATTCCGAATAGCTGTAGTGCAGGCTTCTGTTCTAATTCAGATCTAGTATAAGTTTCAATGTATTAAGAATTAAAGATTTTGAAGTTGGGCTCCATATTTCAGCAAACTCTTAAGCTTTTATCCTTTCTGCTTTAGGCCGAGGAAATGATCTACTGGCAGAGGGTCCCTCCCCATACTTCCTTTTCTTTGGGATATGAATCTTTGGTAGATCTTCTGGTATCACATCATCCCATACTTGAGAGTAAGAAGCTGGAGGAGGTTCCTGGTCTTCTGGCATAGGAGAGAAGGTGGGATATTGAGGTTGAGACACTTGGGGTTTATACACTTGGCTAGATGTACCTTCAGCAAGAGGATTTAGATGGAGAGGGATCACATTTGGGTCTGCCTGAAAATCTGGGAATATCTGGTTGTGCATCCATACAGCTGTGTCATAAGTATGGAATTTTACAGATTGAATTTGTTCTAGAACATCATTATTGATCTCGATAACTTTTACAGTCCATAGAGTTTTGGCTTAATTATTAAGCTTTTCAACTTTGGCTTTGACAATATCCTCCCCCTTTCTGATTTTTACAGATAGGGTAGCTATGGCAACCTCCTTGAAGGTTCCAACCTCATTGCATACCTCATTACATTTTATTAAGCTCATTTTTCAAGTTGTATCTGATTATTTACAAGAGTGACTGATTGGTCCATTAATTGTCCAATACTGGTGATTGTATGATTTAAGGCCTTCCCTCCTATTCTGAATAATTCTTTGAGCTGGTCAGTGTTGACTTGAATTTCAGCAAAACCTCTGCTGCTCTCTTATTCCAAAGCAGTGACTTGTTTCTGAATGTTCTGAAGGGATTCATCGAAGTGTTTTCTTTGTGCCGAGAGCATTTCTTCTATCTTGGAGAGAGTATCTGTGTTCACTATAACAGCAGTATCACCAGTAATAGGAGCATGAGGGATGGAAATAGTTTGAGCTTGAGGGGCATCTGATAAGGCTGTAGAGGCAGGAGCACTTGTAGTAGAAGCTGGAGGTGGAGGGACTTGCCATGGAGGCAGTTCTTCTAGAACAATAGAGCTCTTAGCTCTTACAGTGCGAGAGACTTGATCACCCTCCTCATCAATGAATTTTTGAAGGTTGAAGTCTAGAGTCCTGAGAGGGTGTTCTACCTCCATAGGAGCTAGCTCATCCTCTTTAGAGGACAGGATGGTCTTTGGAGGAGTGGATACTTGTCTTGGGGATTAAGGAGGAGGAGGAGTACCTTGATATGAAGTTAGGGGGGATGGAGTATCTCCTGGTGGTTCAGCAGCACTATCTTTTGGAAGAGGAGGAAGAGGGTCCTCAAATGAGAGTTCCTCTATCATTTTATCTATAGCTTCATCTGTATCCTTGAGTACCTCTTGAGCTGGGAAATCTGACTGGGTAGATATTAGAGAAGACTCCCTGGGGCTCTTGAGTGGAGTAGCAATCCTGAAGGCTGAGGTAGAAGGTGCAGGCTCCCCCTCTTTTGCTGCACAAAATGGTTCAGCAGCATGATGTGGAGGTGGAGATGGAGTTGATGCGCGTAAAATACGGCAAGCATACCGGTCGCACAAGTAATAAAGTTGGGAATAAATCCCCGGATGTCGGTCTCTTGAGGAATGCAATTAGCGTCGAACGATTTAGACTCTAAAACTATTATTATGAGAGTTAATTGAAATAAACAGAAAAAGAAGGGGCTTTGGTTGGTGGTCTTACGACCGATTACACTAATGTAAACTATGCGGGTCACAATCACCGCTTCTCAAGGCGAGATGGATGTAGCGGCCGCGATGTCGTACTTCGGTTGGTGAGTGGACGGAAGTCTAGCGAGTGAGGTGATTAGTGCGGAGTGAAATTGAGTGAAACGAACATGTGGAGTGGAGCGAGATGGAGCAAGGCGCATCAAAGAATAATTCTCATAAGCAAGATGAAACACAAACGATCAAATTAACACTAGAAATTGATGTTCATTACATGCATAAACATTCCATGCAACAAGAAAAGATAGAAAATGCAAAACCACGAGATTGAAGATCCACCACGGTTGTTGGCCGGAGGTGCGGGTTGTCAATCCGCTTCCAAGCGCAGTCCGTGGAGGGCTTCCGGTACCACCGAGCTGTCACCTCGAGGGCTTGTAATTCCGTTCTCTAGGTATGCCTCGTCTTCTTCCTTGGTGGAAAGCTCGGAGAAGAATGCTTCAATGGCCGGGAGGATCACCGGAGGATGCGGAGTGCTTTGGAATTGCCTGAGAAGGTCCTCTCGATGGTAGGGATGAAGGTGGAGGCGAATGGAACTGCTGGAGGGCAAAACGGCGGACTGACGGAGGTTTCGTAACAACGTCCGTTGCCCTAATTCGCGGAACAGAGCTTTTTATAGCTTGCAGAATAAATAGGGCGCACGAACACTGGCGCACGACCTGTGGTCGTGTGCGACTAAGGTCAGCGCCCGTGCGCGAGCAACCTGTAGACCTGCATCAGAAAATCAATGGTCCCGCACGATCAGCAGCGCACGATCAGTGATCATGCCAGGCAATGCTGATGATCGTGCGGAAATAGCCATGCAGAACTTTGTAAAATGGGTATGACTGCGCACGATCGGCGGCGCATGAGCAGTGGTCGTGCACGGTATGGCAAGTGATCGTGCGGAAGATTCAAGACAGAGATTTCACAAATGAGTCTGGGCTGCGCACGATCAGTGATCGTGCGCTAGGAGGTCGATGGTCGTGCGTGGGTAAAAACGCACGAACACTGACTCCTTTGCCAAAAATAGTGAAACACCTATCCCGAATGCACTCACGATCCCCAAACCTGCAGGAAAATAGCACGGGACATCGATCGCGGCATCCGCAGAAAACAATAATAATCATAGCAAGAATGCAAATGCACACAAGCACAAAAATGGGCTAAAAAGGTGCACAGGGCGTGGAATGTCGTAGCTAACCAAAAGGAGTACTAATGGCGCTAAAAGATAGTGCAAAGCTGAGGAAAAAGGCCTAGATGAGTCCAAAATAAGGTATAAAATAGGGACTCATCACACCCCCAGACTTAACCATTTGCACGTCCCGGGCAAATAATCACCTTGTGGACTCAAAAATGGCTAGCTGACATAGTAATTTCAAGATACAGTAGGATGAGAAATCGAGAAACACAAGTGCATAGAAAATATAATAGAAGGAGTTTTTAATCATGCTATGCAATTTATAATTTTCGATAAACGTAAATAAATACTGTCATTACTTAAAGGTTGAATTTCCGGAGAATCGCGCGGTCATGTGTAGGAAGAAAATAGGCAAGTCGGATGGTGGAGCATTGCCAAAGAGCGGGGCTCGTGATCTCCTCAAAGGAATCCACCAATGTTGGGGACCATATGCTTGCCCGTTCACACTTTCTCCACGATGCTAGTTTAACTCGAGCATAAATCAGTAGGACTTTAGGTGAAGAGTTGGGGCTTGGGTGTAGACGTAGGTATGGATGAAAAAGATGAAAGCGAAGGCTACGCACAACCCAACGGAGCTCGCACAATTACAGATTTCCCACTAGCAAAATGAATGCGAGTGCACCACACCCCCAGACTTGGTTTTTACAACATGGGTATGTGCACCGCCTACCCCAAAACAGATTTCTCAAAAACAGATTTTCATTTATACTTTTTATTTTCTCTTTTTCGTTTCTTTTTCAAAATTTTTTTTTTTTGATTTTATAAATTTTTCTTTTTTAAATTCTTGAATTTCAGCAAATATAACAAGATGGCAAATCCACATTTTTCACAAAACCACTTCCCACATCAACAACCCAACGAGAAAATGCTTGGAACTAGAGCTCGACGCGGGTGTGCGACTAGGATTGGCTTGAAGCATTGGTGAATTGAGTGTGGAGCTGAAACAAAAGGAAGGTAGGCTCAATGGGGCTAGCGAGGACTATGTTAGGACGGGTGCAAGGCTCAACCGGGCCAAAGTGATGGCCTACGTCACGCTCACGCTCGACTAACCATGCACCAATGCTTCGAAAGTAGCCTGGGGCAAGTTCTTAGTCACCGAGAAAAGTGATCCGTCCTCCCGACTCGAGCAATACAAAGCTAGCGATGCCTACACACATTCCTACACTACCGATTGATTACTCCGGATTCATAGATTTGAGTAGGACAGACAATATTTACGAGTGCAGAAAAAATATAAATTGCAGGCATAAAGAAAAACTAAATCTATACAATTTCTACACAACATGAGCACTCGATTAGGAGCACTGCACGAGTTTCGAACTACTCTAAATCAAAATCCTACGTCAGCACCACCATCTTAAAGTTTACACGAAATAATACATCAACTCGAGCCGCACGCGTGGTCAAGTGCGCGCTCATGTGGGTGCCAAAGTGTGTGCAGTAGGAGTCAAAAATAATGAAGCAAAAAGGGAAACTACTGGCATGCGAAATTAAATGTGCTCGTGGAGTGCACAAGCGGCTCTTCCCCCCAGACTTGAATGAAAACATAAGCAAGTAAAATAGACATTCAATCAAGGAATGAAATCTGAAGCGAGAGAGAGTACCTATGCTCCAAAGAGGGGAGCATGCCAGAAGATTGCGTGATGATTCGCGGGAGTTGCTGCTTCGCACAAAAGATAAGCTGAACCTGCGAATTAGGCCAAACAACAGAAAATACAAAAAATAGAAAACAAAAAATAAAAAGCATAAACGAGGGGACCAAAAGGTCCAAGCTTGGGTTGTCTCCCGAATAGCCCTTTTGTTTACCGTCCTTAAGGTGGACCAAATACCTGTATTAGCAGTTGTATAAAATGTTTTTGCAGCAAAATAAAAGCTACGAAATAGAGAGCGAAATAAGGTCCCAAAGCAACTAGGAAAATAAGCAGGAAAAGCGAGGCAGAGCGGCAAAGAAGCAATCAGCTATATGCCGATTTGTGGTAAGTCTTTCCGGTGGAGAGCGAAGGAGAAGCAGAATTTTTCATAGCATCTTGAGAAGGTGATTTCCCCTTGCTCAGATGGTGCGTGTCTTCGTGCCGGAAGGAAGAATAACGCTTATCGCGCAAGCGCTTGGGCTCCTTCAGCTTCTCAATCGATGGAGACTTCCAAGGAGTGGATTCAACAGTTTTCCCAGATTTTATGATCGATGGCGTCATTTCCGGCACCGCGACGGCGATCGGATCAGCCCAAGCGACAGAACGCTTAGTACAGTCATGAATATTATTACAAGAATAAATGTCTAGGGATTTCTCCCGCATGGAACTAGGAATGTCATGCTCAACAACAACATCGGTGGGAAATGGCACGGTCGCCGTGTCTTTGGTGCACTCGAACATCTTCGTGGTCAATAATTCATTCTTCTCATCAGCCGTCTCGGTCAATCCTCCCTTTGTTTTCTCATCCGTAAGGGTTGCCTTCAAAGCTTGGATTCCAGAATCTTCCTTGAAATCTGCACTACTCAGAAAAACGTCGTTTTGAACAAGCGAGGGGTGTACGGAAGTATCATCGAGGGCGAAATCATCGGCCGGCCAGGTGACGCGTCCTTTGGAAAAATCCAGGGATGCGCCACTGGCCGTCAGGAATGGGACACCAAGTATCGGAATGGAGTCATTTTCTTTTGGTCCCATGACCTGAAAATCAGTGATAAAATGTTTGCCGTTAACCTCGATCTCAACTTCCCTCACACCACCTTCAGTATCAACCACATTTCCATTAGCTAAAATAAGTGATTTCCGGTCTTCGGTGTTTATTTGCAATTGCATCTTCGCGACATCCTGTAGAGTGAGGATGTTGCTAGATGCTCCGGAATCACATAAAGCAATGGTTTCAACATTGTTGATCATACAGCTAATCACGAGCTCGTTGTTATTCCCCAGCCTTTCCTCCCCAAGGCTTTTCCCTTGTTCGTGGGGATTTTTTTCGGTGTTGCTTGGGAGAGTACCATGAGTGTGCTCGGAGACCATTTGAGCCAATTGGCCCAATTGTGCCTCAAGCTTACACATTGAAGCGGCTTGGTTTGTCATGTTCGTTTGGGAAACTTCAACAAATTTTTCAAACATTTCAGCCAATGAATTGTTTTTTACGGCGGGGGGCCCTTGGGGGTAATTCGGGTGAGGCGGACGCAGTTGGCTTCCGGAGGCGGAGGCATCATTTTGATGCTGCCCCGGTTGCCATCGTTGGCCCGGTGCGTTTTGATTCCACGAGAAGTTCGGGTGATTTCTCGCACTCGGATTATACGCATTTTTATAAGGCGCGCCCCTGTTTTGATTTGCAATAAAATTAACAGTTTCATTGGAAAAGGCGGGGTCATACGTTACCTCCGCTCCAGGGCACTCAAAGCTATGATGATCGGCTCCTCCGCATCCTTGACACGAAATGGCCAACACCGGAGCAGCAGCAGCGGGCCTTGATGCTTCCACAGCAAAGACTCCACTTGTCCCACGAGGGGTATTCCTTCCTGCGGTCCAAAAGGCGCTGTGCGTGGCGGTGTCCTGCAAAACTCTCAAAGTATCCTCAGGAGCAAGGTTCATAATTGTTCCACCAGAGGCGACATCAATCATGGCGCGGTGTTGAGGTTCGATGGAGAAGTAGAAGCTTTCCACGAGATTCCACGTTTGGAATCCGTGGTTGGGGCACTTCCGCAGCAACTCATTGAAGCGCTCCCAAACTTCCGCTAAGCTCTCTTGGTCGTTTTGCCTGAAATTAGCAATGGCCCGTCTCAAGCTCACGATACGGTCGACCGGATGGAATTTGGCTAGAAACTTTGTGGTAAGAGCCTCTCAGGTTGTGGCAGTTCCAAGAGGAAGGGCATGAAGCCATGACTTGGCTTTGTCACGTAGAGAGAAGGGGAAGAGACGGAGCTTGACCGTTTCATCAGGAATCCCAGCATAGCGGAAAGTAGCGCTGATTTCCGAAAAGTCTGCCAAGTGAAGATGGGCATCCTCCGTGGCCATTCCGGAGAACTGTGCGTTGTTCCGGATGATGTTAAGAATTGCTGGTTTGATCTCGAACTGCTGGTTTGCGATCGCCGGTCCGAACCCAGGGTAAATTCTCCCTACAGTGGGAGTGGTGTAGTCTCTCATGGTTCGGACATACGGCGGATTCACCTCATTCTCATCCCCATTCCGGTAATCATGGAGGTTCCCTCCAACACGAACTCCGTTGTCATTGTTCAACTGATCTCCCATTGTGATTGGATTGATAGCAGCGGCACGCCTTTGCGCACGAAGAGTCCGCTCGATCTCAGGATCGTAAGTAACGAGATCTCTTGCAGCACGTCCCTGCATCCACTAAAGCAACAAAACAAAGAAACAATAATCAAAAAGCACTAACTCTTATACCAATACTTCCAGAAATCATAATCGTTCAACAGTGGCATTCCCCGGCAACGGCGCCAAAAACTTGATGCGCGTAAAATACGGCAAGCGTACCAGTCGCACAAGTAATAAAGTTGGGAATAAATCCGCGGATGTCGGTCTCTTGAGGAATGCAATTAGCGTCGAATGATTTAGACTCTAAAACTATTGTTATGAGAGTTAATTGAAATAAATAGAAAAAGAAGGGGCTTTGGTTGGTGGTCTTACGACCGATTACACTAATGTAAACTATGCGGGTCGCAATCACCGCTTCTCAAGGCGAGATGGATGTAGCGGCCGCGATGCCGTACTTCGGTTGGTGAGTGGACGGAAGTCTAGCGAGTGAGGTGATTAGTGCGGAGTGAAATTGATTGAAACGAACATGTGGAGTGGAGCGAGATGGAGCGAGGCGCATCAAAGAATAATTCTCATAAGCAAGATGAAACACAAACGATCAAATTAACACTAGAAATTGATGTTCATTACATGCATAAACATTCCATGCAAAAAGAAAAGATAGAAAATGCAAAACCACGAGATTGAAGATCCACCGCGGTTGTTGGCCGGAGGTGCGGGTTGTCAATCTGCTTCCAAGCGCAGTCCGAGGAGGGCTTTCGGTACCACCGAGCTGTCACCTCGAGGGCCTGTAATTCCGTTCTCTAGGTATGCTTCGTCTTCTTCCTTGGTGGAAAGCTTGGAGAAGAATGCTTCAATGGCCGGGAGGATCACCGGAGGATGCAGAATGCTTTGGAATCGCCGGAGAAGGTCCTCCTGATGGTAGGGATGAAGGTGGAGGCGAATGGAACTGCTGGAGGGCGAAACGGCGGACTGGCGGAGGTTTCGTAACAACGTCCGTTGCCCTAATTCGCGGAACAGGGCTTTTTATAGCTTGCAGAATAAATAGGGCGCACAACCACTGGCGCACGACCAGTGGTCGTGCGCGACCAAGGTCAGCGCCCGTGCGCGAGCAACCTGTAGACCTGCATCAGAAAATCAATGGTCGCGCACGATCAACAGCGCACGATCAGTGATCGTGCGAGGCAATGCTGATGATCGTGCGGAAATAGCCAGGCAGAACTTTGTAAAATGGGTATGACTGCGCACGATCGGCGGCGCACGAACAGTGGTCGTGCGCGGTATGGCAAGTGATCATGCAGAAGGTTCAAGACAGAGATTTCACAAATGAGTTCGGGCTGCGCACGATCAGTGATCGTGAGCCAGGAGGTCGATGGTCGTGCGTGGGTAAAAATGCACGACCACTGACTCCTTTGCCAAAAATAGTGAAACACCTATCCCGAATGCCCTCACGATCCCCAAACCTGCTGCAAAACTGCACGGGACATCGATCGCGGCAGCCGCAGCAAACAATAATAATCATAGCAAGAATGCAAATGCACACAAGCACAGAAATGGGCTAAAAAGGTGCACATGGCGTGGAATGCCATAGCTAACCAAAAGGAGTACTAATGGCGCTAAAAGATAGTGCAAAGCTGAGGAAAAAGGCCTAGATGAGTCCAAAATAAGGTATAAAATAGGGACTCATCAGGAGTCCTGACTTCTTAGACAGTAGCATAAAATTCCTTAGCTAACTGTCTAGGGTTCTTTAATTTAAGTTCCCATCTCTGGATCGAGGTGACAAATATCTTTTTCAGATGATGGACAGGGGTACCTTTGGAGAGTTTGAATGTTACTGGATCAATCTCACTCAATAGCAACGAGATTATCCTTGCAAACATGGGCTCATGAATGTTGTCTCTGATCATTTCAAATATCATCATACAAAACTGAAAGCTTTTCCTGCAGATCACTGTTGTCATCACTCCAAACAAGTCATGATATATGAAACTTACTGATCCTTTAATGCACCATAGTATCTTGCTAATGATATTTGCGAGGAGTTTTCCCACATCATTAAGCAGATTTATCCTGAGGGAGTTGTATTCCTCTGAAATTCCACAGAAGGAGTAGGCTCTGTTATAATCTTCAAGAGTGATGTCATCTTCCTCATGGACAATATGCAATTTCAGAGGTTAAGAAATGCTATTCTTGTCAAGCTTTATCTTAATTCCCTTAACTGTGGTTTTCAAAACCGTTCAATTTCTCCTTGTTTTGGCATTCTTGAAAAATTCCTCTACCTCTGGAAAAAAAATCTAAACAGACTCTGTAAGTACAAACATCAGTCCGGCTGTCTCGAGAAGTATCATCATGTTTTGGAAATCGTCGAAAACGTCGGCCATTCCTGCAATAATGAGTTCACTTCCAATCCCAATCTTTGAACTGTGAGCCATTTGCGTCGGTTAGGGCAACGAACGGAGCGGAGAGAGCTGCAGAGACAGAGATGTCGGTCGGCGGAAGATGAAGAGGTGCGAGAGAATTTTGGCAATGACGGTTGATTTCGGATTCTAAAGAGATTTAGATATATATAGTTTCCTCGTAATGTTAATTATAAGTCTAATTAGCCTTAAATTAGGGCAAAAATCATGAAATTTACGAGTTAACAGAGTTAAGAAATTTCGGCAGAAGGTCGGTCCAGCTCTCGAGAAGTAGGTTAACCTTTTCGAGGAGTGGTCGAGAGTTTTCGAGAAGTTAGAAAGTTCTTGAGAATTGGGGTCCAGAGTTTTCGAGAGAGAGAATGAATTTTCGAAAACAAGTTTCCAGAGTTCTCGAGAGAAAAACGGACTTTTCGAGAACTGCCTTCCACTTGGTAAAATCTGACCTTTTAGGAGTATCCTCTATTCTTGAGCCTTTGAACTGATAACTTTAGTTTAATTCTCCTTGTTCAGTAATCTAAGTTCAGTTTTGAAGAAATTAAACTTGGTCTCGTCCAGCGGATTGGTAAATATATCTGTAACATGCCGATCTGTAGGCACATACTTCAGATCTACATCCCCTTGCACCACATGCTCCCGGATAAAGTGGTATTGCAGCTCGATGTGTTTAGTCCGACTATGTGAGACTGGGTTGTTGGCGATTGCAATGGAGCTGGAGGAGTCACAGAACAAAGGAATGTCCTTGATCTTCATGTTGTAATCCTCCAACTGGTGCTTTAGCCAAAGCAACTGTACAGAAAAACTATCGACAGAAATATATTCTGACTCGGCCGTTGAGATTGCGACACAGTTTTTCTTCTTGCTGCTCCATGAGATGAGTCTTCTTCCAAGGAACTGACACGCCCCTGATGTGCTTTTCCTGTCATCTTTGCTTCTTACAAAGTCTGCATCTCGCCGAGTCCTGACACCATTTCGGGGATCTCCTATGATTTGATCCAAGGGATGATCCTTCAGGTGTCTAAGCTCTAGAGTCCTTGCATCTGGGATCTCTTCAGCCACTGGAGTTGCATCTTCAGCTGGGATGAGTTCTTCATCTTGATCATCTACCTCTCCAATCAGGGTTGTAGAGGTGATCTTTATGAACTTTTCATCTTTATCTTCAGTAGGTTCATCCAGTTTGAGTTCCTTTATCTTTGTACCAGCATCTTCAATTAGCACACTAGAGGAGTTGCTTTGCAACAAGCTCGTCTCATCAAATACAATGTGTATCGATTCTTCTACCACCAGAGTTTTTCTATTAAATACTCTATACGCCTTACTATGGCTACTATAACCTACAAAAATACCTTCAAAGCTTTTCTCGCTAAACTTGGTAGTGTGATACTTGTCGTTGTTAAGTACGAAGCACTTACAGCCAAAGATTCTAAAAAAGTAAATGGTTGGTTTCCTTCCTTTTAGAAGTTCGTAAGGAGTCTTATCATGGTTCTTGTTGATGAGTGCTCGATTTTGCACATGACAAGTGGTGTTTACGACTTCAGCCCAGAAGTACTCTGGAAGTGAGGCATCACTCAACATGGTCCGGTAAGCCTCTATGAGTGTTCTGTTCCTTCTCTCAGCTACTCCATTTTGCTGTGGAGTGAGAGGAGAGGAAAACTCATGAAAGATACCATGACTGTCAAAGTATTCTTTCATGGCCCCAGACTTGAATTTTGTTCCATTATCACTTTTGATTTTGACTACGGAGCAGTTGTATTCATTCTGCACTTGCCTAACAAAATTAGTGAAAACGTTGAAGGTATCTGACTTGTGTTTCAGAAAGAACACCCACGCAAAGCGCGAGTAATCATCCACAATGACCAACGTATATTCCTTACCTCCCAAACTTCTAACTTGTAGTGGACCAAACAAGTCCATATGAAGAAGTTGTAAGCTTCTATCAGAATCTTTGCCTATAATGCTTTTAAATGAACTCCATGTTTGCTTGCCTTTTATACAGGCAAGACAAGGGCTTTCCTTAATGCACTTGACGATAGGGGCATCACGCACTATGTTCTGAGAGAATAGTTTATTAATAATTTTGAAATTAATATGTGCTAGTCTCTTGTGCCATTGTTCAGTAAGAGATGCACTACTTTTTGCTAAAAGACATACTGGTGTAGATGAGTCAATATAGATGAAATTTAAACAGAAAATATTTCTGCTTCAAGTGCCGTATAAGATAGTTTCCATGTTGTAAACCGATTTTATCAAACACTTATCAGCATGAAATTCAACCACGTATCCATTGTCGCATAGTTGGCTTATGCTGATGAGATTGTGTTCCAATCCTTCAACATAGGCTACATCCGAAAAGGATACGTTACCGTTAATAATTATATCGTAGCCTTTGGTAATTCCTCGGTCTGAACCTCCAAAGATGACCTTTGGTCCGTTCAACACCGGTGAAAAGTTTTGAAGTAGGCTCCTTATCCCGGTCATATGCCGAGAACATCCACTGTCCAAGTACCAGATTGGCATTTTGGTAGCTTTTGGACATACCTGCAATTACAATCACTTATCCTTAGGAACCCAAACATGTTTGGGTCCTTAGTCTCGAGTTAGAATAATCCTCATACGAGTATTAGCCTCATGAGTGGTCATTCTCACGTTGCCACCTTGAGGAGTTGCAACATTTCTAGGATTAAACCAACAATCTATGGCAATGTGACCAACTCTACCACATCACCAACAGTCGAATCATTTGTATCTTTGCCTTCCAAACTCTTGCTTGACCTTCTTGAGAGGAGGTCCAGCCGGGGTTGTTGGAGGAAGAGGCTTCATGATGATGGAAGCTACATGAAGTCTTCTCCTTCATAGGCTTTTCCACAACAGGTTTTACCTTTGGTGTCTTCTTGATGTTATGACCATTACCATATGGTCCATAGCTCTGAAGTTGAATCTCTTCATAAGGTGCCTTGATGACACTTTCTCCAAAGTTACGGGGGAGGGTCCAACCTTTGTACCTTGACTTGGGCTTCTCCGGGATCGGCCTAGAGAAGTGTCAATAGGTGGACTCATAGTCAAATTCATTCGTAGGAAAGATAACTTTCTTAAACGAAACTGGCTCCAAAGGAGCTTTCCCTTTTTCCTCGGCTAAGGCCTTCTTGGCATTCTTATACTTTCTCTTGGCCTTGTTTCTCCAAGAGGATTTACTAGGAGCACCTTAGTGGCCTAGACCAGCACCCTTGGCCTTAGCTGAGAATTCAGCAACGAGTGGAAGAACTGTCTTAGGCTTAGAGAAACTTTCAACAAGTTTCTTCTAAGCCTCGAGTTGTTTTTCCAACTCTTTGATTATTTCATCTTTAAGGTCGAGGTGCTTGAGAGCTTGATTGTATTCTTCCATAGAAAAATTGAAGTTCTCTTGAAGAGAGTCATCTTAGCGACTTCTTCTCTCAAGCTGCTCTCAATAGCCTGTAGAGATTTTATCCCTTTAGCTTGAGTTTTCACGACTCAGCGACATTTTTTGTAAGCCATGAGTAACTCCTTATATTGTCCCATGAGTTCAGATTTATCCTCAGAGGGATAGCCCTCTTGCTCATTATTATCATCAGATTCTGAAAGAGGGGTGAGATATTTTACCTCCCCAGTGAACGGGGGGACTTGTTCATCATCAGTAAGAGCCATTAGCCCAAAGTAGGCTTCTTCCTCTTCTGCACTTGACTCAGATGAGTCGGAGTCACTGAGGGTTTTGCCCTTCTTGGCCAGCAAGCTATTTTCTATCCTTTTTTTGGTGTAGGACTTCTTCTCTTCTCTTTTGCCACCCTCTTTCTTCTTGTGGGGGCAATCCGCAATGACGTGACCTTGCTTATTACTGCAATAACAAACAAGGTTAGTCGAATGATGTTTGTTCAGTTTAGAACCATACCTATTGTGACTGCTTGAGCCCTTTCTGTTATGATCACCATCATTGCGTGATCTTCTGTAGGAAGCATACTTTCCTTTCCATTGCTTATTTTTGTCCAAGAATTTCTTGAACTGCCTTGAGAGTAGAGAAAAATCTCCATCAGATAGCTCTGAGCCAGATGAGCTTGGCTTAGATGATTCTTCTTCATCAACTTCATGAACTAGGGCAGGAGGGCCAGCCTTTGTCTTCTTTGAGCTATCTTCCTTCAGAGCGACAGACTTCTCCTTGGAAGCAGACCTTCTCATCTCTTCTTCAGCTTTTTTTGAGTTTATTTGAAGCTCGTAAGACATAAGCTTTCCGAACAGATTCTGCGGGTCCGTCTCGGCTAACCTTCCGAACTCCCGAAGGGCGCATACCTTATTATCCCTTTCCTTGGTCAGGGATCTTAAGAATTTGTCATTCAGTTCTCCATTTGTGAAGACTCGGCCATAAACTCTTAGTCTATTGACTATCTTGAAAAAGTTCTCAAAGGTATCAACTATGGCTTCCTTGTGACCTTGCCTGAAGGCTTCATACTTCTGATTTAGAAGGGATCTCCGATCATCCCTAACTTCTTCAGTGCCTTCCATCAGAGTCACCAGGGATTGCCACATCTCCTTGGCAGACTGGCAATGAATAAGATTTGGCAGCATCGAGTCATCGACTGCACTTGCTATAATATTTTTAGCTTTCTTGTCCAGGGAGAAAAGTGCAATCTCGTCCTTATC
The DNA here is from genome assembly GCA_039513925.1 of Platanthera zijinensis. NCBI lineage: Eukaryota > Viridiplantae > Streptophyta > Magnoliopsida > Asparagales > Orchidaceae > Platanthera > Platanthera zijinensis. Next base: position 91,244,747 of record CM077087.1, on the reverse strand, counting down.
CAAATCCATCAACTTCTTTGGGACCTTTTTGGTTAGATCGTGGATTCAGTCATAGGATCATTCAGACCTTCTTCAACAATCATGAAGATCCGAGGATCCACAGTTTCCATGAACATTTTAACTCTTTCCTTCCACATAGGAAAATTATTCTTGGTGCATATATGGAGCTTAGCAAAATCCTTGGTCTTACTCATACTTGATACTTTACTAAAGATAACTTAGGAAGGATTAGATCAAGGTGTTAACCTTTTAACGATCAACCTGCCCTTGATACCAATTGAAAGTCGAAAGTTGTCAACCTAAATCACCTAGAGGGGGTGATTAGGTGAGTTGTGCGTTTGTTTGCGGAAAAAAAATTTAGAGAACTAGCACACGCAATCAAGCAATCACAGAAGGACACAAAAGATTTATAGTGGTTCCCCGTCCTTAGGTACGTCCACTTTACCTCACCATTCTAGCAAATCACTAGATCCGGCTACTCCACTATCTCGGATTGCAAACCAATCCTACGCCTCGGAACCACGTTCCTACAAACTCGATCAAAATGGATCTACACTCGGAAGATGAACTTTTCCTACAACTCGGAGAACCACGCTCCTACACTCAGAGATTAATCTCCTACAAGATTTACAAAAGATATGAAAAATATAATCACAAAAATATCTCAGATCTGCAAGAAATATATCTTTAGGTCTTCTTCTTGAAGTTGCGGTCCTTTTCAGATTTGTGGAAGAAACCTTGTAGATTGACCTGAGAGATTCTTGAATCTACCGAATGAAGAAGGAAAAAACCTTTCTTGAATCAGTAGATCTTCTTAGATCGATGATGCAACTTCCTTCTAACAGTCGAAGAGATGAAGATCGATCAGAATGAGAGCGTCGGCGGCGGCTTTAGGTCGTCGGGCTTGAGAGAAATGCGGCCGAACCAGCAATTTTGGAAAGTACGGAATTGCTCGATCAATCTCTTAATCCTTCTTAGGGTTATGTCTTAGTGATAAGGCATTATATCGGATGTGTCTAACGGTTGGAAATATCATAAATGATGACACGTGGACCAATCCTATAGGGTTGAAATAAATTCCGGCAGATCTGGACTTAGGGAAAATTTCTGGAAAAGTATGGACTTAGTTCTCGAGAAGTTGAGATAGTTCTCGAGAACTATGTACTGAGCTTTTGAAAACTATGGCTGCATCTCGATAACTGATCTCCTTGAAATACCCTTGGACTTCTCGAGAACACGGTATTATAGTTCTCGAGAGCTAAATCGACTTTTCGAGAACTTTACAGAAAACTTTTTGAGAACAAAAAACTTCTCGAAAACTTATATAGAACTTCTCGAGAACTTTTCTTAGAGTCAACTTCTAAAATGCCTGAACTGAATACTTCTCGAGAACTTTGTCAAGTAGTTCTCGAGAACATTATTGACCTCTCGATAACTTATGGAATAGTTCTCGAGAACTTGAAATGAGTCCAATTCGTAAAGAGAAAGCAGAACTTTTCGAGAGCCAAGGAGTACTTCTCGAGAACATCTATAGTAGTTCTCGAGAACTTTATGAACCTCTCGAAAACTTCAAATTAGAGAAATTCTTGAACTGTCCTGACTTCTTGAGAAGTAGGGTCATAGCCTTTCGATAAATATGTCATACTTCTCGAGAACTCTGAGAGAACTTCTCGAGATATGGACTTAGAGATTTTTCAAGAACTTCAGGTAAGATTTCCTTCTGGAATTGTCTCCATCTTTTGCTCCATAGTTTGAGTATGAAGTGTATCCCAATTGATAGGCTACACATGAGTCAACACTTTGGATCACCCATTGAGGGATTACACTGAGTGGTCCTGTGTTCCTGACCCACTATAGACTGACATTAGTCTACACTCAGAACTAAGGATCTGCAAACATACACTAGAACACAGATGTCTAATACAACTTTACTCATCTTAGTTCAAAGGGTGACTTCATGCAAATCTGGGTTATTGTGGAGACAATACCCAACAGCGAAGGAACTACTAGATATAATCAACTAAATTTTGTAACAAAATTCAGGGATGTTTATTTTTACCTAAAGCATCTGCTGCCCAAGTTCCATCAGATTCAAATGAACAGAGTAATCAAAATAATTGAAAGACCAGTTTGTGAAAATTGATACCTAAATAAATAAAGTACTTGAAATATAATCCATAAAATCCTAATAAAATTACTAAGGGTTCTTCCTAGTCTAAAACTTACTCCACCCAAGTTTCAAAACTTTTACCTAAGGTTTAGTGGCTGTTCTTTCATAATTGAGCTTCTAACCTAAAACTAGGGTTAGGGTTTTTAGGTGTCTACCTACCTCCAAATCCTCTAAGATTTCTACCAGAGAACTTAGGATTTATTACCTTCAACTCTATTGAGTTACAAGGTCACACAAGGGCTTTTACCCCTATGCCCTTCACAACACTCAAAAACCCTTCCTTAGGGTTTGAGTTTGAACCCTAGGGTAAATCCACCCTAAATCACACCATTTTCCTTAAAAAGGTGACATTAGCCATGCAAAATCAGTGTCCAAGATTTCAGCCTCTGTTGAGGTGATTTGACCACTCAAAACCCCAAGGGGGTGTTGGGACCCTATTAACCCTATAAGGGTCAACCTAGGGTTGGATAAAAAAAACCTATTCAAAACATCTCCAAATGAGATGAATTTTTTACAAGAGCTTTAACATGCCCTCTAAGACTATCCACCCAAATTTGGGAGAATTTTGAGATGTTTAAGACACCTAAATAATTTATACATGGTTTATAAAAAATTTTCCAAAAACTATAGAAAAATATTCTCTAAAAATTCCCATTTTTGTACAGGCCCTAGATATAGCTAAGGTAGACCCCCTGACAAAATTTCAGCTCATTTGGACAAGGGATAAAAGGTGGGCATCCATTTGACCCTCAGGATAATCCTAGGTATAGGTCCCACCAAAATGGGTGCTGTGGTCAAACCTCTTACCCAATTGAGTTGAAATAAATTTAGGAATAATCTAGACTCAAAGGGCTACAACTTCTGTGACTGGCCATTTTTCCTATAACGGCCTCTAAGTGCCTCATTAAATAGAATCAAAATAAGCTTGATAAATCACTACATATTATATAAAAATATAATAATTTAGTATTATAAGTTACTGTTCATCTTCTCAAAAAGCCCAAACCAGCAACCTAAAAACGCTTAAAACCTAAAGCTTTGCAAGTGGATTTCCCGTCCACCCAGCCATCTCCCTGGCCGGCCACCACCACCACCACCTCCGTTGAGGTGAGGGCTACCGTTAGGGGGCGGCACGGCCGCCAGAGAGGCGGTTTCCGGCGAACCCGACCACCATAAATTTCGGAAAAATCATGGAAACGCTCACCCAATCCAGCTCTTTTGAGCCCGATGTCTCTCCTAATAATTCCTAAGATCTATCCATAGAAGAAAGAGTAGAGGAGGACCTTGTTCGCGGTTTGTGTAACGCCCCAAAATGTTGTAGGATCGACGGGGATCGCTTTTGGCCAAGACAGTTTTTTTGTAGCAGGTGACACGGGTCCGGACACGGCCGTGTCGGAGGCCGTGTAGGCTGTGTCGAGCTCGGTAGTCGAGCTGGCTGTGTGGTCGACCATGTTAAGGTCAACGATAGTCGGGTATGGAACACGGCCAGGCACACGGCCGTGTCCCAGGCCGTGTAGCATCGGATCGTTTCGAACTTTTCAGAGGTATTGCATACGGGGCATGACACGGGTCCGGACACGGCCATGTCCCAGGTGATACGGGCGTGTCAGGGGCCGTGTCAGAGGCCGTGTACTTCTCTGACTGAAAATGTTGAAAACGGGTGTCGTGACACTGGTCACGACACGGCCGTGTGGAGCGAGACACGGCCGTGTCGAAGGCCGTGTCAGGAGCCGTGTGCTGGTTTTCGAATCGATCGAGACGGCGAATGGGTGACACGGCCAGGCACACGGCCGTGTTGCAACCCGTTTTCGGCCCAGTTTTGTGAATTTTTAGGGTGAATTGTGGCCGTTCATTTCATTGGTTTGAGATCTGACGGCTGGGGCTGGATCTGAGGGATTATGCTCGGAAATAGGGTTTGAAACCCTCATTTTCCTTTGGGCTTTATCTCACTTGATTCTAGAGAGAAGGGAGAGCAAGGAGGAGGAAGAAGGCCAAGATCCGGCCTCCGGCGAAGCTTCGGAGGTCCGTTTCGCGAGCGGAGTTCAGATCCGCGAAGGTGGGAGCGTTGCGGTGGTGTTCAACCAAGCAAATCTTCTCCATGGCTAGGAAGAGGGGACGGAATGTAACGACACTTCTCCTCTCGGTTATTAGGATTTAGGATGCATGAATAGCATCCCCTTCCTTTCGTATTTTGAGCGCCGAATCTGTCAAATGAGAGGGATTCGTGTAGCGGTTCAAGAGGAACCTCCGGGTTGAGTATGTTCATCCCGGCATGCTTGCATTAGAGATCCGCTCCGTTAGCGTATTAGGCATTGTGGGTGAAGCCGTGGTCGCGACCGATAGTCCGACCCGGTGATGTTGCAAAGCGAGCTTCGGTAGAAAATCTGTTGCGGCAATACGCCGTTGTATGTATGCGTTTTCCCCCTTATATTTGAGTGAGTACTCGTTGTCGGAACCGGACGAGGTTAGCTCCGCTTTGCGCGGTAGATGGTTTCCTTGGAGCACGGGAAAGATACGGTACGAGTGGCAATTGGGGTGGGGAAACCTTTGGTTGTGCTGTGCTAAGGCGCGGCTATGTCTCCGTGGTCGGCTGGCTATCCTGTGACGCGCAAGTCATGTGGGGAAAGTGTCCCGGTGAGACTAGCCCTTGTATGAGATTGACGAGAATGCCGAGCGGAGGGCAAGCCCGGGCAATGTGGCCATTAGCGGGTGGGGTCCAGCAAGGCTTCTTAGAATCGGTCAGTGTGAGACAGAACCCTAACGTGTGAAGTCAGAATATGCGGGCAAGCCCGGGGTTTAAGACCCATGTGCGGGTGGGGCCATTACAAGGTTCTGTGTGATGGTCTGTGTGCCGTTGGGGACATGGTGTTTCCCTTTTGTTTGCGGCTTTAAGCCAATGGGGAAATGGAAGTACCCAATGTTTGGTGTTGTGCTAGATGCATACGAGCTAGGGTGCCTTGGGTGAAACCCGGGTTGCATTCATGTTGCATAGTAGGCCCCTTACTTTGTACAAAACATAGAGAACATGTATGTTGTATGAGACATCCAAGCCTGTTTTACCGCTTTAATATATATGCTCTTTTGGTATACAAAGTGTTAACTTGCAGGTGGAGTGGTACCCCGGGGTCCGTTAGGGACGGCCGGGAGGAGATGTGTTTGTTACACAGTAGAGGTCAGCCTTTGCTGACCCACGTTACTTCAAATCCTTACAGGGCAAGGATCGCATGCAGGAGCTAGCGCGCCGGGCGAAAAGCCCTAAGCCTCATGAAGTGTTGCTGTGCTTGGCTAGTTTCTTTTCCTTGTTTTGCTGATGTTGTTTGATCATGTCCGGCTTGCATGCCGAGGTAGCCTAGGAGTGCTTGGCACATTTATATTTTTGTTTGGACTATTATTTTGTAAGGCCTTAAGGCCATTTGATACTCTATTCTTAGTGGATAACTTCTGTCGGTTTGTTCTGTTTCCGCTGTGTATGTCTGGAGTTTTGAGTTTGGGTAGTTTCATATCATCTTTTAATACTAAAGCTGTGGTGTCCGTATGTTGTGGGGCCCCGGCCGGACCCATATTATATGGTCTTTACCGGGGAGGTGTTACAATTTGGTATCAGAGGGAGGTTAGCGTTCCAATGAGAAGTTTCACGATCGAAAGTATAAGTCGAGTCGCGTATAAGAAGTTATCCACATAGGAGTATCGCGGGACCATGAGTGTCCTTGTGTTCGAGTATTGCAATTAGAGACTGATTTGCATTTTCTTGCTTGTGTTTAGAGTACAAGCAACGAGGCTGGGACCTCGAGGCCAAGAGAAGAGCTCTCGGCAAGTAGTGCGACCGCGCAAGGTCCGCTAGGGATGGGGGTCACACCGGCCGACTTCTGCCGCATGCTTGCAGAAGCGATGGTGGCGGCCCAAGCTGCAGCGACACCACAGGTAGCAGCTCCCGTTGCTCAGGTAGCAACTCCTACTACCCCGGTCACGGCAGCGACCGTGCAAGTTGAGGAGGCCAGGCGGGCGGAGCCGTAGGCCGAGAGAGTGGTTGTCGGGCATGGGGACCGGCAAATGAAGTACTTTCTGAGTTTCCACCCTCCAACCTTCAAGGGAATCGGCACGCCCACAGATGCGGAGGACTGGTGGGCTAGAATTCAAGAGCTTCTGAGGGCAGCAGAGGCGCCGGATGAGAAAAAGGCGGAGTTCGCAGCCTTCATGCTAGAAGGAGATGCCAAGTTATGGTGGGTGAGCCATAGTGGCCGGCAGTTTTTAGGACGCACACCATCCATCGAGGAGTTTGGGAATGCCTTTCTGAAGAAGTACATTCCCGCATCAACAAGGTTAGCCCTCCAGAGGCAGTTTCTACATCTTGTGCAGCGAGACAAGACGGTGGATGAGTATGTTCAGGAATTTACTCGATTGGGTCGTTATGCGGGGACGACCATGGCGGACGATGAAGAGAGGGACAATCTCTTATACCATGGATTGAGGGAGAATCTAAGACAACCCCTCATATCGATGAAGCGTGTGGGCTTCAACGAATTGGTGGAGGCAGCCCAAATTTTAGAGAGTGACATGGAGCGATCCCAGCGTCGCAAGGGTTTCACACCCAAGCAGGGGGAAGAGAAGAAGTCGGCTCAGTCCCATGGAAAGGCGGAAGGGAGCCGATGGAAGAAGAAGCCTCACCCGTTTAAGTCGGGCAAGAAAAGTAATGGGACGTCCGGAGGGTCACGCTCTAAGGGACCGCAGACGTGTTACAGTTGTGGCAAGTCAGGCCACATAGCATGATTTTGTACCCAAGGGGGCGCTGAGCAAGAGCCAAGGCAGGAGCAGACTGTGCGCTCCGGCCCCAGTGCCGCAGAGAAAGGGAAGATGGCGGAGTCGAGTGCTTCCCGGTTTCAACCAGTGCAGCCAAGGGCCTACAAACTTGGGCAGCAGGAAGCAATCCGTCAACTCGATGTGGTGACAGGTACAAGAATTCAACCTGCACCTTAGATTTCTTCCTTTCAAGCCTTTTTATGTTTGTTGCATGTGTGTAGGCTTTGTAGTGGTATCAGGGTACCCCGCTAGGGTACTTTTCGATACGGGAGCGTCGCGCTCCTTCCTTGCGGAAAGTTTCATCCGGAGGATTGGAGTTGAGTCCTTCTCAACGGACTCAGAGTTGAAGGTGTGCATGCCCAATGGGTCATCTATGACTACCAGGGCTAGAGGTCGGATTTGTTGGAGTCTTGAGGGGGTCGACTTCGTGTTGGTAGCGGAGATCTTGCCATTGTCCGAGTTCGATGTGATCTTGGGGATGGACTGGCTAGCGGAGCAGCGTGCCAGTATCGACTGCTTGTCCAAGGTTGTAACCCTGAGGGGCGTGGGGCAAGCGGAAGTCAAGTTTGAGGGCCTGCATGGAGTGGCCTGTTCCCTAGTTTCGGCACTTCAACTAGTGCGAGCTGTTAACCAGGGAGGTGTAGCTCTAGTAGCGTTGTTGGAGGTTAGCCTTTCCAGGCTGTCTCTTGGGGAAGTGCCCGTGGTGGCGGAGTTTGGAGATGTTTTTCCCGAGGAGCTACCGGGAGCACCTCCTCGGCGGGAGATTGATTTCTCCATCGAGTTAGTGCCCGAGGCTAGACCGGTGTCACGTCCACCATTTAGGATGGCACCAAAGGAGTTGGCCGAGCTCAAGGTTTAGTTGCAGGAGCTTTTGGAGCAAGGGTATATCAAGCCCAGCTCTTCACCGTGGAGTGCGCCGGTGTTATTTGTAAAGAAAAAGGATGGTAGTATGCGTTTGTGCATAGACTACCGAGAGTTGAACAAATTGACAATCAAGAATAAGTATCTGATTCCTCGGATAGACGATCTCTTCGACCAGTTGGTGGGGTCGGTGGTGTACTCCAAGTTGGACTTGAAGTCCGGATATTATCAGTTGCGGATTCGTGACGAAGACATACCCAAGACAGCATTTGGTACGAGATATGGTCATTTTGAGTTCTCGGTGATGCCGTTCGGGTTGACGAACGCGCCGTCCGTGTTCATGGACTTGATGAACCGAGTGTTTCACGAATACTTGGACAGGTTCGTCGTCGTTTTTATCGATGACATTTTGTTGTATTCCAAGTCGGAAGCGGAGCACGAGGTGCACTTGAGGACAGTGTTGCAAGTATTGAGAGAGAACCAGCTCTATGCGAAGTTCTCCAAGTGCGAGTTTTGGTTGGAGAAGGTGGCGTTTTTAGGCCATGTGATTAGTGGGGATGGGGTGGCAGTAGATCCAACGAAAGTGGAAGCCATCAGAGATTGGCCAGTTTTGAGGACTGTGGCGGAAATCCGGAGCTTTCTAGGACTAGCCGGGTACTACCGAAGGTTTGTGGAAAACTTTTCGCGGATAGCTCTACCCCTCACTTCGCTAACTCGCAAGGATCAGAAGTTCGTGTGGACTCAAGAGTGTAGTCAGGCGTTTGAAACCCTGAAGGAGAGGCTGATGAGGCACCGATCCTAAGTCTACCAAAGGGGACCGAAGGATTTCAGATTTTCAGCGACGCATCCGGATGCGGTTTAGGGTGCGTGTTGGTGCAGCATGGCAGTGTGATAGCTTTTGGGTCGAGGCAGCTGAAGCCTCATGAGAGAAATTACCCCGTCCATGATCTAGAATTGGCGGCGGTAATTTTTGCTTTGAAGCTGTGGAGGCACTACGTTTACGGTGCGAAGGTGGAGATCTTCACGGACCACAAGAGCCTGAAGTATCTCCTAGATCAGAAGGACCTAAATATACGGCAGCGCAGGTGGGTCGAGTTCCTTGGGGACTACGAGGTGGCGATTCAGTACACGCCAGGAGAAGCCAATGTGGTTGCGGATGCTTTGAGTAGGAAATACTCGGGGCAAGGAAATTGGATTGAAGCTCACGATGAGCGGTTAAGGCGGGACTGGGAGTCCCTTGGTTTGGAATGTGTGGCAAGAGGCGAGTCTAGCGTGTCTTGACTAAATTGGATTGAGATGCAGAATGACTTATGCGATCGTATTCGGTAAGCGACCCGTGTAGATGCGGAGTTCCAACCTTTCGTGGAGGAAGCTCTAAAGGGAGAGGGTAGCGCCTGGGAGATGGTTGATGGGGTTCTGAGGAAGGGCGGAATGATTTGTGTACCGCAGTTCGGCAAGCTCCGCGAGGAGTTGATGTATGAGGCCCACTTCACTAAGTACTCCGTTCACCCGGGTGGTACAAAGATGTACTTGGATTTGAAGAAGTCCTATTGGTGGCCTGGGATGAAGCTGGATGTAGCTTTGTGTGTGAGTCGGTGCCAAACTTGTGCCTTAGGGAAGGCCGAGTGTCAGAAGCCGGGCGGGTTCTTGAAGCCTCTTCCAATCCTCGAATGGAAATTTGATGACATCTCCATGGATTTTGTGCATGGGTTGCCTAGATCGCAGCAGGGTAATGATGCCATTTGGGTGATTGTGGACCGCTTGACCAAAGTGGCACATTTCATCCCAAACCGGAAGTAGGACGGTGTGGAAAAGTTGGTGGAGTTGTACGTCCGCAATATTGTGCGACTTCATGGGATTCCGAAGAGTATAGTCAGCAACCGGGATGGGCGTTTCACGTCGAAGGATTGGCGGTTGGTGCAGAAGAGCTTGGGCACAAAACTCAGGTTCAGTACGGCCTTTCATCCTCAGACCGATGGGCAATCTGAGAGAACGAACCGTACTATGGAGGATATGCTAAGGATGTGTACTCTCGACTTTGGCAATAAGTGGGAGGATCACCTCTTCATGGTGGAGTTTGCGTAAAACAATAGCTACCAAGCTAGTATCAAGATGGCGCCATATGAAGCTCTTTATGGGAGGCGGTGTCGAACACCGATGTCTTGGACAGAGGCGGGAGACACAAAGCTTTTGGGGAAAGAAGTGGTAGCCGATGCTAGTGAGTTAGTGCGGACCATCCAAGAGTGCATGAAGGTAGCTCAAGATCGGCAGTTGAAGTATTTCAATGCTCGCCACAGACATGTGGAATTCGCGGTGGGCAACTGGGTGTATCTTAAGATCAAGCCGTTCAAAGGCGTTTCACGAATTCGCCGACTCAAGAAGCTGAGTCCGAGATTTTTGGGACCATTCAAGGTCATCGAGCGAGTGGGAAAGGCAGCGTATCGGTTGGCATTGTCCATGGAGCTAAGCAGTTTGCATGATGTTTTTCACGTCTCCGTCTTGAGGAAAGCCTTGTTAGAGGCCAGCGGGGTGATTGAACCGGCGGAGGTGCCAGTAGAGGAAGACTTTAGGATGCGAGTACGTCCTGTTGGGATAAAAGATTCGGAGGTTCGGCAACTGCGGAACAAGGAGGTCCGACTCGTAAAGGTCCGTTGGGACAATTGTGGCTGCGAGGAGCTCTCATGGGAGCGAGAGCAGGCCATGCTGGAGGAGTACCCCGAGCTTTTCTCCTCAGGTATCGTTTAGAATTTGTGTTCTTTCCATGTTTTAAATTTAGGGACGAAATTCTTTAAAGGGGGGGAGAATTGTAACGCCCAAAAATGTTGTAGGAGCGACGGGGATCGCTTTTGGCCAAGATAGTTTTTTTGGAGCAGGTGACACGGGTCCCGACACGGCCGTGTCGGAGGCCGTGTCGGCTGTGTCGAGCCCGGTCGTCGAGCTGGCCGTGTGGTCGACCATGTTAAGGTCGACGATAGTCGGGTATGGAACACGTCCAGGCACACGGCCGTGTCCCAGGCCGTGTAGCATCGGATCTTTTCAAACTTTTCTGAGGTATTGCACACGGGGCATGACACGGGTCCGGACACGGCCGCGTCCCAGGTGATACGGGCGTGTCAGGGGCCATGTCAGAGGCCGTGTACTTCTCTGACTGAAAATGTTGAAAATGGGTGCCGTGACACGGGTCACGACACGGCCGTGTGGAGCGAGACACGACCGTGTCGAAGGCCATGTCAGGAGCCGTGTGCTGGTTTTCGAATCGATCGAGACGGCGAATGGGTAACACGGCCAGGCACACGGCCGTGTTGCAACCCGTGTTCGGCCCAGTTTTGTGAATTTTTAGGCTGAATCATGGCCGTTCGTTTCTTTGGTTTGAGATCCGACGGCTGGGGGCTGGATCTGAGGGATTATGCTCGGGAATAGGGTTTGAAACCCTCATTTTCCTTTGGGCTTTATCTCTCTTGATTCTAGAGAGAAGGGAGAGCAAGGAGGAGGAAGAAGGCCAAGATCCGGCCGCCGGCGAAGCTTCGGAGGTCCGTTTCGCGAGCGGAGTTCAGATCCGCGAAGGTGGAAGCGTTGCGGTGGTGTTCAACCGAGAAAAACTTCTCCATGGCTAGGAAGAGGGGACGGAATGTAACGACACTTATCCTCTCAGTTTTTAGGATTTAGGATGCATGAATAACATCCCCTTCCTTTCGTATTTTGAGCGCCGAATCTCTCAAATGAGAGGGATTCGTGTAGCGGTTCAAGAGGAACCTCCGGGTTGAGTATGTTCATCCCGGCATGCTTGCATTAGAGATCCGCTCCGTTAGCGGATTAGGCATTGTGGGTGAAGCCGTGGTCGCGACTGATAGTCCGACCCGGTGATGTTGCATAGCGAGCTTCGGTAGAAAATCCGTTGCGGCAATACGCCGTTGTATGTATGCGTTTTCCCCCTTATATTTGAGTGAGTACTCGTAGTCGGAACCGGACGAGGTTAGCTCCGCTTTGCACGGTAGATGGTTTCCTTGGAGCACGGGAAAGACACGGTGCGAGTGGCAATTGGGGTGGGAAACCTTTGGTTGTGCTGTGCTAAGGCGCGACTATATCTCCGTGGTCGGCTGGCTATCCCGTGACGCGCAAGTCATGTGGGGAAAGTGTCCGGGCGAGACTAGCCCTTGTGTGAGAGTGACGAGAATGCCGAGCGGAGGGCAAGCCCGGGCAATGTGGCCATGAGCGGGTGGGGTCCAGCAAGGCTTCTTAGAATCGGTCAGTGTGAGATGGAACCCTGACGTGTGAAGTCAGAATATGCGGGCAAGCCCGGGGTTTAAGACCCATGTGTGGGTGGGGCCATTGCAAGGTTCCGTGTGACGGCCTGTGTGCCGTTGGGGACATGGTGTTTCCCTTTTGTTTGCGGCTTTAAGCCAATGGGGAAACGGAAGTACCCAATGTTTGGTGTTGTGCTAGATGCATACGAGCTAGGGTGCCTTGGGTGAAACCCGGGTTGCATTCATGTTGCATAGTAGGCCCCTTTCACTTTGTACAAAACATAGAGAACATATATGCTGTATGAGACATCCAAGCCTGTTTTACCGCTTTAATATATATGCTCTTTTGGTATACGAAGTGTTAACTTGAAGGTGGAGTGGTACCCCGGGGTCCGTTAGGGACGGCCGGGAGGAGATGTGTTTGTTACACAGTAGAGGTCAGCCTTTGCTGACCCACGTTACTTCAAATCCTTACAGGGCAAGGATCGCATGCAGGAGCTAGCGCGCCGGGCGAAAAGCCCTAAGCCTCATGAAGTGTTGCTGTGCTTGGCTAGTTTCTTTTCCTTGTTTTGCTGATGTTGTTTGATCATGTCCGGCTTGCATGCCGAGGTAGCCTAGGAGTGCTTGGCACATTTATATTTTTGTTTGGACTATTATTGTGTAAGGCCTTAAGGCCATTTGATACTCTATTCTTAGTGGATAACTTCTGTCGGATTGTTCTGTTTCCGCTATGTATGTCTGGAGTTTTGAGTTTGGGTAGTTTCATACCATCTTTTAATACTAAATCTGTGGTGTCCGTATGTTGTGGGGCCCCGGCCGGACCCATATTATATGGTCTTTACAGGGGAGGTGTTACAGTTTGGAGGCGAGATGAACGTCAGATTGTCATGGCACGGTGGTAACGTTCCCGAACTTCTCCTACAGCAAGATCAATAACTCAAATCCATTTGGTCAAGAGTGTAAACTTCTCATCTTGCTCTAAGGGGGCTTTTATAGATCTTCAAGTGGTGAGGGAAAAGGGTAAAGCATTCATGGCCATGAATGCTCTCTCTTAATAATATTTTGGTTACGGTGGAGGGAGAGGAAAAGGTTGAAGATGAAATGGCTGATCCAGGTGGCGATTTCCTATTCGATCAACACTTCCTCATTTTAATAACTAATTAGAGAAGGAAACGGCCCATAAATACACCTGGTGTAACTTTCCATACCAGAATTTATTATAACGCGTGTTATAATAATTTCATGCCTGAACTAACGTTTCGGCCTTTGTCACGGGCGTGACCCGTAGGTCACGGGCGTGACAGGCCCTTGTGGAAAATTCTGAGTTCTCCAATCGTCTTCCTGAGATCGACGATCGATGATGGGGGGTCACACCATAGGTCACGGGCGTGACACATCGGTCACAGGCGTGACGAGCCCGGGTTGCAAATTCTGCGCTCGTCGATTGTCTTCTTGAGATCGACGATCGTCGAAGGGGGTTACGCCCTAGGTCACGGGCGTGATAGGTAGGTCACGGGAGTGAAAGGCCAGGATGAAAAGCCTGCGTTCCCCGATCGTCTTCTTGAAGTCAACGATCGTCGAAGGGGTCACGCCATAGGTCACGGACGTGACAGGTAGATCACAGGCGTGACCGACCCATGATGCAAATTATGCGCTCGCCGATCGTCTTCCTGAGATCGACGATTGTCAAAGGGGGTCACGCCCTTGGTCACGGGCGTGACATGTCGGTCACGGGCATGACAGACCCATGAAGCAAATTTTGAGTTCACCGATCGTCTTCCTGAGATCGACGATCGTCGAAGGGGGTCACGCCCTAGGTCACGGGCGTGATAGGTCGGTCACGGGCATGACCAACACGTGACCCGAAATCTTGGTCGATGTACTTCAATTCTTGGGCTTCCTAGGGTTCTGTCACGACAGACCGACTCCTAGGGATCTAGCCGGAAATGGGTTGTTACAAATCCCAATAAACAAAACAAAAATTTCGTCCCCGAAATTGAGGTTGAGCCTACGGGGATTTCTACCGAAATAAGATAAACTTGTAACATCCCATATGGTTTTCCGCTTGAGTCGAAGAAAGATTACTTGTTTGATCAACGAAGGCAATCTCCCCAATAAACAAAAGATTAGCCCCTACTTTCCTACGTATGCCTAGGTTCTCAATTTCCCTTATCTAGTCCTACCGGTTCAATACAAGAAGGTAATTTATAGTATACGAAGAGGTGGTGAGGTATACCTGACTGAACAACTCCGGGTATTTTTGCCTCATCAGGTCCTGCGGTTCCCAGGTATGCTCCTCCTCACCATGGTTCCTCCACAGAACCTTTACTAATGGGATCTTCTTGCGGCACAAGATCCGTACTCCTTTGTCATCGATCCGAACTGGCTCCTAGTGAACAGATCGGTCTGAAGCTACCGGCCTTTCGGTGGTCAAAATCTAATGCTCTGGGCGTAGTAGAGCCCTCCTCAGTGAAGAAATGTGGAATACATCGCGCAGAGCTTCCATCTCTGGTGGCAACTCCAGCCTATAAGCTAGGGCCCCGATCCGCTCAAGGATCCTGTAATGGCACATATACCAATGGCTGAGCTTCTTTCACTGACCACGAACCCGTAAAACTCCATGCATGGGCCGGATCTTCAAAAACACTCAGTTTCCCACCTGAAACTTCACCTGATGGTGTCGGGCGTCATAGTACTTAGCATGTCTGCTCTGTGCTTCTAACATCCTGTCCCTTATCAGCCTCACCTGAGTCTCGGTGTCTTCGAAAAAATCTGATCCCAACACCTTCGGATCCTCATCCTGAATCCATGAAAGCGGAGTCCTATATCTCCTTTTATAAAGGGCTTCATAAGGAGCCATCCTTATGCTGGACTGGTAGCTATTGTTATAGGAGAACTCGACCAGTGGCAAGAGCTTCCCCCAAGGTTCCCCACGGTCCAATATGCATAGCCTCAAGAGGGCCTCCAATGTTTGATTGGTGCATTCCATCTGTCGATCCGTCTGGGGATGGAATGCGGTGCTGAAGGTCAATCGCCTGTCTAAGTAAGCCTGCACGGATCTCCACCCCCTGAAAGTGAATCGGCCTTCCCGATCCGACACGATCATCCTGGGCACCCCGTGGTATCAAACAAACTGCTCCACAAATCTCCGCACTAGTACTCCCACAGAGTCATCCTTCCTGATCGGAATGAATCTGGCCACTTTCGTCAACCGATCAACGATGACTCAAATCGAGTCATTCCCCGTTCGTGATCGGGGGAGGTGTAACGCCCCCGAATTTTCGATAATTTATTTAAATCCTTTTTCGGCGTTACGTTGACGTTTTCCGTCTCGAGCCGTTGTTAGAGTACCTCGTTAGGTGTTCTTAGAGGTTTAGCCTGTTTGCGGGTTTCCCCAGCTAGCCGGTGTCTGTTTTGGAGACCCGGTTGAGCCTTTCAGGGAATTCTCGTGTTTGGCTTCGGGCGAGGTTAGCTCGAGTGTTGTTCGTCGGAAGTCGTTTTTGACTTCGCCGTTGTGTTCGTAGCCCGGGTATTTAGCTACTGTGCGAGTTTGGTCGAAATCCGAGAATGTCGTTTTTCGCGTCATTTCGACGGTCGCTCGTTAACGAGTCGTCCTCTAGGAGAGCGTTTATATTTATTTACGCATGTGTAGCTTATCACGCGATTTACGCGTGCCGGTATTTTTGTGCGTGCTTGTGCGGGCGTGCGGAGTGAAAATTTCGTGCGCGGAGGTAAGCGTGTGCGTGCGCATATCGCGTGTATTTATTTATGTATGGGAGAATTCAGGATTTTTAGAATGTTAATAATATGTTGTTTTTGGGAGTAGTTAGGGGTTAATTATAATTATAAAGTATAGCATTATGGTTAGTGTTAATCATTAGGGTTTAATTAGGGGTATATTGTTATTAGGTTTTATATTAATGCATTATGTTTTTTGTTAATGCGTTAGACTTTAGTTTAGGCATTAGGTTTCATATTATGTAATAGGATTAGAGCTTAGTTAATTAGGATTACTCCCTTCCCCTTATAACCGAACCCCCCCTAAATCAAAAAAAACGCAGCTCCTGTGCGTATCCCGACCGAGCGGGAAAGAAGACGAACGGCGACCTAGCCGGCCCCCTTCCGCCGCCCGCCGCCGGCCGCTCCGGCCTCCCCTTCCCGATCCGAGCCCGGATCCGTGTTCCCCTCGCCGAGAGCTTCGATCCTAGGTATTCTATTGAACCTTTCCTCTATGATTTCTTTGGATCTCCATTTGGGTTTTGGATTTCTTTTGGGTGTTCTTGTTCTTTTTTTGTTGAATAGATGCTATGTAGGTTGTGGATTTGGAGTTTTGTTGGAGCTTTCGAGCTTTTGGGCGTCCGCCATAGCGCCGTTGTGCCGGCGAATTTTTCGGTGATTCGTGCGAGGCAAGTGCTTCTCCTCTTTTCGCCGTTTGGCCTCTCGTTTGTTCAATTTCCTTGTTAATTTCATATATTCTTGCAAATTATAATTTGTTAATTTAACTTCCCTTAACCTAATCCCTATTGGAACGCGCTAGAAAAAAATTAGGATTTTTATCCTCCCGCTAGTAGCTTCCGATTTAGGACGGCGTCGCGGTAGGTGTGTAGCGTAGATGTGGGTTAGCGTCGGGTTGAGTTATGATAGGCCTAGGTGTAGGTCTAGGGTTTGGGGTTTTTGCCTAGTTTGCCTATTTGAGGTGTTTAGGTGTAATTGTGCACGCACGGCCTATGGTCGTGCGTCTTTTAAATCGTGCGACCCGATGTCGGTGCTCGTACGCTAGGCTTAGAATCGAGTGAGTGTACTCACTCGCAGCGGCGTTGCGTAACCGCAACGATGGATTCCTTAGCGTTGATTTCTCCCCGAGTGTTTTGCTCGCGAATCGAAAGTCCCTTGTCGGCTGTTACCTTTCGAAGGCCGAATCGTGGGTTGTGGTCAGTAGTGGTGGTGGATGGCTCTTTTATGGGTTGTGTGGTGTGATGTAGCCATGACCGCACTCTTTACCTTGACCCGAGTAGTTTTCTGGGCAAGTGAGTGATGGGTCTTCTGTGCCTTCACGTGTCAACCCTTGAGCAATTTGTTGACTTGGAATTAGTGGTTGGGCGATTTGGAACGTTTTCAACCTGATTCCAAGTTTCTTGTTTTTGCTACTGCCGCCTCTCACAATTTAGGATGTTAGGCGTTTCTTCCGTAGGTGTTGCAGCATTTTTTTTGGCATCATGGCCATGTTGACTCTGCAGGTTTTTAGGCAGAGTAGTTGCTGTTTACCCGCACTTGGTGCAGGTTTGCTTTTCGCCCTTCCTTGGGCATTGTTGTTTTTACTCTAGTTGTACTCTCTTTACTTTACTTTACCTGCTTTTACCTTACTCCTTTTTAGCACTTGCATTCCTTTTTCCTTGCTTTGAGGTGTTCTATTTTTCTTCTGAACGCCTCAGGTTCTGGGCGGTAGCCAGTAGGTGGCTGTTGCTGTGGTGCTGTTGGAGGTCCTTCTGTTGCCTGTTGAGACTCTCTTGAGTCATTGTGAGGTAGTTTTACTGCACTTCCTACAGACATACATACTTGCCAGTGGGTTCGTGTCAGCTGTTGGCGCCCCTGGTAGTTTTACCTTTTGCACTAGATATGTTTACTTTTACTGCTACCCTGTCTTTGGGGACCTAGTTTATTTGCTCTGGGAAGATTTTATGCTAGGTTGCTAGTTACTTTAAAAGCTAAAAGCAAAACTATATTATGTATATAAACATGATCGGCATGATTTCCAAAAGTGAACACGCAACGTACTTTCTTAATTACGTATATCAAATGATTTTCCTATATATGTATAAATTAAAGTTAGAGTGTTGGTTTAGCGTAAGTGTCCCTTGGGACCACTTATGCGCTCGCTTAGGGTGTCAACATAAATGATGTATTTTTCCGCTACGTATAAAAATCAGTTTTCAAACCGTGGACTCTTTGGTCCACCGAGCCGAGGGATACGGCCAATATATTAAATCAAGTTTTCCTAATCAATTAATTCATGATTTGAAGGATTTGGAGTGTCGCCTGAACGTCGGCAGTTATCCCCTGCTCGACGTGGCATCACAGCGCGTAGTTTTTCTCTTACTCTGATTTTATAAATAGTGAGAAAAAATGCGGGTTGTGACAGTTGGTATCAGAGGGAGGTTGCTTGACAATTGGTCGGGCAACCTTCCTTTGTTTGTGTTAGATGTTTAGAGTCATATCATACACACACCGACATGTCATCGGCACGTTTTGGCTGAAGCACGAACACTGCACTACACTCATAAGCATAACATGAAGTATACGGGGCATATTATGTATTTTACGATACATAATATGTGGTTGTATATGGATCCACCATAGGGGCAACATGCGAGGGTTATGTATTATGGGGTGCATAACCTCACCGCATGGATGCGACTAGCACGTTTTCTTTTTTAGTTGCATGAGAATGTTATGTATTATGGGATGCATAACATTTTCATGTGTACTCCGCCATGGCATGCACTAGGGCCTTTTTAGAATGCATAGCATAACCATGCATAGCATAACATCGCATAAGCACAACGCGCCAAGCTAAAGACGTGCAGGATGACATGTGTACACACATAATTTTTGAGTCAAAAAATAATATAATTCATGCATTCCCGATCTAGGCACAAGAGTTAGTGTGATGGTGGTGAACCATCTTAGGCTAAGCATATCATTCCTTTTGTATTAAATAAAATAAAATCTCAGAGCAAGTATAGCAGCAGAAGATCATATTTATGTATGTATTGTCTGTACCTTTTGTCTAATCCTAGGAGTTTAGCTAAGTTCTAATCGTTTGTTATGTTTTAATTTTCCTTATAGTATGCCGCCGAAGCGTAGAGTGACGAGGTCGACTCCCCAGTCTGAGGGTGAGTCCTCTGGTGCCCAAAGTGATGCGTTGGTGGAAAGCCTGAGGCAGAGTAACGAGGCCTTATCAAGGCAGGTGGTGGAGTTGCAGGCCCAGATGCAGTCCTTTTTATCCGGAGCGGCGGGTCAGACTCCGGGAGTTCAGGACCCCGCCGTGGGTACAGCTGTTCTAGCCCCTCCTGCCCCTCCTGCTCCTCTCGTGCCTCCAGTGGTGGTGCCCCCCGGGATGGCTTTCATCTCCCAGTTTCAGCGGCTGCGACCTCCTACCTACG
This sequence comes from Platanthera zijinensis, assembly GCA_039513925.1. NCBI lineage: Eukaryota > Viridiplantae > Streptophyta > Magnoliopsida > Asparagales > Orchidaceae > Platanthera > Platanthera zijinensis. The sequence continues at coordinate 91,225,512 of CM077087.1, read as the reverse complement.
ATGGTAAGGCGGACTTTATGGTACTGGATGACTGGGTGATCCCCATAGAGGAGATGTTTCACTACTCTGGGGTGACTGAGGACCAGAAGGTGATGTTAGCCGCCTATCAGCTGAAGGGGCTAGCGAAGGGCTGGTGGATGCGAGAGAAGGAAGGCATGGTGGGAGGATGTACTTGGGCATCCTTCAAAGAGATCCTGATGAGGAAGTTTCTACCGTCAGTAGAGCGAGACAGGCTGATGAATGACTTTCTTCATCTGAAACAGCGTCAGCTCACCATCAACGAGTACGAGATTGAGTTTAGCAAACTCAGTCGATTTGCTCCGAGTTTGGTGGCTACTGAGGAGGACAGAGCAAAGCGTTTTCTGGGTGGCCTCAGGAGCGATGTCCAGCAGCTTGCGGTTGCTCACGGCGCAGTTACTTATGCGGGAGCAGTTGAGGCCGCTTTGAAGGTAGAGGCTATCGAGAACGCGAAGCAGCGCGGACAGCAGGCGAGAAGCGAGAAGAGGAGGTCAGTTGAGGAAAAGGGTCCCCAGGTTTTTGGTGCTGCTTCTGAGAAGAAGAGCAAGGTAGTGTGCAGTTTCTGTGGCCATCCGGGCCACCCAGCTGAGAGGTGCTACAAGAGGGCAAGGGTCCAGAAGAAGGAGCATGTGCATGCTATCCAGGGTGCTCCTAGGAGGGATGTTCCTTGTCCTGTCTGCAAGCGACCCGGTCACGATGCTGCTCAGTGCTGGTCCAAGGATCGTGTTTGCTACCAGTGTGGCCAGAAGGGCCATATTAAGTCGAGGTGCCCTCAGGTTCAGTCCGCTCTACATGCTGTTCCGCTTCAGGCTTTACCTCCGCCTCAGCCGGTGGACAAGGGTAAAGGGAAGCTGAATGTGGTATCTTCAGCGGAGGCTGAGACTTCGGCGCAGGTCATTTCAGGTAACCCCCCCCCCCCCCCTCGCTTGACTTTCTCTTTTGTAGCAGTTTTAGTGTTGCTATTGTTTTGTTAATTGCTTGTGCGTTTAATATTTTGTTTGTGTATAGGGAAATTTAAGGTAAGGAACCGCTGGGCCCGCGTTCTGTTTGACTCAGGTGCTACCCACTCCTTTGTGGCTAGGGCCTTTGTCGGGCGGTGCCAGTGGGTTCTTGATCGTGTTGGTGGTGCCTTTAGCGTCAAGTTCCCCTCGGGTGAATCCGTGATATCAGATCAGGGCATTCTGGACTGCCCTATTTGGTTGGGGGATTTTCTGGCCAAGGCTGATCTGAAGGTTATAGACCTGGAGGATTTCGACGTCATCCTGGGTATGGACTGGTTGTCCCGATATGATGCAGTGATCCAGTGCAGGGGAAAGCGCTTGGACTTCAGGAAGGACAGCGGTCAGCCTGGGAGTGTTTTCGGTGATTCGCGTCGGGACTCTCCGGCGATTTCTGTGGTATGTGCTCAGAGGGTTTTTCCTGCTAGCTGTTTTGCTTGTTTAGTCTCAGTGTTGGGGACTGTTAGCAGTGTGCCGCTTTTGGATGAGATTCCGGTTGCGCGAGAGTTTCCTGACGTGTTTCTTATCGATCTTCCCGGTCTTCCTCCAGACAGGGATGTGGAGTTCGTGATTGATTTGGAGCCGGGTACGCGTCCGATTGCCAAGGCGCCGTATCGGATGGCCCCGCGAGAGCTGGAGGAGCTTCGTACTCAGCTTGATGAGTTATTGGAAAAGGGCTTCATAAGGCAAAGCTCGTCGCCCTGGGGTGCTCCGGTTCTCTTTGTGAAGAAGAAGGATGGTTCGATGCGCCTTTGTATCGACTATAGAGAGTTGAACAAAGTCACCATCAAGAACAGGTATCCACTGCCCAGAATTGACGATTTATTCGATCAGTTGCGTGGCAGTTCAGTATTTTCGAAGATAGACCTCCGTTCGGGTTACCATCAGCTTAGGATCCGAGAGTCGGATGTTCCACGGACGGCTTTCCGATCGAGGCATGGTCATTTCGAGTTCCTGGTCATGTCTTTTGGGCTGACCAATGCGCCTTCAGCATTTATGGACATGATGAACCGGGTGTTCAAGGACTTTCTGGACAAGTTTGTCGTTGTGTTCATTGACGACGTTCTGATTTATTCTCGGAATGCGGCGGAGCATGATCAGCATTTGCGGTTGGTGTTATCCGCCTTGAGGGATCATCAGTTGTATGCCAAGCTGAGCAAATGCGAGTTCTGGTTGCCTCAGGTTTCCTTCCTGGGTCATGTGGTGAACAGAGATGGTATTTCAGTGGACCCAGAGAAGATCTCGGCAGTGATGGATTGGCATAGGCCGAGCACACCCAAGGAGATCAGGAGTTTCTTGGGGTTGGCCGGCTATTATAGAAGATTCGTCGAGGGCTTTTCTACCTTGGCAGCGCCCTTGACAAAGCTGACGCAGAAGCATGCGGCGTTCTTTTGGAGTGATAAGTGCGAGGAGGCCTTTCTGGAGCTGAAGAGCCGGTTATGTTCTGCCCCTGTGTTGACCTTACCGGCGGAGGGACAGGACTATGATGTTTATGTGGATGCCTCGCACGTTGGACTCGGTGGCGTGTTGATGCAGGAGGGGAAGGTGATCGCATATGGGTCACGGCAGTTGAAGACTCACGAGCGAAATTACCCTACGCACGACCTCGAGTTCGCAGCGGTGATTTTTGCCTTGAAGTTGTGGAGACACCTACTCTATGGAGCTCAGTGCAAGATTTTCACAGATCACAAGAGCCTGAAGTACGTGTTTACTCAAAAGGAGCTGAACCTGCGTCAGCGGCGGTGGCTTGAGTATGTTGCTGATTATGATGTTGAGATTCAGTACCATCCGGGCAAGGCCAATGTGGTGGCCGACGCTTTGAGCCGGAAGACGGGGAAAGTCTTCAATCTCACCGCGGATCGTTTAGTGGAGGAGTTTCTATTGATGGATATCACCGCAGGACGCTGTGAGTTGCAGAGCAGTTTGGTAGTGGCAGAGCCGTCATGGATTTCTATCACCAGATTGCATCAGAAAGAGGATCCGGATTTGTTGCACTTGTACCTCAGAGCTGAGAGGGGAGAGTTGCCAGATTTCTCCATCGACGAGGCGGGTACTCTGAAGTACCGCGGCAGGTTTTGCATCCCCGCAGTGGAAGGCATCAGAGTATTGATTTGCAAAGAGGCTCACGGATCCAGTGTTTCCTACCACCCGGGATCTACAAAGATGTACCATGATCTGAAGCAGATCGCCTGGTGGTATGGGATGAAGGGTGATATAGCTCGTTTTGTCTCGGAGTGTTACACTTGCAGGCGGGTGAAGGCCGACCATGGGAGGCCTGGTGGCAAGTTGGCACCTTTGGAGATCCCGACTTGGAAGTGGGAAAGCATCTCGATGGATTTCATTACAGGCTTACCGAGATCTCCGAGAGGGTTTGATTCTGTTTGGGTGATCGTGGACCGATTGACGAAGTGTGCGCACTTCGTACCATATAAGATCGATTACCCGATGAAGAAGATTGCTGAGTTGTACTTGGATGAGGTCGTCAGATTGCACGGCGTTCCAGTTAGCATCGTTTCAGATCGAGACTCTCGGTTTACATCTCGTTTCTGGAGGAGTTTGCAGGAGGGTTTGGGCACTGATTTGAGGTATTCCACAGCTTACCATCCGCAGACCAACGGGCAGACCGAGCGTGTGAATCAGATTGTGGAAGATATGATCCGGTGCTTTATTCTCGATCATGGAGGTGCGTGGGACGAGCGTTTACGGCTCATGGAATTCGCCTACAACAACAGCTACCAAGAGAGTCTACAGATGGCTCCCTTCGAGGCGTTGTATGGGAGGCGCTGCAGAACCCCTTTGTTTTGGGCCGAGGCCGGTGAGAGGCCTTTGTTGGGTCCTGATGCACTCGAAGAAATGGAGGTCTCCGTGACGCTCATTCGGGAGAAGCTTCGGGTGGCTCAGGAGAGATATGAGAAGAACGCCAATCGGCGTAGGTCCGATTTGGAGTTTTCAGTGGATGATTTGGTCTTCTTGAAGGTGTCTCCGATGGTAGGAGTGAAGAGGTTTGGCAAGAATCGGAAGTTGGATCCGAGATTTGTGGGCCCGTTCAGGATTTTGGAGCGTATTGGTGTGGCTGCTTATAGGCTGGATCTGCCAGCTAGCTTCCCGGGGGTTCATAATGTCTTTCATGTGAGCCAGTTGCGGAAGTGCGTGCGGAGCAGTGGGCAAGTCTTGGACGCTGTGCCCCAGTTGGAGCCCAATCTCTCGTACGTCGAGGTGCCGGTCCGCATTTTGGAAGCTCAAGCTCGAGTGTTGCGGACGAAGTCTATTCCTATGGTAAAGGTTCTTTGGAAGAATCAGGATTTGGAGAGCGCGACTTGGGAGCTAGAGTCGGCTATGAGGGAGGCTCACCCTCATTTGTTTCCCTGAGTTTTCGGGTACGTTTCCTTCCTAGTAGTTGTTTCTTTCCTTCTGTTGCAGGAGTAGTATTCGCAAAGTTTCGGGACGAAACTTTTTGTTAGGGGGAGTGACTGTAACGCCCCCGAATTTTCGATAATTTATTTAAATCCTTTTTCGGCGTTACGTTGACGTTTTCCGTCTCGAGCCGTTGTTAGAGTACCTCGTTAGGTGTTCTTAGAGGTTTAGCCTGTTTGCGGGTTTCCCCAGCTAGCCGGTGTCTGTTTTGGAGACCCGGTTGAGCCTTTCAGGGAATTCTCGTGTTTGGCTTCGGGCGAGGTTAGCTCGAGTGTTGTTCGTCGGAAGTCATTTTTGACTTCGCCGTTGTGTTCGTAGCCCGGGTATTTAGCTACTGTGCGAGTTTGGTCGAAATCCGAGAATGTCGTTTTTCGCGTCATTTCGACGGTCGCTCGTTAACGAGTCGTCCTCTAGGAGAGCGTTTATATTTATTTACGCATGTGTAGCTTATCACGCGATTTACGCGTGCCGGTATTTTTGTGCGTGCTTGTGCGGGCGTGCGGAGTGAAAATTTCGTGCGCGGAGGTAAGCGTGTGCGTGCGCATATCGCGTGTATTTATTTATGTATGGGAGAATTCAGGATTTTTAGAATGTTAATAATATGTTGTTTTTGGGGAGTAGTTAGGGTTAATTATAATTATAAAGTATAGCATTATGGTTAGTGTTAATCATTAGGGTTTAATTAGGGGTATATTGTTATTAGGTTTTATATTAATGCATTATGTTTTATGTTAATGCGTTAGACTTTAGTTTAGGCATTAGGTTTCATATTATGTAATAGGATTAGAGCTTAGTTAATTAGGATTACTCCCTTCCCCTTATAACCGAACCCCCCCTAAATCAAAAAAAAACGCAGCTCCTGTGCGTATCCCGACCGAGCGGGAAAGAAGACGAACGGCGACCTAGCCGGCCCCCTTCCGCCGCCCGCCGCCGGCCGCTCCGGCCTCCCCTTCCCGATCCGAGCCCGGATCCGTGTTCCCCTCGCCGAGAGCTTCGATCCTAGGTATTCTATTGAACCTTTCCTCTATGATTTCTTTGGATCTCCATTTGGGTTTTGGATTTCTTTTGGGTGTTCTTGTTCTTTTTTTGTTGAATAGATGCTATGTAGGTTGTGGATTTGGAGTTTTGTTGGAGCTTTCGAGCTTTTGGGCGTCCGCCATAGCGCCGTTGTGCCGGCGAATTTTTCGGTGATTCGTGCGAGGCAAGTGCTTCTCCTCTTTTCGCCGTTTGGCCTCTCGTTTGTTCAATTTCCTTGTTAATTTCATATATTCTTGCAAATTATAATTTGTTAATTTAACTTCCCTTAACCTAATCCCTATTGGAACGCGCTAGAAAAAAATTAGGATTTTTATCCTCCCGCTAGTAGCTTCCGATTTAGGACGGCGTCGCGGTAGGTGTGTAGCGTAGATGTGGGTTAGCGTCGGGTTGAGTTATGATAGGCCTAGGTGTAGCTCTAGGGTTTGGGGTTTTTGCCTAGTTTGCCTATTTGAGGTGTTTAGGTGTAATTGTGCACGCACGGCCTATGGTCGTGCGTCTTTTAAATCGTGCGACCCGATGTCGGTGCTCGTACGCTAGGCTTAGAATCGAGTGAGTGTACTCACTCGCAGCGGCGTTGCGTAACCGCAACGAAGGATTCCTTAGCGTTGATTTCTCCCGAGTGTTTTGCTCGCGAATCGAAAGTCCCTTGTCGGCTGTTACCTTTCGAAGGCCGAATCGTGGGTTGTGGTCAGTAGTGGTGGTGGATGGCTCTTTTATGGGTTGTGTGGTGTGATGTAGCCATGACCGCACTCTTTACCTTGACCCGAGTAGTTTTCTGGGCAAGTGAGTGATGGGTCTTTTGTGCCTTCACGTGTCAACCCTTGAGCAATTTGTTGACTTGGAATTAGTGGTTGGGCGATTTGGAACGTTTTCAACCTGATTCCAAGTTTCTTGTTTTTGCTACTGCCGCCTCTCACAATTTAGGATGTTAGGCGTTTCTTCCGTAGGTGTTGCAGCATTTTTTTTGGCATCATGGCCATGTTGACTCTGCAGGTTTTTAGGCAGAGTAGTTGTTGTTTACCCGCACTTGGTGCAGGTTTGCTTTTCGCCCTTCCTTGGGCATTGTTGTTTTTACTCTAGTTGTACTCTCTTTACTTTACTTTACCTGCTTTTACCTTACTCCTTTTTAGCACTTGCATTCCTTTTTCCTTGCTCTGAGGTGTTCTATTTTTCTTCTGAACGCCTCAGGTTCTGGGCGGTAGCCAGTAGGTGGCTGTTGCTGTGGTGCTGTTGGAGGTCCTTCTGTTGCCTGTTGAGACTCTCTTGAGTCATTGTGAGGTAGTTTTACTGCACTTCCTACAGACATACATACTTGCCAGTGGGTTCGTGTCAGCTGTTGGCGCCCCTGGTAGTTTTACCTTTTGCACTAGATATGTTTACTTTTACTGCTACCCTGTCTTTGGGGACCTAGTTTATTTGCTCTGGGAAGATTTTATGCTAGGTTGCTAGTTACTTTAAAAGCTAAAAGCAAAACTATATTATGTATATAAACATGATCGGCATGATTTCCAAAAGTGAACACGCAACGTACTTTCTTAATTACGTATATCAAATGATTTTCCTATATATGTATAAATTAAAGTTAGAGTGTTGGTTTAGCGTAAGTGTCCCTTGGGACCACTTATGCGCTCGCTTAGGGTGTCAACATAAATGATGTATTTTTCCGCTACGTATAAAAATCAGTTTTCAAACCGTGGACTCTTTGGTCCACCGAGCCGAGGGATACGGCCAATATATTAAATCAAGTTTTCCTAATCAATTAATTCATGATTTGAAGGATTTGGAGTGTCGCCTGAACGTCGGCAGTTATCCCCTGCTCGACGTGGCATCACAGCGCGTAGTTTTTCTCTTACTCTGATTTTATAAATAGTGAGAAAAAATGCGGGTTGTGACAGGAGGCCATGAATGAAATCCATCGCGATGTCCTCAAATTTCCACTCCGGTACCGGGAGTGGTTGTAGCAATCCTGTGGGGTTCCTGCACACCGCCTTCACCAGTTGTCATGCCTCGCAATGAGTCACGAAGTATGTAATATCCTTCAACATCCCTGGCGAAAACATCGTCTTCTTCAAGTCTGCCATCATCTTGGTGAGCCCCGGGTGTATAGAATATCAGCTACAATGCGCCTCCGCCATGATGTCCTCCCGAATCTGGCCTCCTGCTGGTATATAGACCCTATCTCTAAAATTTAGAAATCCGTCTCTCAGGGAATAATCCCCTGTCGAACCCTCCTCCAAGGCTTGGAATATCGGCTCTGCCCATGCATCTGTCTTTTGTCCATCCCGGACGCGGTCCCGAATATCATCTATGGCAACCATCGATGCTAGATACTCCATATACATCTCTTGATCATTCTCGGACACAAGGGATATCTGCATATCTCTAAATGACCGAACTAGCTCCATGGACATCAGATGTGATCCCTTCCCTGAGGTATCTCCTCTCCGACTCAAAGCATCTGCCACCGCGTTCGCCTTCCTGGGATGGTAGTTCATGGTGTACTGGTAATCCGACAGGAACTCCACCCAACGCCTTTGTCTAATGTTGAGTTCCTTCTGTGTGTCCACATATTTCAAGTTCCTGTGATCTGAGAAGATGTCACAGTGAACCCCGTAGAGATAATGTCGCCAAATCTTCAGTGCAAAGATTACTGCACCCATCTCCAGATCGTGCACTGGATAGTTATTCTCATGAATCTTCAACTATCGGGAGGCATAGTGTAAGATCCGCCTTTTCCCTTTTCGAAGGCATCCCGGATCTTATGCCCAGAACCGCCGCCTTACGGTGACACTAACTCCTGAGTTAGTCGACACCATAAGACGCCGATTCTGCCGGCTATTACGATCATTATTCACTAGAGATGCGGAAGTAAAAGTGTATAAACAAGCTAATACACATGTCCACAGAAATCACAGAGCATATCATATATATGAAAATGAAAGTGCTACTATAGTCCATAATGAGTACTAAAGAGAAAGTAGGGCTTATGCCCATATACATCAATAGAAATCAGACTCTCTCTCACAAAATAGAAAGCTGTAAACTAAGCTATCCACTACATCTCCTCCCACCTGAGGACGTGCGGTAGTAGTGTCTGGTGGTGGTGGTAGCTGCTCCTCATGCCCTGTCTCCTCGTCCTGCTGGACGTGCTGGTCCACCTCCTCGAACTCCTAAAAAGGGGGAGTCAACGTATGATAGTCAAAAAGCCTAAGTCGTATCCTCAACACCTCCTCCTGTCGCTCTTAGGCACCGGATGGAAGGAGGATGCGGAGGACAACAAGGGGTAGCAAAGTGGAAACAGGTGACATTTCTATCTAGCAGGAGTAAGTAAAATCTAGCAGTTCTATATATAATCTAGCAGTTCTATATAAAGTGCAAGTAAGTAAAGACAGTGCAGAAAGGAAAGGACTGCAGTAAGAAGATAGAACTGTAAGTAAATGCAGTACAGAAAGGAAAGTACGCTACTGCTACTCCTACTCCTATCAAAATCACATAAGTACCCTAACTTATATGAACGCCCATACGAACTTATAAGTTAGGGTTTCCAAAAGTAACTTATCATATAAACCGCCCATACAATTTATATGATAAGGATCTATGAAGCGTATGTCCTAATGAATGAATGTATGTTATGATGAATATGTTAAACATGCAAGTGCAACACACACACGACTCCGTGATCACAGACCTTTAGTTCCCTCTTTTTGAGAGCTTGCATCACTCTCGAGTACTACCGTTGTGGCTACGGCAACAGTGGAGCGGGCTCTCCACTTCTAGGTATGTATAAGCACTACCAGACCTAGACCCCTCTCATACGCCTCTGTACACGTCCTAGGTGCACTCTAGAGTTTTGCGTACGTATTTTGCTGACTACCCGTCAGTCTTGTAGGTCGAGTGTACGTCTTCGGGGATTCCGCAGTATTATATATTTAGCATACTGGCCCCTCCACCCGTACTCCTCGCCCGAGTCATCGTACTGCCATCGGTGCATCGACTGGCCAGTCCCGCGTGACTCGCCACTAATTTTATGCACATGCAAGGTATTAATCTGAGCTTCCTGCTCGTACTGATATTGTCAACACATTCCCTCCAATCCAATTTGGGTGAGCAAGTGCTTGTAGCCCTCCAACCTTAAGAAACAGGTGAGCAAGCCACTCGTATCCCTCCAACCCGGATAGGATGAGCTCATTACTTGTATCCCTCCAACCTTGTGAAACAGGTGAGCAAGTAACCCATATGATGTTTCCAACCTTATTTAACCGGTGAACCTATCGCGTAGAACTCCAAGCCTATTAGACTACTATCGTCTAAGGTTTATTATACATAGTGATTTAGAGTGAATCCCAGGACTGCCCAAGGCATGCCCCGTGAGGGGGTCTCGAGGGCACTAGGAACCAAGACGGGCATGAAACCCGAAGTTCCCTTTCGCAAGGATAATTACTTTTTATTGATGTCTACCCAAGATCCACAACCAACTCTCATTGTTACTTCAGGATTATTCTGATGACTTAAGGTATCATTATCGGAAAGGCGACGGTCTTCCGTCGGACTCCGTTATGCCTATTGTAAAGTGATTTGCACTCTATCACTCGTTGCTATACTTATGATGCTATCAACACCACCCGGGTTTATTCCCAATTTCCACGACTATCCCATTTTACATTCTATCTCCCGGTGGTCCTAGTAGAGTAAACCTACTTATTCTAAATGTAGCCCCAGACCTAATACCACCCTGCCATTTCCAAATTACACTACCATCCCCATCGTTCTGTTCATTAATCTAGGGTGGTATTATCTAGATAGGTATTTACGTACGACGCTTCTATCGAGACTGAGCGACTAGGGTAAGATGACCTAACTAATGATCACTCGAATGAACTTCCAAATGCAATGTATTGTGTTTAATCACATGAGACTATTATAGATATGACACATCGATTTATTCAATATTTTATCTCCACCAGAATCAGTCAATTATTGTTAAGGGTAAAATTGTCATTTTCTCGTATACTTATAAATTAAATCTTCAATTTATCAAGTCGTATCTCAAGGGCTCGAATATGTCTCCCATGAGTTTAAATAATACAATTAGGGTTTTGTAAATCCTCTAAACCCTAGTTTGATTCATTTTTGAAAATGCTTAAGTGTTCACCAAATTCTCAAAATTGTCAAATTTACTAAGTGTGGGATTTTTGCTCCCTAAAAATCCCAACTAATTTAGGGTTTTAAGTTATACCCTACTGGTCTACTAAATCAGGGGGTGTGCATTCTAAATGCACCCCTTCAGGAAAATATCATAAACAAGTTTTACATTTGCTATTTGCACCCCGAGGCTAAGTAATTCAATTCTTGCATGTGGCTCTTTCCCAACATGACTTGTTCCAATTTCAGAGAAATTTATACCACTGGTCTATATGGTCCCTAATGGATAGCCACCAAAATTTGGGGCCATTTGGAGTTAGCTAACTCCAAGAATCACCTAGTTAAGCTCTAGGGGTATTTTGGTAATTTCCCCATATTTTATTTTCCAATCAAGACCATTTTTGGGCAGGGCCTGAATAAGCCCTAATTATACCTCTGACCAAAATCTCAGGTCAAGGGGGCTTCTGGTTTGGCTTGGGCAGCCATTTGAAATTCTGCAAAATTGCTATTTGCAGCCCAAGTCAAATATTATTTCTCAAACATGCAAGTGAGATTCCTCATCATGCAGTGTATCAATTTAGCCCACATTTTAACCATGGGTCTAATATACCCATGAGAGGGTGCCACCAAAATTTGGGGCCATTTGGAGTTAGGAAACTCCAAAAATCACATTTATTTACTTTTGGGTATTTTTGTAAAAACTATAGCAAAATGTTCCCCAAAAATTCTGATTTTTGGGGAGGATCTAGATTTGACCAAATAAGCCACATGCCCAAAATATCAGTCCATTTAGACTTAGGGTTTGAGCAGGGCATCAGTTTTAGTTTCTGCCCTAGTTAGGGGGCAGTCCTAGCAAAACAGCCCTACAGGGCAGCCTACTGGTCCAAAACCTATAATTTCTGTGGCATTTTAAAGATAACTCATCTACCTAAGTGTTTCATTCAGGGTCCATCCTAAGGTGGGGCCTCTAAGTACCTCATAAACAACATGCAAAGTCACAGTAAAAGTGTGACAGATTTCCTATTATTCATGAAATAATAGAATAATTGAATTATGATTAAATAAGCACAGATCTTAAAGGTAGATCGGACGGTGGCTGCTCTTCTTCTCCATGCAGGCATGCATGGCCAACCCGTGCAGGCGTTTCTTGCGGGGTGGTTCCTGGCCATCGCCGGCGGCGGGGCCTCCGGCCAAGTCCTCCCCCGGCCTCACGGTGGTCGGGGCTTGAACTGGCCGGCGGCTGGGCGGCGGAGAGCGGCGGACGGCGGCGGCGCAACCAAGCCGAAAAGCTCCCAGGCCGCCATTTTTAGCCCGATTTTCGAGCTTTTGATTCCTAACGTCGAGCTCGTTTGAGCTCGACCTCTAGCCTAGTGGATCTAGGATTCTAGTACACTTGGAGGGGAGGGGATACGGACCTGTGGTGGCGGCTGAGGCCGAGGGTGGCGGCGGTTTCCCATGGCATGAAAATTCCGGCGATCTCCTCTTTGGGTATCCATGGCAGCAGCTGGTCTCTCTTCCTCTCTCTCTCTGGGGTAGGCATGAAGTGGGAAAAGAGGGGTGAGCTCGGTTTGGGCTGAGTTAAGAGAGGGGGGGGGGGGGCGATTTCACCAATGCTTGGCGATTTCCCCAAGGTGACGATTTCACCAAGGTGGGGGGGGGGGGCTCGGGTTGGTGTGTGTGGCCGGCTAGGTTGCTTGGGAGTGGGCCCCACTACTCCAGCTGGGTTAAATAGACCCTAATAGGTCGGGTTCCAAGGTTAGGGCTGAGTTGGTGAGTGGAGAGAGGGGGTTTGGCTCTCATAAGTGGAATAGGCTATCTTGGGCTTGGGTTGGGTTTAGGCTTGACCCAAGGCTGCATGGTGGGGGTCCTACACCTCCTAATACCCATGCATGGTCAGCCAACCCATCATGGGTTGGTGGGATGAGCCCAAATGGTCCAAACCCATTTCTTAGCATCTTCTCTCTCCTACTCCTCCTCTTTTCTCTCTCCTAAGTGTTCTCCCAAAAGTACTATTGCAAGACCCTATTTTTCTCTCCCCTAGGTTTTATAAGGTCACTTTAGGCCCACATGATGAATTTGGGTTGGTTTGGGTGGACCCAACCTAGTGAAATGGGCTAGGGCACCATTTTCACTATTTAGGTCAACATGTTGACTTGACCCAACATGGGTCAACTAGTTGACCCCATGGCCTACCCTAGGGTCCACTTAGATTGTATTTAGAGTTAGGGCAATGTGGTGGGGTCATGGTGTGGCTAGGGTTTGTATTTAGCCTAGTTTGACCTAGGTTGACTTGGGCCCCATAGTGGGTCCCACATGGTCTAAATCCTCCTCTTAGGGTCAAACCTAGCTAAACCCTAGCATCCATCACATGCCTAACCCAAATCTAAGTTATTTGAAGTTTGGGATGTTACAAACCCTATAAACAAAAAAATAATTTCGTCCCCGAAATTTAAGTTCGGGCTACGAGGTTTCTACGACAAGCTTATAAAAGATTCGAAACGTAACTAAAAGGAAAATATAAAACTAAGTTGTACCTGAGGAGAATAGCTACGGGTGTGGCTCCATCATGAGATCCCTCGGCTCCCAGGTGTGCTCCTCCCGTCCGTGGTTTGACCACAACACCTTCTCGAGAGGGACCTTCTTTTTCCGCAACACTCGGACGGCGGTATCGTCGATCCGGACCGGCTCTAAACGAACTGATCGATCTGATGCTACTGGCCCGTCGGTAGTAGAAATATACTGCTCAGGGCGAAGGAGTGCTCGTCGCAGGGAGGAGACGTGAAAGACGTCGTGCAGAGTTCTCAACTATATCGGTAGCTGCAGACGGTAAGCCAAGGGGCCGATCCGCTCCAGGATCAAGTAAGGCCCCATATATCTCGGACTGAGCTTCTTATGCTTCCGCACCCGGGAAACACCGTGCACTGGACATATCTTCAAGAAAACCCTGTCTCCCACATGGAACTCCACCTTATGATGCCGCGCATCGTAATACTTCGCCTGTCTGCTCTGGGCCTCCAACATCCGATCTCTGACCAGACGTATCTGAGCCTCCGTGTCCTCGACATACTCTGAACCGTGAGCTCGTGTATCCTCATCTTGTACCCATGATAGAGGTGTCCGACACCTCCTCCCATATAGTGCCTCGTAAGGAGCCATCCCAATGCTCGCCTGGTGGCTGTTGTTATAAGAAAACTCAATCAATGGCAACAGTCGCTCCCAGGGCTTCCCCGTATCCAAAATACAAAGACGCAGCAGATCCTCCATAGTCCTGTTGGTCCGCTCTGTCTGACCGTCGGTCTGTGGATGGAAGGCAGTGCTGAAAGAGAGCTGCGAACCTAAGTAAGCATGCACTGCCCTCCACTCCCTAGAAGTGAATCGACCGTCACGATCCGAGACAATCGTCTTGGGGACGCCGTGGTATCTAACGAACTGCTCCACAAACAATCTCACCAATATGGCAACTGGGGCGTCCTTCCGGATCGGTATGAATCTGGCTACCTTGGTCAATCTGTCGACGATGACCCAAATGGAATCGTGCCCAGAGTGGGAGCGAGGCAACCCATGCACAAAATCCATAGCAATATCCTCAAACTTCCACTCTAGCACCGGTAATGGCTGTAATAACCCTCCTGGGCTCTTGCATTCAGCTTTCACTAGCTGACATGCCTCGCAGTGTGTAACATAATGTATGATCTCCCTCTTCATCCCGGGCCAGTACATGCTCTTCCGCAAATCAGCCGTCATCTTGGTGATACCGGGGTGCACTGAGTATCGTGATTGGTGCGACTCCCTGAGTATGTCCTCCCGGATACCACCTCCTGCGGGTATATATATACGGCCACGGAAATGAACGAGGTCGTCGCGTAGCGTGTAATCCTCTGCCTTGCCCTCAGCTAGGGCTCCGAATATCGGCTCTAAATCTGCATCCTGCCTCTGATGCGCCCAGATGCGCCCCCGAATGTCACAATCGCTAATCAGGGAGTTCAGATACTCCCGGTACAGCTCTGGCTCAGTCTCTGACACCACAGTAATGTGCATGCCCTCCACCATCTGAGCCAACGACATAGCTCCCACCCGAGGTTCCGGACCAGTAGTGCCGGCTCTCCTGCTCAAGGCATCCGCCACAGTGTTTGCCTTCCCCGGGTGGTAATGGATCTTGTACTGGTAGTCACATAGGAATTCTAGCCATCTCCTCTGGCGTAGATTCAGATCCTTCTGAGTGTCGATGTACCTGAGATTCTTGTGATCGGAGAAAAAATCACAATGGATCCCGTATAGATAGTGCCTCCATATCTTTAATGCGAATACCACTGCCCCGAGTTCTAGGTCATGGACTGGGTAGTTGTGCTCGTGCTTCTTCAACTGTCTCGAAGCGTATGCTATCACATGACCGTGTTGCATTAGGACAGAACCCATCCCCTGGTATGATGCGTCGGTGTAAATCTGGAATCCTTCCTTCCCAGGTGGAAGTGCAAGGATAGGGGATGAGGTGAGCCTGCTCTTCAATTCCTGGAACGCTGCCTCGCACTTCTCAGACCAATGAAATCCTGCCTCTTTCTTCGTCAACGATGTGAGGGGGAGAGCTATCCTGGAAAACCCCTCCACAAACTTGCGGTAGTAGCCTGCTAGCCCCAAGAAGCTGCGTATCTTCGTGGCCGATTTCGGCTGCGGCCAATCTCTAACTGCCTCGATCTTAGCTGGATCCACGGCTAGTCCAGCCCCACTGATGGTGTGTCCCAAGAATGTTACCTCCTCAAGCCAGAACTGGCACTTAGAGAACTTAGCATACATGCTATGCTCCCTCAGCTTCCCCAAAACCAACGATAGATGCTGCGCATGTTCCTCCTTGGTCTTGGAATAGACCAAAATGTCGTCGATGAAGACTATGACGAACCGATCCAAGTAAGGCTCGAATACACGGTTCATCAGACTCATGAATGCTGAGGGCGCATTCGTGAGCCCGAAGGGCATCACCGTGAACTCAAACAAGCCATACCGAGAACTGAACGCCGTCTTCGGTATGTCCTCCTCTTGGATCCGCAGCTGATAGTATCCAGATCTCAAGTCCAGCTTCGAAAACCAGAATGCTCCCTGAAGCTGATCGAACAGCTCATCAATCCGTGGCAGTGGGTAAGTGTTCCGGACCGTAAGCCGGTTCAATTCCCGGTAATCAATGCACAACCGGAGCGAACCGTCTTTCTTCTTCACGAATAAAACTGGTGCTCCCCAGGGTGAAGAACTAGGCCGGACAAATCCGGACTCCACTAGCTCCTGTAACTGCGTCCTGAACTCTGCCAGCTCCCTTGGAGCCATCCGGTACGGTGCCCGGGATACGGGCTTGGCATCCGGTATCAACTGGATACGGAAGTCGGTGTTTCTGGCCGGCGGTAGTCCGGGCAATTTCTCCGGGAATACGTTGGAGAAATCCCGAACCACGGGTATATCGGAAATGGCCGTCTCCGCCACTATCATCTCGAAGCATACAAGATACACCTCCTCGCCCTGCTCGTAGGCTTTGACAGCCTGTATGGAAGATAATGAAAGAGATGGGATAGGTCGGATACCTTCGATGGTGACGTAGGAGTCGCCATGCCTGAGGGTGATCCTCTTGGACAGACAGTCTATTTGGGCGTAGTTCCAATGTAACCACACCATGCCCAGAATAATGTCGAAGTCCTGCAGCATCAGGATCGTCCCCGGTATCTAGAATATCTTGCCAGCGATCTCGCCCTCCAAGTTGCAATGCTCCGTAGTCACTATCTCTGAGCCGTCGGGCAGACGCACCCTTCTCTCCGCGCCCGTGAATCTTTCCACGCCATCTAGCCCTTTGATGAAGGCTTCTGATATGAACGAGTGTGTAGCACCCGTGTCGTATAAGGTATGGGCAGGTTTGCCATTGACGATGACTATGCCTGAGGTTTTGATTATTTTAACGAGTGTTATTCTACGAGGCTTAATGAGCTTATAAGATCAAGTAATTGGAAGGAAATAAAACTTTTAAGGTTTTAAATTACCTGTAATGACCTCCTCTGGGTTTCTTGGAACGGCAAGATCCAAGGCGTACATCTGATCACGACCCCTGCCTCGGCCGTGATGTCCTCGTCCTCGGCCTCGGCCTCGTCCTCGACCTCGGCCCTGGTATGCTGGAGGGGCCACTGGAGGGGGTGGAGGAGGAGGAGGAAGCTGACGGAACTGCTGCGGACAATCAGCTCTATAGTGTCCCGGCTGGTGGCACCCAAAACAAACCACTTGTCTCTGACCTTGATCTTCCTGCCCGATCGGTCCATGAATCTGAAGAGGTGGAGGAGCATACACTGGAGGAGGCCTCTGCTCCTGCCTGTAGTTCTCCTGTCTGAAATTCTCTTGCCTGTAGTTCTCCTGCCGGTAGTTGGGACGACGACGTCCCCCGCCCCGTTTGAACCCAATGACCTTGCCCCTCTGGGGGCCTCTACTACTCTCTCCGTGCCATGGCCCATCAAGTGGCCTCTTCCCTCTACTCTGTGTCATAAGCTGGTCCGCCTCGTGCTTCTTTGCCATCTCGATGATCTCTGTCGATGATCCATGAGAAATAAATAGCAGTGCCGGCCGTACTGAATCCCTAAGTCCTCGGTAGAACTTCTTTGCATACCTCCGGTCCTCTAGATCATGAAAGCCTGCAAATCTGGCCAGATGGGAGAATTCCCTCTGGTACTCAATCACTGAACGAGTCCCCTTCTTGAGGTTCAAAAACCTCTCCTCCAACTCGTCTCTGTCTGTATCTGTCACAAAATGTCCAAGGACGGACTCACTGAACTCCTCCCATGAGATCTCTGATGGGTCCCAATCAGCATATGTGGAATCCATCATGGATTTCCACCATCTCCAGGCATGTGAATCTAGAGCAGAAGTCGCCAAGGGTACTGCCTGTTGCACCGGGCAACTGATGCCTGCAAGCATCTCCTGTATGGCCTCCAGCCATTCCTCTGTCTTCACAGCATTCTCCATCCCGTGGTACATGGGCGGGGACAGGCTCCTGAACGCACTCAACCAGTTTGACCCCGGATTTGGCAGCTGTGCCGGGGCCTGCTGGGCTCTAAATGCGTCTAAGATCGCAGTAAGGGTCTGTCCCATCTCAGTCTGCATGAACGGAGTGGCAGCCGGAGGGGGAGGGACCACGTTCTGTGGCACGGCGACCTGTAGAGGTTGAAAAAAGGTGATTCTTAAGTCAAAATTCTTCAAAATTTGGCCTAACTCATTGTTTAATGGACTATTTAGTGTGACTTTTTACACATGGGCACACCATTGCTTCCGCTGAATAGTTTGTCCGCAAACTACTCTCGAGCGGTGTGTTCCAGTGTTGTGGACTTCTTTCTCTAATGATCGTATTTTTCAAGTGATACCAGTTTGTAAGATCCGCCTTTTCCCTTTTCGAAGGCATCCCGGATCTTATGCCCAGAACCGCCGCCTTACGGTGACACTAACTCCTGAGTTAGTCGACACCGTAAGACGCCGATTCTGCCGGCTATTACGATCATTATTCACTAGAGATGCGGAAGTAAAAGTGTATAAACAAGCTAATACACATGTCCACAGAAATCACAGAGCATATCATATATATGAAAATGAAAGTGCTACTATAGTCCATAATGAGTACTAAAGAGAAAGTAGGGCTTATGCCCATATACATCAATAGAAATCAGACTCTCTCTCACAAAATAGAAAGCTGTAAACTAAGCTATCCACTACATCTCCTCCCACCTGAGGACGTGCGGTAGTAGTGTCTGGTGGTGGTGGTAGCTGCTCCTCATGCCCTGCCTCCTCGTCCCGCTGGACGTGCTGGTCCACCTCCTCGAACTCCTAAAAAGGGGGAGTCAACGTATGTTAGTCAAAAAGACTAAGTCGTATCCTCAACACCTCCTCCTGTCGCTCTTAGGCACCGGATGGAAGGAGGATGCGGAGGACAACAAGGGGTAGCAAAGTGGAAGCAGGTGACATTTCTATCTAGCGGGAGTAAGTAAAATCTAGCAGTTCTATATATAATCTAGCAGTTCTATATAAAGTGCAAGTAAGTAAAGACAGTGCAGAAAGGAAAGGACTACAGTAAGAAGATAGAACTGTAAGTAAATGCAGTACAGAAAGGAAAGTACGCTACTGCTACTCCTACTCCTATCAATATCACATAAGTACCCTAACTTATATGAACGCCCATACGAACTTATAAGTTAGGGTTTCCAAAAGTAACTTATCATATAAACCGCCCATACAATTTATATGATAAGGATCTATGAAGCGTATGTCCTAATGAATGAATGTATGTTATGATGAATATGTTAAACATGCAAGTGCAACACACACACACGACTCCGTGATCACAGACCTTTAGTTCCCTCTTTTTGAGAGCTTGCATCACTCTCGGGTACTACCGTTGTGGCTACGGCAACAGTGGAGCGGGCTCTCCACTTCTAGGTAGGTATAAGCACTACCAGACCTAGACCCCTCTCATACGCCTCTGTACACGTCCTAGGTGCACTCTAGAGTTTTGCGTACGTATTTTGCTGACTACCCGTCAGTCTTGTAGGTCGAGTGTACGTCTTCGGGGATTCCGCAGTATTATATATTTAGTATACTGGCCCCTCCACCCGTACTCCTCGCCCGAGTAACCGTACTGCCATCGGTGCATCGACTGGCCAGTCCCGCGTGACTCGCCACTAATTTTATGCACATGCAAGGTATTAATCTGAGCTTCCTGCTCGTACTGTTATTGTCAACACATTCCCTCCAATCCAATTTGGGTGAGCAAGTGCTTGTAGCCCTCCAACCTTAAGAAACAGGTGAGCAAGCCACTCGTATCCCTCCAACCCGGATAGGATGAGCTCATTACTTGTATCCCTCCAACCTTGTGAAACAGGTGAGCAAGTAACCCATATGATGTTTCCAACCTTATTTAACCAGCGAACCTATCGCGTAGAACTCCAAGCCTATTAGACTACTATCGTCTAAGGTTTATTATACATAGTGATTTAGAGTGAATCCCAAGACTGCCCAAGGCATGCCCCGTGAGGCGGTCTCGAGGGCACTAGGAACCAAGACGGGCATGAAACCCGAAGTTCCCTTTCGCAAGGATAATTACTTTTTATTGATGTCTACCCAAGATCCACAACCAACTCTCATTGTTACTTCAGGATTATTCTGATGACTTAAGGTATCATTATCGGAAAGGCGACGGTCTTCCGTCGGACTCCGTTATGCCTATTGTAAAGTGATTTGCACTCTATCACTCGTTGCTATACTTATGATGCTATCAACACCACCCGGGTTTATTCCCAATTTCCACGACTATCCCATTTTACATTTTATCTCCCGGTGGTCCTAGTAGAGTAAACCTACTTATTCTAAATGTAGCCCCAGACCTAATACCACCCTGCCATTTCCAAATTACACTACCATCCCCATCGTTCTGTTCATTAATCTAGGGTGGTATTATCTAGATAGGTATTTACGTACGACGCTTCTATCGAGACTGAGCGACTAGGGTAAGATGACCTAACTAATGATCACTCGAATGAACTTCCAAATGCAATGTATTGTGTTTAATCACATGAGACTATTATAGATATGACACATCGATTTATTCAATATTTTATCTCCACCAGAATCAGTCAATTATTGTTAAGGGTAAAATTGTCATTTTCTCGTATACTTATAAATTAAATCTTCAATTTATCAAGTCGTATCTCAAGGGCTCGAATATGTCTCCCATGAGTTTAAATAATACAATTAGGGTTTTGTAAATCCTCTAAACCCTAGTTTGATTCATTTTTGAAAATGCTTAAGTGTTCACCAAATTCTCAAAATTGTCAAATTTACTAAGTGTGGGATTTTTGCTCCCTAAAAATCCCAACTAATTTAGGGTTTTAAGTTATACCCTACTGGTCTACTAAATCAGGGGGTGTGCATTCTAAATGCACCCCTTCAGGAAAATATCATAAACAAGTTTTACATTTGCTATTTGCACCCCGAGCCTAAGTAGTTCAATTCTTGCATGTGGGTCTTTCCCAACATGACTTGTTCCAATTTCAGAGAAATTTCTACCACTGGTCTATATGGTCCCTAATGGCCAGCCACCAAAATTTGGGGCCATTTGGAGTTAGCTAACTCCAAGAATCACCTAGTTAATCCCTAGGGGTATTTTCGTAATTTCCCCATATTTTATTTTCCAATCAAGCCCATTTTTGGGCAGGGCCTGAATATGCCCTAATTATACCTCTGACCAAAATCTCAGGTCAAGGGGGCTTTTGGTTTGGCTTGGGCAGCCATTTGAAATTCTGCAAAATTGCTATTTGCAGCCCAAGTCAAATATTATTTCTCAAACATGCAAGTGAGATTCCTCATCATGCAGTGTATCAATTTAGCCCACATTTTAACCATGGGTATAATATACCCATGAGAGGGTGCCACCAAAATTTGGGGCCATTTGGAGTTAGGAAACTCCAAAAATCACATTTATTTACTTTTGGGTATTTTTGTAAAAACTATAGCAAAATGTTCACCAAAAATTCTGATTTTTTGGGAGGACCTAGATTTGACCAAATAAGCCACATGCCCAAAATCTCAGTCCATTTAGACTTAGGGTTTGAGCAGGGCATCAGTTTTAGTTTCTGCCCTAGTTAGGGGGCAGTCCTAGCAAAACAGCCCTACAGGGCAGCCTACTGGTCCAAAACCTATAATTTCTGTGGCATTTTAAAGTTAACTCATCTACCTAAGTGTTTCATTCAGGGTCCATCCTAAGGTGGGGCCTCTAAGTACCTCATAAACAACATGCAAAGTCACAGTAAAAGTGTGACAGATTTCCTATTATTCATGAAATAATAGAATAATTGAATTATGATTAAATAAGCACAGATCTTAAAGGTAGATCGGACGGTGGCTGCTCTTCTTCTCCATGCAGGCATGCATGGCCAACCCATGCAGGCGTTTCTTGCGGGGTGGTTCCCGGCCATCGCCGGCGGCGGGGCCTCCGGCCAAGTCCTCCCCCGGCCTCACGGTGGTCGGGGCTTGAACTGGCCGGCGGCTGGGCGGCGGAGAGCGGCGGACGGCGGCGGCGCAACCAAGCCGAAAAGCTCCCAGGCCGCCATTTTTAGCCCGATTTTCGAGCTTTTGATTCCTAACGTCGAGCTCGTTTGAGCTCGACCTCTAGCCTAGTGGATCTAGGATTCTAGTACACTTGGAGGGGAGGGGATACAGACCTGTGGTGGCGGCTGAGGCCGAGGGTGGCGGCGGTTTCCCATGGCATGAAAATTCCGGCGATCTCCTCTTTGGGTAGCCATGGCAGTAGCTGGTCTCTCTTCCTCTCTCTCTCTAGGGTAGGGATGAAGTGGGAAAAGAGGGGTGAGCTCGGTTTGGGCTGAGTTAAGAGAGGGGGGGGGGGGCGATTTCACCAATGCTTGGCGATTTCCCCAAGGTGACGATTTCACCAAGGTGGGGGGGGGGCTCGGGTTGGTGTGTGTGGCCGGCTAGGTTGCTTGGGAGTGGGCCCCACTAATCCACCTGGGTTAAATAGACCCTAATGGGTCGGGTTCCAAGGTTAGGGCTGAGTTGGTGAGTGGAGAGAGGGGGTTTGGCTCTCATAAGTGGAATAGGCTATCTTGGGCTTGGGTTGGGTTTAGGCTTGACCCAAGGCTGCATGGTGGGGGTCCTACACCTCCTAATACCCATGCATGGTCAGCCAACCCATCATGGGTTGGTGGGATGAGCCCAAATGGTCCAAACCCATTTCTTAGCATCTTCTCTCTCCTACTCCTCCTCTTTTCTCTCTCCTAAGTGTTCTCCCAAAAGTACTATTACAAGACCCTATTTTTCTCTCCCCTAGGGTTTATAAGGTCACTTTAGGCCCACATGATGAATTTGGGTTGGTTTGGGTGGACCCAACCTAGTGAAATGGGCTAGGGCACCATTTTCACTATTTAGGTCAACATGTTGACTTGACCCAACATGGGTCAACTAGTTGACCCCATGGCCTACCCTAGGGTCCACTTAGATTGTATTTAGGGTTAGGGCAATGTGGTGGGGTCATGGTGTGGCTAGGGTTTGTATTTAGCCTAGTTTGACCTAGGTTGACTTGGGCCCCATAGTGGGTCCCACATGGTCTAAATCCTCCTCCTAGGGTCAAACCTAGCTAAACCCTAGCATCCATCACATGCCTAACCCAAATCTAAATTATTTGAAGTTTGGGATGTTACACATAGGCTATTACGTGCCCGTTCTTCATCAGAAAGGCACCTGTCCCCTAATAGGAGGCATCCGTGTATACCTTGAATCCCTTCCTTCGTGACGGAAGAGCGAGAATGGGAGCCGAGGTAAGCCGACCTTTCAACTCCACAAAGGCCGCCTCGCACTGTGGCATCCAAATGAAAGGGGATTCCTTTTTAATCAAGGATGTAAGAGGGAGTGCAATCCGGGAAATCCTTCGACGAACTTCCGGTAATATCTGGCAAGTCCCAGGAAGCTCCGTACATCCGTGGTTGTCTTCAACGGTGGCCAGTCCCGCACTGCCTGAATCCTGGCCGGATCTACTGTCAACCCCGCTCCGCATATAATATGACCTAAGAAGGGCACCTCCTTTAGCCAAAACTGACATTTGCTGAACTTTGCAAATAGTTGGTGCTCTCGTAGCCTCTCTAAGGTCAATGTCAAGTGTCGTGCATGATACTCCTTCGTCCTTGAGTAGGCGAGGATGTCGTCAATAAATACTATGACGAAAACATCCAAATACTCTTCGAATACCCAGTTCATGAGGCTCGTAAATGCTAAAGGTGCATTTGTGAGCTCGAAGGGCATCACTGTAAACTCGTATAGTCTGTACCTACTGCTGAAGGCGGTCTTTGGAATGTCCTCCTCTCGAATCCGTAGCTGATAATAACCTGACCTCAAGTTAAGTTTCGAGAAGAAGTGCGCGCCCTAAGGTTGATCAAACAACTCGTAAATTCGTGGCAACAGGTATGTAATCCGGACCGTCAGTCTGTTCAGCGCTCGATAGTCAAAACACAAGCGGAGACTTCCGTCCTTCTTCTTGATGAATAGCACCGGGGCTCCCCACGGTGATGAGCTTGGCTGGACAAACCCTTCCTCTACTAGTTCCTGCAACTGACTTCGAAACTCTGTCAACTCTTTTGGGGCCATCTGGTAAGGGGCCCTAGATGCCGGCTTAGCCCCCGACACAAGCTGTATCTGGAAGTCCTGCTCTCGGTCTGGAGGTAGTCAGTTTTTCTGGAAAGATGTAAGCGAAATCTCACACCACCGGGATGTCTGTCACAGACTCCTTGACTTCCTTCATCTAAAATAGAATCTAATCGACCTCTTCTCCCTGTAGATGGGCCTTAACGGCATGTACCGAAGATAAGAGTATACGAGAGGCAGGTCTTATACCTTCGATAACAATGAAAGAGTCCCTGTGTCTCACGGTGATCCTCTTCGCTTGGAAATCAATCTGGGCATGGTTCCAGTGCAGTCATGCCATGCCCAGGATCAGATCATAGTCCGTCAGCTTCAAAATCGTCGTTGGAGCCTCGAACACCTGTCCACCAATTTCTGCCTCCATGTTGCAGTGGTCCGAGTTAAGGAGTTCAGATCCATCGGGTAGTCGCACCCTCATCACCGAGCCCATGAATCACTCCAAGCCTTCCAATCCTTCTACAAACGTCTCCGACACGAAGGTGTGATAAGCTATGGTATTGAAAAGCGTGCGGGCAGGCTTGCCGCTGATGAAGACTATACCTGGGGTGATTAAATATCTTAGGATTCTATAACGAGTTTTTCTTTTCCATTTATTCTATCTAGTGAAGTTTTATAATTTAACAACCAAGAGGGGGATTCAATGAAAATAACGAAACATTATAGCGTACCTTCTATGACCTGCTCTGAATTCCGAGGCTGTGCCAGTTCCAAAGCATATACCTGCTCTCTTCCTTGTCTACGATCCCCTCCCTGGTATCCTCGTCCTCGGCCACGACCATGGCCTCCAAAATACTGCGCTGGCTGGGCAGCCGGTGTTGCTGGTGGGGGTTCCCCCCTCATGGGGCAATTTCTGCGGATGTGACCAACCTGATCGCAGTGGAAGAACTCTGGCGGGGGATATGCCATTCCCTCGGGTCTCTGTCACTTTCGTGCCTGAAGAGGTGGTGGAGCCACCACCACTGGCTCCCTTGTCTCCTGTCTTTCCTCCTGACGAGGTTGGTCCTCGACCCTTCTCCCGTCTGTGTCATGGGCTCATCTCTGATCGTTCCTTGCTCCTCGACCTTGATCCTCTGTTGACTGTTTCCGGCCCCGAGTAGCTTGCCAATCAGCCTCTATCCTTTTAGCCATCTCCACTATCTAGGAAATGGGCCCATCAGATACAAATAGCAGTGCATCCCTCAGCTCCACTCGGAGGCCCTTGTAGAATCTCTTGATATATCCAGCCACGTCTAACTGATACGAGTCCGCAAACCGGGCAAGGTGGTTGAACTCTCGGTGGTACTCCACCACCGTCCTGGTGCCCTGCTTCAGCTGTAAAAACTTGTCCTCCAGCTCATCCTTAGCCGACTGTGGAACAAAATGCTCCAGTAACGTGGCCCTGAACACATACCAAGTTATCTCTACAATCTCCATATCCGCAAAGGTCGTGTCCAGTGACGTCTTCCACCATCTCTTGGAGTGAGACTCCAAGCAAGAGACCACCAATGGCACTCTCTCCTCCAAGGGGCACCATATCCCTGTCAACATTTCGTACATAATGTCCAACCATTCTTCTGTCCAGACAGCTGACTCTGTCCCTAAGTAGGACTGGGGAGAGAGTCCTCGGAAGATGCTGATGCAGGCTACCCCTACGCGAAGCTAACCGGAAAATGACAAAACTGAAAAGCCTAAGAGGAATTTGATCGAACACCTAACGAGCATCTAAAACCTCCTATGGAGCATTTCAACGAACACGTGGTGTGCGTGCAAAGTTGGAAATTTCGGCAGCATTTCCTTTGTAACTGCGCGATCTCACAACGGGGAACGTCTCACCCAAACCTGCACGAGCATACACAAATACATATACCAAATCCTAACCATGCATCTAACATCGCATCAACCACATTTTCCATTCACAACGAGGGCGTTCCGGACTAAAATTATAATTCGGAAAGTAGTCCGATTATCCCTCAAAACAAAACCAAACGAGGATATACCAAATCCTCTTGATCCGTCCGAAACCAAAGGCTAAACCAACCCCGGCTTGCAAATGTCCAAGGGGACCTACCCTTACGGAAATCTTCGCGAAAATCGGATACAAAAATGCAATAACCAATGTTAGATTTTGTTCATGCAAGATTACAATCAATAATTAGGATAAAATCTTGAAGTCAAAATCTCCACCACTCTCACACATACAAAGATGAATATCACACCAAAGTTATGAGATAGGAAGTCGTTACCCAAATTTGAGTTAGAGGGGAGGAGAGGAGGAGGAGCAAGAGCACGTGGAAGAGTCACACTTCCAAAATAGGCCACCGGAGTCGCACCAGATGGGGGAAGAGCCGAGCCGCCTTCTTTGGAGTCACACCGGAGGAGGTAGGAGATCACCGGGCTGCAGGGGAGCACCACCAAGAGGGGCGGAGCTGCTATGCTGGGCGGCGGTTCCCTGATGCCGGGCTGCAGGGAAGTTCGGCCAGGCCGAATGAAATCGGGAAGGGGGCGGGCTGGAGGCCGATCCTTAGTTAGGTTTTTTTTTGTCTTCTTCAATAATCCCTACTCCACAAACATGAATATATATAATGACATACACCACTCCATCATCACCCTCCATCTCACTAGATTGAATCCTAGCCACACCTAAATTGTTTTAACAAAATAAACAACAAAATGAAA
The DNA here is from genome assembly GCA_039513925.1 of Platanthera zijinensis. Lineage (NCBI taxonomy): Eukaryota > Viridiplantae > Streptophyta > Magnoliopsida > Asparagales > Orchidaceae > Platanthera > Platanthera zijinensis. Next base: position 91,199,035 of record CM077087.1, on the reverse strand, counting down.
ACTTATAATTTTAGATCCTATAAATTATACGACTAATAAAGATAATTAAACGCTTATGATTATAATATTATTTCAAAGATAAAATAACACTATATTCATAATGAAGCGACGAAATGCCGCGGCGGTGGCGGTGACGGTTGCGGCGACGGTAGCGGTGACAGTTGCGGCGACGGTGGCGGCGACGATTGCGGCAACGTCCATCAACGTCCACGAACAAGTTGCGGCGACGGTAGCGGTGACAGTTGCGGCGGTGGCGGCGGCGGTTGCGGCAACGTCCATCAACGTCCACGAACAAGTATCGGCGGTGGTCAAACGAGAACTCCATGGCGGCACGAACGAACGGCGGGGGGTCCTCGCCACCAATCCTCCCCCGCACGAAATCACTCATCACCGATGAGTGGCCGGTGAGAGAATAGTAGGAGACAGTAACACCCCCAGGTGGCATAGCGAGAGCGGACATCTACGGGGAAGGACACGCATTGCGGGCGTCCGCAGTAGAACAGAACCTGTCATGAGCTAGTACAGCAGAAAACCTCATAGATGTGTCAGCATAAAGAAAAGTAGCGCAGTTCTTACCATCCAATGCGAGAACCGGTAAACCCAAATGGAAGAGCGACACGAAATAAATCTCACCTCTCAACCCATGAGAATCTGAAGTGGAAGAGAGAAACGTCGAAGAAAACCGCTCATGTGGAGACCAGATTTGCAAAATTAAATCCGAAAAATTGAAATGCGGTGAAAAACCGATTGCATCGTAAAAACCCGAAGAAATTGCATTAAATCCAATGTTCGAGAAAATCACGAAAGGGTCGGCGCTCCACTGTAATACTTTTGTTACGGAACCCGAGGGTATCCACTCGGGGGCTAACCAGACGAAATTAGAATCAACAATTCCGCCGTCAGATGCTCTCGAAGGTGAATGGGCGTGGAAAGGATGCAACTCATAGACACTGGGGTAAGGCGATGATATGTCTACATGCAGTTCGTACCAGGATGGACGCAAGATATGTGCAAGTTGATTTGGCGGATAACGATGTCGTGAGGTCACCAAATCAATAGGCACAATCGCCGTGAATTCAGAAACAGTCACCAACGGAAAACTAGACCCAGACATGACACGCATGAAGGGATCTAACAAACATAAGGCGTGGTCAGACCAATGCAGTGTAGTGACAAGACCAAAAACTAGAGCGCTCAGCTCGTGTACACCTAAACAAAGAGATAACGCTGGTGTAGGAACTAATAAAGTGGGCGTGTCAGAAGAACTCAGAAGAGGTGTATTGAATTTGCGTCCTAAAAAGATATCAACTAGAGGCGAATCAGTATGAGGCAGGGTCGGTATAATCAAACCCGGGAATAAATCCAAATCTATAGAAGTTTCACACAACGGTGGCTCAATCAAAGTACAATCATCCAGGAAGCTCACGTCCGGGCATACATCGGAAAAATCATCCTCAAATAACATTAATGGACTCTCAGTCGGGGCTGAGTCACCAGAATCATCCAAAAGTATCGGACCCGTGCTAGAAAAATCATCCAGAAGAAGGGTCTCAGTAGAAAAATCTATCGCGGACAAGTCCACAAAGGCGTCAGGAGGGACCTCCACTAAATCTCCAACATGAGTGGGAATATCAGAAACATCCATGTCCCAATGAAGTGGTACGTCCTCAGGGGAATCAGCCAAATCAAGGGCAAGAGGTGCGACCGTAGGAGTCTCAACAGAACCCAAAAAGTCTGGTGTAGGTGGAGGCACATCGTCCCAATCTAAACCACAATTATCAGCATCAGCTAAAACACCCAAAGCATCAGTAGGTTCATCCATGATAGGACTAGAGGAATCCTCAATCTCTAGCTCGTCAGATAACTCAGATACATGCTCTAAAAAATCAGGGGGAGGCTCACTCATAATAGGATTCATAGTCTCGTGAGTATATTCAATAATAGGGTGAGCAAGTATGGCACTCTCACATATAGTAGCCCACGGGGTGCTCTCACAAGTCGAAAAATCATCAGCATCCCAAATATCATCATCCAAGTCGCTAGGATATCCATTCTCCTCATCGTCAGATAAATCTGCCTCGCCCTCAGTGGCGGGCTCAGACGTCGAAGCTGAAAGAGCCAAAGCTCTAGGCTTAGTGGGGCACTCCACGACATAGTGGCCAATCGATCCACAAGCATAACATGTAGCGCTCTCCTTGCAATTCTTAACTATCTTCCTATGCTCAACTCGCGGTTTTGGAGCATCCCCAGTAATGACTATGACAGGTGGCGGGACAGTGGTCCTAACCTTTTCCCTCTCCCTAACGGTAGGGGTAGGGGTACTCAAATTGGTAAGATCCCTTTGGGGCAAAGATCTAACGCGAGGCTTATCGTTACTCTTATAATCAGAAAGGGGTGTAGTGCCCTGGCGGGGTAAGATAACATCACGAGACGTCCTCATACGGGAGTATGGGGGAACGTGCTTGCTCGGTATAGGCAAAAGCTCAGGCGGCGCTACACTCGGATAACCAGAAGACTGAGAACGGCAGTATGAGGGATAATACTCATCCGTCAACAAGTTCTTCATAATTTGCCAACCCACACGTGAGCCAACGAGGGACGGCCCAAAACGTCTCTCCTCATTGACCCAGAATGTCAGGGCTCGACCAGATAATTGCAATCTCGCAACGGGAATCCGGTGGGGGTCCACGAGACGAAATTGCTCAAAGTAAACTTCCATGTCATCTACCCAACGTAAGAAAATCCGCGGTTCACCTAACCCATCGTAAGTCGGCGCAGAAATTCTAACAGACCTAGAAGTGCGTGATGGTGGTGTCGTGATCGCTTGACTAACCATACTTGAAGGAACATGGGTCCTAAGCGGTTGCCTAGGGGCATTAAGATGCGGTGTCGGAAGCCGACCACCAAGTTGTGCTAACATATCTATTATGTCATCACATTGGCGAGTCATCTCCTTGCGAAGGGCACCAACCGAGGAACATGGGGGAAGAGGACTCCTAACGCGTGCCATGACAGACTAACGGAAAAAAAGAAAAAATTCAAATTAGGAAAGCACTTAAAACTTTTTTTGTTTTGTTTTTATATAACTAAAAATAAGAATTTTAAAATGAGCGAAACGTACCTAAGTGCAAGTGGGGGGTAGCTTGGTTCGAGCGGATCGTTGTCAAGTTGAGAAATTGACAAACCTCCCTCTGATACCAAATTGATGCAGGCTACCCCCACGCAAAGCTAACCGGAAAATGACAAAACTGAAAAGCCTAAGAGGAATTTGATCGAACACCTAACGAGCATCTAAAACCTCCTATGGAGCATTTCAACGAACACGTGGTGTGCGTGCAAAGTTGGAAATTTCGGCAGCATTTCCTTTGTAACTGCGCGATCTCACAACGGGGAACGTCTCACCCAAACCTGCACGAGCATACACAAATACATATACCAAATCCTAACCATGCATCTAACATCGCATCAACCACATTTTCCATTCACAACGAGGGCGTTCCGGACTAAAATTATAATTCGGAAAGTAGTCCGATTATCCCTCAAAACAAAACCAAACGAGGATATACCAAATCCTCTTGATCCGTCCGAAACCAAAGGCTAAACCAACCCCGGCTTGCAAACGTCCAAGGGGACCTACCCTTACGGAAATCTTCGCGAAAATCGGATACAAAAATGCAATAACCATTGTCAGATTTTGTTCATGCAAGCTTACAATCAATAATTAGGATAAAATCTTGAAGTCAAAATCTCCACCACTCTCACACATACAAAGATGAATATCACACCAAAGTTATGAGATAGGAAGTCGTTACCCAAATTTGAGTTAGAGGGGAGGAGAGGAGGAGGAGCAAGAGCACGTGGAAGAGTCACACTTCCAAAATAGGCCACCGGAGTCGCACCGGATGGGGGAAGAGCCGAGCCGCCTTCTTCGGAGTCACACCGGAGGAGGTAGGAGATCACCGGGCTGCAGGGGAGCACCACCAAGAGGAGCGGAGCTGCTATGCTGGGCGGCGGTTCCCTGATGCCGGGCTCCAGGGAAGTTCGGCCAGGCCCAATGAAATCGGGAAGGGGGCGGGCTGGAGGCCGATCCTTAGTTAGGTTTTTTTTGTCTTCTTCAATAATCCCTACTCCACAAACATGAATATATATAATGACATACACCACTCCATCATCACCCTCCATCTCACTAGATTGAATCCTAGCCACACCTAAATTGTTTTAACAAAATAAACAACAAAATGAAAAACTTATAATTTTAGATCCTATAAATTATACGACTAATAATGATAATTAAACGCTTATGATTATAATATTATTTCAAAGATTAAATAACACTATATTCATAACGAAGCGACGAAATGCCGCGGCGGTGGCGGTGACGGTTGCGGCGACGGTAGCGGTGACGGTTGCGGCGACGGTGGCGGCGGCGATTGCGGCAACGTCCATCAACGTCCACGAACAAGTTGCAGCGACGGTAGCGGTGACGGTTGCGGTGACGGTGGCGGCGGCGGTTGCGGCAACGTCCATCAACGTCCATGAACAAGTATCGGCGGTGGTCAAACGAGAACTCCATGGCGGCACGAACGAACGGCGGGGGGTCCTCGCCACCAGATGCTCAGCAAGTTGGCTCCCAAATTTAGCTGCGGTGCTAGAACCTGATGAGCCCTGAAAGCATCCAAAATGGCTGTCAGAGTCTGCCCCATCTCCGACTGTAGGAATGGAGTGGGGATAGGGCAGGTGGTGCATCATTCGGGTCTGCTGGACTCCGACCTGTGGTGTAGGATGTGATGTAGGCTGCACATCAAAAATCGTTTGTAAGAAATTGACTCAAGCCTAATTAACAGTGGACATTCACATGTGACCCCCACATGGGCACACTACGCTTCCGCTGCTTAGTTTGTCCCCAAACAAAACTCGAGTGGGGGTGTCCCAGGGTTAGTGGACTGCTACTCTTCTGATCGAGGTTTGCTCTGATACCACTTGTAAGACCCCCATTTTTTTTTTAAAAACACCGGGGTCTTAGGCCCAGTATCGTCGCTTGACAGTGACACCTTCACGTCCCGAAGGGTCGTCACCACAAGGCATCGATTCTGCTGACCAATTCGATCACAGAAAGATTGCACAATAATTGAAAAGCAAGTCCACAGAAATCACATGCATAGAAATAAAAGTCTCCACGAAGGCAGTGTCCACAGAAATAGTATAAAAGGTACTTAAAGTAAGGGCTTACGCCCGATATATCATAATCCTCACTACAGGTCACTCATGAGGAAGCAAACTAAAACATCTACTATAAGTCGGGACTCACAGTCCCAGCTGTCTGAACTCCTAAGCTAGACTTCCCTATCTTCAAGCGGCCCGACCTCCAGGGCTGCTCCTCCATGCTGGGATCCACGATCCCCTAAATGATGTGGTCCGAAAACCGTTAGTCATAAATACTAAGCCCTATCATCCCCTACCACTTCCCCCATGGCTCTTAGGTACCGAGTAGAGAGGAAGAAAGGGGAGAACATGAAGGTGGAGAATGAAACCAAAGCAGGTGACAGCGGACCTATGCTAGCAATTCTATAGTAAATATAACAGAAACAGAAAGTAGGAAAAGTAACCTTAACTTGTGTGCGGAAGAACCTAAGCCAAGGGATCTTCTGCAAGGCTCCCATCATATAAATTGTCCCATACCACTTATACGTTGGGGTGTCTGTTATCAAACAACAACATATATATATATAATTTAACCTTAATTTATAAACTTGCCCACACAAGCTTATAGACCAAGGGGTCGTTTTGCAAGTCCTAATGTATAAGCGTCCCATTCCACTTATACATTAGGTATCGGGGGTTAAATGAATCGATTATGACATGACATGCTAGTGGGTATAATGAATCATGCAAGTACAACACACACACCAGACTCTGTGTACACAGACCTTTACTTCCCCCTTTCGGAGACGTTACCTCCCAGGATACCTCCGTAGTGGCAAACGGAAGTGGTGGGTTGGGCCTCGCCCACCTCTAAACTAGTAAAGCACTACCGATCAGACCTATCATACGCCTCAACTATTGGTGAACAAAGAAGACTCATGCGTACTTTTACCGGCTGGCGCACCAAACTTCTGTTGGCGAAGTGCTAACCACACTTGCCGAGTCTGCGTATTGGCGTCGGTGCATAGACCCTCCAATACCGAAGAACCACGACCTTAATTTTCTTTCCTGACTATGCACATGCAATATTTATTGTATCAAACCAATCAAGCCGAAGCTCCCCGGACCATCCTGTCCGTCTCTTAACCAACCGAGCCGAAGCTCCCCGGACCATTCTGTCCGTCTCTTAACCAACCGAGCCGAAGCTCCCAACTATCATCCTGTGCTAACAGTGTTTGTGAAACGTGCAACCCTAATTACTAAGTTACTCTTATCAGTTTGTTAATACAATTTATGTTAGCGCAGGACTGCCCCCGGTATTCCCTTTGAAGGGCTCTCAAAGGGCACTAGGAACTATGATGGTAGCTGAAGCCCATCGTTCCCTTTCGCAAGGCACTTATTGTTATTGGTTGATTCCCTTAACCCATTGCCTTATCATATTATAGTGGGCTAATCCTATGGTGATTTTTACTCTTCCTCTCCTCGAGAAAGACGATCTTTCGTCGAACCCGAACACCTTTAGACTCTAGTTAAACCACTTCTCACTACTCTTCCTATCCCTCTATAGTGAAATCATCCACATCATTCCACCAAGCTAAAATGACTAACTCCAACAACTATCCCAGATCATGTCCTATTGCAATTTAACATTTTGCTATATGCAGACTAACCTAGGCTAAATGTCGAACCGAATAGGAGAAAATCTAGATAATCATCCAAATGCCCTAAAATATTTACTGGAGACTTATAATGATACAGATAGACTAAATCCAGAAAATTGTAATTTTCCTAATTTATCTGGCATTTAATTAATTTTCTTTAAAGCTTCTAAGGGCTACCAATTGAACATGAAGTGCACTTTTCAGGTATTTATAAAGCTTCATAAAATCAAGATAAATCCAAAACAAAAATTTAACAGTAACGCCAAGATTTAAAAAAATTTCCAGTAATTTAACGACTCTAATTTAATTAGAATAATAAATCCTATCTCCTTTCATTAATGAAGTAACTGTAGTAGATAATCATCCAAAAATTCTTAATTAATCTTGTAAAGCAGATAATATCCTAAAAACATCATTGGACAAATTTCATAATTCTTCAATGAGGATTGAGCTCTAGAATAAATAATTACAAAAATCTCAAAGAGCTATATTTGTGAAGAAAGTATTGTAAATATTCTTCTAAAAATCATGAATAAAATCATACAACTAGATATTGTTCTGAAAACATCATTGGCCAGGTTTCATAATTTTATAGTAGGTAATTTGCTCTAAATGATTTATTGAACATAATTGCCCTTTTTGAAACTTATGAAGGAAGTACTAGATATAATAAACTAAAACTTATAACAAAATTCAGGGATGTTTATTTAGAACTAAAGCATCTGCTGCCCAACTTCCATCAGATTAAAATTAACAGAGTAATCAAAATAATTGAAAGACCAGTTTGAGCAAATTGATACCTAACAAATAAAGTACTTGAAATATAATCCATAAAATCCTAATAAAATTACTAAGGGTTCTTCCTAGTCTAACACTTACTCCACCCAAGTTTCAAAACTTTTAACTAAGGTTTAGTGGCTGTGCTTTCATAATTGAGATTCTACCCTAAAACTAGGGTTAGGGTTTTAAGATGTCTACCTACCTCCAAATCCTCTAAGATTTCTACCAGATAACTTAGGATTTATTACCTTCAACTCTACTTAGTTACAAGGTCACACAAGTGCTTTTACCCCTATGCCCTTCACAACACTCAAAAACCCTTCCTTCGGGTTTGAGTTTGATCCCTAGGGTAAATCAACCCTAAATCACACAATTTTCCTTAAGAAGGTGACATTATCCATGACAAATCGATGTCTAAGATTTTAGCCTATGTTGAGGTGATTTGACAACTCAAAACCCCAAAGGGGTGTTGGGATCCTATTAACCCTATAAGGGTCAACCTAGGGTTGGATGAAAAAAACCTATTCAAAACATCTCCAAATGAGATGAAATTTTTAGCAGAGCTTTCACATGCCCTCGAAGACTACCCACCCAAATATGGGGGAATTTTGAGGTGTTTAAGACACCTAAATAATTTATACATGGTTTATTAATTTTTTCCAATACCTATAGAAACATATTCTCCAAAAATTCCCATTTTTATACAGGCCCTAGATATAGCAAAGGTAGACCACTTGACCAAATTTCAGCTAATTTGGACAAGGGATGAAAGGTGGGCATCCATTTGAACCTCAGGATAATCCTAGGTATAGGTCCCACCAATATGGGTGTTGTGGTCAACCCACTTACCCAATCGAGTTGACATAAATTTTATAATAATCTAGACTCGAATGGCTATAACTTCTGTGACTGGCCATTTTTCCTAAAATAGCCTCTAAGTACCTCATTAAATAACATCAAAAAGAGCTTGATAAATCAATACATATTATATATAAATATAATAATTTAGTTTTATAAGTTACTGTTAATCTTCTCAAAAAGCCCGAACCAGCAACCTAAAAATGCTTAAAACCTGAAGCTTTGCAAGTGGATTTCCAGTCCACCCAGCCATCTCCCTGGCCGGCCACCACCACCACCACCTCCATTGAGGTGAGGGCTACCGTTAGGGGGCAGCACGGCCGCCGGAGAGGCGGTTTTCGGAGAACCCGACCACCATAAATTTCAGAAAAACCATTGAAACGCTCACCCAATCTAGCTCTTTTGAGCCCGATGTCTCTCCTAATAATTCCTAAGATCTATCCATAGAAGAAAGAGTAGAGGAGGACCTTGTTCGCGGTTTGGAGGCGAGAAGAACGTCGGATTGTCATGGCGCGGTGGTGGTGTTCCTGAACTTATCCTACAGCAAGAACAATAACTCAAATCCATTTGGACAAGAGTGTAAACTTCTCATCTTGCTCTAAGGGGGCTTTTATAGATCTCTAAGTGGGGAGCGGAAAGGGTAAAGCATTCATGGACATGAATTCTCTCTCTTAATAATATTTCGGTTACGGTGGAGGGAGAAGAAAAGGTGGAAGATGAAATGACTGATCCAGGTGGCAATTTCCTATTAGATCAACAGTTCCTCATTTTAATAAGTAATTAGAGAAGGAAACGGCCCATAAATACTCCTTATGTAACTTTCCATATAAGAATTTATTATAACGCATGTTAGAATAATTTCGGGCCTAAACTGATGTTTCGGCCATTGTCACGGGCGTGACACGTAGGTCACGGGCGTGACAGGCCCTTGTGGAAAATTCTGAGTTCGTCGATCGTCTTCTTGAGATCTACGATCGTTTAAGGGAGGTCACGCCCTAGGTCACGGGCGTGACATATCAGTCACGGGTGTGACGAGCCAGGGTTGCAAATTCTGCCCTCGCCGATCGTCTTCCTTAGATTAACGATCATCGAAGGGGGTCATAGACTAGGTCACGGGCATGACAAGTAGGTCACGGGCGTGACAGGCCGGGCTGAAAAGCCTCCGTTCGCCGATCGTCTTCCTGAAGTCGATGATTGTCAAAGGCGTCACGCCATAAGTCACGGGCGTGACAAACCCATGATGCAAATTCTACGCTCGCCGATCGTCTTCCTGAGATCGACGATCGTCGAAGGGGGTCACGCCCTACGTCACGGGCGTGATATGTCATTCACGGGCGTGACAGACCCATGATGCAAATTCTAAGTTCGCCGATCGTTTTCCTAAGATCGACGATCGTCGAAGGGGGTCACGCCCTAGGTCACGGGCAAGACGGGTCGGTCATGGGCGTGACCAACCCGTGACCCGAAATCTTGGTCGATTTACTTCAATTCATGGGCTTCCTAGGGTTCTGTCACGACAGACCGAATCTTAGGGGTCTAGCCGGAAATGGGATGTTACATTGGACATCTTCCTCTCTCGAGGGGTGTGTTCAACTCTCTTTACTCTTGAGTGCTCACATCAAACTATCGGCCTCTCGGCTATCTAAGAATGAAAGCTAAGATGGAAAATATATATCGATGATATATCTCCAAGCAAAGGTTAATCGAGAGTTATCCAAGGTTTAAAACCTTAAAAAGAAAAGGTAAATTCAAAGCATCATAACTTATTCACTCGAACCTCGGATCATCAAGATCGAGTACAAGGAGGATTAGTTAATCAGAGTGAAGTGAAGGGGGAGGGATGAGTAGTAAAGCATAAAGAACACAAGGTAATAAATAACACTTATATTCATAATGAAAGAGAGCTACACTTGAAATGGAAATTACAATTGCATGGAAATTAAAATCCTTTTCTAGCCCTACGATTAGCAACTAGAGCAAGTGCAAAAATTACAATAAAAGCTAAAACAAACTAAGCACTAAGCTTGGGTTAAAGAAAAGACTAAAAATGAGAATTAGAGAGAGAGGGAAGAAGACAAATGACCAAGGAATAAAGTTGCAGCACTACCCCCCTCTCAGCCCAAAACTTCCTTGGACACACGGGGGGACCTCTAAATTTATAAAATTTTCCTCGGGTTGGTCACGCCCTTTGACATGCCCATGGAGGGCGTGTTAGGGGGCGTGACATTCACAGAGTTGACCTCAGGCTCGTGATTCTGGCTGGAATGATGACTACTTCTGTATGATGGTGGACACACCCAAGGTCAAGCCCGTGAAGGGGGGGTATGACATGTACGTCAAGTCTCAATCATTGGTCGGAAATCAATCAGTATTGGAAAAAGGTTGAACATGGCAAGGCGCACGCCCGTGTAGGTGGGGCGTGTCCGTACTATTGACATGCTGAGGCGAAAAATCATTTAATGCGGCGACAGGATTCGGGCAGACGGCGACACGCCCAGTTTCATGCCCTAGGACACTCCCGGGGAGGGCGTGTCAAGGGGGCGTGAAAGCCATTTTTCCTGTTATTTGGTCTCCGTCAGCAAGCTTCCTCAGGATCGGGTCAAACGCCTTGTGACACACCTAAGGAGGGCTTGACAGGGGGGAGTATCATTTAATTTTTGGCCAAAATTCTGGAAACCTGCAAAAAGGCAAGAAAGTGTTAGTGGCAATAATATTTACATAAGAAAGATAAAAAATAAGCTAATAAGACAAGATTAGCAACCTCAAAACTAGAAAATACACCTTAATAGTTAAGACTACAAAACGTACTATCAGTAAATAGCTCTAGGAAAGAATTTGGTGACATTTAGACTTAGACACACAAATTAAATCAATTAGGGATTATTTAGGCCTATACCTTTTATGGAAATATTGAAGGGTAATATGATATTGGATCTTTATGAAATTCTGGTGGAAGAGTTTTTATATCATTATGAGTCCCTGAAATTTATTGTAGGGTGTTTGGAAGAAAGTAGCTCATTTAGTTAAAACTAACTTGGAATTGTATAAAACTCATTTAGTAATGTTTTAGGATAATGTTTAAGCTATGGTAATTTTTGTGTAATTTTTGGATTATGATTGGTCGTACTTCCTTCTTTAACTTTAATTACTGCAAATATCTTAAATTAATTAAGTAGTGGCTAATATATTTATGAAAGTTTATGTAACTTGGTACTCTATGAAATTATGATATCATACAATGATCATAATTTTTGGAAGGCTATAACATAAGGAAATCTAGTACTTCATGTTCAAAACTATCTATGATCTAATTTTGGGGAAAATTTAATAAATATTAAATTAATAAGGGGAATTACAAGTTTTTGGATTTACTCTAAGTATGTCATGATACACCCCTAGTTAAAATTCAAGGGCATTTGGAGGAATATTTGAAGGGGTCACCTTTCATACCCATAATATAGCTTAGGTAGGTCTACATATAGTAAAACTACAGAATTGTGTTAGCCTGTGGGAAGGAAATAGGAAGCTGGGAGTAATTGTATGCTGATTTGGTAAGATGAAAAAGTGATCTTCATTAGGAGTCATCATGGTGAGAGGTGATTGGTTGACTAGTGTTAGTGGTCCTCGGGATCGGCGAAGGATCGTCTTTCCAATGGAGAGAGAAAGAGTCAAAATACACTAGGGATAGACTTAGTATAACATTAAACGGGATTGGGAATTGGGTAATAACCAATAATTGTAAGTGCCTTGTTAAAGGGAATGATGGGCTTCAGCTACCATTATAGTTCTTAGTGCCCTGTGAGAGCCCTTCATTGGGAAAACCGTTGGTAGTCCTAGTCTAACTTAAACCGTATGAATAATTATTGTTTAAGAGCAACTAGTATAACTAGTGATTCACTCTCACACACCCCGGTAACTCTGGAGGTTAGTTTGTTCTGCTTATCCGAGTGGTAGGCTCGGTGGTTGTGGAAGTCGGCCGGTTGGTCCGGCGAGCCGAGGGCTCGGAAGGTAGTTATAATGGACAGGTTAGTCCGAGGAGCTGATAGCTCAGGAATTCCTGGATACACGAGCAAAAGGTTGTGGGTCTTCGGTATTAAATGGTAGTTCACACCGAAATCGATACGGTGACTCGGCGGGTGTGGTTGACACTTAGCCAAAGGAAGACTTGTGGATATGGCCAACATTAGAACGTGGTGACTCTGGGTGTGTACTTCTAGCTGCATACGTAATGTCTAGGACTTGTAGTTTTGATACCCGCCTAGGAGTGGGGGGCCCGACCCACTGTCTCCGTTTACCCCCACAGTGGTTCTTGGGAGTGAAGCTAGCTGCCTAATTGGGGGGGAACTAAAGTTCTGTGCGCACAGAGTTGTGTGTGTGTTGCACTTGCATGAACATATCATTAAACCCACATAACATAATATACCATGACAACATCATTCAACCCTTACCCCTAACATATAATTTGATATGGGATGATAGTACGTTTTGTAGTCTAAACTATATGGTATTTTCAGGTTTTAATACACAAATCATGTCTTGTAAGCTTATATGTTGACATCCTTTTGTATATATTATTTCCACTAATGTTTTCTTCTCTTTTTGCAGGTTTTCACAGCTTTCGGCCAAAATGACCTGACATGCCCTCCCTGGGCGTGTCACCGGGCGTGTAACCCAATCCCGAGGAAATTTATTGCCAGAAGCCAGATCTTGAGAAAAACACTTGACATGCCCCCCTTACACTCCCTCACTAGTCGTGTCTCTAGGAATCTCACCCTAATCTCGAAGCCTGCAGGCTTCCAGTAAAGATTTTGCGTTGCTGCACGCCAACAGTACTGACATACCCACCCTACACAGGCGTGTCACTGGGCGTGTACCACCTTTTTTGACAATTGACAGATTTCCGACCAATGATTGTGACGTGACATGCCTTACACGCCCCCCATATAGTGGATTGTACCAGGGCGTATCCACTATTGTACAGAAGTAATCATCATTCCTGCCAGAATCTAGAGCCTAATGTCAACCCCATACCTGACATACCCCCTAACACGCCCTCCCTGGGAGTGTGACTGGGCGAATCACCCTCATCCCGAATCTGATAGGCCTCCATTAAAGATTTTCCATTATTGCACGCCAATAGTACTGACTTGCCTCTCCTACACAAGCGTGTCACCGGGTGTGGACCACCTTTTTCGACGATTGAAGGATTTATGACAAATGATTGTGACGTGACGTGCCTTACACGCCCCACCTATACAGGCATGTCCCCAGGCGTGTCAACTATTATACGGAAGTAATAATCATTCCTGCTAGAATCCAGAGCCTGAGGTCAACCCCGTACCTGACACGACCCCCTGACACGCCCTCCCTAGGCGTTATAGGGGGTGTGACCGACCCAGAGAAAAATTCTATAAATTAAGTGGCTCCCCCTTGTGTCCAAAAGATATAGGTTGGTAGGGGAGGTGCTGCCCTTTTATTTCTTGATGTTTTTTTTGTTATTCCTCTCTCTCTTTCTCATTTTAAGCTTTTCCTAATCCTAAGCTTAGTGTACATCTTTTATAATAGCTTTTGTAATTGTTTTAGTAGCTTAATGTTAATTCCAGCCTAGGATTTTAATTTCCATGCACTTGTAATCTTTTATTTCAAGTTGTAGCTCTCTTTTAACATGAATATAAAGTGCCCTTTTTCTTTGTTTTCTTAATTTTCTTCTACCCATCTCTCTTCCTCCACTTCACCATGATTAACTAATCCTCCATGTACTCGATCTTGATGATCCGAGGTTAGAGTTGATTAAGTTATGATGCTTTAAGTTCACTTTTTCTTTTTAGGGTTTAGGCCTTCGATTTACTCTTGATTATTCATATTTGGAGTTATATCATCGATATATAATTTCCATCTTCGTTTTCACTCTTAGCTAGCAGAGAGGCTTATAGTTTGAAGTGAACACTAAATAGTAAAGAGAGTTACACGCATCACTCGAGAGAGGCAGACGTTAAATCTACCAGATTGGAGTGAAATCCAATAGCGGGATTAACAACGTAAAACGAGCTTTAGGTCTCTGATTTGTACGAGAGTTCGATCGGACCTTCCTAAACTCCGTTGGGCATGACTTCGAGAGAAGCGTGCTCAAGCTTTAGGAACCTCCACTGTCAAGGACCTTCACTTTATTTAGATAGGGTGTATTATCACATTTTTAATCAGCTTTTTCCGAGGTGATTCTTGATCGAGTGCTTTTCTATTTCGTCGTATCAATCACTCGTTGTAATCGCTTTTAGTAGCTCTCTATTTAACATCAAGTAGTTCTATTTTTAGCGCAAATATTTCTTTCCTTAATTGCAATTACTTTTCTCTTAACAAACCCTAAAACAATCTTTTGATAAGATAATATTCTTCTTGTGAATAAGATTACTCAACAGTTCTCGGATTTTAATACGACAATTTTATCCCCTAGCTAAAATTCGATATGTATACTTGCTTAGTTGGATTGCTAGTTTGGTTCTTATTCTCTTCATGATTAGTGAACACCATGGGACTTTTTATATGTTAGGCCTTGCCATACGACCCCATGGTTTATAAGCTTGTGTGGGCATGCCTTTAAGTTACAGTTACTCTTCTTATGGATATTTATTACTTGCCTTGTGATATGCTTTACTTTCATACTTCTCTGCTTATTACTATAGAACTGCTAGTTGTACTTTCCTTCATTAGCTCTATCAACATTATTATCCAACTACTAGAATAGCTCCACCATCACCTTCTCTTGTCTACTCACCACCATAATAGCTTTCCTATCATTCCTCCCACTCAATTCCTAGGAGACATTAGGGGAGTGGTGGGGGAAATCAAGCTTAGTATTTTTTACTAACGGTCGGTGGACCAAACATTTCAGGAGCTCCGGATAGGGGAGAGCGAGTAGCAGCAGGAGATACAGGACCAACTGAGCACGGTGCACATGGTGGTGGGCAAGTCTAGCATAGGGGCACCGACTACTGGCTCCGTGTGTGATTAGTTTACTTAGCTACTACGAGAGTTTGTAGTGAGGATTTTATGTACCGGGCTTAAGCCTGTTTATATTTCTATGTACTGATCTATTTCAGTACTTCTATTATCATGTGGACTTGATGTGATTTCCTTTATATATATTATATGTGATATGTGGGCTTGGATATATTTAAAATATCTATTTGATTCCCTCTCTTTGGTGATCGTTAAGGACGGAAGGATTGGCATTTTGTAGCGGCGACCTTCCCGAGTGTCATTGTCACCGCAAAACGGCGATTTTGGGCATAATACCCGGTGGTTTAAAAAGGAAAAAATTGGGTCTTACATTATTTAAGTTTGGCGTTGACAGACTCAACATTGCATTGAGCGATGAAGTTTCACTCAACGCCTTGGTACTTAGACAAATTTTGTCCCATAGCGTCGAGTGAGTGAGATACACTCAACACCAAACTACTTAGCCATATTTTATATCTAATGGTGTTGAGTGAGAAGGCTACCCTCAACGCCTAAATAATTAGACCGATTTTCTATCTCAAGCTGTTGAGTTAGAAAGCTACACTCAATGCCTAACTACTTAGTCAAAAATTCAACACAGATATTTCTATGGCTATGACTGTCTGGGCCTATCTCACAGCTTTCTACTGTATGGCGTTGAGTGATTAGACTACACTCAATGTCTATGGACATAGCCACATTTCAGCATATTTCTATTTAGGCTTTAACTGTCTCAGCGCCTTTTGTTATATGGCGTTGAGTGAGCTCAACACACTCAATGCCTGTGGAAATAGCTGATTTTCTTACTAGCCACTTCTTTGAGTCTACCTGCCTTATCATTGTCACAATGATTGTCCTGTACACATGAATTTACTCAACGATTTTACTTACTTGGCATTGAGTGAATAGATTTCACTCAAAGCCTGTGGATTTAGGCAAATCTTCTGCCCTTCTAGCAACTTCTTTGAGTCCACCTGCCTGATCATTGTCACAAGGACTGTCCTGTACACATGAATTAAGACACACATCAAAAACAATTATATCTATCTCATAGACTTGTTTGACATCATCAAATTAGTTCCATTAGGATCAATGGACCCAACAGTTCTTCATCCACCAGGCCTGGATCGACGATCTTGACTGTTCTTGGAGCTTCTTCCTTAACAACTTCATGCAAGCTTAGCTCCTTGAGCTTGGTACCTGCATCAACACTAATAACACTAGACGAGGTGTTATGAATCATGCTAGTCTCATAAAATACAAAATTTATCGACTCTTCTACCAACAGAGTTTTCTTATTGAAAATACTATATGTCTTACTATGGCTACTATATCCTATAAAAATACCTTCAAAATGCTTTTTACTAAACTTTGTGCGGTAATACATGTAAGACCCCATTTTTTTTTCTTTTTCAACCACCGGGGTCTTAGGCCCAGAACCGCCGCTTTGCGGTGACTCCTTCACGTCCCGAAAGGTCATCACCACAAGGCGCCGATTCTGCCGGCCAAATTCGATCACAGAAGTAGCACAATTATTGAAGTAAAAGCAATGCAGTCCACAATAATAAAAATCACATATATATATAATAAAACTCCACGAAGGGAGTGTCCACAGAAACATCAGAGTAATAAAATTACGGGCTTATGCCCGGTACAAAATGTCCTCACTACAAGTCTCTCATGCGGAAGCGAATCAGAAACTACTCAAGGATCGAGACTCACGGTCTCGGCGGTGTGAACTCCGGAGCTAGACTGCCCCTTCTCTAGGCGCACCGATCTCTGGGGCTGCTCCTCCATGCTGGGCTCCACGATCCCCTAAAATGATATGGTTCGAAAACCGTTAGTCTAAAAGACTAAGTCCTATCATCCCCCACCCCTTCCCCCACGCTCTAAGGCACCGGGCGGAGAGGAAGAAAGGGGAGGACATGAAAGTGGAGAGTAGTCAAAAGCAGATGACGGTGGACCTAACTAGCAAGTTATAACAGGGGAGCAATTTAAATCTTAAGTGTTGTAATAGGTCAAACAAGAAGGAAAATAAGTAAGGTAATTTAAACCTTCACTTATGTGAGTACACATAAGCCAAGGGATCTTTTGCAAGGCTCTCATCGTATAAAGTGTCCCATACCACTTATACGTTGGGGTGTCGGTTTTCAAACAGCAACATATATATATTGAAATTAACCTTTGATTTATAAACTTGCCCACACAAGCTTATAGACCAAGGGGTCGTTTTGCAAGTCCTAAAGTATAAGCGTCCCATTCCACTTATACTTTAGGTGTCAAGGTTGTTCTGAATGATTATGATATGCAACTATATGGTGGGTATGTTATGTCATGCAGTGCAACTCACACACCCGACTCTGTGCACACAGACCTTTAGTTCCCCCTTTCGGAGCCGTTACCTCCCAGGATACCTCCGTAGTGGCAAACGGAAGCGGTGGGTTGGGCCTCGCCCACCTCCAAAACCAGTAAAGCACACTGGTCTGACCTATCGTACGCCTCAACGCTTGGTGCAC
This sequence comes from Platanthera zijinensis, assembly GCA_039513925.1. NCBI lineage: Eukaryota > Viridiplantae > Streptophyta > Magnoliopsida > Asparagales > Orchidaceae > Platanthera > Platanthera zijinensis. Next base: position 91,181,082 of record CM077087.1, on the reverse strand, counting down.
AAAGCAGACGCCTGCGTACTCTTGCCGGCTGGCGCACCGGACTTCTGTTGGCGGAGTGCTAATCACCCCGCCGAGTCAACGATATCGGTGTCGGTGCAATCGAACTCCCCGATATCGAAAGACCCACCACCTTAACTTTCCTATTTTATGCACATGCAAGTTAAACCGTAAGCACTCAAAACCGAGCCGAAGCTCCCCGGACCAAAACGTCCGTCTCCAAATCAACCGAGCCGAAGCTCCCCGGACCGTCCTGTCCGTTTCCAAAATCAACCGAGTCGAAGCTCTCATCAACCTTCCTGTGCCAACAGTGTTGTGAAGAGTGCAGCCCTAGTTACTAAGTTACTCTTGTCGGTTTGTTATTACAGTTTACGTTAGCCCAGGACTGCCCCCGGTATACCCGTGAAGGGCTCTCAAGGGGCACTAGGAACCAAGACGGTGCATTACGGCCCGAAGTTCCCTTTCGCAAGGCACTTATTATTGTTGGTTAATACCCCGTACCCAAACCCTTAATGTTACTCTGGTTCTAACCCTAATGTATTTTAACTCCTTCACCCGCTCCCAGGAAAGACGATGTTCCGTCGAACCCGAGCTCCACCCATCCTTAGTTAACCTAACCACTATCCCATACCCAATTTCATTGATAACCTCCGAATCATCTTGCCACGGCATTTACACATGATTTGTCGCCCTATGACCATGGTATTACAATTTCTATGATTTCACTATATGCAGACCCACTTGAGCAAATCAACAAGTATGATAGGAAGTGCATCAATTTCTCATCCAAACACCCTAAGATAATTACTAAGGGCCTATCATGACTTTTATAACTTAAATCCAGCACTTCCAAATTTTTCCTAAATAACTTAATATTTATTTAATTATCCAGAAATTAAAGCCATGAGTGATTTTGAGCATGAGGTACTACATTCATTCATCATAAAATTATAAGAAAATTACCAGGGCTCTACAATGTCCATAAATGTTCACTGACCAAAAATTATACTTTTACACGGCCTAGAAATATTATTTAAAAATCATTTATAAATTCTACAAATTGCAAGCCTTGTGAATCAACCCCTATGATTATAGATCCAAAAATTCTACAATAATTACCAGAGATGTAAGAGGTCATAAAAACTCATTTGCCTAAGTTACACCAGATTTCAGTGAGGGAACAACCCATAATAATTATTTGACTATCTTTAGAAAATCAATGGCTTGTGAATGAAGTACTTAAAATAATCAGTTAATAATTCCAGAAAAATTCAAGCATATGTATAAGAATCTAAAAAGCTCTCTGCCAAAATTTCATATCCATTAATCAACCATAGAAATCAAATTAATTAAAATACCCAAAAGCCTATTCTTGTGAGATATGAAGGAACTATTATGTATTGAATCCCAAGGCTCTCAATATTACTTCCCAAAGACTTCCCTAAACCCAAGAAGTACACTACCCAAGTTTCATGGCCTTTAGGCAAGTTTTGGTGACCTATTTTACCTTAACAAGGGAGGTGCCCTAAACTAGGGTTAGGGTTCAAGGGAGGGTAACCCTCTCCAAACCTTCCAAGACTTGGGTCAGGGGGTTCTAACCTCACTAGTCTCCTTTCCACCAAAAATCACTTCCATTCAAGGTCTTTTGACCCCATGCCCTTCACAAGCCCCCAAAGTCCAACCTAGGGGTTTGGACTTGGGTCCTAGGGCATACTCACCCCAAACCACTCCATACACCATAAGGGAGTGTTAAAGCCCATTACAAACCAGTGGACCAAGTTTCAGCCTCTGGTGAGGGAGTTTGGTCAACTAAAATCACTAAGTGCACTTTTGACCTATTTGCCCCTTAATGGGCTAACCTAGGATTGGGTAATTACCCATCCAAAACATCTCCAAATTAAATGAAACTTTATACAGAGCTTCCCTAGGTCCCTAAGGACCTCCCACCAAAATTTTGGGGGATTTGGAGGTCATTAGACCCCTTAATCACTCTAAGATATGATTATTAAATTTTAACAAAAACTATAGAAAAATGTTATCCAAAAATTACCATTTTTGGATATGTCATAGGTGTGGGTAAGAATGACCCCTACATAAAATTTTAAGTCATTTGGAGGTCTGGTTTGATGTGGGCAACCAAAATGGTGTCTGACCTAGCCTAAGGACACCTTCCACCAAACTGAGTGCTGAGGTCAGCACATTTATCCAAATTGGGTGAAATCAATTTTAAAATAAAGTAGACCCAAAGGGCTACAACTTTCATGTTCACTACTTTCTCTGTAGAGGGCTCTAGGTATTTTTAATAAATACAAACATTAAGAGGTAAAACTGTGACAGAAATGCAAATAATATATCCAAAACTATACTATCATGATTTTTACTGTTTGCACGAATCCTGAAGTAGGATCCAATGGTAGCTGCTCATCTTCTCCAAATGGCCGAAAATCCAACCCGAGCAGGCCCTTTTTACGGGGCTTTTCCCGGCGGCCTGAGGCGGCGCCACCACCGGGAAACATCATCCATTTGTTCCCGGTGGTGGGGGCTATCCATAGCCGGAGTTAGGGCGGCCGGAGGTGGCGGCGCCGCCCTACCCGTGAGCTCCAAAAAGCTCCAAAAATGGCGGTTTTCAGATTTTTAAAAACTCAAAACCGATTCGTTTGAGCATGAAACTTCATCCTAACGATTCCTAGGATCTAAACATAGAGGAAGAGGTGAGGGAGGACCTTCCCGGCGGCCATGCAACGTGTAGATCGACGAGGGGCCATGGCGACGGCGGCGGCGGCGTTTTCCTCCTTCTCAAGCTCCGGCCACCCTTCTCTTCTGCTAGGGATTCGAAAACCTTCTCCCTGGCTCACTGAGGGGTTTTAAAGGTAGAGGAGGGAGGGGGAGAGGCAGGGCTTGGAGTTTATTATGCCATTAATTGGCTTCAATGGGGGCGGCTCGGATTGAAGAGAGGGGGGTTGCACAGCGCCTAGAGGGTTGGGAAACGGCTGGAGGAACTCCTCTTTCCCAGAGGAGGTTAATGGCATCCATTATTGCTCCCCTCAGCCCCTTCATGGCCGAGCCCCACTCTTTCTTCTTCTCCCCCATTTTTCTCTCTCCTCCATTATTCTCCTCTTTATTTTCTCTCTTTCTTCTTCTCTCTCCTAGTCACCCTCCAAACTGAATTGTCTTCCTCCTACCCCCTATTGGCAGCCCATTTGAATCTATTAATTCCCAAATGAAAATATGGGAGAGGGTCCACCATGAATACTCTCTTTTATCATTTCTCTCTCCTCTTAATAATTTCTTCTCTCTCTCTCTTATTCCCCCATTTGACTAGTCAACCCTCTAGGCTATTGGCAGCCCTAATATCTTACATTAATAATGTCATTAGGCTTAGCCTAAGAGGGGGGGTGACTTGAAGTTGGGTTAGCCCAATTAGGTCAAGTTGACTTGACTTGGGTTAAATGTTGACTTGGTTATTTTGACTCTTTGGGTCCACATTAATGGGTCTTTAGTGACCCTTTGGACTCCCCTAAGGCCTAGGTAGGGTTAGTTGGAGTTGAGTTGGCCCCCTGGAGGTCACATGGCCCTTAGGAAGGGCACTTTGACCATTTTAGGGTTAGGGTTGGCTTGGGTTAATTTGGCCACTAGTATTGACCCCATTGAGTCTATGGTGACTCATTGGCCCCACATTGGGTCTAGAAATGCCCTAGAGTCAGTTTGAACTCACTAGGTCACCCAAACTCAGTGTTTTGGAAACTTGCTATTTGCAGCCCAAAATGAGTCTCTACTAGACTCCTAAGCCCATTTGGTCTATTTGGTTCCCTATGGTCTTGCCATGGCCCAGGCAAGCCCAAAGTTATTCTTAGGGGGGGCCTAATTGGAAATGGGATGTTACAAATCCCAATAAACAAAACAAAAATTTCGTCCCCGAAATTAAGGTTAAGTCTACGGGAGATCACTACCGGCATAAGTTAAGCTTGTAACATCCCATATGGTTTGCAGTGCCTACGATATCAACATTTACGGGCTAGTCCCCAATAAACAAAAAGTTTAGCCTATACCTTCTTAGATTATTCTACGAATAATTGTAAATAGGAAGGAAAACTTTAAATTACTTGAGGAGTTGGGAGGATTACCTGACTAAACAGCTCCGGGTATCTCTCCTGCATCAGGTCCTGAGGTTCCCAGGTGTGCTCCTCCTGACCGTGATTTCTCCACAGAACCTTGACTAAGGGAATCTTCTTGCGGCGCAAGATCCGCACTCCTTTGTCATCGATCCGAACCGGCTCCAAGTGAACAGATCGGTCTGAAGCTACCGGCCCTTCTGTGGTCAAAATTCGCTGCTCCGGGCGTAGTAGAGCCCTTCTCAGCGAAGAGATGTGGAAGACGTCGTGTAGAGCTGCCAGCTCTGGCGGCAACTCTAGCCTGTAGGCTAAGGGTCCGATCCGCTCCAGGATCCGGTAAGGGCCCATATACCTAGGGCTGAGTTTCTTCCTCCGACCGCGCACCCGTGAGACTCCGTGCATGGGCCGGATCTTCAAGAACACTCGATCTCCTACCCGGAACTCCACCTGACGATGCCGAGCGTCATAGTATTTTGCTTGTCTGCTCTGCGCCTCCAGCATCCTTTCTCTGATCAGCCTCACCTGAGCCTCGGTGTCTTCAACGAAATCCGATCCCAGCAGCTTCGGATCCTCGTCCTGTACCCAAGAAAGCGGGGTCCTACATCTCCTTCCATATAAGGCCTCATAAGGCGCCATCCTGATGCTGGACTGGTAGCTATTATTGTAGGAGAACTCAACCAACGGTAACATCTTCTCCCACGGCTCCCCTCGGTCTAGTATACACAGCCGTAGTAAGTCCTCCAAGGTCCTGTTGGTGCGCTCGGTCTGCCCGTCCGTCTGAGGGTGGAAGGCCGTGCTAAAAGCCAACCGGGTGCCCAAATATGCCTGCACTGACCGCCACTCCCTGGATGTAAACCGTCCATCGCGGTCCGACACTATCGTCCGGGGCACGCCATGATATCGGACATACTGCTCCACAAACTTCCGTACCAGCACTCCCACCGAGTCATCCTTCCTGATCGGCACAAAGCGGGCCACCTTCGTCAGCCGATCGACAATCACCCAAATCGAGTCGTTCCCTGTCCGAGACCGGGGAAGACCATGTATGAAATCCATCGCTATGTCGTCGAACTTCCACTCCGGCACCGGGAGTGGCTGCAATAGTCCTGCGGGGTTCCTGCACTCCGCCTTCACCAACTGACACGCCTCGCAATGGGTCACGAAGTACGTAATGTCCTTCTTCATGCCCGGCCAAAACATCGTCCTCTTCAAATCAGCGGTCATCTTTGTGATCCCCGGGTGTACGGAGTACCGGCTGCAATGCGCCTCCGCCAAAATGTCTTCTCGGATCTGGCCTCCTGCGGGTATATATACTCTGCCTCTGAAGTGGAGCAAACCATCCCTCAGGGAATAATCTCCTGTCGAACCTTCCTCCAAGGCTCGGAACATCGGCTCTGCCCACACATCTGCCCTCTGTCCGTCCCGAATGCGATCCCGAATATCGTCTATGGCCACTATCGATGCCAGATACTCCCTATACAGATCTGGGTCATCCTCGGACACTAGGGATATCTGCATATCTCTGAATGACTGGACTAGCTCCATAGACATCACCTGGGGCCCAGCTTCGGAAGTGGCCGCTCTCCGACTCAGCGCGTCGGCCACCACGTTTGCCTTCCCTGGGTGGTAGTGCATCTCATACTGATAATCTGCTAAGAACTCCACCCAGCGTCTCTGCCTGATATTCAGCTCCTTCTGCGTGTCCACGTATTTCAGGTTCTTGTGATCGGAGAAGATATCGCAGTGGACTCCATAAAGGTAATGACGCCAGACCTTTAGAGCAAAAACGACCGCTCCCATCTCGAGGTCGTGCACCGGGTAGTTCCTCTCGTGGGTCTTCAGCTGGCGGGAGGCATATGCTATGACATGTCCGTTCTGCATCAGCACTGCCCCCATTCCCTGGTATGATGCGTCGGTATACACCTGAAATCCTTCCTTCCCCGATGGAAGGGCCAGAATGGGGGCCGAGACGAGTCGGTCCTTCAGCTCCTGGAAAGCCGCCTGGCACTGCGGGGTCCAAACAAAAGGTGCCTCCTTCTTTGTCAACGATGTGAGGGGGAGGGCAATCCGAGAGAACCCCTCTACGAACTTCCGGTAGTAACCGGCAAGTCCCAAGAAACTGCGTACATCGGTGGCCGTTTTCAACTGCGGCCAATCTCGAACTGCCCGAATCTTCGCTGGATCTACCGCTAGCCCGGCTCCGCTGATGATGTGACCTAGGAAGGCCACCTCCTTCAACCAGAACTGACACTTGCTGAATTTTGCATAAAGGCGATGCTCCCGCAACCTCTCCAAGGTCAGTGCCAGATGTCGAGTGTGCTCCTCCTCCGTCCTAGAATAGATCATGATGTCGTCTATGAATACTATGACGAACACATCCAAGTAGGCTTCGAAAACCCGGTTCATGAGACTCATGAACGCCGACGGAGCATTCGTGAGCCCAAAGGGCATCACGGTAAACTCATACAGGCCATATCTGCTACTAAAGGCCGTCTTCGGAATGTCCTCCTCCTGGATCCGCAGCTGGTAGTATCCTGATCTCAAATCCAGCTTCGAGAAATAATGGGCCCCCTCCAATTGGTCGAATAGTTTGTCTATCCGTGGGAGCGGATAGGTATTCCGGACGGTCAGCCTGTTTAGTGCTCGATAATCGATGCACAGGCGGAGTGTCCCATCCTTCTTCTTCACAAACAGGACCGGTGCTCCCCATGGCGAGGAGCTCGGTCTAACAAAACCTGCCTCCACCAATTCCTGCAACTGGGTCCGAAACTCTGCCAACTCCTTTGGGGCCATCCGATAAGGGGCCCTAGACGCCGGCTTGGCTCCCGGCACAAGCTGTATCTGAAAATCTTGCTCTCGGTGTGGAGGTAGTCCTGGCAGTTTCTCCGGAAAGATGTCTGCGAACTCTCGCACCACCGGGATGTCTATCACCGACTCCTTGACTTCCGCCATCTCAAAAAGAATCTGATAGACCTCCTCTCCCTGCAGATGGGCCTTAACGGCCTGTACCGAAGATAAGAGTATACGAGAGACAGGTCTTATACCTTCGATGGTAATGAAAGAGTCCCCGTGTCTCACGGTGATCCTCTTTGCCTGGCAGTCAATCTGGGCATAGTTCCAATGCAGCCATACCATGCCCAGGATCAGATCGTAGTCTGTCAGCTTCAAAATCGTCGCTGGAGCCTCGAACGCTTTCCCACCAATCTCTGCCTCCATATTGCAGTGATCCGTGGTAAGGAGCTCTGATCCATCCGGTAGTCGCACCCTCATCCTCGAGCCTGTGAACCGCTCCACACCTTCCAGCCCTTCTACGAACGACTCCGACACAAAGGAGTGAGTAGCTCCAGTATCGAACAGCGTGCGGGCAGGCTTGCCACTGATGAAGACTATACCTGGGGTGATTAAATATCTCAGGGTTCTATAAAGAGTTTTCTTTCCTGGTTAATCTATCTAGTGTGGTTCTAAGTTTAACAACTTAAAGGGGAAATTCTATGAAAACAAAGAAAACATTTCGGCATACCTGCGATGACCTGCTCCGGATTCCGCGGCTGTGCAAGGTCCAAGGCATATACCTGCTCTCTCCCCTGTCTACGATCTTCCCCCTGGTATCCTCGACCGCGGCCGCGCCCTCGGCCTCCGTAATACTGAGCTAGTGGGCCGCCCTGATGTGCTGGAGGTGGTGCCCCCTTCATGGGGCAGTTCCTCCGTATGTGCCCAATCTGATGGCAAAGGAAGCATTCTGGGGGATACGCCATTCCCCCGGGTCTCGGCATCTCCTGCATCCGAAGAGGTGGAGGGGCCAATACCACCTGTTCCCTCGGCTCCGGCCTCACGTCCTGACGAGGCTGGTCCTCTGTCCTCCTCCCCTCTGGTACAGCACCTCGCCGCTGGTCATTCCTACCTCTCCGTCCCTGATCCTCTGCTGGCCGCTTCCGGCCCCGGGTGGTGTGCCAATCTGCCTCGATCCTTTTGGCCATCTCCAAAATCCGGGAGATGGGCCCGTCAGATACAAACAAGAGGGCCTCCCTCAGGTCCTCCCGCAGGCCCTTGTAGAACCTCCTGATATACCCTGCCTCGTCCAGCTGGTAGGAATCTGCGTATCGAGCCAGGTGGTCAAACTCTCGATGGTACTCCACCACGGTCCGAGTACCCTGCTTCAGCTGCAAGAACCGCTCCTCCAAATCATCCCTAGCCGACTGCGGAACGAAATGCTCCAGCAGTGCGGCCCTGAACTCCTCCCAAGTGACCTCCGCAACCTCCCTATCAGCAAAAGTCGTGTCCAACAGCGTCTTCCACCACCTCTTCGCATGGGACTCCAAGCAGGAGACAACCAGAGCCACCCTCTCCTCCCATGGACACCGAATCCCGGTCAGCATCTCGTACATGATATCTAGCCATTCCTCCGTCCGAACAGCCGACTCTGTCCCCAAATAGGACGGGGGGGACAGTCCTCGAAAGATGCTGAGCCAGTTGGCCCCCAGATTGGGCTGCGGGACCGGAACCTGCTGGGCCCTGAAGGCCTCCAGAATGGCAGTCAGGGTCTGTCCCATATCTGACTGAAGGAAAGGAGTGGGGACCGGTGGAGGTGGTGCAACTCCCTGGGTCTGCTGAACTCCGCCCTGTGGCGTAGGCTGTGCTGGAGGCTGCGCAACGAAAAACACATGCTGAGAAAACGTTCAAATATTACCTAAAGGTGGACAATTTATATGTGATCCCCATATGGGCACACCACTGCTTCCGCTGCTTAGTTTGTCCCCAAACTAAACTCGAGCGGGGGTGACCTAGGGTTAGTGGACTGCTATTTCCTTCTGATCGATGTTTCCTCTGATACCACTTGTAAGACCCCATTTTTTTTTCTTTTTCAACCACCGGGGTCTTAGGCCCAGAACCGCCGCTTTGCGGTGACTCCTTCACGTCCCGAAAGGTCATCACCACAAGGCGCCGATTCTGCCGGCCAAATTCGATCACAGAAGTAGCACAATTATTGAAGTAAAAGCAATGCAGTCCACAATAATAAAAATCACATATATATATAATAAAACTCCACGAAGGGAGTGTCCACAGAAACATCAGAGTAATAAAATTACGGGCTTATGCCCGGTACAAAATGTCCTCACTACAAGTCTCTCATGCGGAAGCGAATCAGAAACTACTCAAGGATCGAGACTCACGGTCTCGGCGGTGTGAACTCCGGAGCTAGACTGCCCCTTCTCTAGGCGCACCGATCTCTGGGGCTGCTCCTCCATGCTGGGCTCCACGATCCCCTAAAATGATATGGTTCGAAAACCGTTAGTCTAAAAGACTAAGTCCTATCATCCCCCACCCCTTCCCCCACGCTCTAAGGCACCGGGCGGAGAGGAAGAAAGGGGAGGACATGAAAGTGGAGAGTAGTCAAAAGCAGATGACGGTGGACCTAACTAGCAAGTTATAACAGGGGAGCAATTTAAATCTTAAGTGTTGTAATAGGTCAAACAAGAAGGAAAATAAGTAAGGTAATTTAAACCTTCACTTATGTGAGTACACATAAGCCAAGGGATCTTTTGCAAGGCTCCCATCGTATAAAGTGTCCCATACCACTTATACGTTGGGGTGTCGGTTTTCAAACAGCAACATATATATATTGAAATTAACCTTTGATTTATAAACTTGCCCACACAAGCTTATAGACCAAGGGGTCGTTTTGCAAGTCCTAAAGTATAAGCGTCCCATTCCACTTATACTTTAGGTGTCAAGGTTGTTCTGAATGATTATGATATGCAACTATATGGTGGGTATGTTATGTCATGCAGTGCAACTCACACACCCGACTCTGTGCACACAGACCTTTAGTTCCCCCTTTCGGAGCCGTTACCTCCCAGGATACCTCCGTAGTGGCAAACGGAAGCGGTGGGTTGGGCCTCGCCCACCTCCAAAACCAGTAAAGCACACTGGTCTGACCTATCGTACGCCTCAACGCTTGGTGCACAAAGCGGACGCCTGCGTACTCTTGCCGGCTGGCGCACCGGACTTCTGTTGGCGGAGTTCTAATCACCCCGCCGAGTCAACGATATCGGTGTCGGTGCAATCGAACTCCCCGATATCGAAAGACCCACCACCTTAACTTTTCCTATTTTATGCACATGCAAGTTAAACCGTAAGCACTCAAAACCGAGCCGAAGCTCCCCGGACCAAAACGTCCGTCTCCAAATCAACCGAGCCGAAGCTCCCCGGACCGTCCTGTCCGTTTCCAAAATCAACCGAGTCGAAGCTCTCATCAACCTTCCTGTGCCAACAGTGTTGTGAAGAGTGCAGCCCTAGTTACTAAGTTACTCTTGTCGGTTTGTTATTACAGTTTACGTTAGCCCAGGACTGCCCCCGGTATACCCCGTGAAGGGCTCTCAAGGGGCACTAGGAACCAAGACGGTGCATTACGGCCCGAAGTTCCCTTTTGCAAGGCACTTATTATTGTTGGTTAATACCCCGTACCCAAACCCTTAATGTTACTCTGGTTCTAACCCTAATGTATTTTAACTCCTTCACCCGCTCCCAGGAAAGACGATGTTCCGTCGAACCCGAGCTCCACCCATCCTTAGTTAACCTAACCACTATCCCATACCCAATTTCATTGATAACCTCCGAATCATCTTGCCACGGCATTTACACATGATTTGTCGCCCTATGACCATGGTATTACAATTTCTATGATTTCACTATATGCAGACCCACTTGAGCAAATCAACAAGTATGATAGGAAGTGCATCAATTTCTCATCCAAACACCCTAAGATAATTACTAAGGGCCTATCATGACTTTTATAACTTAAATCCAGCACTTCCAAATTTTTCCTAAATAACTTAATATTTATTTAATTATCCAGAAATTAAAGCCATGAGTGATTTTGAGCATGAGGTACTACATTCATTCATCATAAAATTATAAGAAAATTACCAGGGCTCTACAATGTCCATAAATGTTCACTGACCAAAAATTATAATTTTACAAGGCCTAGAAATATTATTTAAAAATCATTTATAAATTCTACAAATTGCAAGCCTTGTGAATCAACCCCTATGATTATAGATCCAAAAATTCTACAATAATTACCAGAGATGTAAGAGGTCATAAAAACTCATTTGCCTAAGTTACACCAGATTTCAGTGAGGGAACAACCCATAATAATTATTTGACTATCTTTAGAAAATCAATGGCTTGTGAATGAAGTACTTAAAATAATCAGTTAATAATTCCAGAAAAATTCAAGCATATGTATAAGAATCTAAAAAGCTCTCTGCCAAAATTTCATATCCATTAATCAACCATAGAAATCAAATTAATTAAAATACCCAAAAGCCTATTCTTGTGAGATATGAAGGAACTATTATGTATTGAATCCCAAGGCTCTCAATATTACTTCCCAAAGACTTCCCTAAACCCAAGAAGTACACTACCCAAGTTTCATGGCCTTTAGGCAAGTTTTGGTGACCTATTTTACCTTAACAAGGGAGGTGCCCTAAACTAGGGTTAGGGTTCAAGGGAGGGTAACCCTCTCCAAACCTTCCAAGACTTGGGTCAGGGGGTTCTAACCTCACTAGTCTCCTTTCCACCAAAAATCACTTCCATTCAAGGTCTTTTGACCCCATGCCCTTCACAAGCCCCCAAAGTCCAACCTAGGGGTTTGGACTTGGGTCCTAGGGCATACTCACCCCAAACCACTCCATACACCATAAGGGAGTGTTAAAGCCCATTACAAACCAGTGGACCAAGTTTCAGCCTCTGGTGAGGGAGTTTGGTCAACTAAAATCACTAAGTGCACTTTTGACCTATTTGCCCCTTAATGGGCTAACCTAGGATTGGGTAATTACCCATCCAAAACATCTCCAAATTAAATGAAACTTTATACAGAGCTTCCCTAGGTCCCTAAGGACCTCCCACCAAAATTTTGGGGGATTTGGAGGTCATTAGACCCCTTAATCACTCTAAGATATGATTATTAAATTTTAACAAAAACTATAGAAAAATGTTATCCAAAAATTACCATTTTTGGATATGTCATAGGTGTGGGTAAGAATGACCCCTACATAAAATTTTAAGTCATTTGGAGGTCTGGTTTGATGTGGGCAACCAAAATGGTGTCTGACCTAGCCTAAGGACACCTTCCACCAAACTGAGTGCTGAGGTCAGCACAGTTATCCAAATTGGGTGAAATCAATTTTAAAATAAAGTAGACCCAAAGGGCTACAACTTTCATGTTCACTACTTTCTCTGTAGAGGGCTCTAGGTATTTTTAATAAATACAAACATTAAGAGGTAAAACTGTGACAGAAATGCAAATAATATATCCAAAACTATACTATCATGATTTTTACTGTTTGCACGAATCCTGAAGTAGGATCCAATGGTAGCTGCTCATCTTCTCCAAATGGCCGAAAATCCAACCCGAGCAGGCCCTTTTTACGGGGCTTTTCCCGGCGGCCTGAGGCGGCGCCACCACCGGGAAACATCATCCATTTGTTCCCGGTGGTGGGGGCTATCCATAGCCGGAGTTAGGGCGGCCGGAGGTGGCGGCGCCGCCCTACCCGTGAGCTCCAAAAAGCTCCAAAAATGGCGGTTTTCAGATTTTTAAAAACTCAAAACCGATTCGTTTGAGCATGAAACTTCATCCTAACGATTCCTAGGATCTAAACATAGAGGAAGAGGTGAGGGAGGACCTTCCCGGCGGCCATGCAACGTGTAGATCGACGAGGGGCCATGGCGACGGCGGCGGCGGCGTTTTCCTCCTTCTCAAGCTCCGGCCACCCTTCTCTTCTGCTAGGGATTCGAAAACCTTCTCCCTGGCTCACTGAGGGGTTTTAAAGGTAGAGGAGGGAGGGGGAGAGGCAGGGCTTGGAGTTTATTATGCCATTAATTGGCTTCAATGGGGGCGGCTCGGATTGAAGAGAGGGGGGTTGCACAGCGCCTAGAGGGTTGGGAAACGGCTGGAGGAACTCCTCTTTCCCAGAGGAGGTTAATGGCATCCATTATTGCTCCCCTCAGCCCCTTCATGGCCGAGCCCCACTCTTTCTTCTTCTCCCCCATTTTTCTCTCTCCTCCATTATTCTCCTCTTTATTTTCTCTCTTTCTTCTTCTCTCTCCTAGTCACCCTCCAAACTGAATTGTCTTCCTCCTACCCCCTATTGGCAGCCCATTTGAATCTATTAATTCCCAAATGAAAATATGGGAGAGGGTCCACCATGAATACTCTCTTTTATCATTTCTCTCTCCTCTTAATAATTTCTTCTCTCTCTCTCTTATTCCCCCATTTGACTAGTCAACCCTCTAGGCTATTGGCAGCCCTAATATCTTACATTAATAATGTCATTAGGCTTAGCCTAAGAGGGGGGGTGACTTGAAGTTGGGTTAGCCCAATTAGGTCAAGTTGACTTGACTTGGGTTAAATGTTGACTTGGTTATTTTGACTCTTTGGGTCCACATTAATGGGTCTTTAGTGACCCTTTGGACTCCCCTAAGGCCTAGGTAGGGTTAGTTGGAGTTGAGTTGGCCCCCTGGAGGTCACATGGCCCTTAGGAAGGGCACTTTGACCATTTTAGGGTTAGGGTTGGCTTGGGTTAATTTGGCCACTAGTATTGACCCCATTGAGTCTATGGTGACTCATTGGCCCCACATTGGGTCTAGAAATGCCCTAGAGTCAGTTTGAACTCACTAGGTCACCCAAACTCAGTGTTTTGGAAACTTGCTATTTGCAGCCCAAAATGAGTCTCTACTAGACTCCTAAGCCCATTTGGTCTATTTGGTTCCCTATGGTCTTGCCATGGCCCAGGCAAGCCCAAAGTTATTCTTAGGGGGGGCCTAATTGGAAATGGGATGTTACAATACATCCCATTATTAAGTACAAAGCATTTACTTCCAAAGATTTAAAAGTAGGATACAGTCGGCTTTCTTCCATTCAATAGCTCATAGGGTGTCTTAAAATAGCTTTTTTAATGAGTGCTCTGTTTTGCACGTGATAAGCCGCATTGACAGCATCAACCAAGAAATACTCTTGATGTGAAGCATCGTTCAACACGGCTGTATAAGCTTCAATCAGGGTTCTATTCCTTCTCTTAGCAACTCCATTTTGCTGTGGAGTGCGCGGAGAGGAAAACTCATGAAAGATACCTTGCCTTTCACAAAATTTTGTCATGGCACCAGACCCAAACTCTATACTGAGGACATTTTTGATTTTGAGCACTGAGTAGTCCAATTAATTATGAATTTGCTAGACAAAATTAGTGAAAGAATCAAAGGTGTCTGACTTGAGTTTCAGAAAGAACACCCAAGTGAAATGCGAGTAGTCATCAACAATCATAAACATATAGACCTTACCTCCTAAGTTATAAATAGGCAAAGGACCGAATAAGTTCATATGAAGTATGTATAAGCTTCGTTAAGAATCCTTTTTAGCAATACCCTTGAAGGTAGCCCGTGTCTGCTTACCCATTTGACAGGAGTGACATATACTCTCTTTAAGGCCCTTAATGCTAGGGGCATCACGCATTAAGTTGTGAGAAAATAGAAAGTTTAAGGTTTTGAAATTAACATATGCTAATCTCCTGTGTCATTGGTCACAAAGAGATGCACTATCTTTTGAAATAAAACAAAATGGGTAGAATTGTCTGAGCAAAGGAAATTTAAACAAAAAAATTTCTGCTCCGAGTTCCTGTTAAGATCATCTCCCAATTTACAGACGACTTTATTAAACACTTTTCCTTGCAGAACTCAACGATGTAGCCTTTGTCACATAGTTTACTTATGCTTATGAGATTATGGTGTAATCCTTCAACATAAGCCACGTCTGTGAAAGAGACTACGCCATTTAAAATCATACTATAACATTTCGTTGTTCCCCTATCTGAACCTCCAAAGATGACTTTTGGTCTGTATTTGACTGGGGTATAATCACGCAAAAGGCTTCTTGTCCCGTTCATATGCCAAGAGCATGCACTGTCCAAATACAAGAAAGGAGTTCTATTAGCCTTTTGACATACCTGCAAAAATAGATTATTTTACCTTAGAAACAAAATGTATTTGGGTCCTTAGTTCCTGGTCAGCTGAAAACCACTAGGAACATTAACCTTGTGAGTGGTCGGTCTCGCATAACTAACTCGTGGGGTTACAAAATTGGTGTGGTTGTACCAGCAATCTATGCCAAAGTGACGAACTTTGTCACGACACCAAAATTCAAACATGTTGTACCTTCTCGGGTGTTCCTTCTTTACCTTTTGAAATGTAGGTCTAGCAGAGGAACCTTACTTTGATGTGGAGGTATAATGATTGCAGCATACAGAAGGTTTCTGAATCTCCTTTTCTATTTATTCCACAAGCTTGGCTTTAGGTCAATTCTTAATGTTATGACCATGAACATATGGACCATAATATTTCAAATGAATTTTTTCGTAAGGTTCTTTGAACACACTCTCACTATTGATTCGAGGATGGGTTTATCCTTAAGAACGCGACCTAGGCTCTACATAAGTAAGCAGAGTATAGTTCCCATAAACCTATTCGTTGGGAAGATTGCCTTCTTAAATGAGGTTTGACCAAGAGGGGACTTCCCTTTCTCTTTAGCAGAGGCTTTTTTAGCAGCCTTACCTTTTTCCACCTGGTTGCCAAGACCACAACCCTTCTTCGGAGCAGAAAACTGATCAATGAGAGGGAGGATAGTCTTTGTCTTGGGGTTACTCTCAACGAGATTCCTCTATACCAAAAGCTTTTCTTCCATCTCATCAAGATATTTCTCTTTTAGAATTAATGTCTCAGCATAGCCCTTGAGTTCCTCTTTCAAGGAGTAGACTTCATCTCTGAGAGGAAGAAATTTTACAATTTCCTCCGTCAGATTTGTTTCCACTGTATTGAGGGAGGCAATCTCTTTTAACTGCTTTTTGATTACCTTACGACATTTGTGAAAAACCTTTAATAGTTTCTCGTGCTGAACCATCAACCTAGAATCACCTTCCTATTCAGAAGAGTAGCCAGCATGACCATTCGAGGACGTTTCGGATTTTAAGAGTATAATATGTGATTTTATCTTACCGCGGTACTCAAATTCACCAACATCCTCATCTGTATAAGCCATGAGCCTGAAGTAGGATTCTTCATTCTCAGAGCTAGACTCACTCGAGTCATTATCACTAAGAGTCTTTCACTTCTTGGCGATGAAGCCCTTTTCTTCTTTCTTCTTCCCTTTGAAGGATCTCTTCTCGTCCTTCCTAGAGCTATCCTTCTTCTTATATCGACACTCCGTAATCATGTGACCTAATTTATTACAGCAGTAGCAAACAATGTCAAAGGAAGAAAATTTATTGGGTTTTGATTTATACCTATCCTCCTTGTTTTAGCTTTTCTTGGTACCATCACCATCACGATGTGATCTCGTAGAATTTGAAAAGAATGAATTATTTTTCATTTGTCTCCTCTTTCTCAGCAGCTTCTTGAACTGCTTGGAGATTAGCGAGAACTCTCAGTCTGATAGCTCGGAACCTGATGTGCTGGGCTAAGAGTCTTCAGGAGTGTTTGGAGCTCGTGTCCTTATGGGTGAAATAGATTTGGACTTCCTTGATCCTTTAGACTTTAGGGTTGTATACTTTTCTCTGCATGAAGATCAGTTGGCTTGCTCCTCCTTCTTTCTGGTGTTCATTTGGAGTTCATAAGAGATCAATTTGCCGAAAGGATTATGAGGGTCGATCTCCGACAACTTTCCAAATTATCTAATGACAATGAACTTTGTGTCCCAGTCCTTTGTGAGGGATCGAAGGAACTTTTCGTTCAGTTCACCATGAGTGAATGAACATCCATAGTTCCTGAGGCCGTTGACGATCTTGAAGAACTTCTCAAAGCTTTTAGCTATGGAGTCATTTGCACCTTGCTTGAAGGCTTCGTACTCCTGGTCCTTCTTCAACTATCTGAAAAATCCTCGGATCAGTAGCTTACATGTAGAACCGTACTCGTTCTTTCCACATGGGAAAGATTTCCTTGGTGCATACCAGTAGATTCATGGATGATATGTCATTGCTTCGATCCATGGTGAATATGCAGAATCTCTGAACGCTAGATCAGGGATCTTGTTCAAGGTGTTAGCCATATCGAACAAAACGCCCCTCTTATACCAATTGAAAGTATCTAATGTCTACCTAAATCACCTAGAGGGGGGTGAACATGTAATTTTTGTGTATTTTTTTGGAATAAAAATTATCTTAAGGAACAAGCACAAAAATGCTGAGATTTATAGTGGTTCCCTGTATTGGGCACATCCACTGTCCCGCCTCGCCTATCTACCACGAAGGTATAGATTCGATTACTTCACCTTTCTCAAATTATCACAATCTTATACCTCGGAGCAACGCTCCTACACCTTAGAGAACAAACTCTCCTACACCTCGATCCAAAATCGGATCTACAAACTCTATCAACACACAGATCTACAATCTCGATACACAAACGGATATACATTCTTGATCCACTAACGGATCTACACTCGGAATAATAAACTTTCTATAAACTCGGAGACAATGCTCCTACAAATGTTAAATAAATTTTTACAACAAAAAATAAAAATTTTACTCTTCCATATCTGAAATCTCCACGGATGTTCCTTCTTGAAAACTGAAAAGCGCTGTGAAGAAAGTTAAGGAAGAACTCTGAGAATACTTGATCTGAAAACCTTGGATCTGACACGATCGAATGGATTTTAAATAATCTTTGAATCCTGGATCTGTCAAATCATTTATCCTCTTAAATCGCTGGATCGGCAAAGAGCGGCAGAGCTGAGTGATGATGGAGTCAGCGGCTTCTCCCGATTTTGGGAAAGTACAAAATTCGATTCTGATTACTGATATTATGATTAGGTTTTCGATTCCGATTGAAAAAACTATATATAGATCATCGTCTAAAGGTCATGAGTCACTAAGGAAAGATCAACTAATGGATCAATAATCATTAACTTAGATTATATTTAAATCCCGTCAGAATATTTGAAACAAAAAATCTGCAAGTCCATTTCTCGAGAAGGAATAGATTTCACGAGAAATGATTAGCTTTCTCGAGAAAAAGACATGGCTTCTCGAGATAAGACTTAGCAAAAATTTTCTGAAGAAAAGTACCTGATTTCTCAAGAAGGATATTATTTCATGAGAAAAGTACTTAGCGCAATTTAGAACTAAAGACAGATATCTCGAGAAGAGTATGATTTCCCGAGAAAAGAATTGCTTTCTCGAGAAATGGTTCCTTCTTGAGAAATTCACTTAGCGAAAATCCTGTGAACTGAAGATTTGATTTCTCGAGAAAGAATTGATTTCTCGAGAAAAAGAATTACTTCTCGAGAAATTATTTCGACTTTTCGAGAACTGCTTTGCTTTTCCCGAGAACTAACTTGTCTTTCCCGAGAATTCTTCAGGGCATTTCTTGAGAAAAGGACTTAAAACATTTTCAGACAATTTCTCGAGAAGTATTATGGTTTCTTGAGAACAGCTGTGCTCTCTCGAGAAATTTACTTAGACTTCTCGAAAAATACATGTCATTTCTCGAGAAAAAGACTTAGGAAATTTTTATGAAATTTTTTTTTTCTTCTTGTTAAAACCAGCAACCCTTCCTTTCTTCCACTACTCTAGTACTTGAAAATAAAGTGCATCCCAATAGATAGGTTACACATGATTCAACATCATGAATCACATAATGTGGGATTATATTGAATGGTCCTGTGTTTAGTGACTCATTGTAAATTGACATTGGTGTACACTTAGCAATAATGAACTAAAAGCACTCAACTACAGAATAGCATCAAATACAAACATAATTCATCTTAGTTTAAGGGTGACTTCATACAAATCTGTGTTATTGTGGATACAATACCCAACAAAAACTTCTCGGAGCCAAAATTCGCATTTACTGTACTTAGCAAACAGGGCATGCACTCTTAGATTCTTAAAAACTAAGGTCAAGTGCTCTACATGCTCCTCTTCCGTCTTCGAATATACCAAAATGTCATCAATGAAGATGATGATGAAGATGTCTAAATACGGCTCAAACAACCTGTTCATCAAACTCATGAACTTAGAACGGGTGTTTGTGTGTCAAAACGACATCCCAGTGAACTCGTACAATCCATATCTCGAGCTAAACGCTTTCTTCGGGATATATTCTTCTTGTATTTTTAACTTATAGTACCCTGAGCGCCAATCCAATTTGGAAAACCAATTTGTTCCCACCAACTGATCGAATAACTCATCGATCTGGGTTAACAGGTAGGTCTTCCGTATAGTCAATCGCTTGAGCTCCTGACAATCTATGCACAATCTTAATGTTCTGTCCTTCTTCTTAATAAATAGAACAGGGGATCCCCAAGGCAATGAAATGGGACGAACAAACCCTGACACTACTAACTCTGGTAACTGAACTCTAAACTCAGCGAGTTCCTTTGGAGCCATTCAGTAATGGGTCTAAGAGATAGGCTTGGCACCCGATACTAGTTTAATTTGAAAGTCCACCTCTCTATGTTGTGGTAATCCTAGCAACTTCTCAGGAAATACCTCAGGGAAGTCCCGCACTACCCGCACATCTTTCACACTTGATGCCATCTCTTTTACTTCAAAGCATATCATATAAACTTCATCCCCTTTTATATGTGTCTTAAGGGCCTGAATCGAAGACAACAACATATGGGGTACAAATTTTATACCTTGGATAGTGACCTCTGAGTCTCCATGCATCATGGTTAATTGCTTCGCCGCACAATCTATCTTGGCTTGGTGTCAATCCAACCATGACATGCCCAGAATGAGAGAAAATTCTGGGATTCTCAACACCATCGCAGGGGTTTCAAAAGGATTTCCTTTAATGTATACTTCCAAGTCGCACTTGGAGGACGACATCATCTCAGATCCATCTGGAAGGCGTAATATCCGAGTGGCATCGGTGAAATATTGCATGCCCTCTAAATCTTTTATGAATTCAGTCGAGACAAATTAATGTGTGGAACAAGTATAAAATAGGGTGTAGGCTGGTTTCCCACTAAAAGTCACGGTGCCTAAGTGTAACACCCCTGATTTTTTGATGTTTATTTTAATTCATTTAGTGGTATATTTTTGACATTAGGGCGGTACATTGACGCATAGTTGACGGGTTCCTTTGTTGGAGTATCACTTTGGCTCATTGGTATCCGATATTTTGACTTAGAATATTATCTTAACTAATTTCTACTGTATTTTAGAGATATCCCTTGCGAGCTGGGTTTGTTTTGGAACTCGATGGAGCCTTTATGTGATAGTTGGTTTTTTGGCAACGGGGAGTTTTTACACGAGTTTGGTTTGTCAAATTTTGATTTCGACTTCGTTGTTTGATTCATAGTGTCGATATTTAGCTACGATGTGATTTTTGTAGATTTCTGAGTTGGTTTAAGTTTCGGGTCATTTGGACGTTTATTTAGTAATTAATTATAATACATTATTATATTATTTATATAAATATAAATAGTTAACGATGTGACCGAAACACTATTCATCATCATCCTCCCAAGACATCATGTTGTTTTGCAAAAGAGAAGAACGACGTACATTTCTATGCTTTCGGCTGCTGATTGTAGAAGCTTTGGTGCTCGAAGTCATCATACAAGAGAAGATTCAAACTGCTCTCTCCGAGATCTACGTGTGTGTGGTAGGTTTTTCCCATTTCTTGAATTTTAAGGCATTAGGAAATTTGGCTAGACCTTCTTTTCTCCCGAAAAGTTTTAAGAATCGTTTTCTAGGGGTTCTTGCGGCCAGATCCCTAAGGAGGAGCGCTTACGTGGTCGATTTTCGGGCGATTCAAGGAAAGTGGTGATTTCTTCCGCTTGCCAAGTTTATTTCTTTGCGTTCCTTATTATTTTCTTCTCTTCTATCCTTACGAAATAGGAGCAGTTTAGGGTTCAGCCGATCTGCTGGGTAGTGTAGGTTTTTCAACAAATTTTTTTAATTCATTATTTATGTCAGAGACAGCTGGAGTATAATCTGTCGAATTAGGATTTATTATTGTCTGGTTAATACGTCGAGTAGATGACTATTAGTCTAGTATAAACCATTGAGTATAAGATAGTTAACTTAAGTCTAGTTTTTGTAATATATAATAGTCCGCCTAAGTCAAAGTTCATCGTATAAGCGTGAATAGAATTCATCGGCTAAAGGTTGATTTGGTTCAAGTAAAATTCGGCGGGTATTAGCAAGAGTAGAGTCAAATTCGTCAAGTATGGGCCTTGGATTAAGTCTAATTTGTCGAATAGTATAGGCATTGAGTGGAGTGAGATTCATCGAGTAAGCTTGAAGAATTCGCCGTGTATTAGCCTTTGGCATTGAGTGTATTCTTAGCGTTGAGTGATACTTGAGACTAAGTAATATTCATCGAGTATTCACGACTGAATTCGTCGAACTCGAGCCTTGGTGTTCAGTGAATTAGACTTGGCGTTTAGAGCATTGAGTGATCTGTGAGTCTAAGTCAGATTCGTTGAGTAATCTCAACAAACTCGTCGAGTATTAGTCTTGGCATTGAGTCATTCGGCATTAGTTGACTATTAGGCATTGAGTTCATCGTATTATAGGCCTGACATTGAGTGATATGGTTTTAGCATCGAGAGTGTCTAGTGCCGGCAAGGCTAAGTCTAAAGCGTCCTGTAAACTCGACGAATTCATCGATTATTGTTAGTTGGCATTGAGAGTGTCGAGTGAAGGCATTGAGTAAACTAAATCATGGAGTTAAGTCCAGGCGCTGAGTGGACTCAGCGAGGTGTCGAGTATACTAGATGAATTTCTGTCGGCTTAGTTAATTTTGCTGATTTGTCGAGTATCAAGGTAGTTTCGTTGAATCATTGAGTATCATTAGGACAGTTTATTCTGTCAAGTATAGTTCGTCGCGTATCTACTGTATTCATCGAGTATACTCGACGAATCAGTATAGAAATAGTTTTTTCGCTGAATTAAGCCTTATTCGTCGAGTTTGGGCCTTAGAGTGAATTTAAAGATTTTCTTCATTCTTATCATTGGAGAGACCCAGTGTTTTGATTGGGCTTTTATGGGTATTTATGGATGTTTAGGTGTGGCCCATGGTTGTCAGTCGATAAAGCACCACCAACCTGATGCTATCTCGTGAATCATTACACTTGGTGGTTATTAATGTTTTCTCATTGGCTGTTGGGATGTATTGGACCATATTGCGACCACCACGGAGATATTTGGACTATTTGTACCTTGTTGCCACAGCCGTAGTGCCTTCTTAAGATGTTTAGGTCTATTAGTTTGTGTTGGATATTGTGGCCACCGACTCAGAACCATTTTTTCCAGCGTTAATGATTCACTTGTTTAGAGACGTTCAGTCTCTATTCTTCCTATTGTATAGAGATATATTGGATACTAAATTTTCAGATTTTATTGAATCAGGGATTCATTCCGCACTTGGTGTATCTTCTCTTACCCTACTGTTGAAAATTATACCTTACTTGTTATAGTCCGACTTATTAGCTGAGGTTTTTCAACCATTCCTATGGTTGGGGGTTGGTAACCCTTTTTTTGCATTCTTTGATTATTATCTATTGTTGAATTCAATTTCCGCTTGTATATTCTTACTTAGTTATCCTTTTCTTTGGAATGCCTTAGGTTTGGATCGATAGCCGATTAAGTGGCTAGCCTTTGTGGTTGCTGGTTTTCTACTATTGTTGAAGATGTATTTTCCTCAACAGCGTGAGGTAGTGTTATTGATCTATTATTTAGTTTAGATATACTTGTTTTTCTTTTTGGTGGGTTCATGTCAGGTTGTTGACACCCACCAGAGTTTTAATATTATTAAGATACTTGCTAGCTGCTTAGTCTTTCTTATTGACTGGTTTGTTTTACTTGCTCTCTGGGAAGGTTTTATGCTGGGTTTGCATGTTAGTTATTTTTAAAGTATAAAGATACTATCTTATGCATAGCATTACTTTAAACCAACGTCACTATATTTAAACTAACGTAAAAACTATTTTTATACCATAATAACCAAGAGGTATGATTATCATAAGTTATGTTTGGATGTTTAAGCAAATGTAGGATGTTAATAAAAAACTCCAAGTATTTTTCGTAGCGTATATTCATGTTTTTGTTTGTGGACTGTTGAGCAATTGAAGCCTAGGGATATGGCTATCAAAATCTAACTTTAATTACAGCTTTCTTCATAATAAACTCGAGGATTTCTTATAAAGTGTTAGGATTGATTTCTTGCATGAGCGTCTACAGTTATCCCCTGCACGGCATGGAATCACGACACATATTTTTCTATTACTCTGATATATTAATTAAATGCGGAGAAAAGGCGGGTTTTTACACTCAGTATCAATTATAAAGACTCAAAGCTAAATTCTTAGCACGACTTAGGCAATTGAAGAGAAATGTTTATAGCATATTAACCAAAACACGACATACCTTAAATCACATATAGAGGATTACGCACCTGCGTCATATCCATCCCAAAAATCTGCTCTCGAGCAGGTCTAGGATTCCTTGCTCATGGTCCTCGTCCTTGACTATGCACATGTCCCCGTCCGCATGGAGCTGCCAAAGGAAGAGCAGGGGCAGCATCTCAACCTAGTTGTGGGCAATAACACTGCATGTAGTCCGACTAATTGCACTGTAGGCAAACTCGCTCATATTGCTCACTAGGCTGCATGCAAAGTTGTTGCGGTGGAGGTAGTGTTGGTCGAGGGGCCGTACGATCAATTCTAAAATTCTGATGGAAGCGACTTCCGCCTCTTTTGTTTCCTCTTCCCCTATTGTCCGTCGTCCTTCTATAACTGGGGCCTAGTTTAATTTCTCCCTCATTGGGTCTCTTACCACTATCTTAGCCTCCAAAATGATCCGCTTCAAGCCTTTTCTCCATATCTATTATCTCTGCCAAGCTCGAGTCCTCTATAAACAAAAGAGCTTGCCTTAAGGAATCTCACAATCCTTTGTAAAAATACTTTGCAGAACAACAGTCATCTAACTCGTAAGCATCGATGATAAGTAAAGTTTGTTTTAAAGAAGATAGATTTGGTTTTATATAATCTTTTACATATATAAGTCTATCTCTTTGTTTACTTACTTATATCCTGTGGATTAAGGCAAGAGTACCTATCGCATAGGAGTATAGTATTTTGTAGAAAATATCAAGGTCGTATTTTTCCTGGGATCGGTGTTAATTATTCTACTTTTTAGAACTGACTATTATTTTATCGAAAGAACGGAGTTGGGTTTATGTTTAAAAACTAAAGATAGAAAAATATATATACGTGATTTTATTAAGAGAGGGACTTAGAGTTTAGTCCTTGATTTCAGAATTACTTTGAGCGGATATTAATTCGCCTATTAAAGAACAACTTTATTTCTTAATAATCTAACTTAACGAGAGGGTTCCTGTGGTAGCATCACTGACTCGAAAGTACGACCGGGAAGGCTTGCGTTTAAACGGGTTAACGTAAACGTAGTGTCTCGTCACCTGGTATATGATCAATTAAGAAAACCCTAGTTAGAATAACTAGAAAGTAGAGTTGAAATAGTTGAAAATAGTATCCAGCCCAGAGCTCATCTTGACCAAGTGCTAAGGGTTCTTAGCCTCTTCTCAGGATGGGGGCGGTATAAAGTACAGAAAATAACTTAACGTAGTGTCCCGACAGCCTGTATGTCACGCCCGTGACCCTGTCACGCCCTACCCGACACGCCCGTGTCAGGGGGCGTGTCACCTGAAAATTTTTTCTATAAATAGGCCGGCAGGGATTTGTAAATTCAATTGAACTCCAGCAGATTCATTAAGAACTGTTAGGACTCCCCAGCTCTCTGACAAGGAACTGGTAGTAGCTTTCAAGTATTCTAAAGTTCTGTAAGTTGTAATTTTTTCAGCTTTATTTTCAGCTTTTTAGAAAGTTGTAATATTTTCGGACTTTATAAAATAGGCTCTTTCAATTTCAATTCTGAGTACTTTACTGCTTTCTTTTATTTTATTTTCTTTATACTATCCCGAATGAAAGGCGAAGCTCTGCTTATGTCCTGGATTAAGATAGTGTAAAACTGCTTTCAAATCTATTTTCAAAACCCTATTCTTTCATACTATTCCGAATGAAAGGCGAGGCGAAAGCCTAAGTCCTGAATTCAGATAGTGCGGAAGCGCTGCAAAATTTTACTACCCTATCTCAACAACAAAGGTGAAGCGAAAGCTTAAATCCTGGATTGAGATAGATAGGTAGATATTATTTTCTGTACTTTATACCGCCCCCATCCTGAGAAGAGGCTAAGAACCCTTAGCACTTGGTCAAGATGAGCTCTGGGCTGGATACTATTTTCAACTATTTCAACTCTACTTTCTAGTTATTCTAACTAGGGTTTTCTTAATTGATCATATACCAGGTGACGAGACACTACGTTTACGTTAACCCGTTTAAACGCAAGCCTTCCCGGTCGTACTTTCGAGTCAGTGATGCTACCACAGGAACCCTCTCGTTAAGTTAGATTATTAAGAAATAAAGTTGTTCTTTAATAGGCGAATTAATATCCGCTCAAAGTAATTCTGAAATCAAGGACTAAACTCTAAGTCCCTCTCTTAATAAAATCACGTATATATATTTTTCTATCTTTAGTTTTTAAACATAAACCCAACTCCGTTCTTTCGATAAAATAATAGTCAGTTCTAAAAAGTAGAATAATTAACACCGATCCCAGGAAAAATACGACCTTGATATTTTCTACAAAATACTATACTCCTATGCGATAGGTACTCTTGCCTTAATCCACAGGATATAAGTAAGTAAACAAAGAGATAGACTTATATACGTAAAAGATTATATAAAACCAAATCTATCTTCTTTAAAACAAACTTTACTTATCAAGCTTTTTGGCGCCGTTGCCGGGGATTAGTTTATTTGTGTTAATATTTGAAAATAAAAGAACGCTATTAATTTTATCTTTTCTTTTTCTTGTTATTTAAAAACCTTAGTTTTTATAAAAATAAAAATTTAATATAGTTGTAGTATAGTGGTGAGTATTCCCGCCTGTCACGCGGGTGACCCGGGTTCGATCCCCGGCAACGGCGCCAAAAAGCTTGATAAGTAAAGTTTGTTTTAAAGAAGATAGATTTGGTTTTATATAATCTTTTACGTATATAAGTCTATCTCTTTGTTTACTTACTTATATCCTGTGGATTAAGGCAAGAGTACCTATCGCATTGGAGTATAGTATTTTGTAGAAAATATCAAGGTCGTATTTTTCCTGGGATCGGTGTTAATTATTCTACTTTTTAGAACTGACTATTATTTTATCGAAAAAACGGAGTTGGGTTTATGTTTAAAAACTAAAGATAGAAAAATATATATACGTGATTTTATTAAGAGAGGGACTTAGAGTTTAGTCCTTGATTTCAGAATTACTTTGAGCGGATATTAATTCGCCTATTAAAGAACAACTTTATTTCTTAATAATCTAACTTAACGAGAGGGTTCCTGTGGTAGCATCACTGACTCGAAAGTACGACCGGGAAGGCTTGCGTTTAAACGGGTTAACGTAAACGTAGTGTCTCGTCACCTAGTATATGAACAATTAAGAAAACCCTAGTTAGAATAACTAGAAAGTAGAGTTGAAATAGTTGAAAATAGTATCCAGCCCAGAGCTCATCTTGACCAAGTGCTAAGGGTTCTTAGCCTCTTCTCAGGATGGGGGCGGTATAAAGTACAGAAAATAATATCTACCTATCTATCTCAATCCAGGATTTAAGCTTTCGCTTCACCATTGTTGTTGAGATAGGGTAGTAAAATTTTGCAGCGCTTCCGCACTATCTGAATTCAGGACTTAGGCTTTCGCCTCGCCTTTCATTTGGAATAGTATGAAAGAATAGGGTTTTGAAAATAGATTTGAAAGCAGTTTTACACTATCTTAATCCAGGACATAAGCAGAGCTTCGCCTTTCATTCGGGATAGTATAAAGAAAATAAAATAAAAGAAAGCAGTAAAGTACTCAGAATTGAAATTGAAAGAGCCTATTTTATAAAGTCCGAAAATATTACAACTTTCTAAAAAGCTGAAAATAAAGCTGAAAAAATTACAACTTACAGAACTTTAGAATACTTGAAAGCTACTACCAGTTCCTTGTCAGAGAGCTGGGGAGTCCTAACAGTTCTTAAGGAATCTGCTGGAGTTCAATTGAATTTACAAATCCCTGCCGGCCTATTTATAGAAAAAATTTTCAGGTGACACGCCCCCTGACACGGGCGTGTCGGGTAGGGCGTGACAGGGTCACGGGCGTGACATACAGGCTGTCGGGACAGGTGGCAAGCCAGCTGGAGATTTGGATAGACTTGAACTGGTCACGGGCGTGTCGAAATAGGTCACGGGCGTGTCATGCATGTCATTTCAACAGGCGGCACGGGGCGTGGCGACAGCGCGGCAGCTTGCTGGACTTCTGGATAGAACTTGGTTAGGTCACGGGCGTGTCGCCTTTGGCACGGGCGTGTTCAGCAGGCGTGACCAACGATTTCCTGAGTTTGAGCTGTCCAGCAAAATAGCAGAAAACGGGATTAAAAAGAGCTGTCACGCCCTAGGTCACGGGCGTGACCTAGGGGCGTGACCTAAGAAAAAAATACAAAATTTCAGAAAAAACTTAGAATTTAATTTTAAAACAGAAAAATACAATATAATAAAAATAGTTAGTTTTATATAATAAAAACTAAGGTTTTTATTTATAAATATGTATATTTAATATGAAATAAAATTGTATATTTTTATACTCATCAAATAAGAACTGTTAGGACTCCCCAGCTCTCTGACAAGGAACTGGTAGTAGCTTTCAAGTATTCTAAAGTTCTGTAAGTTGTAATTTTTTCAGCTTTATTTTCAGCTTTTTAGAAAGTTGTAATATTTTCGGACTTTATAAAATAGGCTCTTTCAATTTCAATTCTGAGTACTTTACTGCTTTCTTTTATTTTATTTTCTTTATACTATCCCGAATGAAAGGCGAAGCTCTGCTTATGTCCTGGATTAAGATAGTGTAAAACTGCTTTCAAATCTATTTTCAAAACCCTATTCTTTCATACTATTCCGAATGAAAGGCGAGGCGAAAGCCTAAGTCCTGAATTCAGATAGTGCGGAAGCGCTGCAAAATTTTACTACCCTATCTCAACAACAAAGGTGAAGCGAAAGCTTAAATCCTGGATTGAGATAGATAGGTAGATATTATTTTCTGTACTTTATACCGCCCCCATCCTGAGAAGAGGCTAAGAACCCTTAGCACTTGGTCAAGATGAGCTCTGGGCTGGATACTATTTTCAACTATTTCAACTCTACTTTCTAGTTATTCTAACTAGGGTTTTCTTAATTGATCATATACCAGGTGACGAGACACTACGTTTACGTTAACCCGTTTAAACGCAAGCCTTCCCGGTCGTACTTTCGAGTCAGTGATGCTACCACAGGAACCCTCTCGTTAAGTTAGATTATTAAGAAATAAAGTTGTTCTTTAATAGGCGAATTAATATCCGCTCAAAGTAATTCTGAAATCAAGGACTAAACTCTAAGTCCCTCTCTTAATAAAATCACGTATATATATTTTTCTATCTTTAGTTTTTAAACATAAACCCAACTCCGTTCTTTCGATAAAATAATAGTCAGTTCTAAAAAGTAGAATAATTAACACCGATCCCAGGAAAAATACGACCTTGATATTTTCTACAAAATACTATACTCCTATGCGATAGGTACTCTTGCCTTAATCCACAGGATATAAGTAAGTAAACAAAGAGATAGACTTATATACGTAAAAGATTATATAAAACCAAATCTATCTTCTTTAAAACAAACTTTACTTATCAAGCTTTTTGGCGCCGTTGCCGGGGTAAAGATTTTCTATATAGTAAATTTTCTATTTACTATCAATTTAATTCTTCAAGATAAAACAGGTATAAACATCCGGTGAATAAAGATTTTGAATGTTATCGTACATATCATTGATATCAGAGTTAGAATTTATAGCCATAAAAGTTTTTGAAAACAAATAGTAAACATATATTAAAATCAGATATAACAAGGATAGATTGGCTTTATGATTACTATATCTTTATACGAGATATATTGGAAATATACATTCTATTATTTATGCTCTCTCAAAATTTTAAACAAAAATAGAATATCAACTTTGGAAGGGTGGAATTTTACCTATACAATAGGTTTTTGTAGAAGTGATAGATTTTTGTATTCTATCATCTTTTTATCTAAGTTATGCGTTGTTATAACTACTAAGGAATGTAATTCCAAAGTGGCAAAAAAATTACAAAGCATACTTGAGTTTTTAATTGAATCCAATGTATATTTAGAGGAGCACATACTCCTTTCCATATAATCTTTTCATATTTATTGGATGCCTATGTGTACGGAATGAAATCTTATTCCCATTGACATAAGATCTTTTCTTTTACTAGGAGCACATACTCCTAGATACTTGCTTGCGTAAGAAAACATGCCAAGTAAAAAATAAATAAATATTCAAGAGTTGGATAAAAATTTTTGAGAGCAACTATAATAGTTTGTATTTCTTAAATTTCGTTAAGAATGGAGTAAGGATAATTACAGTCTAAAATTGTTTGGTGAACATAATATATTTGCTTCTATTGTATATATATGTATTTCTTTTGATATTTAAAGCAGGCTTGCTAAAATAATAACTCTGATTGTAATGAAATTTACAAGATAAGATTTTACAAATTTATTCCGGATATTTATATCTATCTAGTTCTGAGAAGGAGTAGTAAAATTGAAAATTGAATAATTTGCATTTTTGATCAACTCAGATTTTTGGAATATATTTACATAGTATGGTTTTGAAAATTTTGAATTGTTTTGGTGAGTACTAAAATAAACAATACTTTTATTGAAAACATATAAGAAATATCATAAAAGTGAAAATAACTTGCAGCTAAAAAGCACCCCCATACTTATGTTAGGCATATGTATGAAGTGAAAAATATGTACAGAATATACAAAAGCATAAAAGATGGAAATATACAAAGGAATTTATATTTCGAGGTTATGGAGTAGTGTTAGGGTTTCAGGTTCTTTTTGAAAAGGGTCCCCAGTAAAATATAGTTTTAAACGGTGCCCGTTTACTTTGAAAGTTCCTAGTTCAGGGTGAGAAATAAGAACGGTCCCATATGGCCAGGTTTGTTTAACAGTATAGGGTCCGGTCCATCGGGATTTTAATTTTTCTGGAAATAATTTAAGGCGTGAGTTATATAGTAGGACAAGATCACCTGGTGAAAAAGATTTTGGAAATTTAATTTTCCTATCATGATAAAACTTAGATCGCTCTTTATAAAATTTATTATTTTCATAGGCGTTTGCACGCCATTCCTCAAGTTCATTGAGTTGAAATTTACGTTGTTCGGCGGCTAAGTTTGTATCTAAGTTAAGAAATTTTAGCGCCCAGTTGGTGCCGTTGCCGGGGATCGAACCCGGGCAACGGCACCAACTGGGCGCTAAAATTTCTTAACTTAGATACAAACTTAGCCGCCGAACAACGTAAATTTCAACTCAATGAACTTGAGGAATGGCGTGCAAACGCCTATGAAAATAATAAATTTTATAAAGAGCGATCTAAGTTTTATCATGATAGGAAAATTAAATTTCCAAAATCTTTTTCACCAGGTGATCTTGTCCTATTATATAACTCACGCCTTAAATTATTTCCAGGAAAATTAAAATCCCGATGGACCGGACCCTATACTGTTAAACAAACCTGGCCATATGGGACCGTTCTTATTTCTCACCCTGAACTAGGAACTTTCAAAGTAAACAGGCACCGTTTACTTTGAAAGTTCCTAGTTCAGGGTGAGAAATAAGAACGGTCCCATATGGCCAGGTTTGTTTAACAGTATAGGGTCCGGTCCATCGGGATTTTAATTTTCCTGGAAATAATTTAAGGCGTGAGTTATATAGTAGGACAAGATCACCTGGTGAAAAAGATTTTGGAAATTTAATTTTCCTATCATGATAAAACTTAGATCGCTCTTTATAAAATTTATTATTTTCATAGGCGTTTGCACGCCATTCCTCAAGTTCATTGAGTTGAAATTTACGTTGTTCGGCGGCTAAGTTTGTATCTAAGTTAAGAAATTTTAGCGCCCAGTTGGTGCCGTTGCCCAGTTGTAATATTTTTATACTCATCAATTTATTTTTTTATACTCATCAGCTTTATTTTCAGCTTTTTAGAAAGTTGTAATATTTTCGGACTTTATAAAATAGGCTCTTTCAATTTCAATTCTGAGTACTTTACTACTTTCTTTTATTTTATTTTCTTTATACTATCCCGAATGAAAGGCGAAGCTCTGCTTATGTCCTGGATTAAGATAGTGTAAAACTGCTTTCAAATCTATTTTCAAAACCCTATTCTTTCATACTATTCCGAATGAAAGGCGAGGCGAAAGCCTAAGTCCTGAATTCAGATAGTGCGGAAGCGCTGCAAAATAATATCTACCTATCTATCTCAATCCAGGATTTAAGCTTTCGCTTCACCTTTGTTGTTGAGATAGGGTAGTAAAATTTTGCAGCGCTTCCGCACTATCTGAATTCAGGACTTAGGCTTTCGCCTCGCCTTTCATTCGGAATAGTATGAAAGAATAGGGTTTTGAAAATAGATTTGAAAGCAGTTTTACACTATCTTAATCCAGGACATAAGCAGAGCTTCGCCTTTCATTCGGGATAGTATAAAGAAAATAAAATAAAAGAAAGCAGTAAAGTACTCAGAATTGAAATTGAAAGAGCCTATTTTATAAAGTCCGAAAATATTACAACTTTCTAAAAAGCTGAAAATAAAGCTGAAAAAATTACAACTTACAGAACTTTAGAATACTTGAAAGCTACTACCAGTTCCTTGTCAGAGAGCTGGGAGTCCTAACAGTTCTTAAGGAATCTGCTGGAGTTCAATTGAATTTACAAATCCCTGCCGGCCTATTTATAGAAAAAATTTTCAGGTGACACGCCCCCTGACACGGGCGTGTCGGGTAGGGCGTGACAGGGTCACGGGCGTGACATACAGGCTGTCGGGACAGGTGGCAAGCCAGCTGGAGATTTGGATAGACTTGAACTGGTCATGGGCGTGTCGAAATAGGTCACGGGCGTGTCATGCATGTCATTTCAACAGGCGGTACGGGGCGTGGCGACAGCGCGGCAGCTTGCTGGACTTCTGGATAGAACTTGGTTAGGTCACGGGCGTGTCGCCTTTGGCACGGGCGTGTTCAGCAGGCGTGACCAACGATTTCCTGAGTTTGAGCTGTCCAGCAAAATAGCAGAAAACGGGATTAAAAAGAGCTGTCACGCCCTAGGTCACGGGCGTGACCTAGGGGCGTGACCTAAGAAAAAAATACAAAATTTCAGAAAAAACTTAGAATTTAATTTTAAAACAGAAAAATACAATATAATAAAAATAGTTAGTTTTATATAATAAAAACTAAGGTTTTTATTTATAAATATGTATATTTAATATGAAATAAAATTGTATATTTTTATACTCATCAAATACCCCCATACTTAGATTTTGCTATTCCTGAGCAATAATAGAGTTGAGTATATTTACAAGGTTAATAAATTTTCTATTTACTATCAATTTAATTCTTCAAGATAAAACAGGTATAAACATCCGGTGAATAAAGATTTTGAATGTTATCGTACATATCATTGATATCAGAGTTAGAATTTATAGCCATAAAAGTTTTTGAAAACAAATAGTATGCATATATTAAAATCAGATATAACAAGGATAGATTGGCTTTATGATTACTATATCTTTATACGAGATATATTGGAAATATACATTCTATTATTTATGCTCTCTCAAAATTTTAAACAAAAATAGAATATCAACTTTGGAAGGGTGGAATTTTACCTATACAATAGGTTTTTGTAGAAGTGATAGATTTTTGTATTCTATCATCTTTTTATCTAAGTTATGCGTTGTTATAACTACTAAGGAATGTAATTCCAAAGTGGCAAAAAAATTACAAAGCATACTTGAGTTTTTAATTGAATCCAATGTATATTTAGAGGAGCACATACTCCTTTCCATATAATCTTTTCATATTTATTGGATGCCTATGTGTACGGAATGAAATCTTATTCCCATTGACATAAGATCTTTTCTTTTACTAGGAGCACATACTCCTAGATACTTGCTTGCGTAAGAAAACATGCCAAGTAAAAATTAAATAAATATTCAAGAGTTGGATAAAAATTTTTGAGAGCAACTATAATAGTTTGTATTTCTTATATTTCGTTAAGAATGGAGTAAGGATAATTACAGTCTAAAATTGTTTGGTGAACATAATATATTTGCTTCTATTGTATATATATGTATTTCTTTTGATATTGAAAGCAGGCTTGCTAAAATAATAACTCTGATTGTAATGAAATTTACAAGATAAGATTTTACAAATTTATTCCGGATATTTATATCTATCTAGTTCTGAGAAGGAGTAGTAAAATTGAAAATTGAATAATTTGCATTTTTGATCAACTCAGATTTTTGGAATATATTTACATAGTATGGTTTTGAAAATTTTGAATTGTTTTGGTGAGTACTAAAATAAACAATACTTTTATTGAAAACATATAAGAAATATCATAAAAGTGAAAATAACTTGCAGCTAAAAAGCACCCCCATACTTATGTTAGGCATATGTATGAAGTGAAAAATATGTACAGAATATACAAAAGCATAAAAGATGGAAATATACAAAGGAATTTATATTTCGAGGTTATGGAGTAGTGTTAGGGTTTCAGGTTCTTTTTGAAAAGGGTCCCCAGTAAAATATAGTTTTAAACGGTGCCCGTTTACTTTGAAAGTTCCTAGTTCAGGGTGAGAAATAAGAACGGTCCCATATGGCCAGGTTTGTTTAACAGTATAGGGTCCGGTCCATCGGGATTTTAATTTTCCTGGAAATAATTTAAGGCGTGAGTTATATAGTAGGACAAGATCACCTAGTGAAAAAGATTTTGGAAATTTAATTTTCCTATCATGATAAAACTTAGATCGCTCTTTATAAAATTTATTATTTTCATAGGCGTTTGCACGCCATTCCTCAAGTTCATTGAGTTGAAATTTACGTTGTTCGGCGGCTAAGTTTGTATCTAAGTTAAGAAATTTTAGCGCCCAGTATGCGCGATGTTCTAATTCTACAGGTAGGTGACATGCTTTTCCATATACTAAACGATAAGGTGTACAACCGATCGCAGTTTTGAATGCTGTACGGTAGGCCCAAAGTGCATCATCTAATTTGAGGGACCAATCTTTTCGATTGGTATCTACAGTTTTTTCTAATATGCGCTTTAGTTCTCTATTGACTACCTCCACTTGGCCGCTTGTTTGGGGGTGATAAGCGGTAGCGAGTTTATGAGTAACTCCATATTTGGCTAACACTTTAGCCATCTGGGTGTTACAAAAATGAGTACCTCGGTCGCTAACTATTGCCCTAGGCGTACCAAAACGTGAAAATAAGGTTTTCAGAAATTTAACGACGACTCTCGAGTCAGCGGTGGGTAAAGCTTGCGCTTCAGCCCATCGTGAAACGTAATCGACCGCTACTAAGATATAACGATTTTTAAAAGAAGGAGGTAAAGGGCCTACAAAATCTATGCCCCACAGATCAAAAATTTCACATTCTAAGTAAAAGTTTTGGGGCATTTCGTCCCGACGGGAAATGTTACCTGACCGTTGGCAGCGGTTGCAAACGCTTACCAATTTTTGAGCGTCCTTGAATAAAGTAGGCCAAAAGAAACCTGCTTCAAGGGCTTTACGTGCAGTCCGGTTGGATTGATAATGTCCGCCGGTTGGTCCTTCGTGGCAGTGCCGTAGTATTTTTAGTCCTTCCTCGTTCGAAATACATCTTCGAATTACTTGGTCGGCACAGACTCGGAATAAATACGGGTCTTCCCAAAAGTAGTTTTTCAAGTCAGAAAAGAATTTCTTCTTTTCTTGAAATGAAAAAGCTTTTGGAAGGACTTGGGCTACTAAATAGTTAGCCAAGTCTGCGAACCAAGGAGTAGAAGAGTTGGTTACCTTTTCGAGTGCGAGGAGACTTTCTTCAGGGAATTTATCTTCGATGTCGGCTTCCACGAGTGTATCTATTGCAGCATTTTCTAGTCGAGAAAGATGATCGGCTGCCAAATTCTCTGCGCCTTTCTTATCTCGGATCTCTAAATCAAATTCTTATAATAAGAGAATCCAACGTAATAAACGGGGTTTGGCATCTGCCTTTGTTAGTAAATATTTCAAAGCAGAATGATCCGTAAAAACTATAACTTTTGATAGTGTAATATAAGATCTAAACTTATCAAATGCAAATACAATCGCCAGTAGCTCCTTTTCCGTGGTCGTGTAATTGGTTTGTGTAGATGTGAGAGTTTTACTTGCATAATAGATAGGATGAAAATATTTGTCTACTCGTTGTCCTAAGACAGCTCCTACCGCATAATCACTCGCATCACACATGATCTCAAAAGGAAAGGACCAGTCTGGGGCTACTAAAATAGGAGAGTTGATAAGTTTGTCTTTAATAATATTGAATGCTACTAAGCATTCACTATCGAATATAAATGGGGCTTCTTTTTCTAATAAATGAGTTAACGGTTTTGTTATTTTAGAGAAATTTTGAATGAACCGTCTATAGAAACCTGCATGGCCTAAGAAACTTCGAATAGATTTTACATTTGTTGGAGGAGGAAGTTTTTCAATTATTTCTATTTTGGCCTTATCTACCTCGATTCCCTGGGAAGAAATTTTATGACCGAGAACTAAACCTTCGCGGACCATAAAATGGCATTTCTCCCAGTTCAACACTAAATTCGTGTCTTCACAGCGTTGAAGAACACGAGCGAGGTTATTTAAACACGTATGGAATGAGTCTCCAAATACGGAGAAGTCATCCATAAATACTTCCATAACGTCCTCTACTAACTTGCCAAAAATAGCTGATAGTTTAACTTTCAAGGCAGCCTAAACACCTAGAGGGGGGGGGGTGAATAGGTTCTGCTTCTCTTTCTAAAACTTCTAGACAGAATTCAATTTATTAACTAATATTAAAACACAGCAATCACAGAAAACAAAACATCACAGATTGCACTATGATTTATAGTGGTTCCCCAAGGTCTGGGTACATCCACTTTCCCCCTTCACCTATCTAGCTGTATGCTAGATTCGGCCAAACTTCCACTTATCTCAGATCAATAGATCTTACAACTCAGAACCCAACAGGTTCCTACAACTCAGGCACAACTGCCCTACCTCAGCCTTGCCCCAAGGCCTACAACTCAGAGAATATCCTTCTCCTACACTCAGGCAATCAGCCCTACCACTCAGAGTTCAACACTCCTACACTCAGCCTTTATAGCATAGGCTTACAACTCAGATCTGTATAAACAGATCCTACAGAAATATAGAAAAGATTGTTTAAATTGTCTTGCCAAGTTGAGAGAGAAAAGGCAATGACAATTCTTAATCAGCTGATGCAATCAACTATTTCTTAGGCTTCTTCAAAGCTTCTTGAAAATGTACTTAGCTGAGTTG
This sequence comes from Platanthera zijinensis, assembly GCA_039513925.1. NCBI lineage: Eukaryota > Viridiplantae > Streptophyta > Magnoliopsida > Asparagales > Orchidaceae > Platanthera > Platanthera zijinensis. Next base: position 91,144,400 of record CM077087.1, on the reverse strand, counting down.
ATTCCAAACAGCTTCTTGAGAATCCACTGGTGGATTCTTTCTTCTTCTTCAAATTCTGACTTGATCTCTCTCTATCCAGAACTTTGAATGATTCTTCTGAATTCTGATTAGAACTCTTCTTAGATCTACCCTTAGATAGTCTTCTTAGATCTCCCGGAGAAGATCTTCTTAAGTGCCTAGCACTTTCTTGAAATGAGTAGAATGTAATCCTTCTCCACTTTATGATCCAATGTATTTCAAAGGGTCAGTTCTATATGTTGTTCATCATCCTTTTCTCCTTCTGAATCTGTCTATTTATAGACATTCTTCATGGTAACCGGCTGATCCGGTTTCTAACCGTTTTCTGACAAGTCTGACAACTTCAGTTAACTGGTGATAACCCACAGCTGTCAAGTCTTCAAACAAGTCCTGTGCCTTAGTGTTGAAACAGTCTGTCAGGAAGTGTCGAGACCATCTGTCTATTTGTGTCGACACAATTGACTTTGGTGTCGACACTGCCTTCAGTGATGTCGACTAAATTGCCTTTGTGTCGACACATCTTCTTCTGAAAATAACTTGGTCTTTGACTCTGCAGTGTGTCGACACAAGTCCTGTGTGTCGACACAGTTGTTGTAGAATCATAACTTTAGTAAGTGTTGACTTAGCCTTCAGGTGTCGACACATTCATTTTTTAGCTTTGCTATAATGTGTCGACTTACTCACTATGTGTCGACACATTCTGCTGGTGACGACAAACTTGTGGTCGACTATTTTCTTCTGTGTCGACATATTCAGATGATGTCGACAAACTTGAGATCGACTATACTCTTCAGTGTCGACGCATTCTCCCAATGTTGAGGTCGACGTTTTTCTTCTGTGTCGACACAATTTCCCAGTGTTGTGTCGACTTACTTCTTCTGTGTCGACACAATTTCCCAGTGTTGTGTCGACTTACTTCTTCTGTGTCGACACTTTTTTCCAGTGTTGTTGTAGACTATGTTATGTGTCGACACTTTTTCCCAGAGTAGTGTCGACTTACACCTTCTGTGTCGACACACTTTCCCAGTGTTGTGTCGACAACTTTCTTCTATGTGACGACACATGTTCCTTTGTGTCGACACTTGGACTTAGAATTTTTTCTGTAAACTTTAACAATTCTTTACCTGCACATGTCAACTCAAAACAACATCAAATACAACATGATGTATATCATTGAGCTAGGTTGGGCTTCTTCAAATCAGGTACACATTTTCCAATGTACCCAACAATCTCCCCCTATTTGGAGAAGTCATAACCCTTATAGCCAATGATATACACCATTTATAAATAGTATAAAACGATGATATATGACAATACACAGGGATACTTAATTATAAACAAAATAATAAGAACATCATGGATAAAACAATCTATCACAGATTTAACAATATTTTGTTTATTACTGGGCAATGTTTGATTACATGGTTTTTCTTTGACTGATCACATTACATCATTACAAAACATTATGAAAGAACTAAAACATTATCAGGATTGATCAGGCTCTCTAATAACAATCCCTTGGCCAGATTTAATTTTAGCTGTCACAGGAGCTTCTGATTCTTCAGCCATCTTTTTTCCTTTAAGATCAGTTTTCTTCTTAGCTTCTTCCTTGAGCCTTTGCCTTTCAAAATAGTGAAAAGGCTTTGGGAAGTATTTGCTTGGCTCCATAGCATCAGGTGGAAGTCTTCCCAGCTTAGCTTTCCTTCTGAATTGTACAATGGCTTCTTGTCTTGCCTCATACTTCTGCCATTCCTGCTCATTGTACCACTTGCCCCTTTCATGAACTTGATCTTTGACAGCTTTCCATGCAGTGAGTATTATATTTCTGGAAGTAGGACTCCACTGCTCAAAATCTGGCTTCAGCTCAGCCTGCTCTCTAAATCTTTTCTTTGACAGTAGAGCATCTTGCTGTTCTTGCAAATTTACCTCAGGCTTATCAACCTTTCCAAAGATAACATTTACAACCTCCTTTGAAGGACTATACATATATTGCACTTGCTGATCCAATATATCAAAATCTGGAGGGGGGTATATGACTTGGGCAACCTCAGGTTGGTCACCTTCAAGTAGTCCTGTTTGTAGACCTGACTCAGCCACCATGTTATCATCACACAATGGTGGATATCCCAAAGTGGCTCTTATACTATTGGTCACCCATTTGGCATGCTCAGAGCCTGCATGAATTAGCATCCTCTCCCCCTTTATGGCTTCTCGTGATACATGATCTCTAAGATCTTCTTTCTGAAATCGAATTTGGCCATCCAAATAATTCACTCCCTCCTTGAAAAATGGTCTTAACTTTTGAAGCTTTTCAGATATTTCCTGTTGAGAGGTTGTGATGGCAGTCTTAACAGATGCAATAGCAGCCTGAAAATTCTTATCAAATTCTTCCATTTCTTTGGCTCTATCTGCAGGCATCCCTGGAACAATCTTCTTCACCTCTTGAATGATCTCATTATGAGATTCAGTTAAATTGTCATTCATTCTTATTTGATTTTCCAGAACATAACCTTGCTTCAAAGCAATATCATCCACCTTTGTAGAGATAGCCTGCTGTTGTTTAGCCAGATAAACTACAGCATTGCCACCCTTGTGGAAGCAATCTGTCATTTCAGTTTTATTCAAGTTGACTTGAAATTGGATAGATTTGATATCTTGGGCTAAGTCAAACTGCAGAGTTTTGTTGCTTTCATCAACATATTTCTCAATGGCCACCCTGTGGTCATCCAATTTCACCTGTAAATCCACCAAGAACTTGTTATAATCAACTTCAGGAGGTGGTGGTGGAGGTGTTGTCTGTAAAGCCTGCTTATAAGTCTTGCTTCTTCTTTTAAATACAACCAGTTTTCTTTTCTTAGCCAACCTGGCTTCTTCAGTTTCAGATTCAGAAGTACTCTCAATGTGAACTCTATCTGGTTCAGTGCCATGTTGCTCAGTTTCAACATGTACTGGCTCCCCCTCAATTCTTTGCTCCTCCTCTACTTCTTGTACTTTTTCAATCTCTTGAACTTTCTCCACTCCTTGTTCTAGCTCTATGTCAAGAGGCTGCTCAACATCTTGGTCCTCTTCTATTCTATCAGTAGCTATGTCATCATTAGGAAATAACTCATCCAGAGTATATTCTTTTTGAACTGGAGCACCTGAAGATAAGTCATTAGGTGCATCCTTGTGCACATTCTCAGGCAGCTGCATATATGGAGTAGGAGAAGACACATGCTCCCCCTGAACCTGTGCAGAGAAAAAAAAAACTTTTAGAAAGTCTTTTATAGTAAAATACATTTGATCCCCCTACACCTGTACCACTTGTAACTGAGCAGGGGTAGATACATTTTGAGCAGGAGATTGAACTGGCTCCCCCTGCATCTGTGCAGATGTATCTACTTGATGAACTATAGTGGAGGCAGGTTGTTCTTCACTCTGTATCCTAAGTGGGTCCTCTTGTTGTTGCTCAGTCTCGTGAGCTGGAGAAGGGGATTTCACAGGGGTGTCTGGCCTGCTCTCTTCAGGCACATCCTTAGACAGCACCCTTTCCCACCTGGAGAATAGTCTCATGTCCATCCTTCTCATATGATTGATTTTAGATCCTGGCAGTTGCTGCATCACTTCAGGAATTGCTCCATTGAGATATAGACTTATGATCCTAGCCATGTTAGGCTTCTTGATCCCTTCTTTAATCTTGTCAAATAGGATTACTGACCAATCAGTAGGAATTGTAAAGGCAATCCTGGTCATAAGGTTGAACATATAGGCAGAAAATCCTATCATGTCCACCTGTCTTGCAGAGAATTACTTTCCCAACTATTTCAGACAAGAACTTTCCTTGCTGATTCATACCCTTCCTATTGAATGCAGCTCCAATCTTCATGTTTGAATCCAAACCACACCATTGAAGGGCTTCCCTTGTCTTAGAACTAGGAACCTCTTCTTCATTTTCAACTACTTGTAATTGCAAAAACTTTCTCAAACCTCTTTGGGTAATCTTAATCTTAGTCCCGTGAACAATGGACTTGATCTTGAGTTCAGTAGAATGGACTGATGCTGAGATAAAGAACTCGTGCACCTCCTTCTTCCAGATCTTGGATGGTTCTAAGACAAGAAATTCTAACCCTGAGTCGGAGAGGAGGGTTATAACCCCTTGAACATCGGGCTGCGCATCTGCAAACGCCTGGCGCACCAACTCATACCCTTCATTAACATTGTCTTCAATCCTTGGCGCCATCGAGTCGTCGAGAAGGCTTGAGAGAGGAGAGAAAGAAAGACTGTCGACACAGGGTTTGAGTCTCGAAAACCTTGAAAGCGTGTCGACAATAAGAGCTTTTGACCTATTTATAGCTTCTGTTGAAAGAAGTTCAAAAGGCGCCAAAAACAGTCTAAATGTGTCGACACAGACGGAATGTGTCGACACAAGCTTCTATTAACTCGACATTTCTTCAGCCTACTATGTGTCGACACCAATTTGTGGTTATGTCGACACCTTGGATACATAGTAGAAAGACAGAAATTCTGTGTCGACACTAAGGACAAGTGTCGACACATATTTTGTAAGTGTCGACACCATAATTCTGGTTGAGTCGACATTACATTTCTGGTTAAGTCGACAATAAAACTCTTAAGTGTCGACACATATTCTCTGTGTCGACACAATATTTCTGACTTGTCGACATAATTTCTCTGAGTCTACACATTCTTACTTAGCCAATTTCTGTAACTTCAATGTGTCCTTTTTAACACTTGATTATGTTGTTACTACTTTTACTTACTTATAAACCATTTCAATAGCATTGTTAATGATTTTGTTTAATACATTAATCAATGGTTAACATACCTAATTCAATTTTGAATTTATTGAATTTGGTTTCATCTAAAGGCTTAGTAAATACATCTGCTATTTGATAATCTGTTTTTACAAATTCCAATGAGATGTCACCTTTTTCTACATGTTCTCTAAGAAAATGATATTTGATTTCTATATGCTTAGTTCTACTATGAGAAACTGGATTATTAGCAATAGAAATAGCACTCTTAGAATCACATAAAAGGGGTGTTCTACTTACCTGAATACCATAATCTTTAAGCTGATGCTGCATCCATAATAGCTGTGCACAGCAGCTTCCTGCAGCAATATACTCTGACTCAGCTGTGGAAATTGCCACACTAGTCTGTTTTTTACTACTCCAAGATATTAGTCTTCCTCCCAGGAATTGACAAGTACCTGTAGTACTCTTTCTATCCTCTCTACATCCTGCAAAATCTGCATCTGAATAGCCTGTTAGTTGAAAATCTCTATTCCTAGGGTACCAAAGACCTAGAGTAGGAGTGCCCTTTAGATATCTCAGAATCCTTTTTACTGCAGTATAATGAGATTCTTTAGGGCAGGCTTGGTACCTAGCACAGACACATGTTGCATACATAATGTCAGGTCTACTAGCAGTGAGATATAGTAGTGACCCAACTATTCCTCTATACAATGATTCATCAACAGGTTTACCTGCCTCATCTTTGCATATTGGCATACTTGTGCCCATAGGAGTTCTCATGGAGGAGGATGACTCCATACCATATTTTTTAATTAATTCCTTGGTGAACTTAGACTGGGATATGGACAATCCATCATCAGTCTGTCTTACTTGGAGTCCCAAGAAGAACTTAAGTTCTCCCATACTGCTCATCTCAAACTTCCCTTGCATAAGTTTGGCAAACTTTTTACAAAGGTTGTTTTCAGTAGATCCAAAGATTATGTCATCAACATAGATCTGGACTAAGATGATCTTTCCTTTGGATTCCCTAAGGAATAGAGTTTTGTCTATCTTTCCTCTTGAGAATTTATTCTCAATGAGGAAGGTAGACAGGGTTTCATACCAAGCCCTTGGAGCTTGTTTTAACCCATACAAAGCTTTCCTAAGCTTGTACACAGAATCAGGTTTAAGAGGATCTACAAAACCTGATGGCTGCTCTACATATACTTCTTCCTTAAGATCACCATTCAGAAATGCTGACTTTACATCCATCTGGTATACTTTGAAGTCTTGGTAGGCTGCATAGGCAAGGAACATTCTGATTGCCTCCAGCCTTGCTACTGGAGCAAAGGTTTGATCAAAGTCAATCCCTTCTTCCTGCCTGTATCCTTTTGCAACCAATCTTGCTTTATTCTTTACTATTATTCCACTTTCATCTAGCTTGTTCCTATAGATCCACTTAGTCCCAATTATGTTGTGGCCTCTTGGTTTAGGAACAAGCTCCCAGACCTTGCACCTTCTGAACTGATTCAGCTCCTCTTGCATAGCATCAATCCAGTGCTGGTCTTGGATAGCTTCTTCAAACTTCTTAGGTTCCATTTGAGACAAGAAACTAGAATGCAAAACTGTGCTTTGATTTCTGCTTCTAGTTTGCACTCCTTGTCTTGGATCACCAATTATCTGATCAGTAGGATGATCTCTTAGATATCTTATAGCTGGAGGTAGATTCCCTTCAGGTTGAGCATCTCCAGCTTCTTCATTCTGCTGTTCCTCTTGGTTTTCATCAGCTTCCATTATCTCTTGTACTCCCCCTGGACAGCAGCCTTCATTTTCCAATGCTCCTTCTTCCTTTGAAGCTTCAGCAATGGAGAGCTTGTCCATCTTCTTGCTTATACCTGTTGAGTCATTTGATCTACAAGACAATTCACAATTGATTAATCTTGTTTCATCAAATACAATATGCACAGATTCTTCAACAACTTGAGTAGTTAAGTTGAAGACTCTATAGGCCTTACTATTTGTGCTGTACCCAACAAATATCCCATCCTGGGATTTGGCAGCAAACTTAGTCAAATAAGACTTACCATTGTTAAGTATATAGCACTTGCAGCCAAAGATCCTAAAATAGGATAGATTTGGTTTTCTGCCTTTCACAATCTCATAGGGAGTCTTCCTGTGGCTTTTGGTGATAGAAGCCCTATTGATGACATGACAAGCAGTGTTAACTGCCTCAGCCCAAAAATATTCTGGGAGAGAGGTGTCACTCAATAGAGTTCTACCAGCTTCAATTAATGATCTATTCTTTCTTTCAGCAATTCCATTTTGCTGAGGTGTTCTAGGTGAGGAGAACTCTTGGAAAATCCCAAAGTCTATACACAAGTTTGTTATGCTTTCAGATTGAAACTCAGTACCATGGTCACTTCTGATTTTGACCACTGTACTGTTCAGTTCATTCTGAATTTGCTTTACAAACTTAAATAATACACTTGGGGTTTCAGATTTTTGTCTCAGAAAGAACACCCATGTAAATCTAGAATAGTCATCTACAACCACTAGTGTGTAGACCTTCCTACCTAGACTGTGAACTGGCATAGGACCAAAAAGATCCATATGCAAGAGGTATAAGCACCTCACAGAATCCTTGTTTTCAAGGCTTTGAAATGAGGTTTTTGTCTGCTTGCCCTTTTGACAAGCTGAGCATACCCCTTCCTTTATACACTTAACTTGAGGCCCATTCCTCACTAGTTCTTTACTAAAGAGTTGGCCAATTGTCTTGTAGTTTAGATGAGCCAATCTCTTGTGCCACTTAACACAATGAGAAGCATTGTCATCAGCTACAAGACAAATGGGGGATGCCTTATTCTCACATTCAAAATTAAGGCAATACACATTTCTCTTCCTATACCCAGTCAATATGATCTCTTGATCACTTGACCTTTTGATATGACATCCATCCTTACCAAATGAAATGTCATATCCTAGATCACTCAGCTGGCTTATGCTTATTAGATTATGTTTCAAACCTTTTACATAGGCCACTTGGGTGATAGTAATTAGGTTTGAAGAGATGTTACCAAATCCTTTGATGACTCCTTTTTCAGATCCACCAAAGATCACTTTATGTCCATCTTTGACAGATGAATACTCCTTCAGCAGCCCCTTTGTTCCAGTCATGTGCCTGGAACAACCACTATCCAAGTACCATATAGGGGCATGGTAACTTGGATTCACCTGCAATACAGAATTACTTACCCTTAGAACCCAAGTAAGTCTTGGGTCCTTGGTTCAGGTTAGCCTTAATAAAGTTATCATAACCTCTTCTAACAGGTAGACTCTTATTCTTTATAACACTTGTGTTATACCAGCAGTCCAATGCAAAATGACCCCTCTTGCCACAGCACCAACATTCAAACTTATTGTATCTAGATCTAGATACATCCTTGTCAGAAGCATTTCTGTTCATTGCTGGTGCTGTTGCAACTTCTCCTACTGGTTTCTTAAAACCATAGGGCTTATGACCATAGGTAGGCCTGCTTGCCTTAACACCCTTGTTCTTCAGAACATTTGTCTTGATATGATCCTGAATGTCTTCATGATCATATATGTTAGAAGACACTTTCTCCTTACCAAACCTTATGGGGACTGAAAGGTTTAGTGGCTGAATAGGGGCTTTGCCTTTCCTCTTGAATCTGCCAGCCCTGGAGTTACCCTTAAATCCTAATCCAGCCTTACCCTTCTGAGTGACAAATTCATCTATCAAGGGTAAGACAGATTTTGGCTTAGAGTAACTAGCCACTAAATCCCTTTCAATTCTAAGTCTGTCCTCCAGACTCTTTACTTGATCATTAGTATAATTAATTGTGCCCATCTGAATAATAGTTATATTCTTCAGCTTGGCAATTTCAGCTAACTTTTGATCAAGGACTTTTTCTAACTCAGTTGTTGCAACCCTTAGATCAGCAATTTCCTGAGCCTGTGATTTAACCAGGTTCTTGCTTTTCTTAAGGGCCTGCAACAAGTCCCCATACTTGTCTATCAATTGATAGACATCTCCTTCAGATCCAGATGCATCTTCATCACTTGATGCAGATGTAGCTGATTCTTCACTTGTACTACAAACATATGTACTGGAAGGACAGTTTACCTCATTAGGACCAGACTGATTCTGGCATAGGTCCTCTTCTGATCTAGTCATCAACCCCATGCATTGATGTTCATTGATGGAGTCTAGCAACTGCATAAACTCCTCTTCCTCAGATGCAGCATATAATCCAATATATGCTTCAGCTTCAGATCCTGATTCTGAAGTTGACTGGTCTGACAGACTTTTATCTTTCTTTGCTACAAAGGATTTCTCCTTCTTGCCTTTCTGATAAGTCTTCTTCTTTTCTGAAGATTCCTTCCTTTTGTCAGGACACTCAGCCACTACATGTCCAGGCCTATTGCAACAATAGCAGACAATCTTTGAAGTAGTGGCTTTGCTGGGCTTTGACCTGCTTTTCTCTTTCCTAGATGACCTTCTTTTCTGATAATAGTCATCTACTTGCTGTGATGAGGAAGGCCTAGACTTCCATTGCTTCTTTTTCAAGAACCTTTGAAATTGCCTAGTGAATGCAGCAAAGTCTGCATCTGAATCACTGCTGACTGAACCCTTATCTGAATTTTCAGAACTACCTTCTTCAACTTCCTTAGGAGGAGATGGTGATTTCCTCCTATTCTTTCTGGTGGCTTCAGCATTAAATGCCACAGTCTTTTCTCTATGCTCTCCTCTTGAGTTTCTTTCCTCCTCCTTCCTTACCATAAGTTGCATTTCATAGGATAGCAACTTTCCAAACAGAGTTGGAGGAGATATCTCTGCCAATTTTGCCACTTCTCTTATGGCACAGATCTTTGTATCCCAATCCTTTGATAAGGATCTTAAGAATTTGTCATTCAGTTCATAGGTACTGAAGACTCTTCCATAGGAAATTAGCTCATTCACAATTCTATAGAATTTCTTATAGCACTCAGTTATGCTATCAGATTTTCCTTGTCTAAAACTTTCATACTCCTGATTTAGCATAGATTTTCTGTCCAGCCTTACTTCTTCTGATCCCTCCATGTAGACAATCAATGTGTCCCACATCTCCTTGGAGGTCTTGCAGTGAATCAGATTCTGAAATGTTGAATCATCTATGGCACTGACAATGATGTTCTGTGCCCTTTTGTCCATGGTTGCCAAGATGATTTCATCCTTGGTCATTTCAGAATAAGTCTTTGGTGTTTGGATATTTGCATCAAGAACAGATATCTTCATTGGTATGAAGGGGCCTTCCTGTACTGTGATGTAAATCCTTGGGTCAGATGCTTCCATAAACAATCTGACTCTTTCTTTCCAGATCCCAAAGATTTCCTTCTTGCATATGGGTAATTTCATTGACCCTAGCTCCTTATGATTCTCTCCAGAACCCATCTTCTTGATTCTTGAATCTGCCTATCAGATCTACCTCAGACTGTTAAGTCCTTTTTGAGTAACCTCCCTCTGATACCACTTGATAGTTTAACTTTCAAGGCAGCCTAAACACCTAGAGGGGGGGGGGGTGAATAGGTTCTGCTTCTCTTTCTAAAACTTCTAGACAGAATTCAATTTATTAACTAATATGAAAACACAGCAATCACAGAAAACAAAACATCACAGATTGCACTATGATTTATAGTGGTTCCCCAAGGTCTGGGTACATCCACTTTCCCCCTTCACCTATCTAGCTGTATGCTAGATTCGGCCAAACTTCCACTTATCTCAGATCAATAGATCTTACAACTCAGAACCCAACAGGTTCCTACAACTCAGGCACAACTGCCCTACCTCAGCCTTGCCCCAAGGCCTACAACTCAGAGAATATCCTTCTCCTACACTCAGGCAATCAGCCCTACCACTCAGAGTTCAACACTCCTACACTCAGCCTTTATAGCATAGGCTTACAACTCAGATCTGTATAAACAGATCCTACAGAAATATAGAAAAGATTGTTTAAATTGTCTTGCCAAGTTGAGAGAGAAAAGGCAATGACAATTCTTAATCAGCTGATGCAATCAACTATTTCTTAGCCTTCTTCAAAGCTTCTTGAAAATGTACTTAGCTGAGTTGATTCCAAACAGCTTCTTGAGAATCCACTGGTGGATTCTTTCTTCTTCTTCAAATTCTGACTTGATCTCTCTCTATCCAGAACTTTGAATGATTCTTCTGAATTCTGATTAGAACTCTTCTTAGATCTACCCTTAGATAGTCTTCTTAGATCTCCCGGAGAAGATCTTCTTAAGTGCCTAGCACTTTCTTGAAATGAGTAGAATGTAATCCTTCTCCACTTTCTGATCCAATGTATTTCAAAGGGTCAGTTCTATATGTTGTTCATCATCCTTTTCTCCTTCTGAATCTGTCTATTTATAGACATTCTTCATGGTAACCGGCTGATCCGGTTTCTAACCGTTTTCTGACAAGTCTGACAACTTCAGTTAACTGGTGATAACCCACAGCTATCAAGTCTTCAAACAAGTCCTGTGCCTTAGTGTTGAAACAGTCTGTCAGGAAGTGTCGAGACCATCTGTCTATTTGTGTCGACACAATTGACTTTGGTGTCGACACTGCCTTCTGTGATGTCGACTAAATTGCCTTTGTGTCGACACATCTTCTTCTGAAAATAACTTGGTCTTTGACTCTGCAGTGTGTCGACACAAGTCCTGTGTGTCGACACAGTTGTTGTAGAATCATAACTTTAGTAAGTGTTGACTTAGCCTTCAGGTGTCGACACATTCATTTTTTAGCTTTGCTATAATGTGTCGACTTACTCACTATGTGTCGACACATTCTGCTGGTGACGACAAACTTGTGGTCGACTATTTTCTTCTGTGTCGACATATTCAGATGATGTCGACAAACTTGAGATCGACTATACTCTTCAGTGTCGACGCATTCTCCCAATGTTGAGGTCGACGTTTTTCTTCTGTGTCGACACAATTTCCCAGTGTTGTGTCGACTTACTTCTTCTGTGTCGACACAATTTCCCAGTGTTGTGTCGACTTACTTCTTCTGTGTCGACACTTTTTTCCAGTGTTGTTGTAGACTATGTTATGTGTCGACACTTTTTCCCAGAGTAGTGTCGACTTACACCTTCTGTGTCGACACACTTTCCCAGTGTTGTGTCGACAACTTTCTTCTATGTGACGACACATGTTCCTTTGTGTCGACACTTGGACTTAGAATTTTTTCTGTAAACTTTAACAATTCTTTACCTGCACATGTCAACTCAAAACAACATCAAATACAACATGATGTATATCATTGAGCTAGGTTGGGCTTCTTCAAATCAGGTACACATTTTCCAATGTACCCAACAATAGCTAGCATACATCTTTGAAATGTAGCTGGCGCATTACAAAGTCCAAATGGCATTCGCCTATAGGCGAAAGTACCAAAGGGGCAAGTGAACGTAGTTTTCTCTTGGTCTTCAGGGGCTATAGGAATTTGTAAATACCCTGAATAACCATCAAGAAAACAATAATATGAGTGACCCGAGAGTCGCTCTAATATTTGATCTATAAACGGTAGTGGAAAGTGATCTTTACGGGTGGCATCATTTAATTTTCGATAATCGATGCACATCCTCCAACCCGTAACAGTACGTGTTGGAATTAGTTCATTATTAGCGTTTGGCACTACTGTTATACCGCCCTTCTTAGGGACGACTTGTACGGGACTAACCCATGTGCTATCTGAGATTGGATAGATAATTCCCGTGTCTAATAATTTCATTACTTCAGCTTTTACGACATCCTTCATATTAGGATTTAAACGTCGTTGGGGCTGGATAGATTTACGAGGGTTATCTTCCAAAAATATTTTATGTGTACAAAAAGATGGGTTGAGTCCTTGGATATCAGAAATTTGCCATGCTAATGCACGGCGATGTTGTTTTAACACTTCTATTAATTCAGACGTTTTCTTATCATTTAATTCGGCAGAAATGATAACAGGGAGTTTAGATTCGGCTTCAAGGAAAACGTATTTTAAATGTGCAGGAAGTGTTTTCAGCTCGAGGGTTGGTGGTTTTTCATATGAAGTTGGAGTTTTTAAAGTTGTAGAAGTTAAAGATATAAAAGGTTCTAAAGGGTCATCGGTAGGCATTTCATTTGAAATGGGTAAGTCTGCCAAGTCCGATTCTTCTACAGTTATTGAAAATAAATCAGAATAGGGAAAACCATTTTCCTCAAAAGAGGCTTCCGCAAGATAGCAGGAATCGTCATTTATTAAAGAATTTTTCATAGAGGGATCTATATCAATAGTAACTTCGTCATCTCCTACTCGTAAGAGAAGTCTACCGTTACTTACGTCTATTATCGCGCGAGAGGTTGCGAGAAAAGGACGACCGAGAATTATGGGAACATCGGCGTCTTCCTCTATGTCAAGAATAACAAAGTCTACCGGGAAGATAAACTTGTCTATTTTGACCAGAACATCCTCTACTATCCCTACTGGATATTTAATAGAACGATCTGCTAACTGGATGCTCATTTTAGTTGGGCTGGGGTTACCTAATCCTAGTTTTTGAAAGAGCGAGTAGGGCATCAAATTTATGCTAGCACCTAAATCTGCTAACGCATCTTTTATTAATAGATTACCGAAAAGACACGGGATAGAAAATCGTCCCGGATCGTTTAATTTTGGGGGTAATTTATGTAATAAAACGGCTGAACATTCGGCGTTAAGAAAAACTCTCGAAATATCTTCGAGTTTCTTTTTATTTGAGAATAACGCTTTTAAATATTTTGCGTATTTAGGCATTTGTACAATTGCCTCGCAGAAAGGTATATTGATTTGAATTTGTTTTAGCATTTTTAGAAAATTTTTATATTGTTCATCTTCTCGCTCATCTTTTAATTTAGATGGATAAGGTAAAACAACATGTGTGGAAGAAATTCGCGGGGGTTGAGGAGGCAGAGTCGTAATGGGAAGTGGTGTAGGAAGGCTAACCTTAGCTTCTTTTTCTACCCTAACGGGTGGTGGTAGCTCCCTGCCACTTCGTAGTTGGACGGCTTGTCAACTTGGGTTACTGGAATGGCCAGCATCCCGCGGATTTGGTTCCGTATTTCCTGGTAAATTACCAGGTTGGCGTTCTGATAGCATTTTTGATATTTGTCCAATTTGTGTTTCTAAGTTTTTAATTGATCCGGTCAGGTTCCGGATATTGGACTCATTAATACTGACATATTTCGTGAATATGTCTTCTATCGGGGTTGGCCTAAATTGGTTTGGTGGTGGTGGTGTTGTTTGTGGTTGTGTGGGTTGCGGTGCAAATCCAATTGGATTTGCAGTCGGTGGGCGTTGAGCATTATTGGGGTTGCTCCACGAAAAATTAGGATGGTTCCTATATCCTGGATTATAAGAATTATTATTTAAGTTCATATTAGGATTATAGGAAGGTCTATAAGAGTTCCCCATATAATCGATTTCTTCAATTACATTATTATTCGAATTCCAAGTAGTGGCGGAGGAAGCAGATATTCCAGCCAATTGTTTAGTTAGGTTTTCTACTTGGAGTGCTAAAGTAGAAGAAGTGTCGAGCTCATATATCCCAGCTTGTTTAGGGAGTGACCTTGGCACGTTCCACTGGTACGCGTTCATGGCCATTTCCTCAAAGAGGGTTTGAGCGGCCTCGGGGTTTTGTTATTGAGCGTGCCCCCAGCGGCAGCATCAATGGCTTGTCTGGTTTGAATATTCAAACCATTATAGAATATTTGTACCTGGAGCCATGTTGGCAGTGCGTGATGTGGACACCGACGTAGATATTCCTTGAAACGTTCCCAAGTCTCATAAAGAGACTCAGACTCGCCTTGTACAAAGGAAGAAATATCCGCACGCAGACGTGCGGTTTTTGCAGGTGGAAAATACTTTGTTAGGAATTTTTCAGTCATTTCAGCCCAAGTGGTGATAGATCCTCTGGGGAGAGAACCTAGCCACTGTTTGGCTTTCGTTCGTAAAGAAAAAGGAAATAAGCGAAGACGGATGACATCATCAGTGACGCCATTTATCTTAAATGTGTCGCATATTTCTAAGAAATTTGACAAGTGCGTATTTGGATCTTCATCGGGCAATCCATCGAATTGAACAGAATTTTGAATCATTTGGATTATACTCGATTTAATCTCGAAGTTATTATTAGCAATTGGTGGACGAACGATACTAGACCCGGTGTCATCTAAATTAGGTCGTGCATAATAAGACATGGTCCTTTGGGGGACCACCTCTGGCATTTGTTGTTGCTCTGCTGCCATTTCTTGAACGTGTGCGGTGCCTACGGACTCTTCCAGATTTAACACGAGCTCTTGATTCAGAGATCGGAGGCGCCTGCGAAAGGTGCGTTCGATTTCAGGATCAAGTCCAAGAGTTAAATCAGATGGAGTCCCACGGGTCATACACTAAAAAAGACTTTTGTAAAAAAAAATTAAAATAAACTAAGTAAAAAAAAAACTAAGTTAAAAAAATTACAAATACAAACACACAAAAAGACGTACAACGGAAAATAACTAAAAACAGGTTTTTTTATATAAAACAAGTTTTTTATAAAAGCAGTTTTATAATAAAAGCAGGTTTTTTATTATAAACTATTTTTTTATTTTTTTCAAGTTTTATATAAAATACGTTAAATTAGTAGGTTAGGTTTTTCTGTTAGAATTTGTTAGTGGTTAATAAATTTGTTAATAAAAAATTAGGTTTTATAAAAACAAAGTTTTAAATTCAGGGAATTTTATTTTTGTTTTATTTTTATAAAAACTAAGGTTTTTAAATAACAAGAAAAAGAAAAGATAAAATTAATAGCGTTCTTTTATTTTCAAATATTAACACAAATAAACTAATCCCCGGCAACGGCGCCAAAAAGCTTGATAAGTAAAGTTTGTTTTAAAGAAGATAGATTTGGTTTTATATAATCTTTTACGTATATAAGTCTATCTCTTTGTTTACTTACTTATATCCTGTGGATTAAGGCAAGAGTACCTATCGCATAGGAGTATAGTATTTTGTAGAAAATATCAAGGTCGTATTTTTCCTGGGATCGGTGTTAATTATTCTACTTTTTAGAACTGACTATTATTTTATCGAAAGAACGGAGTTGGGTTTATGTTTAAAAACTAAAGATAGAAAAATATATATACGTGATTTTATTAAGAGAGGGACTTAGAGTTTAGTCCTTGATTTCAGAATTACTTTGAGCGGATATTAATTCGCCTATTAAAGAACAACTTTATTTCTTAATAATCTAACTTAACGAGAGGGTTCCTGTGGTAGCATCACTGACTCGAAAGTACGACCGGGAAGGCTTGCGTTTAAACGGGTTAACGTAAACGTAGTGTCTCGTCACCTGGTATATGATCAATTAAGAAAACCCTAGTTAGAATAACTAGAAAGTAGAGTTGAAATAGTTGAAAATAGTATCCAGCCCAGAGCTCATCTTGACCAAGTGCTAAGGGTTCTTAGCCTCTTCTCAGGATGGGGGCGGTATAAAGTACAGAAAATAATATCTACCTATCTATCTCAATCCAGGATTTAAGCTTTCGCTTCACCTTTGTTGTTGAGATAGGGTAGTAAAATTTTGCAGTGCTTCCGCACTATCTGAATTCAGGACTTAGGCTTTCGCCTCGCCTTTCATTCGGAATAGTATGAAAGAATAGGGTTTTGAAAATAGATTTGAAAGCAGTTTTACACTATCTTAATCCAGGACATAAGCAGAGCTTCGCCTTTCATTCGGGATAGTATAAAGAAAATAAAATAAAAGAAAGCAGTAAAGTACTCAGAATTGAAATTGAAAGAGCCTATTTTATAAAGTCCGAAAATATTACAACTTTCTAAAAAGCTGAAAATAAAGCTGAAAAAATTACAACTTACAGAACTTTAGAATACTTGAAAGCTACTACCAGTTCCTTGTCAGAGAGTTGGGGAGTCCTAACAGTTCTTAAGGAATCTGCTGGAGTTCAATTGAATTTACAAATCCCTGCCGGCCTATTTATAGAAAAAAATTTCAGGTGACACGCCCCCTGACACGGGCGTGTCGGGTAGGGCGTGACAGGGTCACGGGCGTGACATACAGGCTGTCGGGACAGGTGGCAAGCCAGCTGGAGATTTGGATAGACTTGAACTGGTCACGGGCGTGTCGAAATAGGTCACGGGCGTGTCATGGATGTCATTTCAACAGGCGGCACGGGGCGTGGCGACAGCGCGGCAGCTTGCTGGACTTCTGGATAGAACTTGGTTAGGTCACGGGCGTGTCGCCTTTGGCACGGGCGTGTTCAGCAGGCGTGACCAACGATTTCCTGAGTTTGAGCTGTCCAGCAAAATAGCAGAAAACGGGATTAAAAAGAGCTGTCACGCCCTAGGTCACGGGCGTGACCTAGGGGCGTGACCTAAGAAAAAAATACAAAATTTCAGAAAAAACTTAGAATTTAATTTTAAAACAGAAAAATACAATATAATAAAAATAGTTAGTTTTATATAATAAAAACTAAGGTTTTTATTTATAAATATGTATATTTAATATGAAATAAAATTGTATATTTTTATACTCATCAATCGACAAACTTAGCGAGGTGCTGAAAATACATTTGATATTCCGTCATGAACTTAGATCCTTGCTCCAACTGCAGGAATCTTTCTTCAAGCTCGTATCGGGTGGTGGAGTGAATGAAATGCTCCAAGAAAGCTCCAGAAAACTCATTACAACTGAACTCCGTGTACACTCGGCCTTGGAAAGTGGAACCCATGAGGGACTTCAACCATGTCTTCGCATGCAATTCTAGGACTGACACCATTATTATCATAGCCATATTAGCTTTGTAACACCTCTATCTGTCGCGTAACATATAACAGTAGGTTCGGTCAGGGCCCAACGCAATATACTACAAATAGACCAAGGAGTTACTAATTGAAACCATCATCCAACCCAACGTATCCTAACACAGAGTTCCTTCATAGCAGAAGTGATTTTAAAGGTTAAAAACAGAACCCACAGTAATCATGAATGTCCTCTAAACAAGAAAAAGGAATGAGTAAAAAAATACACAAAAGTAGTCATGGTCTTAAGGCCTTATAATGTTTACTCAAATGTTTATGTTTTCCAAATGTTAGAGCATCGGCCGACCACACATGAGTTCTAAGGTAACCACTAGTTATTCGCTTGGGCCTTCAAGGGCAAGCATTGCTGTCCTGGGGTCCAGCCCATTATTTACAACTTGGCTCCGCCGCGCCTAAAATCAACATCCGATTACAATGGTGGCAAACAAAAGAAACGATCAGCATTAGCTGAACAAATTATAATGACCCCACAAATCACTCGGGGTGGCGGTGCTCCTTCCCTGCAGTCATTAGCATCAACAATAATATTGCAACAGAAAGTGGAGTCTAAGTACTATTCGCCAAATACGTTGGCACTGCCGGCCCAACGCCCCGTGCACTCAGGGCATATTGTCGGTGTTTCGAGATTTCAGGCCCCACTACAATTCTCATAACGCCACCTTTGAGCAATAAAATACTTCCCAGGGCTGGAGCCAAAGTCTCTCTCTCTCTCTATGCTGCGACAAAGTCAAGGAACTCCCTGATGCGTTGTTGGTAAGTGTACCGGTCACTGTCAAGTAATAATTTGGCAATAGCATCCCTGAATATCGATCTCGAGGGAATGCATGAAGGGTAAGTGAAAGCGTTGTGTGAATATCGTCAGTAAGAGTGAAAATAAACAACATGGGGGGTTTTGTTTTGATTTCCTAATGCTGTAGAACAGAAATAAAACTACTGCGGGTCGCCCGCACCGCTTTGCTTAGTGGAAGGAGTGAGTGCAAGTCAATATGTTGTGCTTAAGTAGGTAGGTGGATAGAGAGCAAGTGCGAGAGTGAAGGTCGTAAACACCTCTTCAAACAGTAACTCTAGCCCTTACTATAGTGGATTTAAGTAAGCAAGTGAGTGTTTGTGAGCGGAGGTCAGTGCATCACAACTACAACAGAACAAGTAACTAATAAAACATACTTCATTCATAGAAAAATTAAAAGTAAGTTTAGTTCCATTACAAGCTTTAAGTACAATCCACAAAGAGAAAAGGAAGATTAAACTGAAGAGGGAAAGGCTTAGCCGAGGTGCTTGGCCGGAGTGGTAAGTTGTCAATCCACTTCACGACTCTGACCGTGGTTACTACCGTATGCATGTGGGTCGTCAATCCACTTATTCTTCTCCGCCTTCCTTCCTTTCCTTCAGGCCTTTCTTCCTTTTGTGCAGAAGAGTTGCACAAAACGTTCTCGTTGCTTACTATAGGTGGCCAGGAGCTCTCCGAAGGTTTAAGATCGCTTTAGATGGTCGAAGAATGCTTCCCAGAGGGTGTAGATGGGTGGAGGACCTAGGGATGAGTGGAACGGTGCTTCCCGCACAACTATGGATCATAAAAGTTAAAAGCGTTGACCTAAATCAGGGAACAGGGCCTTAAATACAGATGAAAAATAATCAGAGAGCACGATCAGTGGTGCACGACCAGTGCTCGTGTGCACTTTCGGTTGATGATTATGCATAATGCACTAGAAAAACCTGCAGCTGGACAGAAATATCTATATATATGCACACGATCAGTGGCGCACGACTGGTGGTCGTGCACACTGAGTCCCCTGATCATGTGATTGGCAAAGGCAGAATAACTAAAAAAGAGGTAAATGCGCACGAGCAGTGGTGCACGACTAGTGCTCGTGCGTATATTGTCCAGTGCTCGTGCGATTACCTAGGCAGAACAAGGAAAATGGAGAAGACAGAGCGCACAATCACTAGTGCACGACCAGTGGTCGGGCGCAATAGGTCTAGTGATCGTGAGGTCACCGAGACAGAACTATGAAATTGCAGAACGTAGTGCGCGTGATCATTGGTGCACGACCAGTGGTCGTACGCAATAAGTCCAGTGCTCGTGTGCAGTATTCCTGTACCGTTTGGGATTTACCGAACGATCTCGGAACACGCGCGCGACCCATGTACTTGTAGTATGAATATAAAGGCCACCAAAATTTGGACACCACATTCTCCAGACACAGACAAATAACAAGTAAAAAAGCGGAAGTACAGAAACAACGAAATCACACCGAAAATGGGCCTACAGTGCACCTAACATGAAATGGGCAGAGAAACAAATATAAGTAATTATGGCTCTCATATGTGGTGCAATAATGATAAAACTGGCCCAGATGAGTCCAAAAATAAGGTTATAACTTGGAGTCATCACACCCCAATACTTACCCATTTACGGGTCCCAAGCAAATCATCACTCCGTGAACATTAAATCAGCTAGCTGGCTCAGAAATTTAAAAATAAAGTAAGATGAGAAATCAAATACATCATGTGCATGGAAAATAGAATTGAAACACTTTTTAATTATACTACGGAGTTTGAACTATTCGACAGAGGTAAATAAGTATTTTATCTACTCAAAATTAGAATTCTTGAGAATCGTTCGATCATGTGTAAGAAGAAAGTAAGCAGGCCACTAAGATGAGCATTGCAAAAGACTGGTGCTCATGATCACCTAAAAAGAAATCCATCAATGTCGGGGACCATACGCTTTCCCGTTCATAGTCTCTCCATGATGTTAGGTAGATTTAAACGTGAATCAGTAGGACTTATATGATCGAATGGGGCATAGGCCATGGTTTGGTAGTCAATGATAAACATGAAGGCTACACACAACCAAATCGAGCGAACAAAAAGCTAAACCCATACAGCCACTAAGAGAAGTATTTGTGACACACCCCCAGACTTAGCTTTAAAATCGGGTGTGCACGCGGCCTAACCCGACCAAAACTGACAAACAAGATGCGGATTCCAATTCTCATTGCAATGCTTTTAGATTTTCTTTTTTTTCACTTTTTTTCTCTTAGCAATCCCCAAATTTAGCAATTAACATTTCATGAATTCATCACCACATCAGATGAATCCCAATTATCACAACACATCAATATTTTAAATCTGATCAAGCTCAAAGATTTGGTTGCGATAGGAGGTTTGGCTTTCGGCTTTGGAGAATGAAGGTGGAGCTGAAATAAAGAAGGTGTAGGCATAATTTTGGCTTACAACGGTTAGTAGCTAGGACTAAGTAAAAAAAAGCTCAAACAAGCCAAAATGATGGCCTACATCACGCTCAAGCTTGACTAACCGGGCACAAATTCTTCGAGAGTAGCTTGGGGCAAGTTCTTAGCCACCGAACGAGGCGTTTTTGAGTAAAATGTGCACTAAGAGGTTGGAACGGTCAAATCACCTCAACAGAGGCTGATATTTTGGCCACTGACTTAGAGGGGTTATTATAACCCACTTGGAGAAAATGGTGTGGTTTAGGGTTGGTTTACCCTATAATCCAAACTCAAACCCTAAATGGACGGTTTTGAGGGTTGTGAAGGACATGGGGGAAATTACTCTCGTATTTCCTTGAAATTCTGTAGAGTTGACATTAGCATGATAAGAATCATCTGGATGGAATCTTGGAGGATTTGGAGACAGGTAGATACCTCAAAACACTAACCATAGCTTTAGGGTAAAATACTAATTAAGTACAATCTGTCACTTAATATTATTTAAAAGCTGTGAAACTCGGGTAGAGTATGTTTTGGGGTGGGTAGAATATAAAGCAATTTTACTTGAATTTTATGATGTCTATTTCCAGCACTTCATTTGTAACGTTTATTATAGCCCTAATTGATGTTTTAATTATTTGGATCTTTCTGTTCATTGAAACCCCATGAACTCTCTGAAGTAAATGCTTTAGGTCAGAATGGTTGCTCCTGAATTTCGGTATAATTTTTAGTTGAGTAAATCTAGTACTTCCTTCACAAATATTAAAAAGGGGTTTTATGGTTTAAAAATTAATCATGAATGATATTTTTGCTAAAAAATTATGAAACTTGGCGAATGCTATTTTTAAGGTTATACCTGCATAATATAATTAATTTATAATTTTTGGATGGATATTCTCTTTACTTGATTCATAAATAACGAAAGATATAAAATATTGCTAAAATTGTTTTGGTGCCTTTTTAGTGATAGAAAAATTATGATACTTTGGATTTACCATATTGATATAGCAAAATATTTATAATAATTTTGTTGGAC
Source organism: Platanthera zijinensis (assembly GCA_039513925.1). Classification (NCBI taxonomy): domain Eukaryota; kingdom Viridiplantae; phylum Streptophyta; class Magnoliopsida; order Asparagales; family Orchidaceae; genus Platanthera; species Platanthera zijinensis. The sequence continues at coordinate 91,122,497 of CM077087.1, read as the reverse complement.
ATCTTGCATGAGTACTTAGGGTAGTTCATGTTCAAACCGGTAGCCCTTGGAATTTTTGAGGAAATTAATTAAATGCCGGATAAATTAGGAAAATTACCATTTTTTGGATTTAGACTAAATATATAATGATAAGTTTCCAGTAAATAATTTAGGGCATTTGGGTGATTATCTAGATTACCTTCTATACGGTATGACATATAGTCTAGGTGGGTCTGCATATAGCAATTGTTAAATTGCAATAGGGCGTGATCTGGGATAGTTGTTGGAGTTAGTCATTTTGTCTAGCTGGATGGGTGTGGATGATTTTATAATAGAATGATATGAAGAGTAGTGAGAAGTGGTGATGGCTAGAGTTAAGAGGTGCTCGGGTTCGACGAAAGATCGTCTTTCCCGAAGAGAGGAAGGTTAAAAATAACCCTAGGTTAGTCTATCGTAATATGAGAAGGGAATGGGTAAAGGGAATAGCCCAATAACAATAAGTGTCTTGCAAAAGGGAATGATGGACTTCAACTACCATCATAGTTCCTAGTGCCCTTTGAGAACCCTTCACAGGGAATACCGAGGGCAGTCCTGGGTTAACGTAAACTGCGATAACAAACTGAAAATAGTAATATAGTAATTAGGATCTAACATTTAACAAACACTGTTAGCACAGGAGGATTGTTGGGAGCTTCGGCTCGATTGGTTAAGAGACGGACGGAATGGTCCGGGGAGCTTCAGCTCGATTGGTTAAGAGACAGACGTTTTGGTCCGGGGAGCTTCGACTCGGTTTTTGTTTGATTACGATTAAATTTGCATGTGCATAAAAGGAAAGAAAATTAAGGTGGTGGGTCTTCGGTACTGGGTTGTCGTAGCACTGACGCCAGTACGATGACTCGGTAAGTGTGGTTTTTACACTTCGCCAAAGCTAAGTCCGACGGTCCAGTCTGCAAGAGTACGCAGGAGTCCGCTTTGTGCACCAATCGTTGAGGCGTACTATAGGTCAGACCGGTTGTGCTATACTGGTTTTGAGGTGGGAGAGGCCCAACCCACCTCTTCCGTCTGCTACTACGGAGGTTTCCTGGGAGGTAATGGCTCCGAAAGGGGGAACTAAAGGTATGTGTCCACAGAGTCGGGTGTGTGAGTTGGACTTGCATGTTCCATCATACCCACTTGCATGTCATAGCATAATCGATTCATTTAATCCTAACACCTAAAGTATAAGTGGAATGGGACGCTTATACATTAGGACTTGCAAAACGACCCCTTGGTCTAAAAGCTTGTGTGGGCATGTTTATAAATTAAGGTTTAATTCTATAATTATATGCTGATGTTTGATAACCGACACCCCAACGTATAAGTGGTATGAGACACTTTATACGATTGGAGCCTTGTAGAAGACCCCTTAACTTATAAGTTTGTATGGGCATTCATATAAGTTAGGGTTACTTACTTACCTACTTACTTACTTACTTACTTGTACTTCATTTATTGTGCTACCTTTCTGTGATCGAATTGGCCGGAGGAATCGGCGCTTTGTGGTGATGACCCTTCAGGGCGTGAAGGTGTCACCATAAAGTGTCGGTTCTGGGCCTAAGACCCCGGTGTTTAAAAATAAAAAAAGGGGGGGGGGGGGTCTTACACACGACCTTGGACACGGGCGTGTCCTGCTCGGGTGAATACTTGGGTGGCGTTGAGTGGCGTTGAGTGGCATTGAGTGGAGTTGAGTGGAGTTGATTAGAATGGCATTGAGTGTAGAGCACGGCCTGTGACACGGGCATGTCACAGGGGTGTGTTTGGCAAACGGCTAAGGACACGAGCGTGTGCCTTAGCCGTGTCCTTCTCGGGTGATCTGGTCTTGTGTTGAAAGAGTGACCTTGCTAGTCATACGACCGTGAGCTTTCTGGCATGGGCGTGTCAGGGGTTTGACACGGGCGTGTTTAAGCACATGTTTTGGACTAGGTGAGTCAGTTCTGTAGCCGCTTCAGGAACACAGCCTATGACACGGGCGTGTAACAACCCGTGTTCAGTACAAGAAATCAGTTTAAGGGCAGATCTGATCCATTAATTTTCTTTAGCCAAGATCCAATGGTCTAGGCTCATCCCTGGGGTGATAAGGCCGGCCTTGAGAAGGAAGAAGCTCAAGTTTGAGTTGTGTCTTGCTTTTTCTTCAGTAAGAGAGAGAGGAGAGCATGAGGAGGAATAAGAAGAGGAAGCCAGCTACCGGTGGTGCTACGGTGGTTCAAATTGCGAGACGAGTTCGGATTTGCGAAGGCAAGGCAACTGCGAGGACGTTCATCCGTTTTCTTTTCACCCCATTGCTCCGAAGCATTTTCTAAGGGTAACGATTCCCTTTGGACAAGTAAAGTCTTTCTTTCCTGCCTTTGCATAGGAATCCTCCAGCAAAAGGTGGATGGCGAAGAGATTCCCTTGGGATTGGGTGTTCATCCCTTGTTGTGGTGCATTAGAACTAGAAGTGTGAGTACGGTTAGGCATGTTGTGTGAAGCCCATCCGGACATGTTGGTCGGGATTGGTGATGATTGTTTGTTCATCGGAGAAGACTCCATGATTATTGCTAGTATGCATGAAATATGTGGTGGATGCCTGTGGCCTGGTGTCACAGGAAGTACTGGGGGAAGTCCAAGAAATGGTGAGAGTTGGGATCAACTCTTGTTGCCTTGAGTGCCATGTGGCATAAAGGACTTGGTGCCGAATAGGAAAGGTGAAACCGACCCGCACCTGTAAGTTGACCATGAGTACTTCGGTATTACTTTGTAGCAAGGCGATTTGATCAACGTGGGGTGGAAGATCTATACATGCGTTATGCCAGCTGTACAAGAGAGCGTCAAGGCATTGGGCTTTCATCAGGGGCATAATGAGAGTCTTTTTCCTGGGCGCCATAAAGACTAGGAATGCTCAAGTTTGACCGTCATGTCTGGGACCTCTGAACGGTGGTGGGATCCGGTGTTTCCGGTATTGATAAATGTGCAATCAGTGCACGGAATTTTGGGTCGTCGTGCCAACATTTGTGATATGTATTGCCTTGGTGGCTGAGAATATATATGTGTGTGATGTACATTGCTATGCAAGGAAGGAATTCCGTTGCCCCGTGCTAGGGGCAGTGTCGTTATAATTTGTCAGCTCAATGCTGACCGTTGCCCTGTTTGCCACCGGTTGGTGGATTAGTTCTTGCAGGTGCAGGTGGTGTAGTCCAAGCGGTACTTAGAGGGCTGAAGCCCAAGCTGCATTGCTGCCCTCGAAGGCCTTGTTTTTCTTCGTCTTGTTCATGTGTGGCCTGTCTGCGTACCGATGTTTGTAAACCACACCTTATGTTCAGAGAAACTTATAAAAGCCATAAGGCTGTTAACCTGTTGTGTATGGTTGTATACATTCCTATTTTAGTATAGTAGTGGACATTTCCTATATTATTGAGTTCATGTTTTCAACCCTGAAGCTTCCGCTAGAATGCTCTGTGTTAGGGTGCGATGGTTCTTGGTATTATTTTGTGACGTCACCACCTGTTTGTGGAATATGGTGTGGGCCCCGGTCGGACCCTCTATTATATCCCATTTGACGGGTAGAGGTGTTATAATTTTGTATCAGCGGGTTGGTCGATCTCTTCTGAATTCGTGAACGAATTCTTTTGAGGGATGGCGAGCATGTGTCAGTGCTGCCGTTATAACGCATATTTTGAACTCAATAATGTCCACTTAGGAATGTAAATACACTTGTTTGGTGAACCCATGCGTTGATTTTTGGTTTGTTTTCCGTTGTTTAGTCGCTAAATTTTGTTTCTACACATATAGGTGACTAGAAGTGTTGCGGGCAAGTCGGAACCTCAGCATTCTGTTGAAAGTGCGGCACCGGCTGAGGTGCCCACACCTCCTCCATCTGCTGAGAATTTCCATTTGATTATAGAGATAGTGATTGCAGTAATGAATGCTCAGCAAGCTGGGCAGGCTCGGCTTGTAGTGGTGCCAATTCATGCATAGATAAGACAAGAACTAGTAGAGGCAGTAGTTGATCCGCGGGCGACAGATCAACAATTGATGTTTTTCATGAGCATCAATCCTCCATAATTTACTGGGGCGGGTTCCCTAGCCCAAGCGGAGGATTGGCTCTAAAAGAATAAGAGGCTCTTGATCGCTATCAGAGTAGAGGAGGAATAGAAAGTCACACTAACAACTTTCCTGCTTGAGGGAGAGGATCTGTTGTTGTGGGACAAGGTCGAACTGCATCATTTGGCAGGCAGACGTTTGACGGGAGTCTCGATGGACGAGTTCTCTCGATTGTTTTAAGCAAAGCATCTCCCGATGTAGCAAAGAATTTCCATGGAGTTGGAGTTCCAACGTTTAACTCAAGGGGAGCATAGTGTGGATGAGTATCTGAATTAATTTACACGTTCGGGACGGTACGTGGGCAATAACTTCGCCGAATAGGAGGGTAAGACCAGTCAGTTTTATGGGGGACTACGAGATGAGCTGTGGTATTTGCTCTCAATTTCTGTGAATCAGGGATTCCAAACGTTGGTCTGTACGACTCGGTCTTTGGAAAATGATATGAAAAGAGGACAAGCAGGGGGGACTAATACACAAATTCGCAACTGCAGAGAGAGGGTTAGAGAAGAGAAAGTGGATGTGGTGGTTGAGAATATTCTCCGATTCTATATCCGATAAAGGCAAGCGTACCTTATCGGTTATAGTATAGGATACTAAAGATTAGTATCACGGTCGTATTTCCCTGGGGCGTAATGACTACTTCTACTCAGAGGTGTTCGCTATTATTTTATAAAATGATATTTATATTAAATGTTAAACTAAAAACAGGAATTAAAGTACTAAAATAAAAAGAAAACTAAACTACTTGCAGGATAAAAAGAGTTAGAGCTAATAATAAAAGGGCGCACTCGATTCTAGAATTACCTCAGCAAGAGACGATTAAAAAGATGATAAATAAACCTAAGCTTAATAGGGTAAAGGTCCTTGACCGTGGAGGTTCCTAAAGCTTGAACACGCTTCTCTCGAAGTCGTGCCCAACTGAGTTTAAGATGGTCCGACAGACTCTCGTCTAAATCGGAGGCCTAAAGCTCGCTTTATGCGGTGAACCCCTCTATTGGATTTTACTCCAATCCGGGAGATTTAGACGTCTGCCTCTCTCGAGGGGTGCGTACAACTCCCTTTACTCTAGAATGCTCACTTCATTTTATCGGCCTCTCGGCTAGCCCAGAATGAAAGCAAAGGTGGAGAGTATATATCGAGAATATACCTCCAACCCATGAAAAATCAAGAGTAATCCAAGGCCTAGAACCTAAAAAGGAAAGGTTAATTAAAACATCATAACTTAATCGCTCGAACCTCGGATCATCAAGATCGAGTACAAGGAGGATTAGTTAATCATAATGAGGTGGAGGAGGGGGGAATGAGTAGTAGAGCATAAAAATACAGGAATAAGAAAGGAGCACTTTTATTAATGAAAAAGAGAGCTACAGCTACGAAATGGAAATTAGAGGTGCATCAAAGTAAAACCTATTCTAGCCCTACAACAAGCTACTTAGAAGAAATGCAAGAGCAAAAAGCAAAACACTAAGCTAGGTTAAGAAAATAATTACAAAATAAGTGAGAGAGAGAGAGGGAGAGAAAAAAACATAAAAGGGGCCAAGAAATAGAGGGGCAGCACCTCCCCCTCTCCCCAAAATTTGCTGAAATGGAAGGGGGGGTCCTGTATTTATATATTTTTCCCACGGGTTGGTCACGCCCTGCGACACGCCCTAGGGGGGGAGTGTCAAGGGGCGTGACAGTACTATGTTGACCTCGGGAGCTGAATTCTGGCGGGAATGATGATTATTTCGGTACGATGGTGGTCACGCCCTAGGTCATGCCCATGACAGGGGGGCGTGACAGGCGTGTCAAGTGAAAGTCAGCAGTCGCAGGTCCATCAGATGTCGAAATCGGGGCAATCACGCCCCAGGTCACGCCCGTGATATGGGGCGTGGCAGTACTGTTGCGTGCAGCGTTGTAGAATGCATTGAAGAAGGCGACAGACTTCGGGCAGAGGGCGACACGCCCCGTGTCACGCCCGGGGACACGCCTGGGGAGGGCGTGTCCGTGGGGCGTGACAGGGGATTTTTGGCAGGAAACTCGCTCTTGCGGCTGGGTTCCTTGGGAATAAGTGACAAGCCCTAGGTCACGCCTGGGGAGGGCGTGACAGGGGGGCGTGACAAGGCATTTTTGGCCGCAAACTTGTTGAAACCTGCAAAAACAAAAAATAATTATTATTTATAATATTTACATAAAAAGAAGCATAAAATAACATAAAGAAAGGGATTTAAAACGAAAATAACATATTTTTACCCTAATAAATTAAGCTAAAATATGCATCATCAAATTCCCCCATACTTATTATTTTGCTTGTCCTCAAGCAAAGACTACGAGTTAGAGAAAATAAAGAGGATTAATTGAAAATTTTAAAAATGTAATAAATGAGTAAGACGGGAATTTAGAGGTAGAGAAATATTTGAAAAAGAACCGAAAAGTCCTACTTTAACTTAGCACAGAATTTTATAAATTTTACTAAATACAAAAACAAATCATCCCAAATTTTTACAGAATTAAAGCTTAATAAAGTAACGAGTAAAAAAGTGCATTGAGTCACTACTAAAGCCTAAGAGACAAATTAAAACCATAGTCAATCAAGACAAAATTCAATATTTCTATCAAAAATACTTACTCAATCTAGTTTCTCGCTACTATACTAAAAAGTAAACGTAGAAAGCATGAATCATTAGGGCTTTAATTAGGCGTATAGTTAGGCTTAGGTTTTTAAGGGTGCGATATTCAAAAAGATAAACATGAGGGATATTTGCACACTTAAAACAAAAAGAAAATGAGCTTTGCCAAAATAAAACTAGCCAAAATAAATACTTTTCTTTTCTTTTCTTTTACTTTTTTTTTCAATAATTTTCATCATTTTTTTCATTTTTTTATACTTAAAACTCTTCACTTTTGTAGCAAAAGATAACACAAAGATTTTCCACTAATTTTTTCAAAAAGATGCACATTAGCAATTAAAGCTCAAAAATAATTTTAAAGTGTGCATGTAGGTAGGCTATTTGGGCGTGGTGAAATAAAAAGTGGGGCTACAAAAAGGAAAGGAAAAGGCACATAAATGGCTAGCAATGGTTATTGTTAGGCGAGGTGCAAAGGCTCAAACGTTACAAAAGAATTGCCTAAATCATTTTCATGCTTCCTAAATCTACTCAAAGTAAAGCTTCGAAATTTCAAAAGAGGATAAGCACAAAAAAATAAAAAATAGAGAATTTGCTTTCATGAAAATAATGATAATAAGCATCTAGACCGTTTTGTGTCTACTACACTTAATACTAATTAACGTTTAAAAAGATTTTAATAATGAAAAATAAGGGATGATGGGTTTTATAAAAGTAAAAGAAATAAAAGAAAGGCTATGGAAAAGTAAAGAAATATTCAAAAAAAATTTCAAAAATAGCATACTACCCTAAATAGGAACACTGCATGAGTCAACATACTACTCGCTAAAAAAATTTAAACAGAATATTACTCAAATTTATTCTAACTAAGCAAGTAGACATGAGCTTGAAAATAAACAATAAAAAGCAAAGTAGCGGGGTACTAATTGATTTGGCAAAAATTAACACAATTTAATTTGGGATTTTTTTCAAAACTTTTTATATATATATTTTTTGGATTTTTCAAAAATATTACATATACAATTTTTTTTATTTTGATTTTTCTAAAATTTTTATAATTAATTTTTTTTTATTTTTCTTAAGTAAAATATTGAGGGAACACTCCCCCATACTTAAAGTTAAACATTGTCCCCAATGTTTAAAGTTAAGTATAAAGAGAGTGAGAAGAGAGAGAAAAGAGAAAAAAGAAATGCAAAGAGAGGGAGAAGATGCTTCCCTAGCGTTTGATGCCAGACGTTTGAAATTGCGTCCCCCAAACTTGAGCTAAAGATCGGCTTCAGTCCAAGTTGCGAGGCGATAAGCTGCACAAACACGCGAGAGCTTATTCCTGCACAAAAAAAAAAAAAACGAAAAAAAAAAGATAAGCAAGGGGTGCCTCCCAAGAGCGCTCTTTGTTTAAAAAGTCGTTGAGCTCGACATTTTTTTGTTAGCTAAAAGGAAAATAAAAAGAGAAATGTAATGGCAGCTCGCGCCAAACGCATTTTGGCGCGAGTGCCAAAACATTTTTTAAGTAAATAAAAATATTTTTTTGTAATTTTTTATTTTTTAAATAAAACAAAAAACAAGAAGATTTAGAAAAAGAAAAAAAACTAGAAAAAGAAACTATACTATTAGAAGGTGGCGAAGAAGAAGTAGAAACTAAACTAGAAGGAAAAATAGAACAAGAAAAGAAAACAGAATTTTCGCAAGGAGGGGGAAGAGAAGAAAAAGAAGAAGGCGACGGCGGTTGATCACAAGAAAATGGTTGGATAGAAAAATCTGGTTGCTCCACCTGAATATCAATCATTTCGGTAGATTGGGAGCAAACCGGGATATCTGAAAAATCAATCTCTTCAGAAGATCGAACACAAGAAAGTTCGTCTTCCTCGAAAACTTGAAAAAAAATCGGAATATCGGGGGAAATTTCTTCCTCGAGAGGTTGAAGGCACAATGGAATTTCTGAATAATCGTCTTCCGCAAGTGATTGAAGGCACTGCGGAATATCCGAAGATTCATCATTCGAAAGATAAATAGGAGGAGGAGGGGAAGAAAAAGATGCAGCCTCAGCAGCCAAAGCGTCAAAAATCACTTTGAAGTGAGCATTGATGCGTGCATCAAATGCTACACCATCAAAAATGACTTCATTTTCGCTAGAATCAAAAATAGGAGACGCGCAAACTTGCGGAGAAAAAGTGGGAAAATCTTGAGATGGAATGGATTGATGATCACCTTGGCCCCAAGAATGATCAGGGTGTTGCCACCCTGACTAGTTCAAAGTAGGGCTATGATCAAAATGCCCATTCAAGAAATTTCCTTAAGAATTAAAATCAGAAAAATTCGGAGGAGAAGGGTAGGAAGGCGTTTGAAAACCATCGTAACCCCATGAAAAAAAATTCGCGGACGGATCAATATTGCCAAATTGATTCGATCCGGAAGGGATAAAATCATGGGAGGATGAAGGATACCTTACCCAACACTCCTCACGAGAGTGACCGAACTCTCCACAATTAAAACAATGATTACACATTACAAAATAAAATTAATCAACCGCGAGAGTGGGGTGAGAGAGACGAGAGAAAAAAAAAACAAAAACGATAAAATTAATAGCTATCCTTTTTTCAAAATATCAAAACACTCCCCGGCAACGGCGCCAAAAACTTGATACACAAATTCGCAACTGCGGAGAGAGGGTTAGAGAAGAGAAAGTGGATGTGGTGGTTGAGAATATTCTCCGATTCTATATCCGATAAAGGCAAGCGTACCTTATCGGTTATAGTATAGGATACTAAAGATTAGTATCAAGGTCGTATTTCCCTGGGGCGTAATGACTACTTCTACTCAGAGGAGTTCGCTATTATTTTATCAAATGATATTTATATTAAATGTTAAACTAAAAACAGGAATTAAAGTGCTAAAATAAAAAGAAAACTAAACTACTTGCAGGATAAAAAGAGTTAGAGCTAATAATAAAAGGGCGCACTCGATTCTAGAATTACCTCAGCAAGAGATGATTAAAAAGACGATAAATAAACCTAAGCTTAATAGGGTAAAGGTCCTTGACCGTGGAGGTTCCTAAAGCTTGAACACGCTTCTCTCGAAGTCGTGCCCAACTGAGTTTAAGAAGGTCCGACCGACTCTCGTCTAAATCGGTGGCTTAAAGCTCGCTTTATGCGGTGAACCCCTCTATTGGATTTTACTCCAATCCGGGATATTTGGATGTCTGCCTCTCTCGAGGGGTGCGTACAACTCCCTTTACTCTTGAATGCTCACTTCATTCTATCGGCCTCTCGGCTAGCCCAGAATGAAAGCAAAGGTGGAGAGTATATATCAATAATATACCTCCAACCCATGAAAAATCAAGAGTAATCCAAGGCCTAGAACCTAAAAAGGAAAGGTTAATTAAAACATCATAACTTAATCGCTCGAACCTCGGATCATCAAGATCGAGTACAAGGAGGATTAGTTAATCATAATGAGGTGGAGGAGGGGGGAATGAGTAGTAGAGCATAAAAATACAGGAATAAGAAAGGAGCACTTTTATTAATGAAAAAGAGAGCTACAGCTACGAAATGGAAATTACAGGTGCATCAAAGTAAAACCTATTCTAGCCCTACAACAAGCTACTTAGAAGAAATGCAAGAGCTAAAAGCAAAACACTAAGCTAGGTTAAGAAAATAATTACAAAATAAGAGAGAGAGAGAGAGAGAGAGAGGGAGAGAAAAAAAACATAAAAGGGGCCAAGAAATAAAGGGGCAGTACCTCCCCCTCTCCCCAAAAGTTGCTGAAATGGAAGGGGGGGGGGGTCCTGTATTTATAGATTTTTACCACGGGTTGGTCACGCCCTGCGACACGCCCTAGGGGGGGCGTGTCAGGGGGCGTGATAGTACTATGTTGACCTCGGGAGCTGAATTCTGGCGGGAATGATGATTATTTCGGTACGATTGTGGTCACGCCCTAGGTCACGCCCGTGACAGCGGGGCGTGACAGGCGTGTCAAGTCAAAGTCAGTAGTCGCAGGTCCATTAGATGTCGGAATCGGGGCAGTCACGCCCCAGGTCACGCCCGTGACATGGGGCATGACAGTACTGTTGCGTGCAGCGTTGTAGAATGCATTGAAGAAGGAGGCAGACTTCGGGCAGAGGGCGACACGCCCCGTGTCACACCCGGGGACACGCCCGGGGAGGGCGTGTCAGTGGGGCGTGATAGGGGATTTTCGGCGGGAAACTCGCTCTTGCGGCTGGGTTCCTTGGGAACAGGTGACATGCCCTAGGTCACGCCCGGGGAGGGCGTGACAGGTGGGCGTGACAAGGCATTTTTGGCCGGAAACTTGTTGAAACCTGCAAAAACAAAAAATAATTATTATTTATAATATTTACATAAAAAGAAGAATAAAATAACATAAAGAAAGGGATTTAAAACGAAAATAACATATTTTTGTCCTAATAAATTAAGCTAAAATATGCATTATCAAGGACCTTAGCTGTTACAAAACCAGAGTTTAAGCCGCCGCGGCCGGAGAAGTTTGGATACCGAAGAAGATGGAATAAGAAGTCCAAATCTACTGGACAAGCTCCTTCAGCGACTGTGACGGAAGCATCTTCTGGGTATGGATCTCGCGCTTGTTTTATGTGTGGGAAGTTGGGACAATTTGCACGTGATTGCCGAGTTGGCCCTCCGAAGGGTGAAAAGAAGACGGGAGCGTCTTATGCGGAGAAACGGAAGACAGTGGTGGATTCTTCTGCATCGCATGCGCAGCCCCGAGTCTTCAACCATGGGCAACAGGAGGCCATTAAGAAGGCCGATTTCATCACAGGTGCGCGCAGTTTTAAATTTTATTGTATGTTGTGTTTTGTGTTTGTTTTAATCTTGCTGTTATAGGTTTTGTCCTTATACGGGACTCTCCGGCACGAGCACTATTTGATACAGGTGCTTCACATTCGTTTCTGTCAGAAGATTTTATCTTACGAATTGGGGTGCCTATACGGACCGCGGCAGATAGTCTAAAGGTGTTATTACCTAACGGATGTTTGATGTGTGCAGATAAGTCTTGTTGTGTTGAGGTCAATATAGGGAGTCGGGATTTCAAGGTGGAAACGTTAGTATTGCCGATATCAGAGTTTGATATAATCTTTGGTATGGATTGGCTATCAGAGCAGCATGCTTGTATAGATTGCACCTCAAAAGAGTTTACACTGGGGAAAAATACTGAACAAGAGACCAAGTTCAGTGGCATGCAAGGGATGAGTAGGGTATTGATACTTGCTCTCCAAGTCGTTAAGGCAGTTCGGAAAGGTGCAGAGTTATTCTTCATACTCATTGAGGCGGTGGAGCCGAAGGCCAGTGTAAGTGAGGTGCCGATTGTATCGGAATACGCTGATGTGTTTCCAAAAGACCTTCTGTGGTTACCACCCCAAAGGGAAATCGAATTCGCTATCGAGCTAGTGCCATGTGCGAAACCTATGGCCCGCTCGCCTTATCGAGTAGCGCCAAAGGAGATGGCGGAACTAAAGGTTCAGTTGCAAGAATTGCTAGAGCAAGGTTATATACCCCCAAGTCACTCGCCTTGGTGCGCGCCGGTTCTATTTATGAAAAACAAGGACGGCAGCTTGCGTCTATGCATTGATTATAAAGAACTGAATAAACTAACAAAAAAGAACAAGTATCAAATTCCACGGATCGACGACTTGTTTGATCAGTTAGTTGGCTCGACTGTATACTCCAAGTTGTATTTGAAGTCAGTATACTATAAGTTGAGAGTTTGTGAAAGTGGCATACCCAAAACAGCGTTTGGAATACGCTATGGTCACTATGAGTTCACGGTAATGTCGCTTGGGCTGTCTAATGTGCCATCAATATTCATGGACTTGATGCATCAAACATTTAGGGAATACTTGGTCCTCTTTGTGATCGTCTTTCTTGACGATATCCTCGTATATTCCCAATCCAAAGAAGATCTTGCAAATCACTTGCGGATGGTGTTGCACACTCTGAGGAAGAATATGCTCTACGCCAAGTTCTCTAAGTGTGAGTTTTAGCTGTTGTCAGTGGCTTTCCTTGGCCATGTAGTTAGTGGAGAGGGCATTGTGGTGGATCCTTCCAAGATAGTTGCTATACGGGAGTGGCCTGTTCTCTCTTAAGTAGCAGAAGTCAGGAGTTTTCATGGGCTTGCGGGCTACTACAGGCGCTTTATAGAGAATTTCTCTAGAATAACTTTGCCTCTCACCACACTGACGAGAAAGGATCATAAGTTCATTTGGACGCCATAGTGCGCTTGAGCATTTGAAGAGTTAAAGTGTCGATTGACCGCAGCGCCAATCTTAACATCACCATGTGGTCAAGATGGCTTTGAGGTCTATAGTGATGCATCAAGGAGCAGCTTAGGCTGCGTTCTTTTGCAATTCGGAAAAGTGATAGTTTATGGCTCACGCTAGTTGAAGGTGCATGAACGGAATTACACCGTCCATGATTTTGAATTGGCGACGGTTATATTTGAACTCAAACTGTGGCGTCATTATTTATATGGCGTGAAAGTGGATATATTCACGGACCATAAGAGCCTAAAATATCTATTGGATCATAAAGATCTTAATATGCGACAGAGAAGGTGGATGGAGTTTCTTGGTGACTAAACCTTCTAAATTCATTATAATCCTGGTAAAGGGAATGTAGTCGCGGATGCCTTGAGTCGTCGGACTCCGACAAGGGCAAGTTGGCTTTTAAGGCATGATGAAAGCCTAATTCAAGAACTGGAGGCAGTAAATATTTCTTGTGTTGAAAGGAATGCCACTGCAGATGCGTGCTTAAACTGAATGGAGGTACAGTGTGACCTGGCGGACAGAGTTCGACAAGCAACAAAACTTTATGAAAGTCTACAATGTTATGCAATGGAAAGTGAGGACTCTAGATTTTCATTTAATGACGCTCTTTTTTGGAAGGATGGTTGTCTGTATGTCCCAAGTAAGGGTAAGCTTTATGAAGAGGTGATGTATGAAGGCCACTTCACTAAATATTAAGTTCACCCCGGGAGCACGAAGATTTATAAAGATATGAAGAAGCTGTTCTGGTTGCCTGGAATGAAGAAGGACATAGCACACTATGTCGCTATGTGTCAAACATGTTCTTTGGTAAAGGCAGAATCCCAAAAACTGGGTGGTTTACTAAAGCCGTTACCTATTCTTGAATGGAAATTTGAAGATATTTCCATGGATTTTGTGCATGGATTGCCGAGATCACAGCATGGAAATGATGCGGTATGAGTGATTGTGGACAAGTTAACCAAGGTGTCACACTTCATCCCGAACTATAAGGACGATTCAGTTGATAAGTTGGAAAAGATGTACGTGGATACTATTGTACGATTGCACGGTGTGCCCCGTAGCGTCGTTAGTGATCCAGATGGGCATTTCACTTCGGGTGATTGGAGATTAGTCCACGAATTGTTGGGTACAAAATTTCATTTTAATACGGCCTTCCACCCTCAAATGGATGGTCAGACAGAGCAGACCATTAAGACGTTGGGTGATATGCTCCGAATGTGTGCGTTGGATTTCGGGAAGAATTGTTAAGATCATCTCAGTGTGTTTGAGTTCGCCTATAACAACAGCTACCAAGCGATTATCCAGATGGCGCCCTTTGAGGCTTTATATGGTAGAAAAAAATCTTATGACCCTAAACTAACCCTTCCCTCACCATAAAATGGCATTTTTCCCAATTTAGGGCAAGATTAGTTTCTTCGCATCATTCTATGACTTTTTCGAGGTTTTCTAAACAACTATCAAAAGCATCACCGAAAATGGAGAAATCATCCATGAATACCTCCATAATGCTTTCTACATACTTGTCGAAGATAGAGAGCATACATCGCTGGAATATAGCTGGCGCAATGCATAATCCAAACGGCATTCTTCGGTAGGCGAAGGCGTCGAAGGGACAGTCAAAATTAGTTTTCTCGTAGTCCTTGGGGGAAATGGGGATTTAAAAATACCTCGAGAGGCCATTGAGAAAATAATAAAAGCTATGGTCGGATAATCATTCTAAAATTTGATCGATGAACAACATGGGAAAGTGATCCTTTCAAGTGGCATCATTTAACTTACGATAATCTATACACATTCGCCACCCGTTCACCATCCATGTTAGGATTAATTCATTATTCTCATTACAAACTACCGTTATCCCCCCCTTCTTCGGCACTACCTGGACTGGGCTAACCCACTTACTATCGAATATAGGATAAATAATTCCCGCGTCTAACAATTTCATAACCTCGCCCTTAACTACTTTCATGTTGGGATTTATGCGGCACTAAGGTTGGATTGAATTAAGCGAATTATCTTCTATGAGGATTTTGTGAGTGCAGAAAGATGGGCTTATGCCCTTGATATCAGGAATTTGTTAGGAAATAGCTCGGCAATTTTTACATAAAAATAAAATAAGTTTATCATTTTGCGCAACCGTGAGGTAGGCTGAAACTATTACTGGTAACTTGTAGTCCTTTTTTAAGAAAGCATATCTAAGATGTTCGGGTATTTCCTTAAATTCTAGGGGAGGGGGTTCTTCATACGTGGTTTTAGAAATTCTTTCTTTTTCAAAAACTATGTCTTCGTAGACTTTTGTATATGGAAAATTAAAAGGGGTGGAGCTGGTAGCCATGGCGGCTTCTTGCAGCGATTCAGTTGGAAGAGTAGAGGAGGAATAAAAATTAGAAAATTCTTTTTCAAATTCAGAGAGGCGCTAAGAGGATTCTTCACTTAGGTGTAGCGATTCAGTTGGAATAGTAGAGGAGGAAAAAAATCAGAAAATTCTTTTTCAAATTTAGTGAGACAATAGGAGGAAGCTTCACTTAGGGCTTCTACCAAAAAACAGGCGTCATAATTTTCCAGGGTATTTTTCATCGAAGGGGTGATAGAGAAGGTAACTTCATCGTCACCTACTTAAAGGAAGATCTTACCATTGCTTACGTCAATGATAGCTCGGGAGGTTGCAAGGAAGGGTCGGCCAAGGATTAGGGGAGCCTCGACGTCTTCTTCGATGTCCAAAATGACAAAATCCACCTGGAAGATGAATTTGTCGACTTTAACTAAGACATCATCCATTATTCCTAACGGGTACTTAACAAATCTATCGGAGAGCTGGATACTCATGCATGTGGGTTTGAGGCTACCAATTCCTAACTTCTTAAACAATGAGAGGGGCATCAGGTTTATACTCGTACCTAAGTCGGCTAATGCGTGCTTGACAAAAAGATCACCGAAAACACACGGAATAGAAAAATACCCGGATCACTGATCTTCTTTGGCAAATCGTTTGTCAAGACTGCAGAGCACTCTACATTTAACGTGACATGCTAAGGTTTTCTAACTTCCTTTTATTCGTTAGGAGGTCCTTAAGGTAGTTAGCGTATTTTGGTATTTGGGAGATTTCTTCTTGAAAGGGGAGATTAATGTGGATTTGCTTGAACATTTCTAGGAAGCGGGAGTATTGATCGTACTAACGTTGTTTATTATGTTCGGACGGGTATGGCGTGGTTGGATTATTTTTAAAGATGGGTGGTGGAGTGATATATTTTCCTAACGAAGGGAGAGGAGTGATAAGTTCTTCTTCAGCCAAGGGTGGAATTTATAAAGTGGGAGGGTAGCTTGCCCCGGGTTCTTCCCTAACCTTACCGAAAACTTGCTTCCCACTCCGAAGAGTTATAACTTTCGCTTGCTCTCTCATGTTGGGCTCAGTATTGGAAGGAAGAGACCCGGCGGGTCTCTCAGAAATAATTTTTGCTAGTTGTCCTACTTGATTTTCAAGACATTTAACGCTTCCAATTAAGGTTCTTTTATTAGCATCATTTGTGGTTATATATTTAGAATGTAACTCCTCCATTCTTGGAGGTTTTGGATAGTTTTGAAGAGGTGGAGGTGGTGCAGAAAAATCATTTTGAGGTGACGAGCGCATCGCGTTCGAAGGGTTACTCCACTAAAAATTTGGGTGTATTCGTAAAGCACGATTATAACTATTCTGAAAAGTGAAACCGGGCGCAGAAAAATTCGCAGCAGAAAAATTATGAAAAGCATTTCTAGGAATATTATTAACATAATCTAATTGTTCAGGAGCAGGAGTTACAGATTCCCATACCTGTGGGGCGGAGGCAGCAGTCATCTCAGTAATTTTTTTACTTAATACTTCCACTTGCAGAGCTAGCTGGGAGACATTGTCTACTTCAAAGATACCTAGAGGTTTGTTTGGGCGGGACCTAGGCACATTCAACTTATAAGTGTTCATGGCCATGTCCTCGAAAAGCTCAAGAGCTACTACCGGGGTTTTATTGTTTAAAGTACTGCCAGAAGCTGCGTCTATCATTTGCTTTATGTTTTGATTTTGCCCGTTATAAAACGCTTGCACTTGTAACTATACAGGCAGTGCGTGATGGGGGCATCATCTTAAGAGTTCTTTAAATCTTTACCAAGTTTCATATAAAGTTTAAGAATAAATTTTCTAAAATACAGAAATATCGTTCCTATGTTTTGCGATTTTGTCTGGCGAAAAATACTTCGCCAAAAAATTTTCAGTTAGTTTATCCCAAGTGGTGATGCTCCCTCTTGGCAGAGTGTTCAACCACTATTTTTCTTTAGTTATAAGGGAGAAAGGAAATAATCTTATCCTAATAGCATGATTTTTAACACCATTTATCTTGAAGGTGTCACAAATCTCAAGAAAGTTTGTTATATGTGCGTTTGGATCTTCATCTTTAAGTCTGTCATACTTCACATACTGCTGCATCATTTAAATTATGCTAGGATTCAGTAAAAAGTTATTATAAACGATGGCAAGGCGCACTATACTAGATTCTTTTCCCTCTAGATTCGCTCATGCATAATAGGATATAGTCCTATGCACGACTTCCTCCACGTGGGGTTATTCCATTCTTAAAGAAGAGAATGACTCGGAGTCCTCGACCGGTACTTGGAGAGTAGGGCCTTAAAATCACGATCTTCTCTAAAGAGTATGCTCAATTTCGTGGTCCAAGTCCAAAATAACCGACGGACTCCCGAGGTTTGCGAAACTAGCAATAAATAAACTAGAAAAAGAGAAGCTAATTTTTTTTAAAAATTTTTTTTTTTTTTTAACTCCCGAACTTCCCAAGGGCTACCCAATGAAGGGTTCGCAAGGCACTAGACAAGATAGTGGCATTTAAAGTCACATTGCCCTTTTCGAGAGAGTTAGGTGGTGCAGAAAAATTGTGAAGTGAGTTTCTATTAAGAGCATTAGTAAAAAAAAATTATTTTTAATTTTTTTAGAAGGAGGATGAGAAAGACAAATGATAAAAGTAATATGTTCGTGTTTTCGATATATCAACAAAAGTTGCTCCCCGGCAAAAGCGCCAAAAACTTGGTGATCACTTTCCCCTTATGAAAAGAGAGCCGAACGAGCAATCCAACTATGCAAGTATACCTATCGAACTGTAGCTTGGGGACAAAAGTGTCGTATTGAAATCCGGGAACTGTTGAGTAAACCTACTCACACGAAAACTATTATTTTATCGACGAAAAATCTTTAGGGTAAAAGATTAAATTAAACTCACCTAGTGAAAGGAAAAATAGTACTAAAGGAGAACTAATCATAGTTAAGTAGAAATCAAAAAAGAAGCGATTAAGATAAAGGATTAGAATGATGAAATGGAAATGCACTCGATCGAGAATCACCACGGCTAAAGTCGATTATAAACACGATAAATAAACCTAAACTTAATAGGGTAAAGGTCCTTGACCGTGGAGGTTCCTAAAGCTTGAACGCGCTTCTATCGAAGTTGTGCCCAACTGAAATTTGGAAGATTCGACCGAACTTTCGTTCAAATCGGAGGTCTAAGCTTTACGCAGTGAACCCCACTATTTGATTTTACTCCAATCCGAGAGATTTGGAAGTCTTCCTCTCTCGATGGGTGCGTTCAAATATCTTTACTCTTGAGTGCTCACTTCAAACTATCGGCCACTCGGCTAGACAAGATTGAAAGCTAAGATGGAAAATATATATCGATGATATATCTCCAAGCAAAGGTTAATCAAGAGTAATAAACCCTAAAAAGAAAAGGTAAATTCAAAGAATCATAACTAAATCACTCGAACCTCGGATCATCAAGAACGAGTACAAGGACGATTAGTTAAAAATAGTGAAGTGGAGGGGGAGGTATGTGTAGTAAAGCATTAAGAACACAAGGTAATAAAGAGCACTTATATTAATAAAGAAAGAGAGCTACACTTAAAATGAAAATTACAATTGCATGGAAATTGAAAACCTATTCTAGCCCTATAATTAACAACTTGAGCAAGTGCAAAAATTACAACAAAAGCTAAAACAAACTAAGCACTAATCTAGGGTTAAGGAAAAACACAAAATGAGAAAGAGAGAGGGAAGAACACTAAAAAGGACAAGAAACAAAGGGGAAACACCTCCACTCTCAGCCCAAACTTTTTTTCTGGACACTAGGGGGCCTTTGTATTTATTGATTTTTCCATGGGTTGGTCACGCCCTATGACATGCCCAGGGAGGGTCTGTCAAGGGGGCATGACACGCACGGAGTTCACCTCGGGCTCTAGATTCTGGCGAGAATGATGATTGCTTTTGTACGATGGTGGACACGCCCTGGGTCACGCCAGTGTAATGGGGGTGTGACACGCACGTCAAGTCTAAATCATTGTTCGGAAATCTGTAAGTGTTGGAAAAAGGTTTAACACGGCCAGGAGCACGCCCATTTGGGGGGGGGGGGGGCGTGTCCATACTGTTGAATTGCTGAGGCAAAAAAACATTTAATGTAGTGGTAGGCTTCGGGAAGAGGGCAACACGACCAGTATCACGCCCTGGGATACGCCCGGGGAGGGGTTGTCAGGGGGCGTGATACCCGTTTTTCCTGTTATTTGGTCTCTGTCTGCAAGCTTCCTCAGGATCGGGTGACACGCCCTATGACACCCCCAGGAGGGAGTCAGGGGGGTGTGATAGGTCTTTCTTGGCCAAAATTCTGAAAACCTGCAGAAAGACAAGAAAATGATAGTGGCAATAATATTTACATAAGAAAGATAAAAAATAAGATAATAAGACAAGATTAGCGCCTTAAAAACTAGAAAATACACCTTAATAGTCAAGACTTCAAAACGTAATGTCAGTTGACCCATCGGACCTTGACCATCCTGATCTCTTTATTACTAAGTCTTATGACCTCAATATCCTCAGTTCGAATGGGCATGACCTTTGTTATCAACCCAATATCAACCGGAACTTGATCTACATCAACCACTTGTGTATACTCTTGCACCGCCTTCCGCAATACCGATATGCAGAATATGTCATGTAAACCACTGAGTTCCGTCGAAAACTTCAACCGGTAAGCCTCTTTGCCAATGCGCTCAAACATCTCAAACGGCCTAAGGAATCTTGGACTTAGCTTTTTCAGCCAACGAATCCTCGACACACCCTTGAACTGTTTGATCTTTAAGTATACCCAATCGCCCACGGTGAATTCGACATTCCTGTGCTTGGCGTCATAGTACTTAGCTTGCCTAACTTGTGCAATCAGCAATTGCTCCCGTATTATACGCATAATCGAAGTCACGTTTTTGACGTCCTTCTGCTTTTACAACTTGGACTCGCCAGTCTTCATCCATGTCATTTGAGTATGGCATTTCCTACTATAAAGTGCTTTGAAGGGTGCCATTTGAATACTCGTCTGGTATCTGTTATTGTATGCAAACTCAATCATATATAGGTGATCTACCAACCTCTTACCGATATCCAGGGCACACATGCGAATCATATCTTCCATCGTCTTGTTGACCCTCTCGGTCTGTCTATCCGTCTGCAGATGAAAGGTCGTGCTGAACTTCAGCTTGGTCCCTAATAGTTAATGCACCAACCACCAATAGTTAGATGTGAACCTCCCATCCCGGTCACTCATGATTATACAAGGCACACAATATAGACAAACCATATTTTACACATACAGCTTTGCTAGCTTATCAACTGAATCGTCCTTCCTATTTGGGATGAAGTGCGACACTTTCGTAAAACGGTCTATGAACACCTAGATGGTGTTCTTTCCCTTTTGCGATCATGGCAAAACATGAACGAAATCCTTGGATATATCGTCAAAATTACACTCCGGTATAGGCAAAGATTTCAAGAATCCTCCGGGCTTTTGGCACTCCACCTTCACCAAGGCACACGTTTGACATTTTGCCACATAAAGTGCTATGTCCTTCTTCCGTCCTGACCACCAGAATAATTTTTTCATATCTTTGTACATCTTTGTGCTCCCCGGGTTAATCGAGTACTTAGAATGGTGAGCCTTGTACATCAATTCCTCCCATAGTTTATCCACATTTGGGATGCACAAACGATATTCCTTCCAGAATAACCAATCATCGATAGTAAATCGGGCATTTGACCCATCCAAAGCCTCAGCCATGAACCGCTTTATGCTGTCATCCAACTCCAAAGCCTGCCAAACCCTATCAGCCAGGTCATTTTGTACCTCTGTCAAGTTCAACTAAGCCTCAACACTAGACCTCTTATAAACACGTATGATCTCCAAAGACTCCAAATCTCGAACCATACGCTCATCATGCATCGAAAACAAATTGGCCTGTGCTGGAGCTCTATGACTTAACGCATCCGCAATCACAATACCTTTTTCCCATGTATGTAATGTATCTTGAAGGTGTAGTCCCCAAGGAACTCCATCCACCTTTGCTGTCTCATGTTAAAGTCCTTCTGATCTATTAGATACTCAGGATCTTATGGTCGGTATAGATATCGTCCTTCACGCCATATTGGTAGTTCCTCCAATGCTTCAAAGCGAATATCACGATAGCCAAATCAAAGTGGTGGACCGGATAATTCCTCGCATGCACCTTCATCAGGAGCGAGATATACGTTATTACACTCCCATTCTTTGGCAGAACATAGCTTAAGACGCTACCCAAAGCATCGATGTATATCTCAAAGCCTTCTGCTTCACATGGCGAATATAGAATAGGTGACGTGGTCAGACGACTTTTCACCACTTCAAAAGCTTGCGCGAATGCCGGTGACCAGACAAACTTCTGATCTTTCCTCGTTACGGTCGTGAAAGGTAATGCAATTCATGAGAAGTTCTTCACGAAGTGCCCTTAGTAGCCGGCAAGCCCCAAAAAACACAGGACTTCCGCCACCAAAGACAAAACTCGCAACTCCCGTATTATAGTAATCTTCGTCGAATCCTCTGTAATTCCCTCACTGATAATAATATGTCCAAGGAATGTCACCGAAGAAAGCCAAAACTCGTACTTCGAGAACTTGACATATAGCTGAATGCTTCTCAAAGTCTCCAGAACAACCTGTAAATGTTTCGCATGATCAAATTCGGACTGGGAGTCTGTTGGATCCCTAGTTTGGATTTGGGCTAGGTTCACTAATCTTGGCTAAGTCAGACCCACATTGTATAGCCAGGGTCTAGTCTGGTGTCTTAGGTGTCAGTCAGGTCAATAACTCAGTGAGACAAGACAAAGGCATCAGAGACTTAGAAGACAGTAGAGAGTAAACAAGGCATACATTTTTCTAAGTAAAAATTTGTTCGACGATCTCTAAATAGAGCTCTACGATCTTTGTTCAGCGCTCGACGATCTCAGATTTAAATCTCTAAATATTGAGATCGACGATTGCTGAACACAGGTCGATGATCTTTGATCTACTTTCAGGATTGAGATTGAAGTTCAACCATCTCAGTTCCACGATCGTGAAGCCTAGTTTTGAAAGAAGATTTTTTGGTCAACCATCACAGGGCTCAGTTTGACGATAGAGGATGTTTGAGCTCCACGATCTCAGGACTAGATCGACGATTTCTGCCAGATCTTCATTTTATTCACTGTAGTTATTGTTTTCCTTATTGACTGGTTATTCATTTGTTTTTATGACTCTAAGTGATTAATGCATATATTCACTGAATATATCCATTCCTTGGCAAGCATTAATTGCTGGTTTTCACAGAGTTATTATACATCCTTTCTCGGGACAAATAAGGAATCGAGTTAATTCCCTTATAGTCGTTGCACAAGTTCCCATGATTCCGGTAGTCAATCAAGGTGGACGATTTACGAATTCAGTTTTGAAATTATTCAAAGGAACTCAGAGAATAAAAGATAGAGAGAAATATTATTATTCACTTCTTCTTGATGCTGTTAACATATTTCTGAAAGAGATAACAAGGCTGCAAGAAAAAAAAGAACAACAGCTCTCATTTCTAACAACAAGAATTCATTCAGGAAGCTCATGGAGATAGTCATCCTCAATCAGTCTCAGCTTTCTTGATTTCAAGTCCTACACCATGTATAAGGTTATGATTTCCTGAATAATTCAAATAACAGGACAAGCCTTGACTCCATCAGGATCACTTTCAAGTCTTCTCTCATTTGCTTGATAAAAGAGAAGATAACTCAACTTTTCCTTCCCCCCTCTATGTAAAGGGTTTTTACTCCCTTCAAAAGTAATTCCTAGTTTTGAGGTCACCTGATCAAAAGACTTCCAAGTTGGTTTTCCGGCACCTGATCAAAAGCCAGAAGGGTTGCAATATCTCCCTTAAAAGTGATATTATTTGGTGGCAGTCACCTGATCAAAAACCTGAGAGTGATTCCTACCAGGGTGGTAGAAGAGTGGATGTACCTAGATTTGGGGAACCATTATAATTTCTTGTGTCATCTGGTTGTACCTTTTCCCTTTGCTCTTGCAAGTTTCTATGATATTTGGAATAGTTCTCTCGTTTTCCTTCTACTTATATATTTATTGGTATCATTTTTCCGTACTCTGATAGAATAGATTTAAATCTGCCAAATTTTTTTTAACACTCTATTCACCCCTCCCCTATAACGACCCTGGCGCGTACGTAACAGTGTTACGGCTCCGCTCTCCAGGCATCGCTACCGGGCTACAGCACAAGCACCCCAACCCCTCTCCAGCCCACTGGCTGGTTGTTGGTGGCCACATCCTCCCTTTGATGAGGTAAACTCGATAGTCAAGCACGCACCACGGGGACTTTCCAGGAGGTCACCAATCTAAGTACTACTCCAACCCGAGCACGCTTAACTAGAACTCCATAGTTAAGCGTGCTCGGGCTGGAGTAGTACTGGCATGGGTGACCTTCTGGGAAGTCCCCGTAGTGCGCGCTTGACTATCGAGTTTACCTCATCAAAGGGAGGTTGTGGCCACCAACAACCCGCCAGTGGGTTGCAGAGGGGTTGGGGTGCTTGGGCTGTAGCTCGGTAGCGATTCCTGGAGAGCGGAGCCGTAACTCTGTTATGTACGCTCCAGGGTCGTTACAACAAAATTTCACTTTTATTGTAACGAGCTGGCATTTGGCCCATAGCCCCCCATGACATCGCTACCGGGCTGCAACCCAAGCACCCCAACCCCTCTCCAGCCCACTGGAGGGTTTTTGGTGGCCACAACCTCCCTTTAATGAGCGAACTCGACAGTTAAGTTGGGCCGTACGGGGACTTCCTAGGAGGTCACCCATCCCATTATTACTCTCGCCCAAGCACGCTTAACTATGGAGTTCTTTCACTTCTCATCACCCCCTCTAGAGTAGATCTGAATAACTCCCTCCTTTCAATTTGTATTAGAGGGTTGTGGTTCCTTGGTTGTACAAGATAACATTTCAATAAATATCCCTGCTTATTCAGATTTTCTTTTCCTTAGCTATTCATTTATCACATGGCACAGAACAAGTATTATGCAAGCACCAGACCTCAAGTCTGTAACTTAAATAAGTTCAGTATTTGGAAGGCAAGAATAAGACTTTACATGAACTCAATTGATGAAGATATTTTTAACTCAATCTTGATAGGTCCCCGTCAACCAACTGAAGCTGCTTCTACATCTACAAACACTCATGCAGTACCACCACCAACTTGGACTGATGCTTAAAAGAAAGGAAAAATTACAGATGCCAAGGCCATGAACTTACTGGCCTTGACTATGTCAGATGACATTTTCCAAAATGTTGTTGACTGCACATCAGCAAAGGCCATCTGGGATTATTTGAACCAAATGGTGGTAAGTTAAGTGGAAGAAAGAAAAGATAGAAGATCCCTTCTAATCTCTAAGTATGAGAACTTAAGGAAGGAAGATGCTGAATCAGTTTAAGAGATGTATGGCAGACTGAGTGCCATCATCAGTGAACTAATAACATTGGATAAGGACATTTCACTGACAAGATCATTGACAAAATATTGATGTGTTTTCGCAGATCTTGGAACACAAGAATCTGGCCTATCAACGATGCAAGAAGTATTTCAGAAATTTCCACAGAAACACTTCTGGGAAAGCTCAAATCCTTTTAGCACATGACAAAGACTATGGAGGCAGAGAAGAATGTCTCTAATCCAGTCAGGAAAGAGCAGAACATTGCTTTTAAGGCTACAGAAGAAACAACAACTCCTACGTTTAATGAAGAGTTCTTGAGTCTCTTAGCAAAGAGATTCTACAAGATGGGCAAGAAAGACTTTAGGAAGAAGTCAACTAAACAAGAAGATAAACCCATGTATAACAAAACTCCAACTAAAGAGATTGTGTGTTTTGGTTGCAGGAAACCTAGACACTACATCTCTGAGTGTCCAGAGAATCAAAAGAAGGAGAAAAGAAAGGACAAGGACTCCAGAAGATAGAAATACAGTAAGCCTTCCTCAAGCAAGCATAAGAGGAAAGAGAAAGGCTTTGTAGCAGAAACTTGGAGTGATACTGAAGAGGATTCGTCATCTTCTTGCTCCAGTGATAAAGATGAGGAGGAAGCAAAGGAAAAGGAAGTTTGCCTAATGGCAATTGATTCTTCCAGTACTCATTCAGGAGAAGATTCATCAGATGATGAACAACCACTTTAAGAAGTGGATCAGGTACTCTATTCTTTTGACTTTAATTCTGAAAATTTTTTACATGAATTCAAAACTATGTGCATGGACCTAATTAGTTCATAAAAAGAGATTAAAAAACTTAGAGATCACTTGAATGTTCAAAGTAGTTTAGTTGCAGAAAACCATAAATTAAAAGATGAAATTACTCTTTCAAATGTACAGATAATTAAACTGAAAACTGAGCTAGCTGAGGCAAGGCAACTTGAAGAATCTCTTAATGGGAGAAGCTTCAAGATGATGGACATTATAAGCACTGATAATGCCAGACTCACTGACAAACTGGGATTAGGTTATTCATCAAGCCAACCCCCATTGTTCCAAAAAAATCACTAAGGACCCAAGTAAAATTCATCTCTGAAAAAGATAAAGAACTAATCTTTGAGAAACCCTCTACTGTAAATAAGAACAAACCTAACAAATGGAAAAATAGAAACAGACAAAAACAAAACCAAAACAATGTTCAGCAGCTTTCGTCGAACTCAGATCGACAAAATATGACCAAATTGTCGAACCCAGGTCGACGATCTTTGAATGAAAATGTCTACTATAATCAATCGTCTTACTGCGATCGACGACTTCTGTATGGATCATCGATCAGATATTGACGAACGTGGGGCGCAGAGAATGAATATTATCCTTCTCTGAGTAGAGATCGACGATCTCAACCCATGTCATCGAACTCAGATAAACGATCTCACTTCCAAACTTACAACCCAGTGAGAATTAATAAAACCTTTAATTGTAATAGAAACCCTAATCAGAAAAGACAAACGATTAATCCTTTCACAATTTGGGAAATTCCACCTAGGAGATACCATCCACTAGGCTATAAATCTCAGCCAACCATGTCTATTATCTCAAGTTTTTCTTATCAAGAAAACAAAGGACACAAGGTAACCTGGGTCAAAAAAAAATTAATCTTTTGATTATTGCAGGTGAAGAACTGTCCACTATACAACCATCAATGGTATCTGGAAAGTGGGTGCTCAAAAAACATGATAGGATGGAAGGACAACTTATTCAACAATAAGTCAAAGCTAGGACCTAAGGTTATTTTTGGTTACTCCAAATTTTGCCAGACTGAAGGCTATGGAGAAATCAGAATAGGTGTTGTCACATTCAAGAAGGTTGCATATGTAAGTGGATTAAAGCATAACTTGATCTCCATTAGTCAGCTTTGTGATGAAGGATTTAAGGTAACTTTTAATCAGTCCTCTTTCATTTTTTTCTTTAGCTGACAACATAGTAGTTTTATCTGGTTCTAGAGTAGGTAACAATTATATTGTTAACTTCAATTCAGCCATAAATGAAATTTGTTTATTTAACCTATCTTATAATCAAAATGAATTATGGCATAGGATACTAGCACATGTAAATCTAAAATACATTGCAAGGCTATCTAAAGACAACCTTGTAAGAAGAATTCCTTCTTACCCCTATAAGAAGGAAAGCCTGTGCAGGGCTTGTCAACTAGGCAAACAAACTAAAAATAGTTTCAAATCCATTAATAAGAGTGACTCACCTAGGATTTTGTATTTGCTACAAATGGATCTTTTTGGGCCCATTGCTGTACAAAGCCTAGGAGGGAAGTCTTACACCTTAGTTATTGTAGATGACTTCTCGAGGTTCACTAGGGTGTTCTTCTTGAAAAATAAGTCATATAACTTCAAGGTTCTTACAGATTTTCTCAAGTGCATACAGAGTGAGTTCTCTACTCAAGTTGTATTGATAAGAACTGATCATGGTACTAAGTTTGAGTCTCTTCTTATGCAAGTGTTCTGTGAAAAGGAAGGTATCAGACAATGTTTTTATGCTCCTAAAACTCCTCCAAAAAATGGGGTAGCTGAAAGGAAAAACAGAACCCTGATTTAAGCTTTAGGTATATTGCTTGCTGATGCATACTTGCCCTTTCCTTTTGGGAAGAGGCAGTGAGCATAGCTAACCATGTCCTGAATAGTAGTTTAATACATAAGCTAAAGGCTAAGACCCCCTATGAGCTACTCAAAGGGAAGAAACCTAAAGTAGACTATTTTAGAGTATTTGGTTGTGTTTGGTATATTCATATTAATAACAGAAAATACATTAGAAAGTTTGAAGCCAAGTCAAAAATGGGAATTTTTCTAGGATATTCCCAAGTAAGCAAGGCTTATATGGTCTATAATAAATCTACCTTGAAAATAGAAGAGTGTGTACATGTATCTTTTGATGAAACTAACATGTTTTATAAGGAGAAGAATACTTATACCAGTCAGAACTTACAGGTACCTACTTTGTGTGAGAATTTGGATGCTGTGACACTCTCTACCTAGGTTGTTACACCATCATCTCCATCAATAGCTGAAGGCAGTGATGAAGATATAAGTAAGCCAACTGATATTGTCCCAGCAGCTGAAATAATTCCATAAGAGGAATTAGCTCCACCAGCTGTTGAGCAACCAACTCCTCCTGCTGATTAAGTCACACTTAGAGATCATCATGTACCTCAAGTGATTGGAGACATATCAGTAGGTGTGAAGAGTAGACATCAGCTCCACCAGGATTTGATGCATGACTGCTTCATTTCTCAAGTTGAACCTCAATCTATTAAAGATGCAGAGCAAGATCCCCACTTGATCCTTGCAATGCAAGAGGAGATCAACCAACTTGAGAGGTGTAGAGTTTGGGAACTGGTCCCAAGAGCAGAGAACTACCTAGTAATTGGAACAAAATGGGTGTTCAAAAATAAGATTAATGCACAAGGAGCAATCATAAGTAACAAGGCTAGGCTTGTTGCTCAAGGGTATAGGTAGGAAGAAGGCATTGATTATGATCAAACCTTTGCTCCAATGGCAAGGTTACAGGCAATCAGGATCTTCTTGGCCTATGCTGCTTCTCAAAATTTTAAAGTCTATCAAATGGATATTAAAAGTGCTTTTCTGAATGGAGAACTGAAAGAAGAAGTCTATGTTGAACAACCACAAGATTTTATCTCTGCAACTCAACCTTCTTTTGTTTATAGGTTGCATAAAGCTCTTTATGGTCTTAATCAAGCTCTAAGAGCTTGGTATGAGACCCTAGCAAGCTTCTTGTTAGAATATAGATTCTATAGAGGCATAGTAGATAGGACTTTATTTGTTAAACATCATCATGATAATAAATTATTAGTACAAATATATGTTGATGACATAATATTTGGCTCTACAGATCCCAAACTAAGCAAGAGGTTTTCCAACCTTATGCATTCAAAGTTTTAGATGAGTAGTATGGGTGAGCTCTCCACTTCCTTGGTCTCCAAGTCAAGAAGGCATCTGATTGCATTTTCCTATCCCAGTCCAAGTATGCTAATGAGCTGATCAAAAGGTTTGGGATGGCTAGTGCCTCAGCTAAGAAAACACCCATGGCTGCAAATGATGTGATTGATTTTGATGAGCATGGGAAACCTGTTGTTCAGAAATTATACAGGGCCATTGTTGGGTCCATGTTATATCTCACAGCAAGTAGGCCAGATATAATGTTTGTCACATGTCTTTGTGAAAGGTTCCAGGTAAACCATAGAGAATCTCACCTTATTTTATTAAAAAGGATTTTGAGATACATAAAGAGTTGCCCAAATATAGGACTCTGGTATCCTCCTGAGTCAGAATATGAGTTGACTGGATACTCAGATGCTGATTTTTCTAGATATAGAGTAGACAAAAAAAGTACCTCTAGAACATGCCAGTTCTTAGGTGCTAGGCTTGTCTCTTAGTTTTGTAAAAAGCAAACATCTGTGTCTACATCAACTGCAGAAGCTGAGTACATAGTAGCTGGAAGTTATTGTTCTCAGATGCTATGGATACAAAATCAGTTACTAGACTATGGATCAAGTTAAATAATTCAAATATATTTAGTGATAGTACTAGTGTTACTTCTATAGCACAGAATCCAGTCCATCATTCTAGGACTAAGCATATAGATGTAAGGCATCATTTCATTAGGGACTATGTAGACAAAAAAAAAATCAATCTCAGATTCATCCCTACTTATTTGTAAAGGGCAGATATTTTCACCAAACCCTTGGATGAAAAGAAACATCTATTCTTCATGAATCAGCTAGGTATGATTAATGAAGATGAAATTATTTGACTTTCTGTCTAAGATCGACGATTTGTTGATAGATCGTCGAACGGAGATCGACGATCTGCTAATGTCTCATAAAGTTGAACGTAGAACGGAGATTGACGATCACTTCTTAGTGAAATAATTGTCGTAGAACAGAGATCGACAATTTTTTTTGGTTCAGAGAATTTATCGTTGACCTGAGATTTACGATTTATTCTTTCTCTTCGATCTGAGGTTACCGAACTCATTTTATATTAAAATACTTCGCCAACCTTGGTTTTGAAGTCGTTTTTAGTAGTTAATACGCTTGACTAACTCTGCCTCTTCGTTTTCTTAAACCCTATAAACTAGGGTTTAGACGGAAATAGTCCCGCGCTTTTCATTTCCCTTCTGCACTTAATCTTCGTTCTTTTTGCAGGAACTCTCCAATGGCAATTCCAGCGGCGATTGTGTTTAGCATGAAGTTCAATTCAGGTTTTGATATTGATCTGGACTCATTCAAGCATAGTGATCAAATGTTTCAGGATGTGCTGAAGCTATTTGATGCACATAAGTTACAAAAGTTTCTAACGACCAGGATGAAGTTACCATTATCAAAAATTAGAGAATGGGCTTATACCTCTTCTTCAGACGGACAGACGATGACAGGAACTATTTCTGGATAGGAGGTACATCGAACCCCTGTCATCCTTATAGAAATTTTTCAGTTTCATTAATGAAGAAGACAATTTTTATTTGGATAAAGAGGAATTTACTTCCATACTTGCCAAAATGGGTTATGCTAAGGCAAACCCTAGCAAGCTTCTAAAAAAGAACTTGTCTCCTCAATATAAGATCTTGGCAAATATTATGGGAAAAGTGGTGTTTGGGAAGCACACTGCCCATGATAATATATCGAGGCACTAGTTTCTTTTGATGAGTGCTTTGGTTAATCAGAAATTAGTAAATTGGGCTGAAGTTTTGTTTGAGTTGATCAGGAAGAAAGCAAATAAGAGAGAGGTCCCTCTTGGCAGAATTTTAGGAATTTTTCTCAGTGAAAAATGTCCTGAGTTGTTGACTTCCCCAACAACATTTATCAATGCTTCCAAGCGACTGACCCCAGCTCTCTTTGGAAAGTGGGAGAGGACAATCTTAAAGCCCTCCAGGGCTACCTCCACCCACAGTATTTCTGAGGACACAAGGACTGCTCTAGTCACTCCTCACCCTAGAGAAGATGAGCCGGAGATTCCTCCTTCCCCAGCTAGACCAACTTCCTCTTTGTCACATCAACCAACTCCACCTTAGAGCCCTCCTTTAGGAACTCCTACTCCTTTGTCTCCTCTACCACATTATCTAGAAGAGATCCCCTCCACAAAAATCTCAATCCAAACCTCACCAACTTTTGATCTTCATTTCACTTCACGAACACCTTCACCAATTAATGAACCCTTACCTCATGTTTCCCCCCATCCAGAACAAATGTCTATCCCTAAATCCACCACTCAATCTACCATCTCCAACATCTGCAAAGCTTGTGGACATTCCACTTCCTCTCTTCCATCTACATCATCTACTCCATCTGCTATCATTGCCCTCCTCACCCCTACCATCAAAGCCATTATAGAGGATGCCAGTGCACCTCTACTGATGTAGGGAATATCCTTGAGATTAGTCACGGAGGCCACGGCGACGCTTATGACACGATCTATGCTCTCTAACCCGCACGCTAACGAAAACGCAGCCACAACAATTATTTTTATTTATCGTTCGCGCTAACAATACGGATCGCCGTTCCGCAAATAGATCAAATGTTGGCTATAGGCCAAATTCTTTCCGGCTAAATGGGATAATATTGATCCCGAGCGAGCTTTGGGGTTGTACCAAAATAGATCTACCAAGAACAAATGATTCGAAAGATGGTAGGATCTATCCCAACAAAAGAAAAGCGAGGATCGCCAATCCTCTTACGAATCTTTCGGAAATCCAAATGAAAAATACCGATCTATTATTTGGTTAACCGCGAAGAAAAACCATTCGGAAAAATAACGCAAAATCCGTCCACCACAAGAACTATCTAGAGAAAGAAAACTCTTGGTTGGAAGTTTCGTTACCCCTCTCGGATTTGTAGATCCGTGATGCGTGGATCTACCAAGTTTGATCGCTCCTCCTTTGAACGTCCACGGGAAACGCGCTACGGATGATGAACGTGCTAATCTCCTTCACTTCACGCCGTGGAGGAAAACACCTATCTTCTTCCTTGCAAGCAACCTCTCTTGCATGGGCCGAAGTATCCTTGGAAGAGAGGATGTCGGGTGGCCGTGAACAAGAGGGGAACGAGAGTAGCCGAGCACAATAGAGAGGGTGTGGCTGAGAGGAAGAGGGGGAGAGGTGGTGGCCGAACTCGAGGAGGAGATAGCCTTGAGGCCGGCGGCTTGGAGGAAGAAGGATGAGGGGGGGGGGGCGGCGGCTAAGAGAAGAAGAGAGGGAAATTAGGTTTAGGCAATTTCAAAATTTGATTTCAATTAAAGTCTACCACAAAATGAAGAGTTCAAGGCCTTATATAGGCTTACATCTCAAAGAAAATAACATGTGGCTTAAGGCACACCACATAAAGAAAAATGCAGAAATTAAATAATGTTTTTAAAGAGCCAACATGAAACGGCTATTAGCACACAAAAACAACAAAATATTAAATATGATTTTTGTTGCGAGGGCGAAGCCTGTAGCCATGACCACTACGACGTCGCACGTCCTTTGCCGGTACATCTTCAACCTAGTCATGCTCCAGTTGGCCATCCTAGTGGTCGTCGCCATCACCGTCGCCATCACCATCGCCATCATCGTCGCCATCACCGTCGCCATCAATCCTCTGCCGCTCAAAAGGACTCATCTCCGATGAGCGGGCTGACATATAACGGCGTACGAGGTCCGCGTCAAGAAGATCCATCTGTGTAGCAGAGAGCCAAGAGTCGTCCGAAGCCGGACGACCACGTCAACGAACCAAAAACCTGTGAATGTCACCATCGGGGGTGGGAAACATATCATCCTGCAAAATCCTGTCAGGCAAGAAATCTGTCCGTGGAAACCTCGGGAAAGCGTTAGGTGAAGCAGAAAAACATGTTTCATTATCAATAGACAGCATACCTCCCGTAGAATTCGAAGGAGAGAACGATACAGAATTGAGCTCACCCCCCACCCCATTAGATTGTATAGTGGAATTATTAAACGGAGAGACAGACAGTTCAGGTGGTGGAGCAACAAAAAGCGTTAAATCCGAAATGTTAAACACAGGGGAGATTCCCCAATCAACGGGTAATTCTAATAAATAAGCATTTTCGCCTAATTTCTTCAAAATTCGAAAAGGACCGGCTTTCTTGTTCGCTAATTTTTTTATGGTGCCCGAAGGCATCCGTTCAGGGATAAGACGCACCATAACCAAATCGCCAATGTTCAAGGAGACTGCTCGCCTATGTACGTTAGCATTCGATTGATAGATAGAATATTGCTTAGCTAACGTCTTGCCAATGTGCTAATGGAGAGTGTGAACGTGTGAAGAGAAGTCCTGTGCAAATTGACTTGACTTAAAAGAAGGCGGTAACGGAACCAAGTCAAGAGGCACTGGCGCCTTATAACCATGCACTATCTCATTAGGAGACAACCCAGTGGACCTGTTCTTAGAATTATTGTACGCTAGTTGAGCATGCGGAAGAATAAGATCCCACGTTCCTTTATGTTCGCCCACTAAACAACGAAGTAACCCGCCCAAGCTACGGTTGACAACTTCCATTTGCCCATCCGTTTGGGGATGATAGGCCGACGAAAACATTAGTTTCGTGCCCATGAGTTTCCATAGTATCTTCCAAAAATAACTTGTAAATTTTACATCCCTATCACTCACGATCGTTTTGGGAACACCCCGATGTGCCACGACCTCCTTGAAATATAATTTTGCGATATTTGAAGCATCGTAGGTATTATTACTAGCGATGAAATAGGCCATTTTAGAGAAACGGTCTACTATGACAAGAATAAAATCGTGACGCCTAAATGTCATAGGTAACCCCAAAATAAAATCCATGCTGACATCTTCCCATGGTACCGATGGAATCGGGAGTGGAGTGTAAAGACCCGTGTTAGTCTTGTTCCCCTTGGCTAGTTGACAAATACGACAACTTCCTACGACTATGTTAACCATGGGTCTAAGGCCCGGCCAAAAGAATTTATCCTCTACGAGTGTTATCGTTTTGTCTCTACCAAAATGTCCGCCTAGCCCTCCGCTATGCAACTCCCACATGATAAAATGTCGTAATGACGAGCGGGGAATACATAGTTGCAAATGTTTAAATAAATATCCGTCACGGATATAGTACGCCGAAATGGTGGTAGGGGAGTTGTCCTGAGTGGCGAGATAAATTTCCCTAAAGTCTGGGCATTGGACATATTCATCTTTAATCCTCTCAAATCCTATAACTGATACTTCCATGGTAGTTAGTAATAAGGTGACCCTACTCAACGCGTCCGCCACACGATTTAATGTACCCTTCAGATGCTTGATAATGAAGGCGTACTCCTGTAGGTATGAAATCCATTTAGCGTGCCGTGGGCTAATCTTATTTTGAGAATTAACAAATTTGAGGGCCTCATGGTCCGATAATATCACGAATTCTTTTGATATAAGGTAATGTCGCCAATGTTGGAGACAACGAATCACGACATAGAATTCGCGATCATAATTCGAATAGTTTAACTTTTGGCCGGATAGTTTCTCACTAAAATATCCTAGCGGATGTCACTCTTGACTTAATACTCCTCCGATTCCTATCCCCGATGCGTCGCATGATAGTTCAAACACTTTACTAAAATCCGGTAATCGTAGTAAGGGGGCTTCAGACATCCGTTCCTTAATCGTTTGAAAAGCACTAGTGGCCGCTTTAGTCCAACTAAATTCTCCTTTCTTCATACATTCAGTGATGGGTGCCATAATACTACTAAAATTCCGAATAAATCTTCGGTAAAACGTGGCCAACCCGTGGAAACTTCGAACTTCCCTTATATTCTTGGGTTCCGGCCACTCTTTAATTGCTTGAACCTTCTTTGGATCCACATGAATGCCATCTGAGCTCACGATGTATCCAAAGAACTCTACGGAAGACACACTGAATGCGCATTTTTTTAGATTAATAAATAAATTCTCTTTGCGCAATGTGGTAAGGATTGTTCTTAGGTGAGTTTCATGATCCCCCGGAGAGATACTAAACACCAAAATGTCATCGAAATAGACCACTAAAAATTTTCCCATGTAAGGTTTAAAGACTTGGGTCATCAATCGCGAAAACGTACTTGGTCCATTGGTAAGTCCTTCTCCAAGCACTAGCCATTCATATAGTCCATCCTTAGACTTGAATGCCGTCTTCCATTCGTCCCCCTCCCGTATTCGTATTTGATGATAACCGCTCTTAAGATCCAACTTAGAGAACACGGCGGCTCCTGATAACATATCTAGTAAATCATCCATGCGGGGAATGGGGAACCGATACTTGACAGTTATTTTATTTATAGCCCGATAGTCGACACACAATCGCCACGTTTTATCTTTCTTCGGGACTAACAAGGCAGGGACGGCACAAGGACTTTTACTATGACGTATAAATCCTTTCGCTAACAGATCTGAAATTAATTTTTGCAACTCCTCATGTGAGGAGGGATTGAGGCGCTAATGGGTTTGATTCGGCAACAAAGAACCCGGGACAAAATCTATCTCATGCTGGATATCACGCATAGGTGGCAACTGAGGTGGTAAGTCCACCGGGTAGACATCCTTATGCTCTTCTAAGAGAGTTCGAAGAGATAACGGGAGGCTCGCTAATGAGGGTGCATCCTCCTTAGCTTGTAGACAAACTAGAGCGTAGATAACGCCATCCATGAAAGTCTCTCGCTGTAACTCTTTCCTACTTATTAGACTTATAGTTTTCTTTTCTACCGGCACAATGGTATCTTTGGACACAAGTGACGGATCCTTGGGCGGTGATGGTTTCAAAAAATGGTCTTACCATTGAATTTGAACTCATAAGTGTTGGCTCGTCCAAAATGAGTCACGTCATAATCATAAAGCCAAGGTCGTCCTAGTAAAACATGACACACGTCCATGGGGATTACGTCGCACCACACTTTATCAACGTAGTTTTTTAATGTTAGTGGCACCAAGCATCGCTTAGAGACCGCTATTGACGTCTTGTTTACCCACGCGATTTTATAAGGATGTGGGTGCGGCTCGGTGACTAAATGCATGCGTGCGATAGCATTTTCCGACACGACGTTCATGCAACTACCGCTATCAATAATTAGTTTGCACCATTTTTCACCGCACTTAAAATTTAAGGTAAATATATTTGTCCGGTTATACTCGTCCAACGCTCGCGGTGTGGCCAAAATACATCTCATCACCATCATGTAAGAATCGTCCTCCATGTCACTCAGTTCGCGATCAGATTCTGCCCCATAGTCGATATCGGCATGCTCAGTCGTGGAGTCTAATAGGGCTAACGGTTTGCTCTTCGTGGGACACTCACTAGCATAGTGCCCTTGGATTCCGCAGGAATAACACGTGGCGTTAGTCTTGCTAATCCGTCCTATCGGCACTTGCTCCTCGGTGGGATTTCTATTATTCCTAGCGGTAATGATAATGGACTCCGAATCCGTGGATCGATACTTTCCCTTATCTCGCGTGGAGGAAGATGGGTGCGGTCCTAAGAGGGACTTTCCCTTCTGAAAGTTTCGCCCTTTGACCTTGTAGGCGTTGTGTTTTTCAATATCCAATGTGGCATTGAAGGTGGTGTTAAGGTCCGTGTGACCATAACGCAAGAGCTTGCCTTGAATGTCCGAGTTGAGTCCCTTACGAAATCGGGAGACTGTGACTTCGGGCATCTCACGAACATCACAACGCACCAACATATCCTTAAGTTGTCCCATGTATTCTACTACCGAAGAGTTACCTTGACGAAGGGAGGCTAAGTCGTCGAACATTTGTGTCCGGTGATAAGTGGGAACATATTGGCCGTGGAGAAGTGCTTTCATGGCAGCCCACCCAATTGGGGGTGCTCCATTAACCGTACCTAATCGTCTCTCTTCGTTCAACCAGTATGTCTTAGCCCTTCCTAGTAATTTCATCCGCGCAACCTTCACTTTCTCAACGTCTGGCAGGTCATGCCATTCAAAATAACACTCGATTCCCATAATCCAGTCTAGGAATAACTGGGGCTCTCCCATGCCATCATATGATGGTGAGTCTATTTTTACGGCCCTAGTTACGTCGA
Organism: Platanthera zijinensis; assembly: GCA_039513925.1. Lineage (NCBI taxonomy): Eukaryota > Viridiplantae > Streptophyta > Magnoliopsida > Asparagales > Orchidaceae > Platanthera > Platanthera zijinensis. The sequence goes on along the minus strand of CM077087.1, from coordinate 91,085,523 downwards.
ACTCATAATGACCTCGAGGTGGGTACTCATCGTCCAGATCACGTGGGTGATTTTGTCTTTCCTCTCGCTGGTTGGCGGCCAGGGGTTGGGGACCCGGTCGGTTTCTGCCAACGCCGTTGTTTCGGGGCGCCGCTTGGTTTACAGCGAGCCCTTCAATTAACTGTGTCAGTGCGTCAAACCTACCGTTAAACTCTTCTCGTAGCTCGACAATCGTGGCCGGAGCATGCTCATCACCTTGGTTGTTTGCCATGTGTGAGGTAGAGGGAAGATATTCCGTGCCCAGCCTAGTGCGTATGAACGAACGGGACAAACAACAATTTTGACCTGATTTAAATTACGCGTTTGAATTTTTTGACACAACTATTGAGCAACAGGAAAAACTTTTTCAGACTTTTTTTTCTTAGAAAAATGAGGAGAAAATTCAGATTTTTTTTTGTAATTTTCTGCAGAATTTTTTTTTTGTGTTTTTACTAATTGCAGCCCAACTATGTAAAATTCAGATTTGACGTGATTCGTAACGGAAGTGCGCACCCTAGTGAACGAGGATATCCCTAGGTAAAATGAAAGGATGGTGTCGATTGGGAAATCAACACAACCTCCCTCTGATACCAAATTGATGTAGGGAATATCCTTGAGATTCGTCACGGAGGCCACGGCGATGCTTATGACACGATCTACGCTCTCTAACCCGCACGCTAACGAAAACGCAGCCACAACAATTATTTTAATTTATCATTCGCGCTAACAATACGGATCGCCGTTCCGCAAATAGATCGAATGTTGGCTATAGGCCAAATTCTTTCCGGCTAAATGGGATAATATTGATCCCGAGCGAGCTTTGGGGTTGTACCAAAATAGATCTACCAAGAACAAATGATTCGAAAGATGGTAGGATAATTCCCAACAAAAGAAAAGCGAGGATCGCCAATCCTCTTACGAATCTTTCGGAAATACAAACGAAAAATACCGATCTATTATTTGATTAACCGCGAAGAAAAACAAATCGGAAAAATAACGCAAAATCCGTCCACCACAAGAACTATCTAGAGAAAGAAAACTCTTGGTAGGAAGTTTCGTTACCCCTCTCGGATTTGTAGATCCGTGATGCGTGGATCTACCAAGTTTCATCGCTCCTCCTTTGAACGTCCACGGGAAACGCGCTACGGATGATGAACGTGCTAATCTCCTTCACTTCACGCCGTGGAGGAAAACACCTATCTTCTTCCTTGCAAGCAACCTCTCTTGCATGGGCCGAAGTATCCTTGGAAGAGAGGATCTCGGGTGGCCGTGAACAAGAGGGGGAACGAGAGTAGCCGAGCACAATAGAGAGGGTGCGGCTGAGAGGAAGAGGGGGAGAGGTGGTGGCTGAACTCGAGGAGGAGATAGCCTTGAGGCCGGCGGCTTGGAGGAAGAAGGAAGAGGGGGGGGGGGGGCGGCGGCTAAGAGAAGAAGAGAGGGAAATTAGGTTTAGGCAATTTCAAAATTTGATTTCAATTAAAGTCTACCACAAAATGAAGAGTTCAAGGCCTTATATAGGCTTACATCTCAAAGCAAATAACATGTGGCTAAAGGCACACCACATAAAGAAAAATGCCTTAATTAAATAATGTTTTTAAAGAGCCAACATGAAACGGCTATTAGCACACCAAAACAAAAAAATATCAAATATGATTTTTGTTGCGAGGGCGAAGCCTGTAGCCATGACCGCTACGACGTCGCACGTCCTTTGCCGGTACATCTTCAACATAGTCATGCTCCAGTTGGCCGTCCTGGTGGCCGTCGCCATCACCGTCACCATCACCGTCGCCATCACCGTCGCCATCACCGTTGCCATCATCTACTAGTTTCTTTTAATTCCTTTGTTGCCTCTTTATCAATCCCTTGTTCATCTAGGGGCCTGGCAGCAGAAATTACTGCTACTAGCAGGGGGAGATGTCCAGTAAAGAAGTCCCTCCTCCTCCAGAAGTTGCAACAGTAGAGACAGACACAGTTTTAGCAGAGGAAGACACAGGTTTGATAGCTGTAGATATAGAGATGATTGTAGATATAGTTTTGGCAGATACAGAGAATGCAGATATTGATTTTCAAGATACAGAAGTTATTGCATTTTTGGAAGACGACTTTGAAATCTCTGAAGAATCCTTGAACATCCTTCATGGAGATTGCTTCATCTCTACAGCTTTTGAACTGACTTCAGTTCTAAGCACTTTTGATCTTTTGTATAGAGAATGTATTCCTCCTGTTGCTTGTCTACTTTGTTTAGATATAGTATGGTATACTGCTCCTATGAGCAAAGATCTTGTACATCAGCTTCTTCAGAGTATTGCTGCTCTAGTGCCTGAGCTGTAAAACCCCCCTCCCGGAACACAGAACACGGCACGAGAGGGGTCATATGCCCAGAACAGCCGCCTTGAGGTAACACTAACACTCAGGTCAGCCTGTACCACAAGATGCCTATCCTGCCGGCTACAACCAATATCAACACGTAAATGTCAACCCAACCATAATAATATAAAGAAGTTAATCCACACTAAGCATGAGTCCATAAGTACAGCAAAAGAGAAGCTAAACAAGCTTCTACATAATCAGAGTACGTAAATAGAATTGCCCCGAAGGGCTACAACAAAATCTCTCTCACTCACATCTAGAACCGACGGTAGCGACAGTACCGTCCCATCAGGCCCTATCGTCCTGGCCTGGCTGTCCAGCTGCATAGCCTGCTGCTCCACCTGCGGGGTTTCCTCCTAAAAAGGAAGACGTAGCAACCGTTATTCATAAAGACTAAGTGGCTTCACATCCGCTCCCCCGGTGACTCCTCGGCACCGGGCAGAGAAAGGAACAGGTACAATATATAAAACAGTAGTCCAAGAAGGTGAAGTAAGTATACAAGTCATAAGTAGCAATATAAGTAGTGTATAAATGAACAACCTCTTAATCTACAGTAGTAAGAGAGTATAATGCTATATCAGTAAGTAACTCAACTTAAATGGATGCCCATACAAGCATATAAGGTTAGGGTCGTTCAGCAGTAAGAAATTAATCGTATATGAGTGCCCATACAAACTTATACGATGAGGGTCTTGTGTATGTAATGAAGTGCAATGCTATGTATGCAATGCAATGACACACCTATGATCAAGCACATGCAACCGCTATGTCGACACAGACTTATAGTTCCCACTATTCGAGCAGGTAGCTAACCTCTCAGGCGTCTTCTGTCGTGGCCAAACGGCGACAGTAGAGCGGGCATCTCTACTACTAGGCTGGTCTCCACACTACCTGGCCTAGGACTCCATACGCCTCAACACTAAGAACACAACATCGGAGCTCACATGCGTACTATGGCTCAGCGGGTTCTCTTGGGTAAATGTGCACCAAGATCCTTGCCAAGAACTGGCCTAAGGTATGACACGGAAGGAGCCCCGGAAATGAGAACGAGGACAAAGCCCAACCGTTCACTTAGCACGGAAGGAGCCTCGGGACGTGAACACCGAAGACCAAGCCCAACCGCCCAAGGTCTAACTGTAACCTCCCATCGGTGTGACGATTGGCGAGCCATAGACCTGCCACACTATCCTTAACCCGGGATTACGACACCGCGTGTCGACTCACACAATATGCTATTCCACAATATCATCGCATGGAAGGAGCCTCAGGATGTGAACACCGAGGACCAAGCCCAACCATCCATCAAATACGGAAGGAGCCTCGGTACGTGAACACCGAGGACCAAGCCCAACCGTCCAACTTTACTCATCTCAACCTCATTCCAACTACTGACGGTCAACACCGCACTTGTTAACTCCCACAATGCCACCCGTAGGGAGATGACACTGTAAGCATTGGATTACTAATTCCCTTCTACCCATTCAACATACATCATGGCCATAGTTAAATCATTTATACGCCCTTCAAAATGAATTCAACAAGATATAGATAATGAGCAACAATATACATCTACCAATTTATATCAGACTCTTTCCTAAAATTAAGCTTGTCCACAACTCGTTATACGAATTCAGATTTATAGCATCAACTTATCATATCACTATGATGATTATGTCAAAAGAGTTCACCCAAACCTCGAGTTGGATCGCAACATTAAATTCCACCGAATCGAATTCCACATTACACAGCCCAGAATTTAGGTACAGCCTTAATCCGGGCAGCAACTTCGACCGAGGATTTCTGTGGCTACAGAAATCTGACGAGTGAGTGTAACCACTCGTTGAAAAGATAATTTCAAGGGCTACAACTTTTGTGTTATTTGAAAGCCCAGAACTAGCCAGAACACCCCCGAAATTAGCAACGAAGATCGCTGCGTGCAGAAATCAGATTTTTGCACGCATTTTAAGGCGAGATGAATGGCATCCGTTCATCATCCTCCTTGCACCGATCTCCAGAAAGCTCCTCCAGAAATTCTTCCACCCTTATTATCCCTCACGAAGCAATATTTCTCCACGAATCCCTATCTCATCTTCACTTTGAATGATGAGGAGGATGAAGACACCTAAACCTAGATTTACAAATCTAGGCATGGCTTTCCGTAGGAAATCATCTCCTCACCATCAAGACTCTATGGAGTCGATATCTCTCCTAGAATAAAACTACAGATCTAGCACCAAGGGAGAGTGGAGGAAGCTCACTTCATTTCCAGTGGTATTACCATTCCGGCCATGGATCTAGTAATCCTCCTCCGCGGCATCAGTTGTTGTTGTTCTTCACGGCAAAGGGACGAGAGAGAGAGAGAGATAGAGAGAGAAAAGGCCGCCTCCAGGAGCTCCGACGGCTTCCCTCGGCTCTGTCGGTTTCACGAGGTCCGCGATGACGGCAAGGTCGATCGGCAAAAATGGTTAGGGTTCAGCTTTATCTTCTCTTATAAACCGATGTATTAGGTTAAATCCCTTCTGCCACATGTCAATGCCCCATTGGACCGCCCCTAATGGGTCATATTGAAGTGAACTGGATCATGGCAGCCAAGCCACAGCAGCCCGATCCGGTTCAGTCCGCACGCATAGAACAGCGGAAACTAGGAAAAATTCTCTAAGGAAAAATCGCCGGGTATCATCCTAATACACGTCGATCGGCGTGCATAGCTACTTATACCCATCGAATTCGGCGTGTATCAACTTCCATTCTCGTCGATTTTCACTAAACTCAATTCTCAATCTGCAGCTCTAAATCCAGCGGGTATCGACCATCGATACCCGTCGAATCGGCGAGTATCATTCTCGATACCCGTCGATCGGCAAGTATCATTCCAGATACCCGTCGATCGACGTGCATCAACTTTGATTCTCGTCGATTTTCCCTTAACCTATTTCTCAATCTGCAGCTCTGAGTCCGGCGGGTATCGACCACCGATACCCGTCGAATCGGCGAGTATCATTCCTGATACCCGTCGATCGACGTGCATAGCTACCATTCTCGTCGATTTCATCAGATATCACTCAACCCATCACTCTGATCAACACACATTACACCTTTTGCCGGTGCGCCCTGAGCCCGAGTCAAGTCTCTTGACTCAAAACTCGTGCGAGGGGCCTAGCGCGAATTGGGACATTACAAATCCTATAAACAAAATAAAAGATTTTTTCCCCGAAATCAGGCTAGGGCTATGGGGAGTAAAGCATACAAAAATAACATATGCTTTTAAATAAAAGTTCCTGAAGCAAACAACTCCGGGTAGCATTTCTTCATCAAGTCTACCGGCTCCCAAGTAAATTCTTCCTTCCCGTGATGAGACCATAGCACTTTTATCAGCGGCATACTTTTGCGGCGCAAGGTTCTTATCTCATTATCAACGATCCGTACTGGCTCCAGTCGCACAGATCTGTTAGACGCCACCTTACCATCAGTTGTGGGAATGTTTTGTTCAGGCCGCAACAGCGCCTTTCGAAGCCACGATACATGGAACACATCGTGGAAATTTTCTTGCTCGGGCGGTAGCTCCAGCCGATAGGATAAAGGGCCAATCCCTTCCACTATAACATAGGGTCCAACATACCGTGGGCTGACCTTCTTCACTCCCCGCACCCGTTACACTCCATGCATCGGCCGGATTTCTAAGAACAGTTTATCACCGACTTGAAACTCCACCATACGGTGTTTTGCGTTATAATACTTTGCTTGCCGACTCTGAGCCTCAAGCATGCGATTCCATATCAATCTGACTACCGCATCAGTATCGTCAATATACTCAATTCCCAATGCCTTCGGGTCTTCGTCTTGCACCCAAGACAAGGGGGTTCTACACCTCCTTCCATATTGGGCTTCATGGGGCGCCATGCCAATGCTAGCTTGATGGTTGTTGTTGTAGGAGAATTCCACTAAGGGCAAGAGTCTTTCCAACGGCTCTCCCCTATCTATCACACACAACCTCAAAAGATCCTCCAATGTTCGGATGGTCCGCTCAGACTGCCTGTCCGTCTCAGGATGAAATGCGGTGCTGAAGGTATGGCGTGAGCCCAAATACGCCTGCACTGCCTTCCATTCCTTGGAGGTAAAGCGACCATCACGGTCCGAAACTATCGTCTTAGGAACGCCGTGATACCATACAAACTGCTCCACGAAAAGGAATACTAAGACATTCACATGAGCCTCCTTCCTTATGGGAATGAATCGGGCAACTTTCGTCAGGCAATCAACGATCACCCACACTGAATCATTTCCTGAGCGGGAGCGAGGTAGCCCATGTACGAAGTCCATGGAAATATCCTTGAACTTCCCCTCAGGGATTGACAACGACTACAACAGGCCACCAGGGATCTTGCACTCTGCCTTCACTCTTTGGCAGGCTTCACAATGCATGACAAAATACCGGACATCCATCTTCATTCCTGGCAAACACATCGTCTTCCGTAAGCTGGCGTACATCTTTGAAATTCCTGGGTGCACGAAATATTGAGAGGAATGTGCTTCTCTCAAGATATCCTCCCAGATTATGCCACCTTTGGGAATGTAGAGCAGGCCGCGAAAGTAAACGAGGCTGTCCTTTAGTGTGTACTCGTCGGTAGTACCATCTTCGATTAACTTTATTGTCGGGGCCAAAGCCGCATCCAATCCTTGCTCCACTCGGATCCGGTCCCGGATATCACAAACTATGCTCATGCTAGACAAGCACTCCGTATATTCTGTCGAAGAAGCCGTAAATATTAAGGTAATGTCCATCTCCTCAATCATCCATGCCAACTCCATGCTCATCAACCGAGACTCTAGTCTCGAGCCGGGTACTTTCCTACTCAACGCATCGGCTACCGAGTTCGCTCTTCTGGGGTGGTAGTTCAAGGTGATCTCATAGTTGCATAGAAACTCTAACCACCACCGTTGTCTTAGGTTCAACTCCTTCTGTGTATAAACGTACTTCAAGTTTTTATGATCCGAGAAGATTTCGCAGTGGACGCCATATAGATAATGCCTCCATACCTTCAAGGCAAACACCACTGCTCCTAGCTCCAAATCATGCACCGGGTAATTGATTTCATGCTTCTTTAATTGTCTTGTAGCATAAGCAATTACGTGCCCGTGCTGCATCAACACAGCTCCCAACCCCTGATAAGACGCGTCCGTGGAAACTTGGAATCCTTCCTTCCCAGATGGAAGGACAAGGATTGGGGAAGAGGTAAGTCTATCCTTCAATTCCTGGAATGCCGCTTCACATTGGAGTGTCCACTCAAATAGCACACCTTTCTTTGTCAAAGAAGTAAGCGGGAGGGCAATCATGGAGAATCCTTTTACAAACTTGCGGTAGTATCCGGCAAGTCCAAGCAAACTCCTCACATCGGCCGCCAACTTCAAGGGCGACCACTCCTTCACGGCACGCACCTTAGCTGGATACACAGCTAGTCCAGCCCCACTGATTACATGACCCAAGAAAGCCACTTCCTTAAGCAAGAATTCACACTTGCTAAACTTTGCGAACAGGGCGTGCTCTTTTAACTTTTCTAAGACTAAGGCCAAATGCCCTGCATGGTCTTCCTCCGTCTTCGATTAGACTAAGATGTCGTCAATGAACACAATGACGAAGACATCTAGATAGGGCGCAAACACTTTATTCATAAAGCTCATGAAAGCTGATGGGGCATTTGTGAGCTAAAATGGTATCACTGTGAACTCATATAAGCCGTACCTTGAGCTGAAAGCCGTTTTCTGAATATCATCCTCTTGTATTCTCAATTGGTAATACCTCGAGCGCAAATCTAGCTTGGAGAACAAATGTCCTCCCACCAGTGGTCGAACAATTCATCGATCCGACGTAACAGATAGGTGTTCCATACCGTCAGTCGGTTGAGTTCCCGATAGTCTTTACATAAACATAGGGTTCCATTTTTCTTCTTAACGAATAGAACAGGGGCTCCCCAAGGTGATGAGCTGGGGCGAACAAACCCTTATTCTACCAACTCCTGCAGTTGAACTCTAAACTCCGCGAGTTCTTTTGGGGCCATCCGATAAGGGGTACTGGAGAAAGGCTTAGCTCCTGATACAAGCTTTATCTGAAAATCCACTTCTCTATGCGGGGGTAACCCTGGCAATTTCTCGGGAAATACCTCAAGGAAATACCGTGCTACCCGCACATCCTTCACATCTACCCTCACCTCTTTCAGTTCGAAACTTATCATGTAGACTTCATCCCCTCTCCTGTGAGCTTTCAAGGTATGGATTGAGTATAATAATAATCGTGGTGCGAACTTTATACCTTGGAAGATTACATCAGTATCTCAATATCTCAAATAGATTTGCTTCTCCGCACAGTTGATTTTTGCATGGTGCCAATCCAACCACGCAATGCCCAGAATGAGGTCGAAATCTGGTATTCTCAAAATTATGGCGGGGATATCAAAGGTCTTTCCCACAATGGTTATCTCCAACTCGCACTTCACGGTTGCCATCATCTAAGATCCGTCTGGGAGGCGTACTCTTCGAGCAATACTAGTGAAATATTGCACTCCGTGTATGTCCTTGATGAAGTCTTCAGACACGAAAGAATGTGAGGCACTGATGTCAAATAACGTATAAGCCGGTTTCCCGCCGACCATCACGGTGCCTAAGTGTTATTAATAATACTAAAGCTAGACGTCTAGTATATCTTAAGCAACTAGAGGATATTAATGGAAGAAAAATGGCAAATTCAAATCATACCTGCAATCAACTCCTGGGGATTCCGCTCTTGAGTCATATCCAAGGCTTACATCTGATCCCGAGCGGGTCCGGGGTTTCTTCCTCGTGGTCCTTGTCCTCGACCATGCACATACCCTCTCCCCCGCGGGGCTGCTGGATGGAAAGAAAAAGGCGCATCTCCAAACAGTTGCGGGCAGTAGCGTCGAATGTGGCCCGGTTGGTTGCATTCAAAGTACACTCGTTCCTGCCTTCCGCCGTGTTGCTGAAATTGTTGAGGTGGAGGTAATGCTAGCGGTTACGTCACCGGGCGCTCCTATCTAAAGTTCTGGGGGAAACGCCCGCCACCTCTCCGATATCCTCTTCCTCTTCTTTTTTCAAATCTCCTTCAGTTGCTGGGGTCGGCTTCCATCACGCCTTCCGCTGGCCTCTTACCACTTCCCAAGTGGTCCGCTTCCAATCTCTTCGCCATATCGATAATCTCCGCCAGACTAGAGTCCGCTATAAACAAAAGGGCTTGCCTTAGGGGATCTCACAAGCCTTTGTAGAATCGTTTGGCGTACCCTCTATAATCCAACTCATAGGAGTCAGCGAATCTAGCCAAGTGCTGAAACTCCTGTTGGTACTCTGTCACTGACATGTACCCTTGCTTTAGTTGAAAAAATCTCCCTTCAAGACCATCCCGAGCGGCCGAGGGGATGAAATTCTCTAAAAAGGCTTCAGAGAATTCACTCCAACTAATGTCCGTGTACACTCTTCCACGAAAAGTGGAGCCCATGATGGACTTCAACCACCTTTTGGCGTGCAGTTCTAAGAGTGGCACCACAAGGGTCACCACCATGTTGTTTTGACATCTTATTCCCTCCAATAATTCTTGTATATTGTTGAGCCACTCTTCCGTACGCACCGCCGACTCTGTCCCAATATAAGCGGGAGGGGAGAGAGCTCGGAAAATGCTTAACCAACTAGATCCTGGACCCTGTTGTTGTACAGGTGCCTGCTGAGATTGGGACCTAAAGGCGTCCAAAATAGCTGTGAGCGTCTGGCCCAGCTCTGATTGTTGGAATTGTGTAGGTACAGATGGGGTGGGGGTGCCCCTCACTGGCTCAACATGCACTGGGATCTACACATAGGGTACAAACCTAAGGTTAGGTTGGCTAATCTTAGGTTAAAGATGGACAAACTTAGTGTGAATTACATATGGGAACCCAAGTTCTTCCGCTAAGTCAGTTTATCCCCAAACTGACGAATCAAACGGGGGTGGCACCATTGTTAAGTGAATTTCTCCTTGGAGGATTGTAGCAAGCTGATACCATTTGTAAAACCCCCCTCCCGGAACACAGAACACGGTACGAGAGGGGTCTTATGCCCAGAACAGCCGCCTTGCGGTAACACTAACACTCAGGTCAGCATGTACCACAAGACGCCTATCTTGCCGGCTACAACCAATATCAACACATAAATACCAACCCAACCATAATAATATAAAGAAGTCAATCCACACTAAGCATGAGTCCATAAGTACAGCAAAAGAGAAGCTAAACAAGTTCATACATAATCAGAGTACGTAAATAGAATTGCCCCGAAGGGCTACAACAAAATCTCTCTCACTCACATTTGTAACTGACAGTAGCGACGGTACCGTCCCCTTAGGCGTTGTCGTCCTGGCCTGGCTATCCAACTGCATAGCCTGCTGCTCCACCTGCGGGGTTTCCTACTAAAAAGGAAGACGTAGCAACCGTTCTTCCTAAAGACTAAGTGGCTTCACATCCGCTCCCCCGGCGACTCCTCGGCACCGGGCGGAGAAAGAAACAGGTACAATATATAAAACAGTAGTACAAGCAGGTGAAGTATGTATACAAGTCATAAGTAGCAATATAAGTAGTGTATAAATGAACAACCTCTTAATCTACATCAGCAAGAAAGTATGATGTTATAACAGTAAGTAACTCCACTTATATGGATGCCCATACAAGCATATAAGTTGAGGGTCGTTCAGCAGTAAGTAACTCATTGTATAGGAGTGCCCATACAAACTTATACGATGAGGGTCTTGTGTATGTAATGAAGTGCAATGCTATGTATACAATGCCATGACGCACCCATGATCAAGTACATGCAACCACTATGTCGACACAGACTTATTGTTCCCACTATTCGAGCAGGTTGCTAACCTCTCAGGCGTCATCCATCGTGGCCAAAAAGTGACAGTAGAGCGGGCATCTCCACTACTAGGCTGGTCTCCACACTACCTGGCCTAGGCCTCCGTATGCCTCAACGCTAAGAACACAACAACGGAGCTAACATGCGTACTACGGCTCAGCGGATTCTCTCTGGTAAATGTGCACCAAGATCCTAGCCCCGAACTTGCCTAAGGTATGACACGGAAGGAGCCCCGGAAATGAGAATGAGGACCAAGGCCAACTGTTCACTAGGCACGGAAGGAGCCTCGGGATGTGAACACCGAGGACCAAGCCCAACCGCCCAAGGTCTAACTGTCAACTCCCATCGGTGTGACGATTGGCGAGCCCATAGACTTGCCACACTATCCTTAACCTGGGATTACGACACCGCGTGTTGACTCACACCACATGCAATTCCACAATATCATGGCATGGAAGGAGCCTCGGGATGTGAACACCGTGGACCAAGCCCAACCATCCATCAAATACTGAAGGAGCCTCGGGACGTGAACACCGAGGACCAAGCCCAACCGTCCAACTTTACTCATCTAAACCTCATTCCAACTAGTGACGGTCAACACCGCACTTGTTAACTCCCACAATGATACCCGTAGGGAGACGACACTCTAAGCATTGGATTACTATTTCCCTTCTACCAATTCAACATACATCATGGCCATAGTTAAATCATTTATACGCCCTTCCAAATGAATTCAACATGATATAGATAATGAGCATCAATATACATCTACCAATTTATATCAGACTCTTTCCTTAAATTAAGCTTGTCCACAACTCATTATACGAATTCAGATTTATAGCATCAACTTATCATATAACTATAATGATTATGTCAAAAGTGTTCACCCAAACCTCGAGTTGGATCGCAACATTAAATTCCACCAAATCGAATTCCACATTACACAACCTAGAATTTTGGTGCAGCCTTAATCCGGGAAAAAACTTCGACCGAGGATTCCCGTGGCTACAGAAATTCGACGAGTGCGTGTAACAATTCGTTGGAAATATAATTTCAAGGGCTACAACTTTCGTGTTCAGTCGAAAGCCCAGATCTGGCCAGAACACCCCCGAAATTGCCCACGAAGATCGCTGCGTGCAGAAATCAGATTTTTGCACGCATCTTAAGGCGAGATGAATGGCATCCGTTCATATTCCTCCTTGCACCGATCTCCCAAAATCTCCTCCAGAAATTTAACCACCCTTATTCATCCTCACGAAGCCATATTTCTCCACGAATCCCTATCTCATCTTAACTTTGAATGATGAGGAGGATGAAGACACCTAAACCTAGATTAACAAATCTAGGCATGGCTTTCCCTAGGAAATCATCTCCTCACCATCAAGACTCTATGGAGTCGATATCTCTCCTAGAATATAACTACGAATCTAGCACACAAGGAGAGGGGAGGAATCTCACTTCATTTCCAGCGGTACCACCATTTCCGGCCATGGATCTAGTCATCCTCCTCCGTGGCATCAGTTATTGTTGTTCTTCACGGCAAAGGGAGGAGAGACAGAGAGAAAAGGCCGCCTCCAGGAGCTCCGACAGCTTCCCTCAGCTCTGTCAGTTTCGCGAGGTCCGCGATGACGGTAAGGTCGATCGGCAAAAATGGTTAGGGTTCGGGTTTATCTTCTCTTATAAACCGATGTATTAGGTTAAATCCCTTCTGCCACGTGTCAATGCCCAATTGGATGCCCCTAATGGGTCATATTGAAGTGACTCGGTTCAAGGCATCCAAGCCGCAGCCAGCCCGATCCGGTTCAGTCCGCACGCATAGAACAACGGAAACTAGGAAAAACTGTCTAAGGAAAAATCGGCGGGTATCATCCTGATACCCGTCGATCGGCGTAAATAGCTACTGATACCCGTCGAATTCGGCGTGTATCAACTTCCATTCTCGTCGATTTTCACTTAACTCAATTCTCAATCTACAGCTCTGAATCCGGTGGGTATCGACCATCGATACATGTTGAATCGGAGAGTATCATTCCCGATACTCGTCGATCGGCGAGTATCATTCCCGATACCCGTCGATCGGCGTGCATCAACTTCCATTCTCGTCGATTTTCCCTTAACCTAATTCTCAATCTGCTGCTCTCAATCCGGCGGGTATCGACCACCGATACCCGTCGAATCGGAGAGTATCATTCCCGATACCCATCGATCGGCGTGCATAGCTACCATTCTCATCGATTTCATCGGATATCACTCAACCCATCACTCTGATCAACACACTTGACACCTTTTGCCAGTGCGCCCCGAGCCCGAGTCAAGTCTCTTGACTTAAAACTCGTGCGAGGGGCCTAGCGCGAATTGGGACGTTACATGAGCTCTTGGCAGATCCTGAGCCTGAGCCTTCTGTAGCTCCTTCTACAGTTCTAGTGCCTGAGCTGATCAGTATGCCAGAGGTTGATAGTCCTGAGCCCAAGGCCTTCTCTCCTCCAACCTATGTTTGTTCGACTTCTCCAATCCCAAGTTTGGATGAAATTATTGTTGTTGATGTTGATGAAGAACTTTCAGTTATCAAAGAGATTGATCATATGTATAATAATCCACCAGGTTCATTTGATAGTGATTTAGACTCAGATTCAGACTCAGATCCAGATGTCAGCAAGAACAAAAACTATCCAAGAAAAGAAAAGCTCCAGTAAAGTAAGTGCCTAAGTCTAATTCTCAAGATGACATTCCTTACTTCATCACGCACAATATTACTCTCACATCAATCACTCCTCACTAGATGAGATTTTCCAAGAATTAGATGAAGGCTCAAAAGAAAAGGAGAAAGACTGGCTCCTCTCCTGTCAATGTTTTCAGGATGGATCCACCTTCCTCCTCCTCCTCAGCAGGTGCTAGTGGAAATATTACTTAAAAGACTGCTACCTCTTCCCATCAGCAAACTTCTTATGCTCCTCACTTATTGGGTACACTGAAAAATATGTACCATATTTGGAGAAGCCTCCCGTTACTCAATGATATACATCTGTTTGTATTTGATGGGATATTTGAGTTTCATTGTACAGGTGTAAGGTTTGTAAGAAAATTCTATAAGTACAAGTGTCGACACTTGTGAAGAATTGTGTCGATACCCAGGAATTGTGTCGACACCTGAAGAAGAAGCTGTGTCGACACCCAAAATTATGTCGATACCTGAGGTAGGAATTGTGTCGACACTTGAAGCAGAAGCTGTGTCGACACCCTGGAGTTATGTCGACACCAGAAGAAAGGCATGTGTCGACACCCAAGAATTGTGTCGACACCTGAAGAAGGTTTGTGTCGACACACAGGACTTGTGTCGACACACACTCAATACAATCTATCAGCAACAGCTATACTGAGTCTGAAGGGCTTGTGTAGAAAAACAAGACTTGTGTCGACACACACTCAATGACGTTTGGACAACACTCAATGCCATTTATCAGCAACAATTATACTGAGTCTAAAGGGCTTGTGTCGACACATAGGGGTTATGTCGACACACAGGACTTGTGTCTACACACACTGAACGACGTCTGGACATACACTAAACTCCATCTGTCAGTATCAGTTATGTCGAGACTGGGAGCAGTTGTGTCGACACATAGGACTTGTATCGACACATACAAACAGAAGCTGTGTCGAGAAGTAGAAGAATGACTATGTCGACACATTGAGTGCTGTGTCGACATCATCAAGGCTTGTGTTGAAACTTACTCTATTTGTGTCAACACATATGAAGTAATTTGCTGATTGTTTCCTACTTAGATATAAAGTCATTGCAGAATCACCTGTCACGGCTGAAGATTTGACAGTTGTCATAAATAACAAATCTTACACCTTTGTCAGAACTGTCAGAAGGTTGTTACAAACCGGATCAGCCGGTAATTATTGAGAAACTCTATATAAAGGACTAATCCATGACAACCAAAGAAATAATTAAGGAAGCAATTACAGGGGAACAAACCAACACAGATTCAGAGAGAGAACTCAACAACAAGAAAGGGGGGAACCCTTAAGAAGGCAGATCCTGAACAGTCTGCAAGAAAGTTTCAGATCTATCTCTGAATTTAAAAAGGGAGCTGTCTGAAGATCAACTTCTACTCCAAGTCAGATAAACCTCATTTTGTTCAATCAAGAAGCTTTAAAAAAGCTAAGTCCGGTTTGATCTGAAGTATACAGTTTGTTCAAGAACTGATCAAGAAGCTCACAACAATTTAGAGATCTATCTGGGTGAAATTTCTGTACAACTAAATATTCTTTTTCCTTGTAGATCTTCTTAGATCTGAGATGTAAGCCTATGTATATAAAGGCTTAGGTAGAGCTGAGAGCCTGAGGTGTAGGACTTGTGAAAGTCTGAGTTGTAAGCCTGGTGATAAAGGCTGAGGTAGGGCTGTTGCCTGAGGTAGGGTTCTTGGGAAGAATCTGAGGTAGGACTTGTATAAGTCTGAGCTGTAGGAACCTGTCAGGTTCTAAGGTGTAAGATCTGTGGATCTGAGTAAGTGGAAGGAAGTTGGGCTAAATAAAGTTCTCTACTAGATAGGAAAAGGGGGAAAGTGGATATACCCATAACTTGGGGAACCACTATAAATCTGGTGTACTATGTTGTGCTGTGATTATTGTGACGTGAATTGTATTTTCTGTGCTGAGTTAGGACAAGATAATTACCTAAAATTTATTAAAGAAAAATTAGAACCTATTCACCCCCCCCCCCACCCTCTAGGGGTCTAGGCTCTTGAAATCAAGACTTTCAAAAGACTTTATTTCATTCATTAATCAGAAAATTCTAGGTTTACATGTTTTTCTTTAGAAAAAAAAAACAAAAGATTACATTATTTTACATATTAGCCTATCTATCTAAAGATTGACTATGCTCCTTGATTACTATTCCATTTCCAGATCCTATCTTTGCCTGCACAGTAGGTTCAGTATCATCAGCTAGTTCCTTTCCTTTCAGATCCTTCTTCTTCAGTTCTTCAGCCTTTATCCTTTGTATTTCAAAATAGTGACAGGCTTTAGGAAGTACTTGCTAGGCTCCAGAGCATTAGCAGGTAACTTCCCAGCTTTTACACTCCTCCTGTACTGATGAATGGCTTCTTTCCTTGCTTGATACTTATTCCACTCTTGCTCAAAATACCATTTACCACTACCATATGTCTTGTCCTTCACAGCTTTCCAGGCAGTCAAAATAATATTCTAGGAAGTAGGGCTCCACTGCTAAAAATCTGGCTTTAATTCAGCCTGTTCTCTAAACCTTTTCTTGGATAGTTGAGCCTCTCTCTAAGCTTCCTGTGAAACCTCTAACATTTCTACCTTTTCAATAATAATATTCCATGCCTCCTATTGAGGGCTATATATTTGTTGAAATTCTTGCTGGACTATGTCAAAATAAGTTGGAGGAAAATTGACCTGTGCAACCTCTGGCTGATCTGCTTCAATGTAGGCAGGTTAAACACCGGACTCATCAGTATTATCATCCTCACATAGGGGTGGAAATACAAGTGTAGTTCATATGGTATTAGATACCCATTTTGCATGATCAGAGCTGGCTTTGACTAATATTCTCTCCCCCTTTTTGACTTCTCTAGCTATATGATCCCTCAGATCATTCTTTTGAAACCTTACTTGATCACCTAGATATTCTATACCTTCTTCATAGTAGTCTTTGAATTTAGTCAGGTAATCAGAAATAGACTTTTGATAAGCTTCAACGGTTGTATGGACAGCAGCTAGATCTGCTTGTATTTGCTTGGATATTTCTATTTTCAAATCAGTAGAAATACTTCCAAGTTTTTTGAGAATTTCTTCATGGGAGTCCTTAAGATTTTCATTTGACCTGAATTGATTTTCTAAAATATATCCTTGCTTGGTTGCAATGTCCTAAACTTAAGTGTTTATCAGCTGTTGTTGCTCAGCCTAATATACTACAGCATTACCTCCCTTGTGGAAGAATCTGTCATCTCTTTCTTATTCAGATTGACTTTAAATCTGATGGATTTAATGTCTTAAGCCAGCTGAAACTGCAGTTCTTTATTTGACTCATCCACATATTTCTCCAAAGACTGCCTTTGCTCATCCAACTTGACTTGCAGTTGGACCAGTAGTGAACTGAAATCCATGCCTTTAGCAGGTGGTGGAGTGACTGTTTGTAAGGCTTTCTTATAGGTTGTACTTCTTTTCCTCAGAGAAAACAGTTTTCTCTTTTTAGCCATGGAGGCTTCTTCATCATCAAAGGTTTGAGATGAGCTTTCTATATCAACAGTTGCTTTACAAATTGGGGAATCTAGTAGCTCCTCCCCTTCAGTTCCTGGAAGTTCCTTTTCTTCTATTTGCTACTCCCCCTCAGTCCTTGCTGCTGGTAAATCAGGAAACATATCTTCAATAGTTACCTCATGCGGCATCTGAACAGGAGGAACAAGATTAGTTTGGGAAACAAAAGGTTCTTTCTGGACATCCAGATTTTTGTCCAGGGCCCTCTCTATAAAGGAGATACTTACTTGCTCATCTTGAGCTGTATCTTTCATTTGCACATCTTGTGCTTCCTTCTCAACAATGATAAGTGCTTCTTTATTTATGTCTGATATAATGTCCATCACTGTATCAGCAGCATACTCACTTTACAGAGTAGCTTCAGCAATGCCTCCCCCTTAGGTATGCAGCTCAGATAGTTCAGTATCTTGTACTTCTGGTTTAGGGTGTTCTCCCCTGGAGTGGAGGATGTGTGTTTCTTTGGGTGAAGACTGCTCTCAACCTGATCTTGAGCTTCTTTTTTTGATGGTCTTCATATGAACTGAAGACTACCTCTTCTTCAGAATCACTGGAGGATTATGCTTGTTGAACAATTTCATTCTTCTTCTTATCCTTCTTGACCTATTTTTGTGGAGTAGAAACCTCTTTGGCCAATACTCTATCCCATCTAGATAGAATTATCATGTCCATCCTCCTCATATGGTTTATCTTGGATCCTGCTAGTTGGTTCATAACATCTGGTATTGTTGAAGCTAGACCTAAGCTTAGTATCCTTCCCAGATTTGGCTTCTTTATTCCTTCAAGAATCTTGTCAACACCACTAATGACCAGTCTGTTTTTACAATGAATATGACTCTTGTCATTAGGTTGAACATGTAGGAAGATATTCTATCATGTTCACCAGTCTTGCATAAAATTACCTTGCCTATGATTTTAGAAGGAAACTTACCTTGGGAATTCATCCCCTTCCTGGTAATGGATGATCAAACTTTAGTATTATGGTTAAGCCCGCACCAACTTAGTGCATCTTTTGTCATGGATGGAAATATTTCATCATCATCCTTCACCTTGGGAAGTTGAAGTGATTTCCTGATTGTCTTAAGTGTGAGTTTTACTTTTGAATCCTGTACTGTGGCTTTGATCTTCTTTCCCTCAGTGTCCATAGTTGCAGATGAGTAGAATTCCAGTACTTCCTTTTTCAAAATTCTTATTTGTTCAGAGACCGAGAACTCCAAACCATTTTCCGAAATTATGGTAATTACACCCTTGATGTCCTGTGAAGCCGTCTCAAATACCCCGCGAACCGGCTCGTATCCTTCATTCACCTTATCGTCCTGGTGTGGCGCCATTGATGAGAGAGAGAGAGAGAGAGAAAGAAGAGAAGAGAAGTGAATATCTATGTCAACACAAAGTCTAGAGTCGAGAATTCTGAAGGCGTAGTCGACAAGATTTTGTCTCCCCCTATTTCTAGTCTACTGGTAAAGGGTATGTCAAAGGACGCACCTTACTTAGTAATAATACTAGTCGACATAGTTTTACATGTGTCGACATACAAGACTTAGGTCTTGACAAAACTTATTTTTAGTCGACATATCTATGTGTCGACATACTTGTGTTAGTGTCGACACGGGCTAGTCAAGTCTTGACAAAGTGTGTTGACACCAATTCTTGTGTAGACACAAATATTATTTATGTGTTGACACAACATACTGAGAGTGTCGACAAAATTTGTTTGTGTCGACACAATCTTTCTTACTTACCATATTTCCTGAGAAATTTTGTGCTTACATATTCTACTTAGGAAAGCTTGTGCTGACCTCTTCTAGGTTTAACATACCTAATTCAATTTTAAAATAATTGAATTTAGTTTTATCCAGAGGTTTTGTAAAAATATCAGCAATTTGATTATTTGTGTTCACAAATTCTAGACTAATATCTTCCTTCTCCACATATTCTCTGATGAAATGAAACTTAATTTCTATATGCTTAGTTATACTGTGTGAAACAAGGTTTTTAGAAATAGAAATAACATTAGTAGAATCACAGAATAGTGGAATTCTACTTACCTTGATGTCATAGTCTTCAAGGTAATGCTTTATCCACATCAACTGTGCACAGCAGTTGCCTGCAACTATATATTCCGACTCAGCAGTTTAGATAGCTACACTTGTTTGCTTCTTACTGCTCCAAGACACCAGCCTTCCACCTAGGTATTGACAAGTTCCAATGGTACTCTTTCTATCTTCTTTGCACCCTGCATAGTCTGCATCTGAAAAGCCTGTTAGTAAGAAATCTCTATTCTTAGGGTACTAAAGACCTAAATTAGGTGTGCTCTTAAGATGTCTCAAAATTCTCTTGACAACAGTGCAATGAGATTCATTTGGGCATGCTTGGTACCTAGCACAAACACATGTTGTATACATGATGCTTCTACTACCAGTCAAGTAGAGTAGAGAGATAATTATCCCTCTATACAAAGACTCATCAATAGGTTTCCCTTCCTCATATTTGCTTATAGGCATACATATTACCATTGGAGTTTTCATGGTGGAGGATGAGTCCATTCCATATTTATTAATCAACTCCTTGGTGAACTTAGACTAAGATATGGATAATCCATCACCAGTCTGTCTAACTTAATGTCCTAAGAAGAACTTCAGCTCACCCATACTGCTCATTTCAAACTTTCCTTGCATAAGTTTTGCAAACTTTCTACAAAGGTTGTTTTTAGTAGATCCAAAGATAATTTCATCAACATATATATGGATTAGGATGATCTTGCCTTTAGATTCCCTAAAGAATAGAGTTTTGTCTATCTTTCCTCTACAAAATTTATTCTCAATAAGAAAAGCAGACAAGGTTTCATACCAAGCCCTAGGGTCTTGTTTCAAACAATATAGAGCTTTGCTAAGCCTATATATATATAGTTAGGATAGAGACAGTCTATAAAACCTGAGGGTTGTTCAACATAGACTTCCTCTTTTAAGTCACCATTAAGAAATGCTGACTTTACATCCATCTGATATACCTTGAAACCTTGATAGATAACATAGGCCAAGAACATCCTTATAAGCTTCTAACCTTGCCACTAGGGCAAAGGTTTGATCAAAGTTAATCCCTTCTTCTTGCATGTAGCCTTTTGCTACCAACCTGGCCTTATTCTTGATTTTGGTGCCATTCTCATCAAGTTTATTTCTGTAGATCCACGTTGTTACTATCACATTGTGATCCTTTGATTTAGGAACCAGTTCCTAGACTTTACATCTTTTGAATTGATTCAGCTCTTCTTGCATAGCATCAATTCAGTTTGTGTTTAGCATGGCCTCTTCAATCTTCATGTGTTCTATCTGTTACAAGAAACTTGAACATAAAACTGTGTTCATGCTCTTACTCCTAGTTAGTTTACCTTGACTTGCATCACCAATGATTTGATGAGATGGATGATCCTTAAGGTGTCTTCATGCTGGTGCAAATCTGCCAACCTCTTGGCCTTCCTCATTTTCCTCAACCTAATGCTCCTCATTGTCTTCTTCATCCAGTGAGTCTTGTTCTCCCGTAGACAGTATGCATCCTTTTCTTCATCTATCCTAGCAGGTTCTTCTTCATTAATAGTCAACTTGTCAAGCCTGTCCTTTAAACCTGTAGAACTACCTGAAGAGCTAGAAAATTCACTATTAATCAACTTAGACTCATCAAATACTACATGGACAGTTTCTTTTACAACATGTGTAGTCAAGTTGTAGATCCTGTATGCCCTACTATTATTACTGTACCGAACAAATATCCCTTCTAGGGAATCTGCAACAAACATAGTTTGGTAGTGCTTGCCATTAACTAGGACATAACACTTGCTACCAAAGATTCTGAAGTAGGAAATGTTTGGATTTCTTCCTTTCAAAATCTGATAGGGAATCATCTTATATTTCTTATTGATTGAGGCTCTATTGAGTACATGACATGCAGTATTTACTGCCTCAGCCCAGAAGTACTCAGGGAGAGTAGTGTCACTAAGTAGTGTTCTACTTGCCTCAATTAGAGTCCTATTCTTTCTTTTAGCAACTCCATTTTGCTGGGGTGTTTTAGGTTAGAAGAACTCCTGATGAATCCCAAGTTCTTCACAGAACTTTGTCATACACTCAGACTGAAATTCAGTTCCATGGTCACTTCTCATTTTGACAACTGAATTATTAAATTCATTCTGAATTTGTCTAACAAAGGTCTGGAAAACAGTAGAGGTCTCAGATTTCTGTCTCAAGAAGAAAACTCATGTGAATCTAGAATAGTAATCCATAATAACTAATGTGTATATTTGCCTACCTACACTATGAACTGGCATAGAACCAAACAAATCCATATGCAAGAGATATAAACATCTCATTGAATCTTTAGTATCAAGTACATTGAAAGAGGACTTAGTCTATTTGCACTTTTGGCAATCTGAACACACACCCTCTTTAATGCACTTGACTTGAGGACCATTCCTCACTAACCCCATACTGAATAGCTATTATATTGACTTATTGTTCAGATGAGCTAGCCTCTTGTGTCATTTGACAAACTGTGATGCTTTATCACCTACAACTTGCTAAATGGGTGAGTTGTTAAACTCATAATAAAGGTTAAGATAGTATGCATTCCCTTTCCTAGTGCCAGTCAGATATCTCTTGATCACTTCACCTCCTTATTTGGCACTCCCCTTTGAGGAAAGAGATGTCATAACCTAGATCACTTAGTTGACTTATGCTAATCAGGTTATGTTTCAGACCTTACACAAAAGCCAGTTGAGTGATAGTAATAGAATTACTAGAAATGTTACCAAATCCTTTGATGATTCCTTTTTCAGATCCACCAAAGATTACTTTGGTTCCATTCTCTGTGGGTGCATAGTCCCTCAACATTCTTCTTGTTCCAGTCATGTGCCTGGAACATCTACTATCCAAGAACCATATAGGGGTATGGCCACTTGGATTCACCTGCATCAAATAAAGATTTACCTATCCTCAGAACCCAAATTGTTTGTGGGTCCTAGGTCCTTGTTAGTTTAAATCTATCATGCTTACCTACAGCTTTTCTGACAGGTAAGCTGTTCTTGTTTTTTATAATTGTGTTGAACCAACAATCTATGGCAAAGTGGCCCACCTTTCCACAACACCAACACTTAAATCTGTTATACCTTCTCTTAGGTACAGACTTCACAACTTGGTTGCCAGCAATCCTTTTAAGTGTAGGTGCTGGAGCAGCAAACCCCAAGAATTCCTTAAGAACCTACTGAGTTTGCTTATAGAGTGTCCTATTGGCATATACACCCTTGCCAATGAGATCTCCATACTCACAGTGACCATGAGTAATATCATGATCATACCTATTTGTGGGTTAAATAACTTTCCTAAAGAAGATAGGGGGCTTTGAGGCTAGTGGTTGAACTGGGGATTTGCCTTTTCTTTGAGAATTGGTGGCCCTTGTTCTTCCCTTAAAGCCTAGACCTGTCTTACCTTTTTCAGAAATGAAATTATCTATTAAGGGAAAGACAGACTTTGGCTTAGAGAATTTAGCCACTAACTCCTTTTCTTTCAGAAGTTTTGCCTCTAGATTCTTGATGTGATTTTCCTTGAAGGAGATTGTGCCCATCTGAATGACAGTTATGTTTTTCAGTTTGGAAACCTCATTCAATTACAAATTCAACATCTTTGCTGAATCTGATGCAGCCTGCTTAAGAGATTCAATTTCCTTGGCATGCTCTTTAACAAGAAACTTGCTCCTCTTCAGAGCTTGCAACAACCCACCATACTCATTAATGAGTTGATGTACATCTCCCTCAGATTCAAAACTATCCACTTCTCTTGAAGTTGATGCTACTAATTCTTATCATGTAAAATAATCAAAAGCTAAGGGATAATTGTATACCTTACTTGGACCAGGCTGATCCTGACACTAATCATTTTATGATAGAACCATCAACACTCTACAACAATAGTCTTTAACTCCATTTATGGAGTCCAACATTTATAGGAATTCTAATTCCCTATAATCTTCTTCTGTAGAGAATATCCCAACATATGCTTCTGCATCATCTTCTTCTCCTGATTCTGATGATGAAGAGTTTGTCCAACTCTTCTACTTCTGAGCAACTAGGGATTTCTCCTTCATGCCTTTTACTTGATGCTTCTTCTTATCTTTAGACTCCTTCTTCTTGTCAGGACAGTCAGCTATGACATGTCCAGACCTGTTGCAGCAATAACAAACAATCTTAGAATTAGTTTGTTTACTAGGTTTTGAGGAATACCTGTCCTCCTTGGGAGTCTTCTTTTTCTTGTAATAATCATCCTTGGAGAAGGATGTTGATGGTCTAGTTCTCCATTTTTTCTTTTTCATAAACCTTTGAAACTACCTTGTAAAGGTAGCAAAGTCCTCATCAGAGGTGTGGCAATCTTAAGTGTTGTTGACAGGATTTTCTTCTTCTGCCTCAACACTCCTTCTAGGTGTTGAAGGAGACTTTCTCCTACCCTTTCTTGTGCCTTCATCCTTGAAGGCTACTGACTTATCTTTATACTCAGACCTGCTGCTTTTCTTTTCCTCTTTTCTAGCATTGAGTTGCATTTCATAGGATAACAACTTTCAAAATAGTGTGGGTGGAGGTGTATCAGCAAGCCTGGCCACCTCTCTGATGGCACATATCTTTGTATCCCAGTCCTTGGTTAGTGACTTGAGAAACTTGTCATTCAATTCATATGTGCTGAAGACTCTTCTATATGTCATCAGCTCATTTACTATCCTGAAGAACTTCTTCTTACATTCAGCTATACAGTCAGACTTGGCTTGTCTAAAGCTCCTATATTCTTGATTTAACATAGATTTTCTATCTTCTCTAACTTCATCAGTTCCCTCCATGTAGACAATTAAGGTGTCCCACATATCCTTAGAGGTTTTGCAATGCACCAGATTCTGAAATGTGGCGTCATCTATAGCTCTTATAATAATGTTTTGTGCTCTTTTGTCTAATGTTGCCAGGATGAACTCATCCTTGGTCATTTCTGAACAACTCTTTGGGGTTTTAACATTTGCATCTAGAACAAATACCATCATTGACATGAACAGACCTTTTTGTACTGTGATGTAGATTCTTGGATCAGATGCTTCCATGAACAACCTGGCCCTTTCCTTCTATATGCCAAAGCATTCTTTCCCGCAGATAGGAAGTTTTATAGATCCAAATTCCTTCTGATTCTAATTTGAACCCATTCTTGAAATCTATTAATTGCCTTAGAGATTCACTCAGACTGTTTGGTCTATCTTTGAGTAACCTCCCTTTGATACAACTTGAAAGACTTGATTTAATTAATCACTCGTACAGCAGACCATACAGTTCTTTTTCAAGGGGCTATTCAAGAAGGAGAGGTAGACAGTATGATCAGGCTGACAGAGAAGATATTTCAAATTCTAGCAGGAGATTCAGAATTCTTGGAAAATTCAGTAAAGTTAGACCTCCTCCAACCCTTCATGACAGGCATTATCAACATACAGCAATAGGAACAAAATTCCAAGAACAATCAATCAAGCACAGAAAGGTTCACAAGACCTCGCATAACTATATAGAAGAATCATTTCAGTTTGTACCTGAGCTCGATCAACTTCAGGATGGCTAGGTTTCTTGAATTGATTAGTCTCTCTCAAATAAACAAAGCTTGAAAAGAAGGAACTGATCCTTCTCAATTTTCAACTATGTCTAAGTATAGGGAGAAAGAGCGGGAACAATTTAATATTGATAAGAATATTTTTGATGCTAATGCCTATATGCAGGTACATCCTGAGGAAGTTGTTCCCAGAGCAGCTACAATTAAAGTTCTTAGTGAAGCAGATTTGAAAATGACAAGGCAGCAAACAGTAGATCTAAAAAAAAGAATTGAATTTGCTAAGCAAGCTTCAGACAAGTCTTTGTAACTATTTTCTTTTTGTGTCTGTATTTATATTTGTAAATATATGTTGAACTTTTCATATATTTCATGACAGATACAGTTGTTTAGTTTTCCTGTTATTTTCTTTTATTGTTGTTTTGTGACCTTACCCAAATAGGTGGAGATTTTTGGATCCCTAGTTTGGATTTGGGCTAGGTTCACTAATCTAGGCTAAGTAAGACCCACATTGTATAGCCAGGGTCTAGTCTTGTGTCTTAGGTGTCAGTTAGGTCAACAACTTAGTGAGACAAGACCAAGGCATCAGAGACTTAGAAGACAGCAGAGAGTATACAAGGCAGCAATTTTTCTAAGTAAAAAGTTGTTCGACAATGTCTGAAGAGAGCTCGACGATCTTCGTTCTATGCTCGACGATCTCAGAGTTAAATCTCAAAATACTGAGATCGACGATTGCTTAACTTAGGTTGACGATCAATGATGTACTTTCAGGATTGAGATCGACATTCAACCATCTTAGTTCGACGATCGTGAAGCCCAGTTTGGAAAGCAGATTTTCAGGTAAACGATAACAGGGCTCAGCTCAACGATAGAGGATGTTTGAGCTCGAGGATCTTAGGACCAGATCGACGATTTCTGCCAGATCTTCATTTTATTCCCTGCAGTTATTTTTTGCCTTATTGACTGTTTATTCTTTTTCTTATATGACTCTTAGTGATTAATGCATATATTCACTGAATATAACCGTTCCTTTGCAAACATTAATTGATGGTTTTCACAGAATTTTTATATAGCCTTTCTCGGGACAGTTAAGGAAATGAGTTAATTCCCTTATACCCGTTGCACAAGTTCCCATGATTCCGGCAATCAATCAAGGTAGATGATTTTTAAATTCAATTTTGAAATTATTCAAAGGGACTCAGAGAATAAAAGATAGAGAGAAATATTATTCTTCATTTCTTCTTGATGTAGTTAACAGATTTCGGAAAGAGATAACAAGACTGCAAGAAAAAGAAGTACAACAACTCTCAGTTCTAACAACAAGAATTCATTCAGGAAGCTTGTGGAGATAGTCATCCTCAATCAGTCTCAGCTTTCTGGATTTCAAGTCCTACACCCTTTATAAGGCTCTGATTTCCTGAACAATTCAAATCACAGAACAAGCCTTGACTCCATCCGGATCACTCTCAAAACTTCTCTCATTTACTTGAGAAAAGAGAAGACAACTCAACTTTTCCTTCCTATCTCTATGTAAAGGGTTTTTACTCCCTTCAAAAGTATTTCCTGGTTGTGAGGTCACCAGATCAAAAGACTTCCAAGTTAGTTTTCTTGCACCTGATCAAAAGCCAGAAGGGTTGCAATATCTCCCTTGAAATAGATATTATTTGGTGGCAGTCACCTGATCAAAAACATGAGAGTAATTCCTACTAGGGTGGTAGAAGAGTGGATGTACCCAAATTTGGGGAACCACTATAATTTCTTGTGTCGTCTGGTTGCACCATTTTTCTTTGTTCTTGCTAGTTTTTGTGATATTTGGAATAGTTCTCTAGTTGTCCTTCTGCTTATATATTTATTGGTATCATTTTTTAGTACTCTGATAGAATAGATTTAAATCAGCCAAAAGTTTTTAAACACTCTATTCACCCCCCCTTCAGAGTAGATCTGAATAACTCCCTCCTTTTAGATTCCACGAGGATATCATCAATAAACACTATCACGAATTGATCATGATATTCCCTGAATGCTCGGTTCATTAAGTCCATAAATATGGATGACACATTAGTAAGTTCAAAAGGCATGACCGTAAACTCGTAATGCCCATAACGTGTACTGAACGCCGTATTGGGAATATCGCTTTCCCTGATTCTTACTTGATTATAACCAGACTTCAAATATAGCTTCGAATACACCGTCGACCCAACCAGATGGTCGAACAGAATATCGATTCTTGGAATCGGGTACTTGTTCTTCTCCGTTAACTTGTTCAGATCCAGATAATCATTACAAAGTCGAAGACTTCCATCCTTCTTCTTCACGAAAAGGACCGGGGCGCTCCACGGTAATTTACTCGAACACACATAGCCCTTCTCTATCAATTCTTGAAGCTACGCTTTCAATTCAGCCATCTCTCTTAGTGCTAAGAGGTAAGGAGACTGCGACACAAGTTTGGCGCCAGGCACCAACTCGATGGTGAAATCAATCTCTCGTTGGAGTAGAGCTCCACGGAGATCTTTAGGGAACACGTCGGCAAACTCTGACACCAATGGAATACAGAATAAGCAAGGATTGGGCTTCTTAATATCTAGAATAGTGAAGAACAACTTTGCACCATCATGAACAGCCTTTATTACTTGAAGGGTAGACATGATCGTCTTGCTCGACACCTTCATACAGGAGAAAGTTGTTTGTTGGCTTGTATTCAACCCCAATTCATCAGTCTTCAAACTACAGTTAATGAACGCATATTGCTTCGAGAGCCAATCCATGCCAAAGATTACGTCAAACTGTACTATCGGTAGTATCGATGCTTCTAAGTGAAAAGCTTGACTCCCTATCAACACATTCACGCAACAGATTATATCCACTCGCATCGAATACCCATTTGGTAGCAGCACAACCAACCTATCCTTTTCCACTGAAGTAGGCACTCCATTCGTGATACAAAGTCCTCTGATAAGAAAGAATTTGAGGCTCCTGTATCGAACAGTGCTCAAGCCAAACAGTTTTTAATTACGATAAATCCTATAAAATAACAGTCACACAACAAAAGCATAAGGCACAAGGTTTAAAAAGTACTAATGTTAGAAACTAACTCATAACTATCACCACATCATCTTTCTAGATGGCCTCCTGTTGGCCAAGATTATAGAATCTCGGTTGGGCCGATGCTTAATAGGATGCGGTTGACTCCACCGTATTTCCCTTTTTAGTATAAGTTTATCCTCCCTTCCCCTCTGTTCTAAGAGGGCCACTACAACATTCCCGGCCTATATGCCCCGGCTTGCTGCAAGTAAAACAATGTATCGTTCCTCCATGCCCATTCATTGCCCTAGAAGTAACTGAAGAAGAAGCTGGTCAGGAAGGCTTGGCCTTCATGTTGCACTTCCAGTAACAAGACTTTAGCGGTCTCGGTACATTAAACTTCGAGCTCCTCACTGCTAACTCCTTCTTGCTATGAACCCCCTTTAGATCCTGCTTTAGAGACCGAGCTGTATTGTCAAAAACTAGAAAGCCCTGCAGGGTCAGAAGACCTGAGAGTAACAACCTTAGTTCATCATGCAGCCCCTCATAGAACTGGTTTGTCTTGTGCTCCTTGTTAGTAACAGTGGAGCCAGCATAACGTTCAAAACTCATGAACTCATTAAGGTAGTCGTCCACGCTACTCTCACCTTGAGTTAGCCTTTGGAGCTTATTCTCCATATCTATCTTCTAAGCGGTCGGGATGAACCATGCAAGAAATATCTTTGAGAATTCCTCCATCTAGATATCAGAAAGTAGCCTCCCAGCAAGATGTTGAAGCTCAAACTAATCCCACCATAGTCTTGCTTCACCGTCTAGAAGGAAAGTGGCTACTGTAACCTTCTGCCACTCCTCAATCTCTGTTGCAGACATGAATATTTTAACTCTAGACAGCTAGTCCTCAACCTAAGTTGGGGTCTCTTTACCCAAAAACACTGGTGGAATAAAGCTCATCACATGCATTAATTATTTCTCTGTCGCTCTCCTCTACATCGAGGGCTGTGCCGCTCCCTGATACACTACAATAGGTTCCGCTAAACAAGGGATAGGAGGTTGCACTTGCCGTCCTGATTGTGCAATAATCATAACCAACACTGCTTCTGCAACCATCCGTATGGTTTCAGCAAAAGGAGGGATCTCAGGCACGTCGTTAGGTGCACAATTCTCTACGTAGTGTTGTTATTGCGAAGGCCCCGCACCGCTCGTAGTCACTTATAGACATAAAAACACTCAATAAGGAGACAATCAGATTAATAAAACACAATCATAGGAACGCTCAGGTTCCCCAAATATGTGTATTTTCATTCCTTAGTGTACATTTATGGGTTCTTTTATGTTATAGTAGTAACACACATACAAGTGCTCGCCACCCCTTAAAAGAATTCGCCCATGAATTCAAATAAGAAAGTCCGACACCAGAGTCTGATACCAAATTGTAACACACCTATCTATCGCACAACATATAACAGTAGGTCCGGCCGATACTCGATGCCATATACTATAGACACACCAATGAGTTACTAATTGAAACCATCATCAAACCCAACATACCCTAACACAGTACATTCTATAGGAAGTAATTTAAAGTTTAAAAACAGAACCCACAATAATAACGAATGTCCACTAAACAATAAATACAGAAAATACACAAAAGTAGTCATGACCTTAAGGCCTTAAAATATTTACTCAAATGTTAATGTTTTCCAAACATTGGCATGCAGGCTGGCCACACATGAGTTCAAAGATAACTACTAGCTATTTTCTTTCGCCTTCGAGTGCCGGCATAGCTGCCTTAGGATCCATCCCGCTATTTAACACTTCGCTCCCCCGCACATACAATCAACATCCCACTGCAAAGGTGGCAAACATGAGCAATAGTCAGCATTAGGTTACCCAATTATTACGACCCAACCCCTTACTCGAGGTGGCGGTGCTCCTTCCCTTCTAGAATTAACATCAACAATAATATGGCAATAGAATGCGCATTCTAACAACTATTCGCCACAGACGTTAGCAATGCCGGCCCAATGCCCTGCACACTCAGGGCACATTGACGGTGTGCGAGATTTTAGGTTCCACCACCATTCTCATAACGACACCTTTGAGCATTAATGATGGAGATGACGACCCATAATGTTTTAAATACAGCGATGGCGTGCTTACGGATGACCATGTGGAGCATCGCTATAATATCCTTCCTGAATGGAAACCAATATATTAATAATTAATAATAACTAATTTATTATTATTATTAATAATTATTATGTCATTTTCATGTTTTAGTTTTTTAGCATTTTTATTTTTATTGCATTTAAATAATTCATGTAATGATGGGTGCTTATAACCATCATAAATAGTTTTAATTATTTCATTTATTGTGTTATGATGGGTGCATATAACCATCATAAACTTTCATTTTTAATTTTTAATTTTGATTTTTGAATGGAGGGAGATTGAGTGGTGTAAACTATATATAGCCATGTTATGAAGGAATAATTACTGAATGAAATAGAAGAAAAAAAATCCCCCTCAAAATCTTGTGAAGATTTCCTTCCTCTTCTCCTCTCCTCCACTCCTTTCTCCTTCTCCAAATTTCGGCACCCCTTATCTCCCTTCTCTATCTCGGCTTCTCCCCCTCCTCCTCCCTCTTCCAAAGAGCACCACCCGAGCCCCTCCTTCTCCAAACCGAGCCCACTCTCATCCTTTACAACCACAACCGACCACCAAAACAACACCACCATCAATGAACCCGACCCATCATCAACCTCATCAAATTATGCCACCCATTCACTACTAACTCGACCATTGTTGGGTATTGTATCCACAATTACCTGGATTTGAGGAAGCCACCTGTCAAGCTAAGATGAATTCACAATGTATTTGATGATATATCTTTAAGTTGTGCTTGCAATTGCTCCACTCTAAGTATACACCAATGTCAGGGTGAAGTAGGTCAATATACACGGGTCTGCGCAACGTAATCCCTCGTTGAACAGATCAGTGTGTTGGCTTACGTGTACTCTCTCTATTAGAGTGTACTTATTTTTAAGTACAGGGCTGAGACAGATCAAGAGCAGACAAGGAGCAAGGATGGGTCAAACAAGCTTACGGGAAGATAGACGAAAATTCGTCTAAGTATGATTTTACGAGAATCATTAAGTGATTCTCGCCGATTCGACGAGAATCACTAGTGATTCTTGCCAAATCGTCGGGAATCACTAGCTGATTCTCGCCGAATGCATCCGGCTGACTCAATGCCTTAAACGCCTTCAAGGATTCTGCCAAGTCAGAATCGGCAAGAATCACCAGGCTGAGTCAACGCCTTCAAGGAATCTGCCAAGTCAGAATCGTCGAGAATGACTCTGCATTCTCGACGATTCGTCGAGAATGGATGATTACTCTCAACGATTCTTTCTTGCTGGCAAGCAATTTTGCCAAGAATTCTTCTAAGTAGAATTCGACGGGAATCATTAATGATTCCCGTCGATTCGTCGAGAATCACCAATGATTCCCACCGAATTTGCCTTAGGCGAATTTCTACTGCTTGCTGGACCGGACCAAGTATACACGCGCTGTTTTGAACCGGAGTTAGGGCTACTTTTGGTGGGGCCCACAACGGTCATAAAGGATGACCTACAGTATATATATTTGTATATTTTGAACAGTAAACAGCAGCGAACACCAAGAAAAGGATCGGCCGCCGCGCGTGACCTAATCAATCGCGGTATTTCTTCCACCGCCGTCGCCGCTTGTGAAGGTGGTCGCCGCCGCTGATCGTGGATTCTTCCTGATCTCCCGGCAACAGAAGCTTCACCAAGCAATGCGTCTCACGTGTCTATCTTGAGATCCTTTGTAACTTGATTTGTTGAACGGGAATACCTTCCCCTTCCGAATCGATTGAGACGATCGATCCAAGTAAGACCGTTGGTAGACCTTGCTAGCTTTTCTACGAAGGTTGGATCTCGAAAGAATCTCTGCCGCAAACCTTGCCCGCTCCAATCCTGAAAGCTCAGCCGTCGAACTTCTTGCCGTCGCCGATTTCGGGGAGATCCTCTCTAAGTGAGAGCTAAGGTCGTGGACTCTTCGTCTTCTTTAAGAACGCGCCATCGAACGAAGAGGGACACCAACCACTCCATAAGTATTTTGTATTTTATACATTCTAATTTTTCTTTTGTTGTAAAGGAACGTTGGTTCCGCGTTGTAAGGGTTTGGTGCAACCCGTGGTGGAGGAGTGGTGACTCCTTCGGTTGAAAGGGTTCCTTCCATTAGTGTGAGGATTGGATTTCAATCTGGTTAGTGAAGTGACTGAGTCATCCCTGGTTGGGAGATAGGTCGAAAGGGGAAGTGGACATACCCATGTCGGGGAACCACTATAACTGCATGTGTCTTTCTGTGCTTTATTTGTTTTCTTTTATTGTGCAGGTAAAATTTTAATTCTACAAAAAGACTGCGCATCACCTATCCCTCCGCCCTTTAGGTGAATTTTGTGGGCACTAGTGTGACTTTTAAGTGGTATTAGAGCCAGGTTACTCAGCAATAAGGTTAACACCTTGAGTAAGATCTCGGTTCTAGTGTCAAGAAGAAGACAAGACTCAAGCATGGAGCTGGAATTTGATGTCCCTCCTCTGAGACTCCCTGCTTGCACAACGGAGTATTACCCCATCTGGATGATGAGAGTTATGTTTCATCTGGAGGACATTGACCCTCGCGCATCACTCATTTTGGAAGAGGGTCCCTTCATTCCCTTAAAGGCTTCCACCCCAGGAAACAATCTCCAAATCCCCAAGAGTCCCGAAGAGATGTCTGAGACCGAGCTCTCACTGTTCAACTTGGACAAGTTGATTCGTCAGATCATCACTGACGTCTGGTCCGGTATATCTCGTTCAAGAGTGGACAAGTGTAGGACGGCCAATTCCATGTGGGAAACCATCTTTGACCTCATGGAGGGATCAGAGAAAGCAGGGACCAGTTGTCAGCAAGAGGATGAAGCCAATGTGGGGGTCCTTATTTCTGAAGTTGAAGGGCATGATCAATCTATCAGTATCAGGGCTCCTGTGTCCTTGTTAGAGACTGAAGAATAAGTTGAGGAAAGATGTTCTGATGAAGCTGACTCAACAGTCTCTGCTGATCTTGACGGTAACCGATAACAACAAAACAAGGAGCAGGTAACTTTTTCATCATGCCCCTCTCCTTTTGATATTCCTGAAGACAGGAATTGGTCAGAGGGTTGTCCCTCTAGTGATGCAAGGGATATGGATAGCTTCAATAAAAAGATTGAAAAACTTGATTCCCTTGAGAGTGCCCTTCAGACGAGCAACTTACTGGTTGAGGAACAAGCTAAGGAGATTGCTCAGTTGAAGATCTTGATGATTCTCCAACTGGAATCCATCAAGGTAAAGGACTCAAAGATCTCGGATCTAGAGAGTCGTCTAGAGACCGAGAAGAGGATAGTTTCTAACTTTTCCAAGATAGATGTTATCAAGAGAAAAACAGAAAATGGGTGGATCTCCCAAATAATTAATTCATGGAGAAATGGGGAAACTGTGTTCAGACCCCCCACCCCGAGTAGGAAGGGCACTCATCATGCTTTCAGGTATGACCACAGGAACAACCAAGGTCACTGCAAGAATGGTCAGCCCTCAAGTGGAAATACCCACAGTTCAAGAGCTGACATGGCTACCCATGAGAGAATACCCAAGGCTCATCCTAAACCCTTCGTATTCTCGGCCTCAGCCCCAACTCATCATGAATCTGCAGGAACCAGCTCTCACTGCATCTCTTTACTCCCTAGGACACAGGAAAGGGGGGTCAGGAAACATGTGGTAAGTACCCATGGGGCCTCTGGAAGTGTGTTGACTGCAAGGAAGGCACCACCTCCCAGGCCTCATGACACTCACCTTATGCATTCTTTCCACTCTCCCACGTATCATGGTGGAAAAGGCAAATTTGTGAGCAGAACTGGCTCTATCCCGTTTAGACCTAAGATCATGACTACCTTAGTCAGCAAATCAGGTAAGAAACGGCGATACAACATTCACGAGTGTTTGTGCTGTGGCAAGGTGGGTCACTTTTCCATAGATTGTTGGCACAATCCCTCTATGCCAAGGGCTAGGGTATGCCCACTTCCTCTGGGCAGAGCTAGCCTTCCTGACAGGATTCCTGTAGGAAGGCATTCGATATTTTATGCTGACAAGAACCTAGGACCCAATACATATTTGTTTCCTAAGGTAGGGTAATTCTTTTTTGCAGGATAGTCTAGGTTCCCGTAAACATGATGGGAACTAGACATGTGATGTTCCAAGAATGACTTGGAACAAGTATTTGGAATAAGAGTAGTGCTAACTATAATGGCATACTCAAATTGGACATCTGGTGTATTTCAAATAGAGGAACTGCATGATCTATCTTATGATCCCAGGTACACGCATCAGTTTCAATACTTGAGTTATATTATATTGATGCTAATATATGTTTATATACGTATATCCACACGAATATGTCATTTCATACTCTAAAAGCAAATGTTCATATAGACATAGAAACACATACACATATATGTTTACATGCCTGATGAACAATTGCAACTACTAAATAACACTTAAGTACAATTTGAAGAATTCCTTGTAATTACATATTTATGCAATTGATAATGAACCTCAATTGGTGTAAATTAGTCAATTTGAAATCAAGAAATTTCTACCTGTGGGTATAACAGAATACTCCAATTCTTCACCTAGTGTTACACTGTAATTATGTATAGGGCTGGTATAACGCTCCACTCGATCGAGGGTTCGTGATCAAGAATCAAGATGGATGAAAAGGCGTGAAATTAACGTGCCTCGGTTAGCTTGCATAGAAACGTCTTATTCTCATTAGCAAACAATAGTTGGCTAAGGAAAATAGCCATCTGATTTCTCCTTAGCCGCGCAAAAAAGAGCAATTGGAAAAATCCCGCCTAATCCAACCGACTTTCCCCCCGGTTCGTAATGATATAAATAGCTTAAATCTCCCCGACCCTTCACATCCCAACGATTCGCATCCCTGCTTCTAGCATAGTTCCGTCGACTTCCCGGAATCGCTCCCGGCGACGATTCGCATCCCGACTTCTTCCCGAGTTCTTCCAGGTTTCCCTTCGATCGCGGCTTCGACCTCTGTGCCTCCGTCAACCAAGTCCCAAGGACGCAAGGGCTTCTGGCACCTTCTCATTCGACTTCTTCTCGTCAGGCGATCCGGTCGATTCCCGCTGATGATGATTTTCTAGAAGTTAAATTACGTCCAAACTAGAATCTTGATTAGGCAAGCGTACCTATCGAAATGCAGTATAGGAAGTGTGTATTGCGATCCGGGGCCTGTTGAGTATTGTACTCACAAGGATAAGAAAACTAATTTATTTTATCTAACGGAAAAGTGGGGTGGGTTGGATTATACTAGATAATAAAATATAAAAGCTGAAGCAAAGAGAAATAAATCCAAAATATGAGAAATGCTTAGCCAGACTTGATCTAAGAAATTTTCCCCTTTTTGACTAAAAGAAAATCTTTATTGGTAAATGAATGAAATGGCGAATTACTTAATTAT